>CM017901.1:24770596-25421370 GCA_008369825.1 Triplophysa tibetana | reverse complement strand
AAATCTGAAAATGCACATCCTTCCTGTAATGACCATCTTCATGACTAGGACAACTTCCGGTTCACGGGGACTTTAATTCCTCCCCTTCAACTGTCAGTCTGCTGCCAGTTCAATTTAAAATGCAACGGCTGTCTTTATACATCCGATGTAATCGCAGAAAAAGATAAAAGCCACGCGGACTATTTTTCCCAATATTTCCGTTTCACTCACTCGAAAAGCGTTAAAATATGGAAGTAAAGACGATTGCAATTTCCTGTTCACTTGGACTTAATCAAAGTATACTATAATGTAAGTTGCAGTATGCTACACTGTAGCAGAACTACCAAAACCTCCTACGCCTTGGGCGAAGACAGAAAACTAAAACCACAAATAAAAATGACTTTGCAAGAGAAAGTTTAACAAAACACTTCATATAACCAGCGATCGTGCCTTGTGAGCATTAAAAGAAAAGGGTATTAAATTGGCAGCGCTGGATTGTCGTGAATAGTGTCTGATTTAGACGAGGAATGTTGTCTCAAAGTGTCTGAGGTTTTTTCAGAATGAGTTGCTTATTCAGAATGAATGGTGAGCATATGTGGGAGGAGCCATGAGTGAGGGATGGAAGTTAAGAGGGCTGTTTGGTTTAGTTTTGGCCAGAGATTGTTGGGATGATGAGAGAACGCTCAGTTACGTTGTTAACAAGGAAAGGCTGAACCGGTTTCGCTTTTCATATCTCATTATTGCATTTTTGTTCATTCTTGAACTAGGGCTCGCCACATCCTTCACTCACTCTGCCTGTTTCTCTCTTTTCCTTTTCTCTGACACATTCATAGTGCGCATGTGTGTGGCTGGGAATGTGTGCGTGTGTAGCACCTGTTGCTTAGTAACTCAAATTCCCATATATTCAGAGCACTATGACAAAGTACGGCTTATTTACAGCTTGTTTTCTTATATTTTCCTTCTGTAAAAATGAAAATTCTCTCACCATTTACAACCACCCAGTTGTTCCAAATGACCTATATTTTGTTGTTCTGCTGAACATAAAAAAGAGATATTTAGAAGAATGTTTTGAATCCAAACGTTCTGTGGAACTATTGACTTCCATCGTAGGGGGAAAACTACTATAGTGAAAGTGACCTATTAGTCAGTATAGTGACCCATACTAGAAATGTGAACTCTGCTTTTAACCCTCCAGAGTAGTGAACACACGCACAGCAAGTCGTGAACACACGTACACCCAGAGCAGTGGTAGTCAATGGTGTCTTAGAACCATTCAGTTTCCCAAATATCTTCTTTTGTGTTCAACAGAACAAATCATTATACAGTACAACTTGAGGGCGAGTAATTGGTGACCGAATTTTCATTTTTGGGTGAACAATCCCTTTTAGTATTATTAGTTGATTTTAGGACACAATTTGTTTGTATTGTAACAGACAATAAATGTACAGCCTAGATCTGTGACCAGGTTTGAAGGTGATAGATTACACGTATATTAAGGCTAAATATTGATAAGTTGAGAGCTTTTAATATTTATGAATATCATAATCTTTATTTGAGCTATAGACTGACAGCATTTTTAATGTGCATTATAACAAAAAATTTTCTGTGTCTTCAGTGTTGATATAAAGATACATCGATAACATGTTTACCGAAACTCCATATAGGTAATATTTTTTGGACTGCAAACAGTAAAGAGTCACACCCGTGTAACCGAACGTGTCCATAAAGCATCTATATATACAGTGAAAAGCAGATTAAGTTGTCATCCCTGAGACCAGCAGCGCAACATTCACCTGTAAATATTCTGATAAATGAGACAGTCAGTCTCTCTCAGACACTCATATGCACCTGAGTAAACAGGGCATACGTTTCTCTACATAGAAACACTTAGCATACATAAGTCTCTGTGATCAATCACATTTCCAAGACTTTAGAAACTATTCTACATTTCGTGTCTGCAAATCGAGTTTCTGCTCTAAAAGCATGGGTTTGGTTGAAAAGGCCATGGTTTAAATAAGATATTTTATGACTTTCTGATTGATCTTTCTCATGGCCATCCTAAAGCAGCATAAGGGCAAAGAGGTGAAGTAAACACTTCATGCCGCGTGTGAGTATTTAATAGGACATGGGCACCATGTAAATGAAAATGTTAAATAAGGCGTGGTTGCCAAACAATTTAATGGCTTGTGGTTGACAAAGCACAACTTTAAGATGATTGTGAGCAGCTGTTTGTACTACTCTCCAAAAGGAAAACATCCAGACATCAAACACAAACTTACTATATTAAGCCACATTCAGAAAACTTCACAGGTCTGTTTGAACAGAGAGTGAATGAGAGACAGAGAAAAAAAGACAAAACAATGAAAAATGCATCCAAACGACTTCTAACAGTTTATGGAGTGAAAAACGAAAGATGCATGATAAACAAACACCTCTGGGTCTCTCTACCCACTCCCCTCTCTCTTCCTGTAGTGTCAAGTTTTCGTTTACAAGCATCTCCATAGAAACATTAGACATACCAATCCAATCCTGTAATTTTACCCCAAACAGAAGAGAGAGAGAGAGTAAGAGCTGACAGAGAAACAAACGGAGAAGGAGCCTAAGCTTTAACAAGCTGTATAAAGTTTATCATTCTCCATGGTGTCAATGCCATGCCAACAACTGAGAAATAACATCTGTCAGTGCAATGTGGTCTTCACTATCCAAGAGGATGGTGTTTTTTCATAATGTAGATCTCTGTGTGGGATCTGCGTGTGTGTATTTACAAGGCCTATAAAAGCACGGCCTTGTACTCGTCTTTCTATTATAATATCACTACTTAGAGAAGGTCTTAATTTTTGCTTGATCATCACATATCACTCATTATTACTTTCAAATCAGAAGGCATTCTTTACATTTCTCCAGTGTGCCAGAGTGTGATCACTACAGTGTCTCTGATTTGATTCATGCGTGTCTGGGGGATCTCTCAGAGCTGGTGAGGTAAGTAACTGTTTATATATGCAAGTTAATCGACCAAGCCCCGCCCACGCTTATATCTCATTTGTTGTTGCTCGTTTGAGTAAGAGTAAAATATTTTCCTCACATGCAACAATACACCTGCACATGTCGACTTTTTCTGCACAATTTCTTTTTTTTATCTCCAACTGCATTAAAGTCTTTTGCGCTTCTTCGCTTAGTTTACGGTTTTGAGTAAAAAAAACTGAATTTCCACAACCACTCACCCCAAAAGCTTTGTTAACTTTTATAATACAGCTTTATGCTCATCGTTGTTTTTTTCTTACTGTTGATCTCATCCTAATAAAATGTACGATGTGTTGACCACATGTGCCTTGCTTTGACAAGTCAAACTTTTCAGTTAATAAAACATCCAGTCAGACGGCAGTTTGGGTTACATAAGACCATTAAAGGACAAAAGCACACACGCAGAACACTGGCAGTCGCCCAGTCAATTGATAGGTGATGTTTTACAGCCTCTGCCTGTTTTCAGATTTAATACATGGGCTGATTTGAATATTTAGACAGACAGGTTTTCCACATAAAAAAATATGAGAATGGTGGGTGAAGGGCTATAACTAATAGGATGAATTGTAGTGGGCATGCTTCAGGGGCCAAAGGTCAGGTGCTTTAAGTAAAGGGGTAGTTTTAACCATGTCACCCAAAAAGTCACTACAGTGGAGATTTATTTAAAGGGTCACATACACACGGCTAAATTAATATTATTATTTGTTTAGATAAAATGCAATGTTTATGCACGATTTAAGGTTCAAAACGTTTTATTTCAACATATCGTGCATGTTTGTATCTCCTCTTTGCCCTGCCTCTCTGAAACGTGCTATGATTGTGCGTAGTGATTGGTCGAATACTGCAAGCGCGTACTGAAATGTGACGCCTCTTACCATATTTGGAACATCAGGTTCCAAAGCAACTGTACTGACAAGGTCGCCCACCTTATTCGCGTTCACATTTGAGCGGTCTTTGTCAACTCATACCACAAACTTACTTAGATTGTGGGGGTGTGGTTACACGGGGAATTTAATGCAGGTCTGTGTGAGTATTCGCATTTAGTGGAATGCATATTTGTTCCGACACTTTCATTTTGCACACTTTAACTCCGTTGCACACTGTCAATTTACTTTAGCACATTTTTGCAATTTTACATGTCTAATACATGCATACTTGCTTGCACAGCAATCACTACAGGTTACACTTGTGCAGTGGTGCTCAAAATGGGGGCTGTGGCCCACAAGGGGGCCCCTTCTGACTGCTAGGGGCTCTCAATATGACTAAGCTAATGATTTAAAATAAACATTAAAAATATTATTAAAATACATTTTAAAACAACTAAAAATCTTTTTATATTATATAATTTTTTTCCAGTTAATATCAAGCTCCGAAATATTTTAGGAGGGGGTAGGATGCATCATTCTATACACTGTCACCTCTATTGATTTATTTTCTGGGAAAGTAAGTGGAGAAAGGAAGTGAAAAATGTTTTCTTAAGTATTTACTTTTTTCTGTTTCCTAACGGAAATAAAAACACAAAGGAAAATCCTAACTTTGTTTGTGGGGTTTTATATATATATATAATATAAAAAAGTGTTAATATTTCCGTCTGTGGCTCCCATCACCCTCTCCAAAAAATGGCTTGATCTTCTGCTCTACTGCACCTCTTGAAACTGAGAGAAGTAAACAAAAGTAGAGTTGGCACGATCCTCTGTCAAAATGAAACAAATTAATAACATTCCTTTTGTTGTTATTATTAAAAAACACAAAAATAATAAATTTAAATTAATATAAAAAGGCAAAATTGAATTAAAACTTAAAAGTTTCTATACTTAAAATAATAAGCTTCTAAAATAACTAAGTTTTAAAACGTAGCTACAATAAATTCAATGACCCCTTAACTAAGTAAAATAAATGAAGAACGGCCTTTTCATTAAAAGTATATTAATATTTACCACCCATATGTGTTAATCATGAAAATGTCATGGTCAGTTATCCTTATGCCATAAAATACTACGGCTAATATAACTCAATGTTTTATTGTGTGATGATTTGTTATTTCAAAAGGATTTGAGGCTCACATACAGTCCTAGGTAATGGTTTTATCCAAAGCAACTCAGCAGGGTCAGTCTGAGGATGTGTAGTGGTCACAGAGAAGCTCTCTATTTCACCCCTCCCCTCGAATCTCCAACATCTGAGGTTCAAATGTGAACATGACCTGTTTCCAAGAAAGGAACACGAGTACATGAAATCTGAGGTTGACAGTAAGGTTTTATATGACCATATTGGGGTTTATTTGGCTGCACAAGCTTTTATATGACAGCATACAAGGTTTTATAGTGGGACAAACTTTTGTTGAACATAAGTGTTTTGGACATTTATGAGATGTTACAGGATGTTACCGTAAATGTAAAATGATCAAATTGTGTACCAATGAACCACAGATTCAGGAAATCTCAAATTATATTTGTCCCCTACTGTGTGTGTCCTGCCTTATTTTTATCTACAATAAAAATATTTAGAATATTGTAATCTTAATCATTCTGTTGCACAGGGATATGTTAAAACTGGTTAATATTTGATTTATTCATGTTATATGTCATTTACCCCTTGTATGAGGTTTAAAAATATAAGTAAAGTAAAAAGGCATACAAATGTATAAAAACACTAAAATTTAAATATAAATATACATTGCGCATTTACTTTATCCCAAATACAAACAAGATATAAAGCATGCTAGATATTTGATATTTTCATGTTCTGTACTATCATCTATGATTGGTGAATAAAACATGTTCAATGAATATAAAAAACATTGATCATATCATTTTATTACTAAAACAAGACATGAACCCCACCAAGGGTTAATATGCCATTAAGATTTATTAATTAACAGTATACATACATAAAACTATGATTTTAATTAGAATTAAAATTAAACTTGATTTAATATTTGTTATTGTGTCAGTAACTAATTACGTGAAAAAAAATTGCAATCTAAATTTTTATATATTTTTGTATTCTGTATTTTGTTTCAATTTTAAACCCACGCTCAAGTCACTCCAATAAATTCACGCTTGTAAAACCGTAATATAGTGTAAGACACTACACTGTACTGTAGCCGCAACAATGAACCAGCAGTGAAGTAAACATCCAACACAACTCGTTCAGGTCAGAATCAGTGAACTGCTACAGAGAGGATGTCTAACCTGAAAATGAAGCCCCTGTTGTACAGGCACAGACACAAGATGATCCACAGCTCACTAAGCAGACTACAACCTCAAGGGACCAGGATCTCATCGAATGCAGTCAACTGCAGGTTTTACCACACCCACCCACCTCGTCTGTCAATCATATGAGATATCACTGCAAGTGGATCCTGATGGACAAGTGGTGATGCACATCTGACAACTAAAAGGGTAAATGCAGAGTTGCATTGCCAGATACAACAGCTACCAGGTCTTGCAGCCACGTTAAGGAGATGAAATGAGAGAATGCCGACCTGCAGTGACAAGCAAGCCAGCCATCTTCTTAGGATTATCTCAAGACTACAAGAAATGCACCAGCAGAACACAGTGCTTTATCACAGGCTGCGGCGCCTTAAAGTAAAAATTTAAGAGCCCCACCTGGACCAACAATTTAACCAGACGTTTCTCTTTTCACTTAGCACTTAGTAGTGAATCCTCAGACCCACAGCCATGCTGTCCAATCTGAGCCCCACAAAACTTCTGAGTCCCATCACCTTCCGCTCGTAAATACAGCTATGAAAGATGGGTGTTCTGCATCAACTAAGCATATGAACATTTCCTTGCTACCAATGAACTTGCTACCTTTTGCGTGATGATGGAACAAATCCAAGATTGCTAATCTGAAGGCAGCACTTATAGTGATAGTTTACCCAAACTCTGTCATTATTTACTTACCCTCAGGTTGTTCCAAACCTGTTTTAATTTCTTGTCCTGTTGAACACAAAAGAAGATTTTGAAGAATGTGGATTATCAAACAGTTCTGGGTCACCATTAACATCCATAGTTTCCCCCCTACTATAGTAATCAATGGTGCCCCAGAACTGTTTGGTTACAAACATTCTTCAAATATCTTTCTTTGTGTTCAGCATAGCAACAAACAACAAAAAAGGCGAGGAAATGATGACGGTATATTTCATTTTTCAAGCGTGCCATTGAACATTTACTGAAAATGTATTTTTTTAACTTGTCTCAATAATTATTATCATTTAACTAAGTGACCTTCCAAGTACCCCACACAACTTTACACATTTTAATAATTTTGGTGCAGAATTTGTAATCCTATTTTTTTGCAATCGGCAGACGCATTTATCCAAAGTGACAATACATTTATCAGTATGTGAATTCAAATTCATGACCTGAGCACTGACAACGCAAACCTCTACGCTTTGAGCTACAGAAACTTGTTTAATGTTTTTCTTAAAGGACCTCTTTTTTAACTTTGTTTTGCTCATTATGCTGCTGGTGTAAGGCAATACCCTCGAGGCAGACTCCAGTTTTGTACGTTATGCGGATGTTTTTAGGGGCTCTTGTGTCACTTTTCATGGGTTTCCTCTGTCAACACCAGGTGCACAGAGATGTCCCTGTGGCCATATTAACTACTGTCATCAAGGATGAATGCCTTTCAAACTCGAACCATTTCTACTCTAATATGCACCTGTGACATTACCAATAGATTGCGTTCAGAATTATTACAAGAGATCAGTTACCGTTGAGACTACCACAGGATGTGTTTAGGTGTCTCTCTCTCTCCAGGTGGTTGATGTTTTCTTATCTGAACTTTTCCTCAGTCTGGCTCAGCTCTACGGCCTTCATACTTGTAACTCCCACCAACTCGCACACACGCACGCACATGCATAAATTCAGACAGACACACATGCCTTCATTTAGGCATGCAGTTTTACAAACGGCTTGCTTTGCATTACTTTTTTGTTAAGCTGTGGTCTGCAGTTTGTCATCGAGACATCTCTGTCTGGGCTACCTTCATAGAACAACATCTGTCTTGGACTTAAATATGAGGTCAGACGTCAAAACAAACTCACGTGCACATTTTTAGAGGTCAGAGCAAATCTACACTTCTGATAGGAATGCGTGTGAAGTGGAAGAAAAGGGGCAAAGATAAAATTCAGGGATGAAGTGATCACACAAACAAACTCTAATCCTTCAATAGTACTACTACTCATCACGAGGACTAAAATCCAGAAGGCCCGGAACATGCCCAATGAGTCCCATAAAGTACATCAGTTCCCCCTCCCCCTAATATAGAGGCCCCGGGACAGTGTTTCATTATTGTCCTAGCCAACAACACCTCTGTTCTTTACAACTATGGCTAAACTCTAACTGGTGAATCTGTTCCATTAATATAACATCTTGTCAATCTGAAATTTGAGTTGCTTAAGAGTAGTTAAAGCATATAGGAAGCAGAACATCGTTCCTGACCTCTTCTAACTCAGACACAATAACCCTGACAAAATGTAAAACGACTCTGTCATGCACTCTCTCCCACTTTCACTATCTCTTTTTCTTCCTTCGCCAAAACCACTATGACTGCTGTGCAAGGCTACAAACCTCCACCCCTCCCACGCACACTTACACACACAGACAGACATATACTGTATTTATATCTATGGTACCTTGCAAAACGCTCTCAGGAAATGCAGTTATCCTTTCATCATTCACACACACATAAATCTACAAAAAACATTTCACTTGAGCTTAACAATTTCCTTGTTGTGCATTTGTGTGCGATGATTGTAGAAAAAAAATGATACCTTGTCTCGCTTCCTCTTCGGGTCAAATAGGATTCAGCCTTTTACAGAACAAGCATCTTCCTGCAGCTTTAAACCAAAGGCAATGCGTCCTTACAATATTATGCAATGAAGTCTAGTTTCATGTACAATGAAGTGCAATGTAATATAAGGTGAAGAGCTGGAAATGAATATTATGTGGTTTCTAAAATGAACCAGTTGTCATGCAATTTCAATCCACTAATAATGTTGTGTAAGGTCATTGGACTCTATTTCAAAGGTCAAAAGGGAGACTCATTATCTCCACCTTGCGTCCAAATGAAGGTTGATGCACACGAAATTTTTTAATTTTGGACAGATTGTCGTTTTATCACCCTTTGGATCCATCGTATGCACGCGCCTTGCCAGAAGTTAACTTGCTACATTTGCCGTAACAATATTTTGGTGGATTGTTTTACATTTGTCGCCTCATCATAGCCTTTCAACAAATATCACAGTTAAAAGGGAATCTCCACCAAAAATATAAATTCTGTTATGAATATCTTCCAAACCTGTATGTATATCTTTGTTCTGTTAAAAAAAAGAAAGATAGGCTACTTGGAAACATGTAAGCTGTCATTTCTGGGACATCATTGACTACACAGAAATATCAAGTAGTCAAAGGTGCCCTAGAACTGTTCGCTTCCTTAAATTCTTTAAATATCACATTTTGTGTTCAACAAATAAAAAAATGTATGGTACTGTGATAGTCAATGATGTCCCAGAAATGTCAGTTCTTTCTCTTTTCTCAAATATATCTTTGTGTTTATCAGAACATTTTTTTTATACAGGTTTGTAGCAACATAAGGGAGAGTAAATGATAAGATCATTTTCATTTTTGGGTGGAGTATGCCTATAAATCTGGCGATACAATGTTTGTATGTGGTACCAAATACCATTCTGTCACTGTCGCCCTCAGTAGACCACGGATCTTTAAAAACAAGACAAGCCAGTAGATATAGACGTATGTCTGGGTAGCATAACAATAGCAATCCATTGAGAAAAATGTATTGAGAGAAATCTGACTCAATTTGATAAGAACTCGAAAGAAAGAAACAAATTTGAACAAAAGTCGCCTTTAAAATGTGTCTGACTGTAAACAGGCACCAGAGGTCACACATCACGCTACCTCCGTCACAGTACCGCGCAACATGTCAGGGCATGTCCGTGTCCCACAGCGTAGTGCACCCGCCACACCGGGCAGACATGCCAGTTGTAAGAGAACCGTTAACAAATCTAAACATAAGCTAAATTGGACAGAACTTACCCAAAGGCACGGGAGACGCATTCTTTAATGGGACAGGGATTGAACTGATTGCTGAGAGCTGGCCCTGTTGTAATGTAAGTGTTGCTGATGTTGTTATCCCTGATACATGACTTTACAAATACGAGACGATTCATGATGTAGGTGGCTATTAAATTCTACGTGCGCCGGTGTGTTAACAACTCGCCCTACTTCGCTCAAATTGAGCACCCCACCTGGATTTTATACCGGGGGAAGATTATTCCCAATAGAATGTTTAACGGGGATATATTTGTATCAGATTGAACCTAAATGTTCTCCATGCGCCGAAACGTTACCTCTTCTGCTTGCTCTTTTGATCTGTTTCAAAATGAATTGGAGTGAACATTCATCATTATAATTTAAACGAACGTAAGGAGAACAGTGAAAACGTAAATGTTCTTTCTTTCTTTTTTTCTTTCTTTCTTTGCTTCTGTCTTTCTTTCTATCTATCTATCTATCTATCTATCTATCTATCCTTCCTTCCATGTAATTAATGCGTCTGAGAAGCAGCCACGAACCGAAGAAGTTATTGTATCGTAAACAACCGTGTCATTTTCAAACGCTTATGTTTTGAAAAATGACATATAAAATGTACAATACAATTAATACAACAGGTCCAAAATGAGATAACTCCGTTTTTAAATTGTGCATTCCAATTGATATCAATTAAACTGCATTTGGTTTGTTTTGATTTAAGCCATAACCTAAAAAATAGAGCTAACTAACAGAATAAAATTCAATAAACCATGAAGAATAAAAATAAAAAACATTTTTAAAATGGAGTTATCTCATTTTGGAACCGAACTATTCAAATGTAACATTACGCTTTGGGTTCAAATACTGTTCTTTCTGACTTTTCCTTTCTTTTAGATATGGAATGGAGTGCTCTGGAGATGAGTACTATTACAGCGGACAATGCCACAAATGCCAGCGGTGTCCACCTGGTCAAGAACTGAAAGAGGTGAGGATTATGATTATTGTGACTTAATTGAGAAGCTTGATGGCTGTGTGAGGAAAGCAACAGTTACACTGTAATATACATAGTGTACTGTTCTATATCTTCGACAATAAACTATAGACAAAACCTACCAGGTTGTCAGGTTAGATACTGTTTAATATTTCCAAACAGATGTCAATCATTTATATGATGTTTAATCATTGCTAAGTAAAGTTTCCGGGTCACTTCTCATAGAACAGTCGTTCTCAAACTTTTTCATTGGACGGCCCCCTTGTTTTACAGTGCATTACTTTGCGGTCCCCGAAATACAGAGTTAATTCTAAACACACAATTTTAATTAAACCAAAACATATTCAGTTATACAATACCGGAACATTCATTATTTTGCTTGGTAGTCTTTTTTAGATTGTTTGATTGCCTAAAATGTACGATAAATTCTGTATGATTCTACATTTCATAAAATGCCACAAATTCTGTGCCCCCCTGGATCGATCTTGGGACCCCCAGTTTGAGAACCACTGTCATAGAACTAAGTTTTGATAATGAAACATTTTGCGTGTGAAACTCATGGGACTTAATTGTTCAGCATTTTTTGGTGTGAAACATATTGAACTGATTTGATTGGTGGTTTAGGTGCCCGAAAAGAAAAAGAAAGTATTTCTGATGTCGTTCATTCCTAACACAAAATTCATAAAACTAAATAAGCAGTTTTCCTCTATTTCCTCTTTTTTGAGATTAAAGATTAGAAGGTTTCCATAAGGTCTGATTTAATTTTGAAGTTGATGTTCCTTTCATTAAATGTATTTAAAAGTGTTTTATTGCACCAAAGTCATGTACTTTGCCAGATGTTAATACACGGTACATAACGTTTTTACACTATTCTTTAAAAAACCACACTGTGAAATGCATTCAAGAAAGAAGGCATCAAGTTTAACTGGTGTGCATCAAGACACCTTAGGACGTCTAAAATCTAACATGATTGACAAAAGAAAGACCCAATTAGTGGGATTTGTAAACATGCTGTCATATCACATCTCTGCCAGCAGAGGCATGTGCGTGACCTTAAATGACTATCAGTCAGGCTTGAAAAGCCATGGGTGTCTGACCCTACCTATGAACTTATCACGTTACCGGGTTTGTTTTTGTGTTTGTGGGCTTTTAGGACTGCGGTTACAGTGAAGGTGTGTCTGCAGTGTGCGGTGTATGTGATACTCGCTGGTTCAAGGAGGACTGGGGTTCCCATCCCTGTGCCTTCTGCCAGAACTGCCGTCGGCTCAACAGATATCAAATCAAACGCTGCACACACACAGACAATGCAGTATGTGGAAACTGCCTACCTGGGTGAGACACATTCACACAGATGCAAACAAAACAACCTTAATAGAACCTGATGTGCCGAGCTTACATCACACACTAATTGCTACCAACCCACGCACAAAACATAGCTTGCACCTCTCTGATACACACACCCAGATAAATATACACTCACAAATTTGTGTTTGGCAATTCAAATCAAATCTTGTGTCCATTGTTGTCAAGGTTTTACAGCAAAATGCGATTGGATGGATTAGAAGATTTGGAATGTCTTCCGTGTGGCCCCGCCCCCTTCAGAAATGTACAATGTAGCAGTAAGTAGCACAGTATTTACTTGGGAGTTGCACAGTGTACACACTCATTAACCTTTCGATTTCGTCCTCACAGACTCTCGCTTTCAACACGCACACGTGGTCTATATGTTTCCATCAAACTTCTCCCTTGTGTTCTCATCCTCTCAACCCTGATTGTACTCTCTCCACTCCTGCACGCTCCCATTCTCGTCGCTTCTCTTGTGCTCTTAACTCCGCTTCAGCATTAATGCTCCCTCTTTTTCTCTCAGTGTTTTATCTCTCCTCTCTTTATTCTGTCAATGTGATTACGGTGAGGTAAGAAGTGAGATACTTATCCAGCTTGGATCAGTCAATGTCCTCGGAAAGTTCTCAGCATGGACTGAGGGTCTGATCCTCACTGAACCCACTCCGTCATGCATTGACAGAGGTCTTTTAGCATTCTGCTGATCAGACACACTGCCAGCAACAGGAAGAGGGATACGTTCAGAAAGAGAGAGAGTGAAAGGGGACAGAATGAGGCAGCTGCAGTTGTTTTGTAAGAATCAGTGAGTTATGATTCTGGGCTTGTCAGTTGTTGATGTGTGTAGGATTCAGATTGATTGTGTCTTAAAAGTGGACTACATTTCAACCCAACTACTTAGACACTCCCCCTCTTTCAATAGCCTTTTGTGTTCGGCAGAAGAAGTACATTTACACAGGTTTCGAACAACCTAAGGGGAAATTAATGCACTTTTAAGCGAAATATCGATTAAAGCAACGCACAGTGCTTTTAAGTGACGATTAACTTTGGTCAATCGACGTCTTTGCTTTTTATTCAAATGCATTAGTAAAGATGTATTGAAAACTTTGTCTTCATTTAGCATAGTTGTACTTGAGGTTTAAACTGAAGCTCAGCTTTGAGAAGAATTTAAGGAGGCATGGCAAAAAATTACTCACACCACATGTGCAAAGTTTATAAAGATATAGCCCAAGAGAATGGCTACAAAATACTGCTGCGCAAGAGGATCAACAATATTAATAACAGTAAAATTGTAGTCAGTGTTTGCTTTATTTCCAGCGAGCCTTTGGTTTTTTGTGGCTTTTTTGTATATTTCATTAAAAACTTGCATACCCTGATACTCTGTAGATAGGTTTTTTGGAGAATAATTTTGTCCAATAAACGCCTTATAAGTTGAAAAGTGTTTTGTCCATTTTGTACCATACACCTCATATGTTTGGTTTATTCAAAACTGAGGGTCCCCCCAGGATATCACTTTTGGCCACTACTGTATACATTTGATCAGTTTGTGTGTTCCCTGGAAATCGGACCCGTGACCTCTGCACTGCTAGCGCAGTGCTCCATCAATTGAGCTACATGAACATAATATGAGGTTTTCTTCCGTTAAGTTGGTTCTGCTGGTATGTGTGGGTTCTAATAGATTCTGTTGTTTTTCAGGAGGGGAAGTGATTGATGTGGCAAAAGTCCATACCTCAGAAGCTCATGTCCAAAATGCTTCCTCCATAGTGACTTCTTGTGCTGCTACAGTCGTGCTAACAACCTTTCTGTTTGCCATTGTGTGTATCACGTACCACACACGCGCTTCACTTAGGAAAACATGTAAACGTATGAACATACATGCTTACAAATATGATAGTTCACCCAAAAAGGAAAATTCTTTATTCATTTATTCACCCTCTTGTTATTGCAAACCTGTATGACTTTCTTTCGCAGAACACAAAAAAATATCATTTGTAGATTGTCTGTAACCGAACAATGCCGGCACCGCATTCACTCCTATTGTATGGACACAAAACCAATGCAAGTGAATGGGTGCCAGTTAAGAACATTCTTCAAAATATCTTTGTGTTCTGCGGAAGAAAGAAAGTCATACAGGTTTGAAATGTGAGGGTGAGTAAACGAGGAAATATTTTTTATTTTTGGGTGAACTATCACTTTAAAACAAATACATATCAAGCTTATTTATAATTTTATAACTCTCGTTCAACTCTTCACAGGCTGTATATCACCAGTTGGCACCCGTCAGCATGACAGTGAAGCAGCCTCCATTCCCATGACTGCAGTACACACAGTGATGCAGGAGGCAGATGTGGACCGATCAGGTGAGAGCCTATATGACAGGCTGTGAATTTGATTACAGCTAATGTGATGTGCAGACGTTTGTCTGCAAACTCTCATTTAAAACCACATTACCAAACATCTCTTTCAGAAAAGAAATCCAAGCATCTCTTTTAGTCAAACCTCTCAGCATATGTAAACAATATGGTGTCTTTTATAGGGGTCCAGTGCATGCTTACCAGTAGTGTTAGTAATCATGCAAATGAAACAGTACAAATTTAAAGGGATAGTTCACCCAAAAATGAAAATTCTGTTATCATTTACTTAGCCCCGCATTGGACTATATACATTTTCATTTCAGTTTAATTTATATAGTGCTCTTCACAATGTTTTGATGTTTCAAAGCAGCTTTACAGGAAGAAAGACAAAAATAAACAAAAGTTAGTATTAGTATTAAGGTATCCGATTTCCGAATTACGCTTGTTTAGACAAAGTCGGGCGAGTACCAAAACAACCTTTTAGCCGATCAGCAGAAAGGTGCACAGTGCACAGGATGCACATTAGTCCAGCCGAGCACTGACGAAAGTGAAAGAAGGGGTAGGGGTGTGTCTGTTTTGTAATTTGAACATCAACAACGGCTATGAGAAATCGGAAACCCTGCCATTAAAATAACAAGGGTCCATCTTTGCTCTTCATTGTTGACTGAGATTGTCTGGGCTGGAGCTGTGATGATCAGTTAAGTCCACAGGATCTTGCTTGACGATGGCACATGCAATTCACAAGTTCTATACAGGTACTATCAGAAGTCCGTAGTTTTGTGATCGTAGAGCGCGTGATGGGTTGTAGCATGATAAAAGCTCTGTAAGATAAACGGGAGCTAAACCATTTAAAGAAGTGATAAGAAGTAATTTTTAGTCTATACCAGTGGTTCCCTGTAGTCCGCGAGCCCTTAGGGGGGCGCCAGAGTTCACATTAGGGGCGCGGGAGCTTACATACATTGACGTTAAATAAAGTTGCATAAAATGTTCCACTCATCATTTATATAAAATCATGTGCTTACAATACCAAGATAATGCAGTCAAAAATAGTTATATCTTATATGGAATAATTATTTCAATTTCCGGCCACCTTTGGCAGCCATTCACACAGGGCTTTGCGGTAGCTGGAAGCACTGACATTGGCTGTTCTCGCTATTAGACTCACGTAAGAATTGTCCTCTGTCAGGCGTCAACGTTCATATCGACATAAAAATCAAAAGGAAAAATAGCAGAAAAACGTTACACAGTTCGGCAAACATTTATTCATTTTATTAAAATAAACAAACCACAGAACGAAAGTAGAATACCCGCAGCTCCCTCACGGTCGACTGCTGGCAACACAACAATAATAAAACATAACAAAAAATCCAGGCCTGCTCCTCTCTCGTCGTACACTTCTGTCGCTTATCCTTTTATGCTTCCGATCTCCTCCGTGAGAGATGTGAGACCGGCGCAGCTGACACTAATCACTCGCGTTCCCTCACGGCTCGCGTCACAACGTTACAAACGTTAATGCTCTGATTCTTCTTCAGAAATGAAGGAAACGTTTAGATGCTCGACAAAACCTACCTTAATTTAGGTTTTATTGAAGGGAAAGACTCGGCCAGAATGTGTGTTCTTTGGTGAAAAATTTGTAAACCCACAATGGGGGAAAACGCTACGAACCAAAGAGGAGACAAAACTAAAAACGTCCTCGAGGGGAAGGAAAACAAGGTCCAAGGTAACTGTAAATAATAAGTACAACAATCGAAGAGGACAGGGTAGTCGAACAGGGTAACTCAACAGGTAATCCACGAGTAGACACACGGGCAGGTAAACCACATTTATAGGGCACGGGATACTGGAAGGAATGATCCGACAAGTGGCAATGACTACACTGGGCTTATAAAGGGGAACACTAAGAAGGGATAAAGACGCAGGGAGGGTGACGGGCAGGTGACAAGACTCAACATGATGGAACTGGCTGGAAGAGATTGGGACAGGTGAGAGGGCTGAACACTAATGGGGAGCTGACGGGGATTCAAGGGGCGGGGCTAAAAGACGCAACACCGGAAGAGCATGGCATTATAGAACCAAAACAATGGCATGTCCTTTCTCCACATAAAACACATTTGTATGTCCAGATCCTTTCACAATACTCGAAAATCATGACAAGACGTGGCAGGACCATGACAGATGTTGACATGATGATGATGACAGTCAATGGTGCATCAAAACGGTTTTCTTTCTTACATTTAAAAAAATATCTTCTTTTGTGTTTCCACAATTATGAAACTTATACAGGTTTGCAATAACTTGAGTAAACGATGATAGAATTTTCTTTTTTCTCTCTCTTTAAGAGACCACTCCAATATTTTGACAGTTTTCTGAATTTACTATTTATGTGCTCAAGTAAAATTGTCTTTGTTTGTTTCATTTTGTGACCTTCTGATAACATTTCTCCCAAAACATTGTTTTTTTAATTTTCACATAATTTGCAGAAAATTGAAACGTGACAAACAACAAAAAATCTGCTATTTTTCAGATCTTGAATACCGCAAAGAAAACAAGTTCATATTCCATTTTACAAAACAGTACTAATGATTAGGATGAATGAAACTAGATTTTGACCGAAAATATTTGACTAGATTTTGCTATTAGTTGACATTATGTCATTCCTGAGGTTTCTTTGTTGGAATTCAACAAACACCTGACTGGAATGGCCGCAATACCTTTAGAAAAGCAAATTTACTAATCTGTGTGTATCCGTTAAAATAAAGTATAATTTGATTCATGCCATATTAACACACATCCATGCATTTACAATAGTGTGTGTCATCCTCAGGTTCTTGGTTGCCATTGGAGAACCCTCGCACACTTAAACCATCACCTTTAATCCTCGCCCTTACGGATGCCAGGCTCATGCAGAATTTGCGGCAGGAGTCATCTCACAGGTGACGGAATCACCCGTTCTTTCTTCTTCAGACTCTAACCTCTCCAGCCAGCATGTCATTCTTACCCTGGTTGGAGGACAGTCTACAGCAGAGCCCTGCTGCGCTGCTGAACAGCGGACAGGCTGGGGGCTGCATGCTCCAGTAGAGTGCACTGAACTGGACCTTCAGCATCTCTCCAATACCCCGGAGTTCCAGGCATTCAGGCCCTCAGGCATCATACCCACAAATACCCCTCTATGTCCGGGCTCGGATTCCAGTATGCCCTCTTTGCTGATGCTCTGGGACATAGAGCAGGAGAGAGGGAGGGAGCGAGGAAAGGAGATTGTTAAAAGGATGGGAAGTCACTATACTTACATTATACTGTGGTAATGAGACACTGACGGATGCAACACACATATTCACCACAAGCTTGTTATCTACTATATGTAGAATAATTCATCTGGTGAGTTTAAAAATGCACAACCTTTGTGACTAGAAATGTATGTATTGGCACTCTTGTAGGTACAGACAGTGATGTGTCTGAGACGCGATTGTGTGTGAAAAGATGTGAAAAAAGACAAACCTTTTGTTTACCGTGGACGAGGTGAAATTATTCTTGTTTAGCCTTTTTTTAGACAGTTTAGAAATTTTCAGATGTCATTCACATTAAATTGATAATTCAATCATTTCAGTGTTTTAATTGAAAAAAAAAAACATTGTATGCAAGTCTTTAACTTTTTATAAAAAGGGCTCCATATGGATGCAGATAAAGGGGCTGCAAATGGATTGTATCTTCCTGAAGCTCAATACCGCTTATTTGAACAAAAAAGCGTCTATCATGGCACATCAATGATGTGAGTCATATTTGGCATTGTTTGGTGGGTTTGAACATGTTTACTACTTCCCAGATCAGCTAAAGAGACTTGTATTTGCGCATCACTGGATTTATGGCTAGCGCTACTTTTTGTACCTAGGTGACCACTTGTCAGTGTCTAGTCATAATTTACTGTTTACTTTAAGACACTAACCCAAGTCTTGTCCAAGACTTGGGTTAGTTATGTCAAAGCCAACCCAGAAGTCTATGCCCCAATATTATTCCTTGGCATTTCTTTACTACTAAAGATCATCTAAACACAAATAAACTATAACTTTATTGTTCATTAAATGGAATAAATTTGGATGTTATTACATGTCTACAGAAAACGATGCTGGGGATGGGATTTTTGGCACAGAATAGCCATACCTATCACAGGCTGCTTTGAGATCCTTCATTCCACACTAAATAATGATCTGCTGCCTCAAGGCTTTGTGTTTTAGATGTGGCCTACTGGATTGGCAAAATTAGCTAGCAATAAAATGAATCAAGTCACAACATTCAATATCAAGGTTTGCTTTGACGCTTAATCTCATTCTGCCCTTTCATTACACGTTAATGTCTTCTTTTTAATTTCTTTGTTGTAAACTGCAAATCTTCAAAAAAACAAGTTGCAGAAGTGTTTTAACTAGTTCTTAATTGAAATGTAATGTGTGTAATAGGTTTAAAGCATCCTGTCATTGGTGAGGGGAAACTTTACTTTCACTTATGTTATCGTATGACAAGTTTGTACAGTATGCCAAAATATAAATTAGATATTCCAGTCTATTTTAGGTTTATTGTGTGATGGCACAAAACGTGTAAATTATTTTGGCAATAGGACGGCGCACAGCTCCAGTGTCATATTGCCAAAATAATTTACACGTTTTCTGTTGTATTATATGCAAAAAACATTATTCTGAGGTCTCCAGGATTCAATATTTTGGCAGGCTTTATGTTTCACAGTATTTTGCTACACAAAGCCACCATTTTTTGAGATGAGGTACATAACCACCAACATAAATAGCGCGCAAGACATTGTTTTCGATACTTTCCAAAACATAATTTTATCTCATAACACAGTCAAAAACAGCATGCGCAAACTTGTCGTTAAAGACATACATTACAATTCTTTGAAGAAGCAGTAATTAGCCTCAGGACTTGGAGATGTATTGTAGATGCTAGCAGGAATTAAGACATAAAGTGTAACCGCATGGGCTGATGCCAGCACACCTTTAGCTAGCAGGTGTGTCTGTAAATACACCCAGATGTTTCTGGAGTGATTTTTGTGAAGAGATGCGCTGCGGGTGGGATAACACAGATAGCACAAAGAATGAAACGGTTACTGTATTACGTAATCTGGAGAGAAAGTGTCCAAAGGAACACATGCAGGGCACTCAGAGTGGCAACGGCATCAACCATCATTAGTAGGTGTTTGGTTTATTTCAATAAGAGTTCACACCAACTCGCTCTAAAGGCCTTCCAGAAAGAACATTAAAAAAGACACATGCAGGAGACTTTCCACAAGTCATTCTGTGAAACAATCCCAATATTCACTTCATAGGCTTTGAGCTTCAAACTGTTAACATAAATTAGATAACATAATGCAACAATAATCATTCAGATATCACCATCTCTTTGTGAAGAAGAAAATCATTGTATACATTTTCTCCCATTTCTCATTATAGTGAATTTCGAAACACTGCAGTCTGTCAGTCTTATTCTTCGAGTAGATTCAGAGTTGGCATTCAGGTTGCTGGGAATAGAGCATTGCAATGACCTCTTCAAAATGGACTGCATCCAAAAGGCATTTAAAGCAATTGTTTCTCTCTTTTGCATCTTAGATAAATGTTGCTTTATCATTTGTAAAACTAATTTAAAAGCTTAACATTACAGCATTAATTTGGGACATTTTGTACTGTAAAAGGTGCTAGGTTTTTTTTGGTCCTTTTTTGAATGCAAGTCAACACCCTCTTCTAGACGTCTGCTTTGTTGTTTTATTAGGTTATGTTAATTGTTAAGTGATTATCACTGTGTTTAACACAATGTGTTGAACGTAATATATTGTATATAAGAGTTTTATTTTTTGACACGTTTTTCATCAGTGTTAAGTGTGGCATACTGCTGTTTTATTTGAGCCAAAAAATTATTGAATGTATAAATAAATGCATAGTTCGTTCTTTTTCAAGAAAGTAAATTGTGAACAGTTTTCTAGATTAAGGAAATGCAATGGTGCAATTGTTGTTAGTGTTCGGAGAAAGACAATAAATTAAAATAAATAACTCTGTGTTAATGTCACATTAATTTGTGTTTTCATTGTGTTGATTTAGTTTGGAAACAACACATTCAGGAAAAATTTGAGTAGCTAATAGAATTAGCTAATGCATATAACATTTAGTAAACAATTAACATTAACATGATTTTTTTAGATTTCTTAAAAATAAAACATCAGACCCTTTATACAGTGAGGATTTACTTAAAGGGTAACCCTTGCAAAGATGTGATTGCCATCTACTGTTCATTTGTGATTATTGAAGGACTGTCTGTATTTAACAGCACATCCAAAGACCCTGTTTCCTGTGATTTTTTATGTCCACATCTATTCATATTTGACAAGATAAGGGAACTAGGATCAGCAAAATAACATACTTTATTATATAGCATTATTATGATTTTTCCCATCATTTTGAATCGTAAATCTGTGATGTTAAAGGGACAGTTCACCCAAAAATGAAAATTCTGCCAATATTTACTCACTCTCTTGTCATTTCAAACCTGTATGACTTTCTTTCTTCTGCAGAAAACAAAACAAGATATTTTGAAAATTGTTGTTAACTGGACCCTATTCACTTGCATTGGTTTTGTGCCCATACTGGAAAAGTGAATGATGGCCATTCCTGTTCAGGTAACAACATTCTTCAAAATATCTTCTTTTGTGTTCTCCATTAGAAATAGAGTCATGAAGGTTTGAAATAACAAATGGGTGAGTAAACAATGCCAGAATTTGATCAATGATCACTTTAATCAGATGGCAGTAGATAGAAAGTTACAGTACGTATCTATGCCAGCAATATTTTAATGAGAATATCTACAATATCTAGACATTTCAATACTCTGATAGTTGCGGTGGAAAACAGAAGGAGAGGGTGCAGGTGGCCAGTAGGAATCAATATACTCAGCGGATGCAAAGAGAGTGTGCGGAGCCCCCAGCTGGGCTGCGGGTTCAATTGCAGACAGTTTTGTAGAAATCCCTCGTTGCTGACACGGTAGTTTAAACAGAAACTGGTCTGGTACAGTAACAAACAAATCTTTCCCTCTAGTTCATAACACAACATTCAGTTGTGATGGGGGATAATATCAGTCCACAGGAAATTAAAAACCACAAATGAGATTATTTTGTTTCCCCTAGACAGCAACATGATTAAATGGAAAGCAAATGGAGACTTTTTTCTTGTCTCCTCTTGAGAAGATTCTCCTTAGAAATTAACCCCTGGTAAGTTTTCATGTATCTCCTAGAGCTTCAGAAAATGTTTAACATCCTAGACCTTCAGAAAACATTTTAACATCCTAGTGCTTCAGAAAACATTTAAACATTGTCTCTGGCTTGCCAAGTCTTCCACAACTATAGATCAAAAGTCAAAGATTTTAACATGCACTCATTTTTCATCAAATTCTTCCAAATTATCGGAACTCTTTCTTCTCCCATCTTAACTCTTAGCATTTCTCCAAAGTTTTGTTAATATTGGGTTTGTACATTTCTGACCCAACACTGGTCAAAAAAAACTTAAATTCTATTATTATTAATTTTATGTGAAACATCTCAGAAAAACTTAAATAGAAAACATTAAGCTACAAACCTCTGTTTGTCCTCAATACAGCATCACATACATAATGAAAATATTTAGAAGAGTTTCGTTCTGTCAGACACAGCTTAACTGACATTTGTCCAGCACAACATAAGATGGTTCAGTTATTAGTTTTTTCTCTGTCCTCTTCTCCTTGCATAGAGAGCAATTTGAGTGAAAACTGGTTCATACCTGATTTTCCCCTACTTTAAATTGTCAAAGACAACTTATACTTTGAAAGTTCACATGCACAGAAATGTTCAGAATATTTGAATGCCATCCATCCACCCATCCATCCATTTTCTTGTCCTCTCGGTCATGACCCACAGCTCATGCCCGTAGGTGAGAGTAGGAACGTATATTGACTGGTAAATCGAGAGCTTCGCCTTGCGGCTCAGCTCCTTCTTCACCACGACAGACCGGTACAGCGACCGCATTACTGCAGAAGCTGCACCGATCCTTCTGTCAATCTCCCGTTCCATCCTTCCCTCACTCGTGAACAAGACCCCCAGATACTTAAACTCCTCCACTTGAGGCAGGAAACTCTCCACCTACCTGAAGTGGGCAAGCCACCCTTTTCCGACTGAGAACCATGGCCTCAGATTTGGAGGTGCTGATTCTCATTCCAGCCGCTTCACACTCGGCTGCAAACCATCCCAGTGCATGCTGAAGGTCCTGGTCTGATGGGGCCAGCATGACGACATCATTCGCAAAGAGCAGAGATGAAATCGTGAGGTCCCCAAACCCGACGTCCTCCGACCCCTGCCTGCGCCTAGAAATTCTGTCCATAAAAATTATGAACAGAACCGGCGACAAAGGGCAGCCCTCCTGGAGTCCAACATGCAACGGAAACAAATCTGACTTACTGCCGGCAATGCGAACCAAGCTCCTGCTCCGGTCGTACAGGGACCGGATAGCCCTTAGCAAAGGGTCCCGAATCCCATACCGGAGCACCCTCCACAAGATGCCGCGAGGGACACAGTCGAATGCCTTCTCCAAATCCACAAAACACATGTGGATTGGTTGGGCAAACTCCCATGAACCCTCCAGCACCCTGGAGAGGGTATAGCGCTGGTCCAGTGTTCCACGACCGGGACGAAAACCAAATTGTTCCTCCTGAATCCAAGGTTCTACCATCGGCCGGATTCTCCTCTCCAGTACCCTGCCATAGACTTTCCCGTGGAGGTTGAGAAGTGTGATCCCCCGATAGTTGAAGAGGGTGTGCTCCAACTATATTTGAATGCAGTGCATGTAATGCGCAGTTCAACTGAAGAAAATCTGTATTATTCATAGTATTATATCAGTATATTTTCAATTATACATGCTTGCTACAAAAGGTTTCTATGTATATATATATAATGTACTTGATGAAGCAAGTTGAAGTTATAAAATAAACTAATTTTTGTTTTGGTAAAAAAAGACATTAAAAAGGTTTAATGTTTGATCTAATTGATGATAACAAGGATATAACAAACTAATATAATTTAAATAATCAGATTCATCTTAACAAGCTTTTTACCTACAAATAAAACCCTAGAAATATCATGGATGAATCAATATCATGGATGGAGTTACAGGGGCCTCCACCAATATTGTCACCCTTGTAAAAATAGATATGCATTGTTTCTACTTTTGATCTTTTATAAAGAAAATTTACTATATTCTAACATTTCATTCAAGTAAAACATTTTGAAGCGATAGGAATTTAGCATTATAAAAAGGTTTTTTCTCTTATTCACCCTGGTCACAATTATTTGCACCCTTTGAAATTCTAGTAAAATCCGAAGTATATTCTCATTGATAGTTACACATTCTTAGCATACCTAGGTGAGGAGAAACATGATGTTGTTTAGTCATGACTTCTTGTTGCAAAGGAGAATAAATAGTAACACATAGCCCAAACCCCCTTAATTATTTATCACAATGGATAAAACCAAATAACATAGTTGTGATGTGAAATGTAGTTCTGTTGAGCTACACAAAATGCAAAATGGCTTTAAGGAAATAGTTAAAACAAAACAAAATCTAATTTCCAACATCAGGGCAATGATCAAGAAGTTTTAATGGACTGGAGATGATAAAATCAGCTTTAAACAGGATGTGTGTCTATATTGTCTCAATGCACAGCGAGGAGAAGAATTTGAGTGGCCAAAGACTCTTCAAAGAGCACAGATTGAAAATTGCAGTAATCGGTTGAAATTTAGGGTCAGAAAGCATTTAATTAGGAAAACTGCACCTTAATCACCACAAGTTGTTTGGGTCACGGTTCAAGAAACAAATCTTCTGCTCTCAAGGAAAAGCAATCTAAAGCATATTAATCTGCCATGGATCTTCCACCAGGACTGGGTTCTATGGCCATATGAAATCAAAAAGAGTTTTTGTGGTAGCAATAACTCAAGATAGGTTGTTTTGGCACCAGCCTGTGGTGCCACGAGCTGTCTTAAAAGCAAAACTTCATAAAAAGGCAATTTTTGAAAATATTCCAATAGGTGATAGTGTAACAATCTCATATGATCGCCATCTCCGGACATTTCTTAATGCCCGTCACCTGTGTATCCCTCGTTACCAGTGTTATTTAAATTCTCTCCTTGTTTGTAATCATTGTCCAGTATTGAATGCTCTTGTGGTACCTGTATGGTCCGTGGATTTAAGAAACCCGTTTTTGTTTATCTAATCATTTTTAATACTTTCTGCACGCTAGATTCCTTCATCTCAGGGATCGTCTGTCAGTTACTCCAGGCGAAACACAGCCTGCCAACTATATAGGACTTATATAGGACTTAAAACAAATAGCTCCTGTCATGGTAACTAGAAATATCATTGCAAAAATGAATCGCTGCTTTGTGTTATGTGCTCTTTGAGGTCTTCTAATATGTCTTGTGTAAAGTAATACAGCATTTCATTGTTTAATAACTAATTCCATAATAAAAATAGGCATTAATCCATTTGTTTTTAACTTCATTTTTTAATTCAAATATAAATAGGCGAAATGATAAAGTAATTTATTATATATTGTTTTAATAGGCAATATAAAGCGTATATAAAAAAATATTAATCCATCAATAAATACTTCATATTAAAAAGATACAAAAAACACAAAATAAATAAAATCCTTTTAAAGCGCATTAATTAACTCCTTTATTAATAGTGGAGTTACAAAATCTATTTGAAAATGCGATTTAAAAAGAGGAATAAATAATTGGATTTCCAAATTAATCTAGAAATACAAGTTGAACCCGTCATATAAAATACTTTTTCTTTTACCATTTGCATTTCCATTTCCCCGCTGCCTTTCCTTTTCCGATTTGCTATTCGATTAGCTTAGTCATTTAGCTTTTCCTTTTAGCCTTGTTGCTAGCCGATCCGTCCCGAAACCACGATTTGTTCCGCGCATGCGCGAAAGTGCGTGTACTTCCGGACGAAACAATTTACGGTACATTAAAATAAAAAAGTACATTAACACAACTCGTTCCATACCGGAAATATTATTTTTAATTTATTTTTAGTTTGAAAACTGCATTTAACATCAAAAGACATTAAACAAATTACAATTTGTAATGGTTTGGAGAAATGTACTAAACGAGAGTGTGTGACTAAGGGAGGCAGGGATGGAGGGAGGTAGTGAGTGTGTGAATGAATGACTAAAGAAGAGAAGGAGCAAATGTATAAAATAAATAAATTGAATGAATTGAGAAAATTCTGTGTGTTTCTTAAATACAGACATTTGTTAAAGTACGCTAAAATATTAACAGCATAAGCACAGACTTTACTAAATGGTGTCAAACAAATGTAAACTATTAAGTTAGGATATTCAATTGGGGTAACAATTTGTGCCACATATTAAACGTGATATATTTTGCCAAAAAAAGAGAATCGCTAAAAAAAATATTGTTTATTCGTTATTCTATATATATACAAAAAATATTTTATAAATAAAATATATTTATCACTGCTGACACATATCATTATTTTATATTGTATTTTCATTGGTATTCAAAAGTAAAATAAAAAGTATCAAAATTAATAAAAAAATATTTTTTTCCGCTCTTAAAATGGTAGTGTGGTGAGGTGCCTGGTTGCTGAAACCACGTGTCAATCAAGTGGCCACTCCCTTAATTAATGGAGAATTTTAAGGCTTTAAGAGCATGTTGCCCGCGATCCCATTTTACAACCTTTAGTTAGTGTGTAATGATGCTGTTAGAGCATAAATAATACCGGCAAAATGATAAAGCTCAAACTTCAGTGTCAAGCGAGATATTGTCTTTAACAGAATTCCCTTTTCAAGGACTACAGAGAACTGCTGGATAGGACTACAGCCCTCTAATTCCTTTGAACATGATGTCACCTTTCCGTGTGCTTTTAATAACCTCCTCCCAAAAGGAATTAGCAAAAAAAGCGGGAGGAAGAGCCAAAGGAGTAGTGTTTGGTTATCTGAGGTTGTAAACATTTGACTGAGCTAGGCGCTAAACTACTTTCACTCTCATCACAGTCCTACAGCTGGTAATAAGAATTCAGCTTCACACATTCTTATACAACCAACGGTCAAATAACAGCTTGTATGACTTTAACGTCGGCT
Organism: Triplophysa tibetana; assembly: GCA_008369825.1. Classification (NCBI taxonomy): domain Eukaryota; kingdom Metazoa; phylum Chordata; class Actinopteri; order Cypriniformes; family Nemacheilidae; genus Triplophysa; species Triplophysa tibetana. The sequence goes on along the minus strand of CM017901.1, from coordinate 25,394,446 downwards.
GTGAAAGATGTTCTATACACATATATTGTGTCTGTGTGTGTGCATACCTCTGTCTAAAACACTTCTATGAAACTTCCTCTGAAGTCCTGCTTGCAGTCTCCAAGTCAGTCTGCTTGTTTTATTATCCAACTCTGTTATTTATGATAACCGGTCTCACGCCATTCGGTCCGGTGTCATTTCCCTCGCCATAGTAGAAAAAGCTTACGGAGCGGAATTCGGTAATATGGTATGGGTGGGACCCTTCAGACACACCCGCACGCTCTCTGAGCGGGGAACCAATCACGACAGATCCTGTTCAGCTTTACCAATCAGAGCGGAGCGGAATGCGGAAGTTTGAAGAAACCGGAAAAAATCCTGTCATTTTCTTGAGAAGAGAGACAGCGGTGGACGATAGACTTGAAATATGTTAAATATAAAGTTTTTTTTTTAAACATGAACATCCATTGTTAAACACTCCAAAAACACAATCAAAGCTTCGAAAACAGGGAGAAAACGGGGCAATAGAGGGTATGGACGTGTCGTCACTTTACCATATGAAATCAACGTGAGCTGTATTTAAGAAACACATAGGATTTTCTGAATTCATTCAATTTATTTGTTTTATACATCATTCACTCACTATACCTCCCTCCATCCCTGCCTCACTCACTCACTCACTCACTCATCTACCGTTAGGCCTTGTTTAAACTATTAAGTTCGATTTTTTTTAATTATTCAATTGGGGGTAAACATTTGTGCCAGTTAATAACGTGACATATTTTGCCAAAAAAAGCGAAGCACTAATAAAACTATTGTTTATTCGTGTTTCTATATATATTTAAAAAAAATCTCATTGATGACACATACAATCTTTTTATTGTATTTTCATTGGTATTAACAAATAAAATTATTTTTTTTTAAAAATAAATAAAAGAGACTCCAAAACAATTCTCCAAACCATTACAAATTGTAATTTGTTTAATGTCTTGTGATGTTAAGTGCAATTTTCAATACAGAGTTTATTTAAAATATAATCGGTATGGAACGGGTTGTGTCAAACTACTTTTTGTTTTTAAAAACTTCCGTAAATTGTTTGGTTCGGAAGTAGACGCACTTCCTCTCATGCGCGGAACAAACCGTGTTTCCGGGACGGATCGAGTAGCGAAACTGCCTCTCTTCACCTTTGGCGGTTAACGGGGTTCCTCCCAGAATGCAACGCGTTTTTACAAACGTTTTTGGAGTGTTTCATTTTAGTGACTGGGAACACCGCTGCACACAAGCTTAAAATTAACATACACAGCCTACCTTATCGTTACCGTCCGCTGGTGTGGACGCAAATAGGTAGTTAAAGTTATCGTTATAGTTGTGAACGGGGCTATCAGACAACATTACAGAAAATGCGACCGTTATGAATAACGTGTTTTATTAAATCTTTGAATAACCCACCAGTTGTAAAAATTGTATTCTTTTATTATTTATTTAACATAAACGTTTTTTGTTTCGCACTACTTACTTATTCTTCAACTTGTTTTGATCAATAAAATTCCCCGGTAATTTTGCTAATTCTCAGACGAAACCACATAATAGAAATAAAAGACAGAGACAGATTATGCAGACTGACTTGTTTACATCACAACTTTGTAAATGTACTTGTAGGTTTACAGCTGCCTGTATGAGTAAAGCTTTCACGATTCATCAAAGTGCTCTGTGGGGATTGGGGAAAAATACTGAAAATAAAAGGTTATAGATGTTCCCATGAATTTTAAATAAAAAAAACGAGATTATGGAGACATCTTTTTGGCACAGTGGAGCAGAGTAACACAGAGCACCCAGAGATGCAAACAGATGTGATATGGCCTTCAAACAGTAGCTGTAGTAAGATACTGACAGTTTCTCAATTAAACAATGTACATGATAGTTAACTGACATCATTTCTGAACAAACTGAACGACTCATGGCTGATCTCTCTTCAACTTTTTCATCATGGCCTGTGAAACACTAACTTGACAGTTAGTCAAACTGAAACTGAAAGTCAAACTAATCAGCTCATAAAATTGTGAAACTTTGTATGTGACACTAATATATGACATCTGCCAACTGTATTCATTCAACTTTCATTTCCAGACTCAAGGTCAATTAGAAAAGAAACATAAAACAAATACAATACACAACATTAAAAAAAGGACGATTAAACCAGTGTTTTCTCATAGATGACTGGTATAGGATCACACTTTGTCTATGATTTGACAACAACATAATAGCATTCTGTGAATTATCCACCCGACAAATACATTTATACATAAAATTTCTCATTAAAGCCATAAAAGTTCTTACTCTTGACATACAAAACAGATTACTTGCACTGCTACACCTCGGTTTTTTTTTCAAAATAATTCTCATAGAATCATTGTTGGCAGTGTGAAGCTTACATAAGCTCACTTTTTGATCTTGACCCATAATGGAGCAGCATAAAAAGCGGTACAAAATGTACTAAAACGGTATTTCTTAACCTAATCTGAACACACACAATTTTCTTACTAACATATTGGCCTGGGCATATAGCATACGGTGCTGCCTGTACATATCCTAATCATCACCCATTTCATCATTAATTACATGTACTAAATATTTTATTTTAGTGTATACATTTTGTACTTGCCCTGCCAGATAAAAATCTGGAAAATTAAGATCCATATCTTCTTTCGTTCTACATATCATGACAGAACTCTTTTTGTACTTATTTGTTCCCATAATCAGAACAAATGTTAGCAGCTGTTGAAAATCATTACTACTTGGAAAAAAGATAACCAAATCGTCAGCATACATAAGATGATTAATTAAGATATTATCAAGCATATATCCAGTTCTTTAGTCACTTGATTGCTCTGACAATTAATTCATATAAACATTTAAGAGGGCTGGTGAGAGTAGAGCTCCCTGACGCACTCCATCACCTCCTCTAAAAAGAGCTGAGACACTATTACCCCGGTTTTCTTCCATACTCTGGTTAGCATACCAATTCCAAGATTAGTTTGGTATTAGGCACAACCCCTTGTCTTAGTTTACCAAAACAGCTTTGAATGATCAACTCTATCAAACGCTTTGGAAGCATCAATAATGCCAATTATTATAAATGTATTAATATTTATTACCAATGCACTGACTGTAAAAAACACATTAATGCGATTGAAAACTACAGTAAGTGCTTCCAAATAGTTTCATTTATAACTTTAAAGAAAGCATTATTTATGGAAAGTCAATGATTCGTTTTTAGATGAAGAATTAAAAGAAATAAACACGCATTTTAAAGTATAACATTACTTCAGACAGATAATTTCATATAGTCTTTGCACCCCCAGCACCCCAACATGTTTCTGGATCTCCGTTTCGTAACTATTTATTGGGCAATTCTTCTGGAAAAGCGCCAACCGACGAGCGATGGCTGAATGGTTTACCATCAAGATTGGCTGCACTGCGTCAAGATTGGCTGCTCTGTGTGCCTGAAGCTGCTGCTCGATTCTCTTGCGATAGTGAGAGAAATTGAGGTGTGTTTGTTTGTTCACACCATTTCAGAAATGGATGTTATATAAACGGTGGATATAACGCTGGATTTAGACATAGTTTGAAACTTATAGATGGCGCGGTGGCAAGATTTATATAAGATTTGCAGAAACTGCATGTGTTACCCCTTTAATAGAAGTTTGACATTTTTATACTTTATCTGGCAGTATCTGCCAAAAAATACATTCAGATTATGTTCTTTATTTTCAGTAAAATAGATTGTGTATACTAAAATTTATCTGTGTTTCTGGTCTTAATTACAAAATATGCTAAAACTAATATAATATACTGTATGACACTTCATACTGTACAAAGAATTCAGATAAAATCGACTATCAGCATAACAAGTCGCCAATTATATTTCATTCATCCTATAATTCCTTCATTTATATTTTGGAATCTGTAATGAGGTCCCAAAGATACAGTCCCAGTGTCTAAAGTAAGGGGCAAAGTTGCCTATAAACCGCTGATGGTGGGCCAAGTGATACGGAGCCCCACCAAAGCATGGCAGCAGCCGATGCAGCGCCCAGGGAAAGTCATAGGCGCAGTGGTCCTCCACAGCCATCCAGGTGTTAAACACATGGAAGAGGATTTCACTTAAAGGATGGCAGCCCACCAACATGGTACTAATAAAGGCAAGGGCTTGAAGAGACAGGAGTTCAGATATACTTGAGTCTTGAGCTGCCAGTGCAAATGTGTCCCTGCTGAGGTGGTGAATACGATGGACTCTCTGGTATAGCCAAGGAATTCTGAAAGAAAAAAGGGATGTATGTAATACAATATTGTAAAAAACTGGCATTTGTTGGCATATATTTAGCTGACATTAACAATAAAATGTAACTTTAGACATACAAAGGGGTTGTGTCCACCAAGGAGTTTCTACCGCCGTACGGTTTGTTTTTCCAATGGAAACGCCACGTTTTTTTAAAACGGGAGCAATGGCTGCGTTATTCCCATGCTCAGTGCTGCTGTTCGCTCGGGCACCCAGAGTTGAAGAATGCTCAACTTGGGGCAGAAAGGCCAGCTCATATGCACCTGCAGCGGGGTGCTATTTTTATGCGGAGGCGCGTTGGTTACTATGATACGCTGAGCACGAAAAAAATGCTGAGCGCTGGTGTTGAGGTGTTTCCATTAGAAACAATGTAAACACATGACATATGCTGGCAGAAAATGACAGCTCCTAAGGATTGTTCGTGTTTGGTGTGAACACAGCATAAATGTTGCAAAGACAACGCGGTCATGCCGATATGCCTTATTCAACATTAGAAAGGTTCGACCCGATCTTACTGAGCATGCGGCAAAACTCTTTGTTCAGGCCCAGGTAATCTCAAGGTTGGACTACTGCAATGCTCTCCTTGCTGGTCTTCCTGCAAAGGCTATCAAACCATTCCCGCTGGTTCAGAAGCCAGCAGCATGCCTCGTTTTCCAACAGCACAAAAGGGCTCATGTGACACCCCTTTACATCTCTCTCCACTGGCTACCGGTTGAAGCCAGTATCAGATTCAAGTCAGTAATGCTTGCCTACAGGACTATCACTTTATCTGCACCGGCATACTTTCGCACCCTCCTACATTCCTACACCCCATCAAGAACCCAGCCTTCAGCAAACCAGCGGCGTCTTGTATTGCCTTCTCAGAAGGACATTAAACCGCTTTCCCGCTCATTCTCCTTCACAGGTTCTTCCTTGTGAAACATTGCTCCTAACTCGGTCCTCTCAACCACATCTCTCACAACATAAAAAACTACATAAAACCCATTTCTTCTTTGAATAATTGACAGACAAATAAAAAAATATTATATAGTGCTTTTGTTGAAACTAGTCAACTTTGTATGTGCACCTATTGAATATTGCTCCTGTATGACATATCGATTAGAGTTGCTCCCTGAACTCTTTGTAAGTCGCTTTGGATAAAGTTTCTGCTAAATGACTAAATGTAAATGTAGGCTAAATGTAGACACGCCTGCCGCGCGCGCAAATAGGGAGCGGTTAGATGCCGCGCACACATTTTTGCGCGTCAGCAACGCATCGAGACATAAATATTTCAACTTTTCAGAGTGCTGCACCGCGGGTCATTTGACAAGAGAAAGAGGCGCGACTCGCGGAATCACCCCTTATGGGTTCACACCAAACAAGAACAATCGCGTTCCACACTTTTTATTATATGAGAAAATGTTCAGTTTTTTCGAGTGAGTGACGCGATCTGACAAATATTTTCAACTTTCGCGGAAGACGAGATTGACGAGCGTTCGCGGAAATAGCGCCGCCCGCTTCACGTCATCGCCTGCCGCGAGTTCGCATCCATACGCGTCTTTGCATTGATATAATTTATTCGCGCAAACAGCTTAATTCGTGTCGTGAACCCGCTATTAAAATTACGAACTTGCGCACGCAAAATATGAATCGCCTCTTAAGATGACTTGTCTTTTATGTTTTATTTGTAAATCTTAGATAATAAATAATAATTCATAAATAATATTAATAAAACACAACATGCTTTAAATCGGTCCTCGGGTTATTTTAACAATAATATCATTGACATGTTTTACTTACTTGTGAATGATGTAATGAAACATGAAGAATAATGTATCAAACATGAGTAAACAGAAAACACATTCCTTCAAGGCAAGAAGAAATGACGGTGCCTTTTCTGGCAAATTAGTATTCCGCACAAACAGAAACAGTGAAGTCAGCGGCAAAACCACAACCGCGTATTTCCATAAAATTCGCGCTGCACATTGAAACCACTGATGGATATCAACGACTTGACGGCTGATCCTGTACTTCTGAAGCCATCGCACGTGTGGGCTCAGGAGGTCCAGGATCATGAAGGGCGCAGAGAAGATGATATGAGCGGAGAAAGCAGCGCACACGCTCCAATGGGGTGACATGAGGAAAACATGACGCTTGTCATACACAAAGTCCCAAATCCACTGCAGTAATGCATCGTTGCCGAGAATCAGTAATACGAGAATAATCATCCTATGATCTATCACATATAACAGTCATGCTATAAATGCAGCAGGTTGTCTAGACGTTGAGAAGTGTGTGAACTTTCCTTTCCTCTCCTGCTCATTGGATGGAAAGCGTTTTTATGGACCGCTTTACTTTAAACGGAACTTTGTCAGCAATGGATTATTCAACAAACGTTCGTGTGGGCTACTCTCCTCCCCAATACCTCCCATATGTTCGGACAGAGATGGAAATAAGATTTGCAAAAGTCTAATTGTAGCCTCTTCCGTCTTTTATCTTGCATTTCAAACTATTAGCCCAACGTTTTAAAACGAAGGATTTGAAAGTTTTTAAAACTTTAGCCTATGTTTCCCACATTCCATTAACAAGTAAGGAAATGTAGTACGGCAATGTTACGTTTGACTAATTAACGCAAAAATTACATCAAGATGTGCATGACAGAAATCCATTTCATATTTGAACACTTTTAGAAATATAGGTGCTTTAGGTGCTTTTTCATATGCAACAGAATTCTTTTTGGTTCCCCAAATAATCTTCAAAGGGTTCCTAATATAACAATAACAAAACATTTTTCCAGAACCTTTTGTGGTACAGTAGTAGCTTTTGTGAAGCTGTTTAACTTGGCATATTTATGAAAAAGAATAAATAAAGGATTTTCCAAGCATGACTCTCTTTAACTTACTTAAGTTGGACTCTTGACTTTCATTAAGTTAATTCTCTTTCCTCTAGGAGTTGCTTTTTGTGATGGGTTTCAGGCTGTAAAACATACGTGCCCCGGTATGTGCCCCAGGATATATTTCAAGTAACAATTTGAACAATTTTGTTTATTTTCATTATATTAATTTACATTAATAATAGTAGCAAAAAACGGATCTATGCAACGTAATAACCTAATTCACGCATGTAAAGCGACGCATTCGCGCATTTTAACCGGTCCGATCACACGAACTCCGTGCCGTACTGCGACGGAGGTAGGCTATGAAAACATGACAAAATTTTGCTTCTGCAATTGGTGCTATCTCTACAGGTATTATAACTTTATGTAAATGTGCTGTTTATTGTAATGTTTTAATAACTCATCAAGCTGACACCTTTAGTGGAAAAAATGTATTCTCGCAGCGGAAAACTAGTAATGAAGCAATACGTGCTCTTTTCCAAAAATAAATAATTAGTAAACCAAATGTTCCCTTTGTCTGTTGCAACCAGAAACTGTTTTTTTTGGAATTGTCCTAATCAAGGACGTTATTACAAGTGTAATTTTTGTGATTATTAATGTACATATTGGCATTATGTTATGTTTGTTTTTTAAGCAATAAAAAAATTTAATTAAGTTACAAAATTTAAGTAAGTTTCTAAATAATATCTAGAATCATATTTTGACTCGACCATTAGCCCCTTTAGATGAGCATCATAATTTGTTTGTGCAAAGCAGGGAAATGGAAACAGAAAGGAGGTGATGAGTTTGATGGAGGTAAGACTTGATAAAAAAACTACTGTCCCCTCCCAGGTAGTCAGGTCTCAAACATTAACGTTAGAGGAAAATGTCTCAGGGAAACCTTTGTCAAGTCTGTAAAATTGCATTGTTGCGTAGAAAAATATATGTACTGTACTTTCAGAAATGAAATTAATACTTAAGCAGAAAAAATGTCTCTCTGTTTTCAGTATTCCCATACAGTGCATGCAACCATGTTAATATTCAAGTTTATGTTAAGTATGTTGAAGATACTGAAATATTTTTAAATACATAAATGTTAATCATCCCCAGTATTGCTGCACTGTAATAGTGGTTAAAACGAGGGAATTTTGTATGGTTCAAAGTGTTGCAAACTTCTTGCACACAGCAGGTTTTTAGAGAAAAGTGATAGAAAAAGTAGTGGAGCCTGTGCCAAGGGTAGCAAGGTCCATGAAATATTTCCAGCCCAATTACCCCTGAAAACTGGCCCCAAAGGAATGAAAACTAGCCCAAAATGTTCCATTGTCAAATCAAAGGTAATAACTGCCAACAGACGTTTATTTTGCTATATTAACTCATCTGAATGGATTAGGTATTGTATATATTTTTTTTGTTCTGTTGACCACAAAATATGTTTTTTGGGGATTTAGGAATGCAAACAATTCTGGGTGACCTTTGACTACCATTTAATTTTTTTCTGCTATGGTAGTCAATGATGCCAAAGAATTTTCAGTAGCTAACATTCTACCAAATATCATTGTGTTCAACCAAACAAAGAAATGTATACAGCTTTGGCAAAATTTGAGGGTGAGTAATTCATTACATTTTTGGTTGGAATGTCCCTTTAAATAATATCCCATGTGTACTCAAGGCCACATAAGACATACGAAAACTTGTCGAAGAAATAAGCTTGGTTAAATTGACTTGCCTCTGTCGCTGAGAGAAGCAGCCACCGGCTTGACTTGGACTTGAACCTCTTTAGACTCGTTCTAAACGAATCTTGGTCTTTAACTCGTCAAAGGTGGACTTGACTTCAGACATTTTTTATTTCCCCGGACATTACAAACCTGCTCTGTGGATGACGGGCTGCTCCCTCAGAAAAAAATCGGACCTTTGCACATGCTTAAAACAAAACTGTAAAATAACATGGCAAAATCTTCATAAACATACAGTAGTAATTTGAAGCCGTTTATCCACTGTTTCGGTGTTTAAGTTATCATATTTGTAGCCAGGATGACTAAACTACCGATGCACTCAAAATTATGCCCTGCCTATTAGGCTCTGTTGCGCATGCGTCGTGAAGATGAATAAGATTCTGCATGAATTTTAAATGTTTTTCTGCTTTGTAATAAATACTTCTGTTATCTGTGTAAATATATCATTTATGAAAGTGACCAATTTGTCAGATAGGGTGACCCATACCTGAAATGTGACCTCTGTATTTAATCCATACCGTGCGTAGGGAACACAGGCACACCAAGTCGTGAACACACGTACATCTGGAGCAGTGGCCAGCTATCACTGCAGCACCTGAGGAGCAAGTGGGGGTATGGTGCCTTGCGCAAGGGCACCTCAGTCCTTATCCACCGTCCCTCAGAATCGATCCAGGAAACGTTCTGGTCACAAGTCTGACTCTCTTACCATTAGACCACGACTGCCCCTGAATACTCACTTTAGTCTATCATCCAAAAATGTATTATACGTTTGACTCAACAATACCAAGTTCACACCTGCTAATACCTTGTTATAACTTTTGCATAACATTTACTATACCACAAAATCATTTTTTCAGGGCAGGTTTGTGCAATGTAGCCTACTATGTTTATTTTCCCCACTCAGAAAACTACTATAAAACTAGAAAGGAGCAAATCTAGTTCAGAAGGCAGAGGCTCCCATTCTTACGAATTATAAAATTGTCAAAAAAGCATAGATTTGGATATCATTCTTTAGCTAAGATCTTCTGCTGAGAGGAAGGCATCCACAGTAAATGGTGTGTAGCAAACTGTATTGCAAAGTGAGTATTGGATATATTAAATGCTGCACTGTTCCTTCACTGTAAGTGACCATACAGTATGTTCTATTTCAAATAATTACATCACGTTCAATTAATCTTAGAGAACACTTAAAAGGAAGAGAATATCTATTTCAATAGGAATGGCTTTATTTAGGGAACAATCATACAATCCTGTGATTACCTAAAGTCTATTTCTAATCAGAAAGCCATCTATTTACTTGTTTTAAGAGTTAAGAAGTTTGTACTTCTTTTAAATCAGTACATACATTTCTGACATATTTTTCAATCACCCACTGAGGATACTGAGAAATGTTATTCTCTATATCTTTAAAATGGAGTGGGGTCTGATTGCGGACTGCAAGACAGAGGCGTAACTGGTAATGGGCGGAACTAGTAATAGGCGTAACCTGTAATTGCCCAAATCACATGGAACAACGCGAGATATCAAAAACGTCACATTGTCGGCAAGATGTCGGGTCGTACAGATACAGCGGTAAGGATATTTTCCCGAGATAAAAGTTTAAATTTAATTCTTTAAGTAATTTTCATGCAATAGTAGGGTAACGCACATATTGGTATCGTTTCGTCGACAATATATGAAAACTTGGGCTCTCAACGTTAACGCAAGCAGTAACGGTGTACAGTAACGGGCTAAAGGCTGCGTCGGTGAATCTCTGTCAGACAGTGCATCCTTGTTCTCTTTCCGAAAGTTCTCTTTCGTGCTTGAATTAATAAAACCTCTCAAGATCATGCCAGAAAGCCGTTTTGTCAAGCATTTTATTAAGCACATACTTCAAAGAGTAAAATCAAATCTTAAATGAATGCAGAGTTGTGAAAATGGGAGTGCGGTGTCTCCTGAGAGCGCTCTTAAAGGGGCCGCGTTCTTAAACGTGCGACTGTGACTCCTGTCACTAATGTTCACCAAAGAACAAAAGAAAATCAGAAATCAATGTGATTTTGTAGCTTTAACTATAATTTTTCTAAATTTCAATTCATAATTTGTCATTAAAGACTGTAAAGTGTTTGAGAACTTCCTTCAATTTCTGTATATTTTCTACATGATGGCTTTAATTAATGTTAAAATTATCAATTTAATAGAGACATCAGTTACAGTACTAATATCAGAATGTTTGCTTTCATTAATAAGATGTTAAAGAAATATGTTGTTTCTGCATCAATTTGCTAATTAAATGTGAAATTATAAAAATGTAAAAGTATATTGTAAAACATCACTGTTATGTGCGATTAATCATGATTAATCACAGAAAAAAATGGTGATTAATCCAATTCTTTTTTTAAATGATTCACAGCACTAATTAAAACATAACTTTACTCGTTTGGCATAGTTAAGTGAGCAATATTTTTATGTTCTGGTGGGCTAATAACTATTGGGGGAACAGAGAACAAAATTAACTAGCTTCGTCAATTTTAATAAACTGCAGGTAAATAAGGTTAAATTTAATAAAGAAGGGGTTTTGCTGTAGTGTCACGTAGCCAGCAAATACAGGAATTTCATGATTGTTGTGATGTTTGTGTTGTGAAGTGTTTTTGATGAAATCTTTTTGCCCAGATTTGCCCAGGTCTGTCTGTAGTTCATATCAGATCAGTTTTTTTTGCAAATAATGGGGTTGTATTACCTTTATTATCTTTGGAGAGCATGACACTTTGGGAAGCATTGTTAAGTGTTTGTAAATTGTATTTTGTAAGTTGTCATTTTTCTTCCAGCTTCATTCAATAGTTTGCAGAGAAGGTGTCTTGAAAAGTTCTATTGCAGAAGGCAGAAACTACAAATGCCAGTTCTGCAGCAAAGTGATAGAATTGCATATATGGCACTTAGTGTACACGTGCTAATTTGCCATTTCTTACATATTGTATTTTAATCTAAGATGCAACAATGACTACATATATTCTTTTTGCAAGACACAAATGTAAAGGCTACAATGTAAATTGGCTATTTAATTACAGTTCAATGTGGTGGATCAAATTTACATGTTCCATTTGTTATTTGCTGACCTAAAAATTGTACTGCCATTCATTAGGTACAGCCAACAATTGTGAGAGACCTGCAGACAGCATGGAATTGGGTGCAGAGCCACAAAGATATGTTCATTGAGGAGGTGACGGAGCCAGCCTTTTTGCGGATGAGTTCCAACGAACAAGAAGATGCACTCAAGAAGGTCCTGGGGGGTCATTTCCCAGAAGACAGATATAACTTTTTGTTTGTGTTTCAACCTTTCAAAGACATGGAAACATTTTTGTCAACCTGTGTTGACGAATACGGCTTAAGAGTCAATGCCATGGTCAAAAAGGAGTAAAGAGTGAATGGGTGGGGGAGTGAATGAGTGAAAAAGAATAAAGAAATGTATAAATAAATAATAAACAATTAATGAATGAAAGCATTGCGTGTTTCTTAAATGCAGATTAGTTAAAGTATGCTGAAATATTTAGAACTCTAACATCTTCAGAAATTGTGTATAACAAACGCAACATTTTTCATTTATTTGTTTATTAAACTAAATTTGTGTCACATATTAACTGTGACGTAATGTAGTGTTGTAGAGTGGAGGTGGCCAGAAGAGTGCGTATTTTACTATCATGTCATTCTGTTCTCCTGCGCAACCTTGAAGAGGGTTCCCGGTGGAAGTCGGGTGTTGGACGTCACAGATGGTCTTATGTTCAACATGTAAATAAACCCAGAGTTAATATTTCCTTCCTGTCTCGTAACGGTGTGTCACAAAGGATATCACGCATACATCTGATGTAAACACAAGCATTTAAAAACCACTACCGGTACGGAGCGAGTAGTAGTGTACTTGCGCTTCACAAAATTAATAAATAGGCCAAATGATGCGTCGCTGAATTAATAAAACTAAACAGTTAATAATACATAATACATGATTAATAAAGAAATGCTTAAATGTAAAAACAAGTTGCTGTTTGTCTTTTTAAATAATTTTAGTGTCCTAAGGAAACAGTTGTCACTTTTCTCGTTTGTACCAGTGCAAACATTTGCTCCGGTGTAAAAAATATCTACTTTTTCCATCACAAACCAGTACATACTATTAAGGCATAAAATAAGAAGGTGATCTTGCCTACATCTCATTTTTGATATCTCGCGTTGTCCCGTGTGATTTGGGCAATTACAGGTTCCGCCCATTACAAGTTCCGCCCATTACCAGTTACGCCTCTGTCTTGCAGTCCGCAATCAGACACTATTGTTAAAATGGGGTAACATGGTATTTCATGCATTCGGACTTCTTTATTAACTATTTATGACGTAGTATTTCTGTGCTTGATAAACACCTCCAGCATTCCATCTTCTTTCAGAATATTTTTTTAAGGTCTGGATCCCTGTTTCGTAACAGGAATCCTATTTCTCTTATTAGCCATTCTGTTGTAAAACGAAACCCATGCGTCATCCACCGTGCGAAAGACCACGCCCACGCGCTGTAGTTTCATCCTCCCTGCCTGACTCCAGCAGCTAGTCTTTTTCCTGAAATAATCGAACAGCTGTATCTCTCTTTTATTCATTTGATCAAACTAAACACTCTTTGAAGATATGCAGTATGCAATACAGTATAGGTACTCAAGAGTAATGAGATTTGCAGAAACTGCGTGTTACCTCATCTTTAATGCAATTTTAAAGGACCCAGTCTGGCTGTTTTAGAGGCTTAGATTATGTTTTTTTGGGGTGTTTAACGTATTTGTTCATATTTCCAAAAAAAAAAACGTTTTATATTTCACATATTTTAAGTCTGTTGTTCACCCTGCCCCTCATCTAACAAAACGACTAGATTTCTTCTGGTCTATATAAAGTCCCTTCTTACGAAACGCTCTGATTGGTAAAGCTGACCAGATCTTTCCTGATTGGCTTCCGCTTTTCAGGCTGTTGTGATTGGATGCGTATTCATAAACTTTGGCTTTTAGCAATAAACAGTAACAATGGCGTCAATTCACTTTTTTTAACTGATAAAGTGAAGTTGACGCCATTGTTACTCTTCATTGCTAAAAGCCAAAGTTTATGAATACGGGTCGGATAATAAAACAAGCAGATTGACCACGAGACATTTGCAAGCAGGACTTCAATGGACGTTTCATAGAAGAGGTATGCGTATACGCACGCAATATCAGTGCATTACACAGAACAGCTTTCACAGCCGACGTTAAAGTCATTAAAGCTGTTATTTGACCGTTGGTTATCTTAGAATGTGCGAAGCTGAATTCTTATTACCAGCTGTAGGACTGTGATGAAAGTGAAAGTAGTTTAGGGCCTAGCTCAGTCAAATGTGTACAATCTCCGATAACCAAACACTACTCCAGCAGCTTTTCCTCTTCTCTCAGGAAGACCTCGCTCCTTTTTTTGGCGTATTCCTGTTGGCGAAGGTTATGAAAACCACTCGGAATGGTGACATCATGTACCCAGGAAGTAGAGGGCTGTAGTCCGATCCAGCCGTTCTCTGTAGTCCTTGAAAAGCAAATTCTATTAAAGACAATATCTTGCTTGGCACTGAAAATTGAGCTTTATCATTTTGCCGGTATTATTTATGCTCTAACAGCAAGATTACACACTAACTAAAGGTTGTAAAATGTGATTGGGGGAGTCCTCTTTAAGTTACAATGTTGCAATACTAATTAAAATTTAATTTTGTGTATACTACCCAGATGAGTTTTTTTAAATACCACTGTAAAAAGTTTGTGCAGTCTTAATAGTTCAAATTGTGTCAACAATGATAGGAGTCTCCTTGAGAATAACCCACCACCCCCACTTCAAACCTATAGTAGTCCAAGCCAATTTTTGGGAAAAGTTTCTAGTATCTAATAATCGTATTCCTTTTTGCTCACCAAAGACATTTTTATATGGCAGCAAATGGCATTTTTAATTTACTGGAATTGTTGTTGTGGTTCTTAATCTGACTGCGGGTGTTTGAAGAAACAGCAAAAGGTTTTTTAAATTACCCTATGAAACAAAGCAGCAGCTGGTGTTATAATGGTCACAATCGTCTTAAATGTCAATCCAGATGTTAACCAGCTGGGAAAGGATTTCATTAAAAAGGTGTCAGCCGAGCAAATCAGCACTAGTAAATGCAATAAACGTTCACAGCAAATTAGGGAGGAACACTGTTCATTTTTTCCCTTAAGAAAATGTTCCCCCCATGTTAAAAATACCTAAAATACCACAAGTCAGCCTCTTTTAGGCATGAAACAGATGCAGTTCTTAACTCTTAATAGACCTAATATACTTGAAGATCTGTTTGTTGTTAAAAAAAAAAAGTGTTAAAATAAAATAAATCAACAAGAGAGTTGGAGATGCTTCAATATGCTTTCAAATAATACTTATTGGTCTCAATTGGTAGACATTTTATTTTAAATTTAAAACAGACATTACTGCACATTTAACTAATACACAAGTGGATCACCAATGACTTTGGTCTTTCAGGTACTGTTTATTCAGTACACTCTTGGTTCCTGAGAAAAATTTGTGGAATGAAATGCATGCAAGATGCATCAGAAAACAATTCCTTTTTAAATAATTCCCTTTGAATATATTCAGAAATGAAGCAACACGCATAACACACGCAACAGTTAAAACTGTTATCAATCTCGATATCCAAAACTAACATGGCATTACACAATTTGCTCTGGTGTCAAATCAGTTTATATGAACAAAGCACCCCACACAACTCTGTCTACACATGTACATCTACCCAAAACATTCCCACAAGGAACTAGAATGCTAGACTAGTTACAATACCACTTCCATTTTTTGAGGTATGCAGTTCATTTAAACATTTATAAAAGATCTTTCATTACAGCTCTACAGCTTTCAAGTCACCTCTTATGACTGTAGACATGTACATACCCGACTCATTTTAAAGCCTTTCTGTTCTGAAAATCTGAAGACTGAAATTCATTCCTACATATGTTGAAAAGCTTTTAATGCCCAGGACAGTTATTGGGAGGTACAATAAAAGAATGATAAAATATGTTTTCTAGTCTGATTCTAAATACACTCAACATAAAAAAAAAAAATGAAGAAAATCCAATTTTCTTCATATACTGCATAAAAGAGCTTCAGAGAAAATCTTAATTATAGAACACCATTTCAAACAACACTCACTGACAACAAATAAATTGTCGCTGTCCTTTCAAAACCTTGTCCAAATTCTTATTTTTTTAAATGATTCAAAGCGGACAAGCATTTTTAATACTGCATATCATAGGTTTAGTATAGATATTTGCAAAACCTAGTTATGAACATAAAGGGTAACTAATAATAATAATTTATGGCAAAAAATAAAAATCACAAAATATGGATATACAGTGTTTAAAGGACAGCAGTGATATGTAGATTACAAAGAGAATGAAGATTCCACTTGTGAGAAACATCTCACAGATTTTCTGAACTCTAAAGGTCAACAGCAGTGAGCAGACAGACACAAAGAAACATTTCTAAAGAAAATTGGAACTGAGATCACAATACCAAAGACAAAAAACCTATATCTGGCTATATTGTTCTCACGTCATTGCTACATTAAAGGTCTTTGAATCAACAATCACATCTTTTCAGTGATTAGAGATTTTTGACATTCTTGGAAAAAAACACAGAAGACAGAAACAAACGTAAGAATTCTTATCCCATAGTTCGTTTAGTGTTAAAGAGCTTTCACAGACCAAATGACATTTAGACCCATTAAACTTAGGCAAGTCCCTGAGGTATAACATCATTTAAGACACTTTAAATCTTGATATATGTCGCAAGCACATCTATGAATCAACTTGATTTCGTTTTGTAAAATGTAATACAGTGCAGTCAAATGTTTGGAAACGCTTGATTTAAAAGTTTCCAATGATTTAAAAAATCTTTTAATCTCAAGACAAAATTTTATTGTATAGACAAAAAATATAATTATGCCAAATATTTTTTTTAATGGATGACTTCTAAACCAAATGACGGAAATAAGAAGCCGAAAGAGCACTGAATAGATTGGGAACTCCTTCAATCAACACTCTTTAAAAAGCTGTCCAGATTAAAAGCTCAAGAAGCGGCATTCAGCTTCTTGAAGAGAACGATCCTGCAAATTCTAGTCGAATGATGGCAAATTTGAAGATGCTGAAATTTAACATTTTTTAGTCACAACATAATTCTGAATCACAAATGTTACATCGGTCATACTCCATATAATTTTATGAGTTCACTATTCTTTCAAAAGATGGAAAAAATCTGAATTAAGTTTTTCCAAAATTTAGACTGATGGTGCATAGCTAAGGGACGTTCACACTATTGACGATGACTATAACTTTGAAGGTAAATTTTTGAAATGAATAAATGTAAAAATAGTAGCATCCAAACGACAACTATAACAATGAAGATGGGATCGCCTTCAGAACAACCTAATCCAGCTGAAGAACAATAAAACAAAGTGCCAAATGGTATCTGGCGCTGTGATCGGTTTCCTGAAATGCTGTTTTGTACGTCCTAATGTCCACTATGCCTAATTTTGTCTCAGTGACTCCTCCCCTCCTTATACTGTAGTCTTTATTACTGTTACACCAGTAAAGTTACCAATGTAGTTTAGGCTACAGTTATTGTTATCGTCACAGAACGAACGGCCCTTAAACCTGATTAAATCTTTTGCTCTAAACATATCACACTTAGAATCCATTTGGTTATAAACTCAAATTCTAATTAAACCACGATTATCCTTTCATTCTGTTCAGAAGTACTGCAAAATACTCCCTTACTTTGTGTTAAGCACTAATACCAGTCTACTTCACACCTGTTAAACCGCAGGTGTTATGTTTTACCCCACCGCTTCAGTGCCATGTTAGTTTTACCGGAGCGAGCTTCCAATGTTGCATACCATCTGCCCATTACTCCGTGAACTTATATTACAATTTTGTTTATTCTCTGTCCAGTATCCCCTCTGACAGAGCATCTATGGCTTTGGCGGCACCTGAGGAGGAGCTTCCTGGTCCCGAATCCATAAACATGTGAGGAATCTCACTTCCAAAGTAAATCTTACTGTTAGATGCTATTGAATCATATTTCATCAGCTGGAGATATTCAGGGGTCAGCTTCAGCTGCGACAAGACGGACGGGAATAAAAGTAAGAGTTAAAAATGTAGTATTTCACAGAACGCTAGAAATTAGTATAATTTTAGGAATCCTGTGATGCTTTACCTTGTTGGCCTCAGCTGTTCTCTGTGCAGTGTAGAACTCGGCGTCTGCTTTTGCCTTCTGTCTGGCAAGGAAAGCGCTGTCTGTGACACCAGGGAGACAGATGGAGAGGAGGAGATGAATGAGAGAGCAAAACGAACGCCACAAAATCAGCAGCATTAATCTGTTTTCGAGCAGGATTTCAATATTTCTCCTTTATAGGGCTTTCCCGGAAACTCTCCTTCAGAGGCGGGTGATGAACGATTGTCATTGCTTTTGTAAATTTAATGTCACTATGATTTTATTTTAACTATCCTGTTTCACACTGATAGATCTGGATAGAAGCATACACTTGATTCTTGTTTTTTTTCATTTTATTATTCTATTTCCTTCATCTCATATATTACAATATTCATTCATTCATTATCATATGTAGTTATTCGTATTATTTGTTACATTTCATGCCTATTTTCAGTATTGTTTAACCTCATTGGGAGTTGTATTGTCTCTTATGCTGATACGAGAATCCAGTGGTCTCCATCTCAAGGTCCATCTCACGACACAATGTTTTGATACTATAGTCTTGCATGGTTAGAAACAGCTATTGAATCGGTTTCTAGTCAGACGAATTTGACAGAGCTAGACTGAGCATTAAAGCACAACTGAGATTATTCAATAAATATCTCCCCATCTTTCACTTTCGTCAGCGCTCTGCTAGGCTAATGTCCGTCCTGTGCACCTTACTGCTGATTGGCTACAAGGTTGTTTTGGCAGTCGGCCTGACTCAGCTCTGTATCTAACTGGTGGTTGGGTTAAAGTATTGACTCACAACGGAGTTGATATTTCCAGGTAATATAAGTTCCTGACGGAGATATCTAGTGAAACTGGACTCACATTTTAAATCTATAAGATCTGCAAGCCATATTGCAGGATCTATCAACACACATACCCGGGCAGTTCATCCAAACTTCAACAATAACAAACAATCATCTTTTTCATGTTTACATAAATCAAAACCACATATGCTGCAACATTCTAGCTTAATGAACACTAAGGTAAATATCTTAGTTCCTCTACTCTCAAATGTCGTATATTTTTACAACCAGCATTCGAAACCCAGCCAAGATTACCAATTGTGCGCAACCACCAAGCCAAAATCAGATTCACTGCCAGCTGGACAGATCAGAACAGAACAGAACAGCAGACATCCAAGTACAAGACAACACAATATATACCCGGCCATTAAAAGTAAAGTTGCAATAATCATTCATTCAGTAAAACTTTATGCACTGAACTAGTATTCGTAATGTTATTATATGTAACAAATTCAGCCCTCTGTCCTGTTCACACACACAATACAAGCTGTAATACGACATAATTTGTCACAATAAACAATGACATCCTCTTATATAACCCATTAAACAATAGCTTCTACTGTAGATATAATCAGCAGACATTGAAGTAATTGAAAACATGTTTCTTGGAATAAAAAACTCTTTGTCCAAAATCAGCCAAAGACTTTTCATCTGTAATCGCTTGTTTTATTGCACAGTCATACTGTATGAATTTCTTGCTATTAGAAACATTTTATAGTAATAATAAAGTCTCTGTCTGCGCTCAGACTGGGCTTCGATTCCGTAGGTTTTCCCGTAAATCCCACAATAGACTTCTGTGAAAAGCGAATGATCTCAGGGTTACACACTAGTGAGATCATAGTTGGATCATAACATTTTTTTCTCTGACTGGGAAGCTTACTAGCAAATAAGCATTAGACAGTTTGTTTAAGTTGTAGAAAGACAATAATAACAATTGTGAGACAGAACAACAGATACCAGGAGCTAGTCACATGAAGAATACGTTCAAGACTAAATCATGACACTTTTGTTTTTACGAGACTCAATATAGGCACAAATTACTGGAAATATCTGCCAGTCTGACTAAACAAAATCCTGTAGATCGCATCAGTTGCAAAAACTAAAACAAAAAATTGGGGCTTATTAAGTCTGTCCACAGAAATCATGCAGACTCTTTCAGACACCACACCAATTTGAAACGTATCTCTTTTTGGATTCCTCAAAACAAGAGAGCCTAAGGTTCAGAGATTCAGAGAGTCCAAGAAAATGACTGCTTGCTGTTCCATGTCTGCATGTACACACTAGATGGATAAACTCAACAATGGGTTAAAAACCCAACAGTTAGGTTTGTCCATTTTTGACTAAACACTTGGTGGATATAATCCAACATTTTTAGTGAAAGTGACCGATTCTCATAATACATTAGTGTCTTGAGTGATCCTCTTTTTCCATAACTACTGTATGGGGGAAATGAACAGATGGCAAGACATACTGTCATTCGTCACCTAGCCAGACAGTGTATGAAACTGTAAGTGTTTAAAGATGGTTTAAATGAATAATACATTTCTCTTCACACTGAGAGAAGTTACAAACTACTTCAAGTCCATTGTATCGGACTGCTCCTGTAATTTCTGTGAGGAGAGTGATGCAGTTGATAAGTCCTAACTTTATAGTGTTCGTCATTCTGAAAATGCGCACAGAAAACTTACAGTGTGTCCGCAAACCACAATGTTTACCACAAGAGTTCTGACACATCTGTGATGAGCTTTTATTTACGGTTAAAATCTTTCCCCATTTCATTTAATTTGTCATCTGCACCAACAGCTACAGTATGTCTACATATTGCACAATTCAGCGACCCAAGTTTGAGTCCCGGATCGTGGTACTTTCCTGTTATATTTTACATTTTACATTTTTAGGCATTTGGCAGACGCTTTTATCCAAAGCGACTTACATTGCTTTACCCTATACATTTTACATAGGTATTTACAATCCCCTGGGAACAAACCCACAACCTTGCGTTGTTAACGCAATGCTCTTACCACTGAGCAACAGGAAAGCTATTATTCCTGTTTGCCTCTTTCTCACCCGGTAAGATTTCTAATAAAAAGACCAAAAAATGTATAAAAAGTAAAACTTTGCTTGTCCTCTTCTACACATTTGCCAATACATATATACACATTTTTAAAGGGGATGTGCAATGGTGTTTAATGCATCTGACTTCATTACAATGTTAAAAGTGTTGCCTTCTCATGCTTGATAAGGTCAGCTTGTCAGAAAACGAATTGGACGTATGACATAATGCACTCGAGACACTCCCCCAGGGTTTGTATAGGTTTCGGAAAGTTTTTTGTTTTACATGAAAATCCGTTTCGTAACGACTTTTCTTAGTCCCTCGGTGGACAATTCTCCCAGAAAGAGCACACCCACGCGTCAACCAAGGCGAGCGGGAGAATGAGCATGCGCACACCTCAACCAGCTGGAGAGCACTGCGTTCAGCTGTGTTTGTTTGTTCAATGCATTTTGGTGTGGACATTATATAAACAGTGGATATAATGCTGGATTTGGAGAATGGTTGAAACTTAAAGATGGCCTGGTCCCAGCGCTAAAAGATGCCAGAAATGAGCTGCACGGAGTAAGTGAAATATATCATATGTCTTTGTTTTGTTGGCAATGGGTGCACGTGCTTTAGTTCCACCCCCTGCATCCGTGTAGGATCGTATGTTATCGGAAATAATCATACAGCTGTCTGTCTTTTATAAATGTGATCAAACTAAAGACAAAGGATTTTGAAGGGTGCGATTCTATTCTGTAAATACTGAAGATTAACACGAGATGTGCAGAAACTGTCGACAGCTACAGTATCTTCATAAAGAAAAACTTTTAAAAATCAACTTAATTTAAGAATTTGAATATGTAAAGATGAGAAAACAACACGCAAAATGGCAGCACTTCACCCCACGTAACAAGGATGATTCCTTATATTATTTTACTTGCGCGTCGGAAGCGAACTAGCATTTTTGCATTTACGGTTCCATCGCTCCAAAGTCTATGGCTTTTTAAAATGGGTTTTGGGTAAATCGCCTGAAATAAGATCTATGTTTTTTTTTTTTTATCTGATAATTATTTATCACGTTTTATTATGACATAAAACACCAGTTACAACCAGTTCAGGATTTTTTTATGCTAACAAGTTGCTAAAGCACCTACATCTTTTGGCAGGAACTTTAAAAATCATCACAAAATATAATCTCACAAATAATGTAACATGGACTCAAACGTCTAATAACATGGATGGGGATTCATTCATATAGTAATAACTTACCAGGGAACACGTTTTAATAAAGTTCGAAAAAGTTGTTGGTGACGTAGATACAGAGGAACTGAAGTGCACAGCCTCATGTAAGCTTTTAACTTCTGCCGGATATATTTTGCAATGTTGCATTACTCTGCAAAGATTATCTTGCTAGAAAAAACATTCAAGTATCATAAACCTTATTTTATAAACCTTATAGCTTATTTCTTTAAAGGGTTTTCCAAAAGTCTATGGGAAAAATGCATAGGCTTTCGGTCGAGGAAACCAGTGCGATACTAGCTTCCGGGCTGGCCAACACAAATACTTCATTTCTGGGGTACACTATTGGTTCTGAGACACACGAGTACCAATAAGATTCGTCCTTGGTGTGTTGCCAGCATATCTTGTGTGCAGTTTTTTCATGTATACATCTAATTTGAATGTAATCTGTCTTGGATAAAATTATACTCAAAACATAAACTGTTTTTGTCCACAAACATTTAATTTGCTCAAAAGACATTTATTATCCCCCATCTAATGCCATTACCAAGAGGCAAAGAGAAACTTTTGTCTTATGTTTCTCCTTATTTAGTTAGAATGGGGGAAATTCCCCCGAGCTCTAGTTCCTTTCAGTCCAATGCAAACTCATTAAAACCCACCTTCAATTTCTGAAATCCTTTTCTCAGTTTCTTTCTCCATAACTTTTTGTCCAAACTTTATTTCAGACACCTGAGCCACCTTCTCTGCCTCTACACACGTAAGAGAAGGACAGAGCGCAATAAATTATTTCAATGTGTGCAGTGACCTCCGTAATATCCAATCCAGTCTAAAAATCATGGACTTGAATACAAAAAATATGCTTGTTCACCTATGACAGCCTTTTTCCGCTCAGTCTCCGCCTCTTTTTCTACCACCTTCTGTGTCTGAGCCGCAATGAGTAGCTTTGTCCTCTCGCTCTCCCTGAGAGACAGAAGAAGAAAAAGGTGATCACTTTTAATGAATCAAGATGATAATCACTGAAACAAATACCAAACTGCAATGTTTAGACACAGACTAGATTATTAACAGAGACAGAGCTCATTTGCAAACTCACATTAGTTCATAGTTCCTGCGAATGCTCTCTGGAATGTTTGGTTTGGTAACACGGACCGCCTGCTTATGAGAAACAAGGAGAAAAAAAAAAAGAGGATGTTTAAAACTATAGAAGCCAAAACTATTTTCCCACCAAGACCTTGTTACGCAACAACCTTGATGTGCGCAGTAACAGAACATCTTTTTTTGCTGGAGGGCCCAAGGGGGAAAATCAAACAGCGGGAGGCAACACACAAATTGGATGTAGAAAGTTTATGTGGTCAAATGCTCCTTAAGTGAATCATCAAACGTCAAGCAGACTGAAAAAATGTGTGGATGACTTATTAACTCAATGTCAACTTGGGCACCATTAATGATTCATATAAACACTTACAGTGAATGTAGAAAGAAAATAACACCGGCATTGTTCATCTTCTAATGAAAACATGCTAGGGTTCTTTGGCTTATTTTGTTAAAACTCTGGGCTTACACCAAGGGATTTGATAGAGGAAATTAAATCTTGCCAAGACGAAGCTAAATAAAGCATGAGAAACCCTAAAAGAAGTTATAGAGTAGCTCAAAGGTACAGCAAGATGTGCAATTCAGTACAAGTTTAAAATAGTTACATAAGATTATTGTTATTCCTAGTGAATTGTTTACCTTAGCCCTGCCTTGAGAGTAAAAGACAAAATGTTATTTACAATAATTGTTTATTTGAAGTGGAAAAAATAATGAAATGTGGGAGATACAGCACCTGAATAATGATTCCAGGTGCCAAGATGGTGAGATCTTCCTGCAGAGTGAGCTTCAAATTCTCATCTATTTGATCTAAAGAAAAAACAAGAGGTTCATTTATCTGGCATTTGTACACACATGCTTTAGTTTATACATCATTTTCTAATCATAAAAGTGAAACAACAAATTATCAGCAGCTGAGGAGCTAC
The DNA here is from genome assembly GCA_008369825.1 of Triplophysa tibetana. Lineage (NCBI taxonomy): Eukaryota > Metazoa > Chordata > Actinopteri > Cypriniformes > Nemacheilidae > Triplophysa > Triplophysa tibetana. The sequence goes on along the minus strand of CM017901.1, from coordinate 25,370,146 downwards.
TCACTGCGTTAACCCAAAGCGCACCACTAGAGGGCATTAAACCCGTTAGTACAAAGCAGAATTAAACCATGTGTGTTTTATTTTATTTTACTGTAGACATTTAAAGCCACTTAAAGACGATTTTAAGCAAATCTCTACCTTGTCTTTAGCAAAAAAGGACTTCACCATACTGATAGCTCAAATGTCAAAATTGAATGACTTAAATAACCTAACTGAGCTCTCAAAGATTTTAAAGCACTTTATGCATTATTTTATCTTAGTCAGGTGCTACTTTCAAAACTGTCACGTTCACAACAGCCCATATTTCCCATTAATGGGCATATTAAAATAAAACTAAAATAACTTGTACTATATTTTATGCTGTATGAAGACTGAAGAGCCATTTTCTCCATTATTACTTCTGGTTTGTGCATTTTAATGCATAGTAATCACGCAAAGTATGGATCAAAAACATCCTTTCCCACCACATCAATAATGTATACATAATTATAGAAAACGTGTACTTATACTTTTCAGATGTCTAGGCTCTATCCAAAAGGGTGAAGAAAAATATAAACAGAATGATCCCGGAGAGTGAAAATGTCTCATCCTCAACGCTAAAATCATGGGCGGACTGGGAAGCAAATTCGGCCCTTGATTTTTCTGCCAACATTGGCCCTCAACCAATTTTGTCGACGGGGGGTAGAATGGATGCGGAGTGTGAGAATGCTTCAGCCCTCCACCAAAACTGTAGACGGGTGGGGGGGCACTATGCATTGCGTTACATCACTGGTCTTCAACTACTTTTCTGTGAGGGCCAGATTCCAAAAGTATAAATAGGATGCTGGCCAGTTTTTTACTTTATCCCCATTTCTTCTGTTATTTAGAATTTCTGTTATTTATTGCGTTTTGTGTTTCTTTTATACTTTTTTTGCCGTTACTTATAGGCCATATATTAAAACATTCACACAAATATTGCAGCCAGTAGTTGTGCCTTTTCATGATGTTAAATTAAAAGGGATGTTGTCTTTTTAATTGAATTTAATATTTCTTAATGCGTTACTTTACCCAAACATTTCTACTAATTTACTCACCCACAGTCCTCCAGTACATCAAAGATGTGGGTGGCATTGTTTTTTCAAGAAGATATTTATAAAAATATTTGGTTGAATTAATTAAAGTTAAATCAATACAGTAAAAAACACAAATACAGTCACACAAAAGTAATCGCTGCCCCTTGTGTTGTTAAATTAGCATCTTATAAAGTGAGTCAACTGATCTGTGCAAGAAACTGAACCCTACTATCACATCTTCGGGTTCCAATCGCATTCAGGAGGAAGTGCTTTTAAAGCACACCGTTCTAAAGTCTCTCTACTTATTTGAAATCTTAAGGCAGGTAAAAATGATTCACGGGCCGCATTTGGCCCGCTGGCCGGCAGTTGACTAGCCCTGCGTTACATGCATACTTGTCCAACTCGCTAATGCCTTCGCGTTGCATGGAGTGGCGTTTATAATAAGTCCGATACTGGTAGCAGCTGTAGGCCATCGGTGGGACAGCCGTTCAGGACTTTGACAGAATGTCCTACTGGTCAGTCCGTCCCTGGCTGTAATTTTCCAACTCACAAAAATTATAATTGGATTTATAGCGAATGTAAACAAAGAGTTTTAGTTAAGGTTACAATGCAAAAACTTGACAAGATGTATCCGATCACCCAGTATAAAAACTCTTCCTGTATCAGACCATCAAAGCACAGTTCTTACCAAATAGACCTATGTAGACCTCTTGAAGTGAGTGCACACTACAGAACTGATTCAGCTCATGGTGAACTTTGTTGAAAATCAGGGCTTTGTCGTAGTCAGCCGTGAAATTTCTCACAATGCCATACACTGTAGCAGAGATGACGACACGAGAGATATGAAAAGAGAGGATAAAAAACACATTTACAATCAGTGCTGTCCTTTAATTTCACAGAGCCACTGTAAGCCCTGCCAAAAAGGGCATGGAGGGTTCTGTGGACGATGTTCCAGTAAATGTATTATTTATAAATCTCTAGTGTGCATTGTGCAAATAAGTTTACCTGCAGACGGAACAAGATAGTTCACCACCTCAATGCGATCAAAGTAAATCATTACACCTCCACTGTGAGCCAAAAAGATGTAGCCATAAATGCATGAGCATGAAAATACAAAAAACACAAATGAAGACAAGTCTCCTTGACACTATCTCTAGTGCATATGTTATCACATTTTGCGGTCTATAAATACAGGATTCAGGACTTTGTTCATATAATAATGACATTTCGTTTGTTAATAAATTTTGACTGTGCTTAGTATCCGCACATGGCGACCGAAGTCTCATGCATGAACAATACACATTACCTTGTGCCGCAGGGAACATTCTTTACTTCATCTGTTTGCAGAGTTGTCTTTAGGAAGAGAATGAAAATTATAAGATGACACAAAACTAATTCAGACTAACTGAGAGCATGTTTAAGTGCATCTCTCACCTGTACAGACTTGAATGACGTGATGAAAGGAAGCATCAGATGAAACCCGGGACCACAGGTGCCAGTAAGCAGAGCTCCACCCCTGAGAGGAGAGAGAGCCATCAAGCAACATTAGCTTGATTCTGCTTCTGGAAGCAGATTATAGGACAATCTTAAGAAACTGACCTGTAGTAAACACCGGTGTGACCCTCTTCGATCTTATGAAGAGAAGAAAACACAGCAGCGGCTGCTAGCGCAAGGACCACAGAAGCAACTGCTCCTAAATTCATCCTACAGCAAAAACAAAAGAAATACATTAACGTATCTATCACCCTTGAGGCTGTTGTATGTTGTCGTTGATCCGCGAGATTTTGAACAGATTGAGAAAGCATGAGTGACTTTGCTGTTAAGAGGATTGTGCGGTACGGTACGGTACATGCACAATGACGCGTAAGCAACGGTTTCATTTGCATGACTTTAAATGTAGTTAACCAGCATTAGATCGTGCGAAACACGTCTTAAAGGGTTTCAGCGACCAATAACTCCGAATTAAACTATAATAGGTTTTTGAAAACGGAGAACCATCGTTGATTTGTGAATGCCACCGGGCGATAGATTGCGATACAGAGTATATATATAAAAACAAGAATTAAACGGTTTTAGGGTCATGATTCCGAACCAAAACACTTTTTAGTAGCTTCGCCACTTACTACAGTTCTCTGACACATGTGCAAGTCGACCTGCAAATCTAACCAAAGGGAAACATGACTAGCAGACTTATTCAAATCTTCCATACAAACGAAAGGAACACGATTATATCTAAACGCTCGACTGCACCCCTGAACTAACACTTTTGTGAATCAATGTGAACTAAATGTTACCTATGAGAGCCGTAACCTGATGTCCGGAGACACCTGCAACCAAATGGAGAACGCAGCGACGCTTTTTTGCGTCTGACGTATTCAGAGGTCAAACAAAGACTATCGATGTTAACAAGACGATGCAGTTCGTTAATATTTACAGAGGAACGCGCAACACTCCTTGCGTAAGCTCGATCGAAGTAAAGAGTAAAAACAGCCAATCGTCAAACGCTATATAGTTACGGTGTCTGGGGGAGGGGCACTATAATAATCTTCTTAGCAACTTTTGCACATGCGCAGTAGCCAGAGCAACTTGGGAAAGTGTTTTAGCTGGAATTAAGCTTAATAAGAACTACATTTAAGATAGGATTGATGGAAGGTGTAATTGGTTATTGGGAACATGTTGTTTCATTATGGTTTTAGCGAGAATTTTTATAATATCTGTCTTTCACCCTTTGAGTAAATAAAACTCGGTCTTGTATGAGTGGAATAGGCGCCCGGAAGCATAGCAAATATGGCGTCCGAGTGCGGAGTCTTTCCGTAAAGGGTTTGACCCAACTTCATTCTGGCTCCTGGTACCACTAGATGGCAACAAATGTATTCCTTCCATCTTTTATACAACAATGGTTAATTTTACTAAGACTAGTTGCACAAACTCATTTAGCAGACAGTTTTATACAAAATAATTTAGAGTGCATTCAATCTATTTTATTTATGTTGTGTGTTTTCCTTGGGGGATGAATCTCATGAGTCGTGACAATATTTGACTTATGACTTTAAACACAGTGATTTCTGACAATTATTTAAATACGGACAATGCATGCATCTAAACTAATGTATATATAAACCAACAGAACAATGTGAATTATTTAGTAATTTTGTTTTTATTATTTTTGTCAGTCACCGAAATAGATATAACATTGAAATATTGTATTTTATATATCTAAACATCACAATTCACAAAACTCGGAACAGAAATGTAAAAATAAACCCAGCATAAACGTTTAAGAAAATAAAACTAGAAAACAAGCAAAAAACTTATGCCCAATTTAAAGACACATAAAGCTTCATGTCCTTGGGTTTCACTTAAGTTTTCACAGTGATACTGGCAGTAGTGGATGGCAACAGATGGTCAATCTGCTGGTTGCATCTTATTTGGAATGTTTCTTGAAGATTGAGATATATTCCTGCACATCGTCCGGAGAGCCCAGCACCACAGGAGCCCTCTGGTGAATTGTTTCAGGTTTGATGTCCAAAACATTCATGGCTCCTGTTGTCGCCATACCTCCAGCCTGCTCAATGATGAAGGCCATGGGGTTGCACTCGTACAACAGCCTTAGCTAAAGCCCAGCCAACAAAAAAATGAAACCAGTGAGATAGTTCCCTAAAAATGAACTGTAAGTGCCACAGCATGTAGAATGAAACGTGAATGACATTATCCGATTCAGGATTTATTCTTATCTGATACTATTCTCAACAATTTTCTCATGCATTTCTCACCTTGCCCTTGGGGCTCTTGACATTAGCTGGGTACAGGAAAATTCCACCATAAACCAGTGTCCTGTGCACATCAGCAACCATAGAGCCCACATAGCGCCCTCCATAGGGCGAACTGCCATCCTGCAGGTCAGAGAAATAATGTAAACTGATGATATATAATGTAAACTATATGACTATAAAATGTGTAATATTCAGTTTATTACGGAATAACCTAATTCCTTTTAAAATGCAGATATAACTGCAAGTATTTTATTGCTGAGGTTATATACTTTGATATCTGTTATTTTATTTATTTAAGCATTAAAGCAAACATGTTTAATCCTGTAGCCTAGTCTGTACTTCAGTGATATATGTTTATCTTAGTCTCTTACCTTTGGAAATTTCTTCTTTTGGAGATATTCCGTGACATCTGGATAAAAATACTGTGCATAGCCTTCATTCAGACTGTAGATCTTTCCCTTCTTTTTAATCTTTACATCTCTATCCACAAGCAAAAACTCACCGATAGACTAATGAGAGGAAGAGAAGCATATATATTATTTAAGATATAAAAATTATGACACGATATGATTGACTAGAATGACTTACAGGATCAAGCATAAAGCAGTTGACTCCTTGACCAGTGGAAAGAACCAGCATGGTGGCACTGCCATAGAGAGCATACCCTGCTGCCACTATGTTTTTGCCACTCTGCAGAGCATCCTTCTCTGATGGCTCATCATCAGTTTCCTGGAGATTACATAGAAACAAACCTACTCATAAGACTTTTGATGAATGTAAAGAAATGGGATTTGCATGTACTGCAATGAATCCTAAAGACTTTACCTTTTTGTAGATTGCAAATATTGTTCCAATTGAAGCTAAGCAGTCAATGTTTGAGGAACCATCCAGAGGGTCAAAGCAAACCACATATTTGCCCTGGGAGAATTTTTTTACAGAAATGTAAACACTAGTAAATACTGTAATAAACAGATCAAATGTGACAAGACAAAACTGATTTCAAAGACACTTTTAAAAAAGATTCACAATGCCATCCATTAAGAACATTTAACTTAAAAAAAAATCTTTTTTAGAAAAGGTTCTTTCACAGACACGCTTACCCTTTCCTCTGGTTCTAAAATAATGGCTTTCTCATCTTCCTCAGACACCAAAACACAGGAAGTAAAAGAGGACTTGATCATGTTTATAACCAGATCATTGGACAGGATGTCCAATTTTTTCACCTGGTCACCTGTTACATTTGTGCTTCCTGCAATTCCATACCTGAAGAAATTAAAGAAAGATTTTTAGGAGTGATTGTGACTGAAATGAAAGAGCTAAATCAATTCAAACTCGAGGTCGTCGCCAGTTATCTTTTCTAACCATTCCTTTTACAACCTTAGGGACTTTAAGAGCTTAGCTAAGATATTTTAGCTGATTGAGAGAAAACTTTGCCCCCTATTTCAACAACAGACAAGGGTCTTGTTGCATCAATCTGCGAAGCTTGTACTGTCTAAAACAAAAGTTCAAGGCAATTTTCCGATTTCTAATTAGATACAGAATGTTAAGTGACTATGGTGGCTGCGCATTCGTTTTTTTCGTGATTTGTTTCTAAATATAATAGCAAACCGTGTATATAATCTTTAAAAAGAATAATCTAAAAACAAATGCATAAAATAATGAGACATATACTTCACACATATCCAGATACTTACAGATTGGCAATCCCAGCTTTTCTGACAGCAGAGGAAATGGCTTTGATCGCTGTACACATGGAGTTGAGGAGGGTTGTAAGTTCCCCTGTGCCTTTGGCTTTTCTGCCTTCTTCCAAGACAAACCTGGTGAGGGTCACCACATTGGTATCAAATGCTCCTCTATCCGACATGATGACTGACTGTTCGAGCTAGCAACCTTCTCTGAGTTCCTGCAGTTTTGTGCCTGAGACAATGTGTTAGAATGTAGTGTAGATATTTGACTGGGTTCAAAGGGGGGAGTGAGATCAGTTTGGCCAATTGCAAGATAGGGGTTGAAGGGAGGAGGGGATATGAAACATCTGGTGAATGGAGATCAGAGGCTGGCCAAAGTCCATAGAGTTTATCATAGAATTGACCCTTAGAGTGAAAGAATATAGTCAGTCATAACAGTAGAGCTGATTGTATCACTTTATTTGTGATTGACTCTTAGACTTGCTGGAGTCTGATTTAATGTCTTGAACATATCACTATTACATCATTACGCTATTTAAATTGCATTATGCATACACAATAGAACAAAAATATGTTGTACTTGCATGCAACAGTATATCTTGGTGTCACAATTTTTGCCATGCAAAAATATACAGAATATTTGCAACATGCATTCATCAATAAACGGTCAACATACATACAGTAGTTGTTATGACTGACTAATGATTGATTGAAGGCAGATCACAAAAGTCAGCAGAAACTCGTTCTGTGCACGGTCTGTCCGTGATTAACATGCGATCCAAAGGTCAAGGTTCGTGTTTACTTCAAGAGAATCAATGCGGTATGACGTGCTTAATTCTGGACAGGTAAATTGAGTGGGTCAGTAAGTAAGGTTCTTACGCAAGTTTAAACCAAATCACGCAAGAGTGACTATCTTTATAATTATTATTTTGTACAACGTACAATGTAATTATATGTAATATCTAATTATACAGTCATTTCAGATGTAATTTTATAGTGCTTTATTTGCATTGTATCAGAGCAGCTGTACCCAAAAAACAATAGAAAAACATGTGTTAACCAAACATAGAATCAAAGACCATATGAGGGGTGAGGGGTCCAGTGTGATTTTGCAAGTTCTTTTACTCACTCTGGATGTGTACAGTTCTTGCAGATTGGGGAGGGCTGTGCCAATGAATCGCTCAGCAGTCCGGACTATCCATTGTAGTCTTTGGAGGTCAGTTTTCGCAGCGGAGCCGAACCAGACATGTGGAAGTGCAGAGGATGGATTCAATGACAGCTGAGTAGAATTGTAAGACCAGCTCCTGTGGCAGGTTTAACTTCTTCAAATGGTGAACTAAGCTCAGCCTCCGCTGGGCCTCTTTGACAATAGAGTCAATGCGAATGTCCCACTTTAGATCCTGTGAGATGGTGTTGCCCAGGAACCTGACTGACGGCCACAGTGCTTTTCATGATAGTAGTGAGGGGATTGCAGGGGTGTTTCTCCTAAAGTCCCCTATCATCTCCACTGTTTGTAAGTTGTTTAGCTTCAAAACTGCAGTGACCATTCCAGACTGAACTAAATTTATTCTAGAGATTCTTTTTCACACTATGCTACTTGAAAGGCCGGAACAATCTACATTGAGGGACAATAAATCGGGTTCGATCTGCGGGCCGCAAATTGAACAGTCAGCATTAGACACTTCAATCAAAAAATTATTGTATAGCAGTAAACATTGACATTCATGGTATATTTACATAAAGAAAATTATCTGAACTCGAGATTTAAAGGTGATGAAGAACTCCCGTGTTAATGCTTTTTTTAAGAACAATCTAGAGATTTATTGTTAGAAGAATAAACCTTTGGCAGAGTCAATTCAATACACGCATTTAGGTCAACTATGTATACAGGAGCTGCAGTTATATTCCTCAACACAACATTAAAATAAAAAAAGGACAACAGATCATCTTTCTGTGTATACAGTAGAACTGGTTGCAATAAGAATAGGATTAAACTGGAGATAGGAGAAAAGAAGGAAAACAATGTTTCAATTGCGTCAGTATGTCAGCAATTTTAGGTATTAAAAGAGGGAAATCATATAAGCTTTATGTATTATGAAATATTTCAAATTATAAAGATATTATATAATACAGGTTTGAAGCTTTATAATTAATTTGGGTTCCTGCAGATGTAGGGGATCATGAAGTAGTAAAATAATTGGATCCACACTACAATAAAAAAAAGAGTTTGGATACCAAGAGGCGGAACTCAATAGAACGTTCCATTGCAACACAAGCGCCCTGCGTTTCAGCCATCTTGGGGTGAAATCAACTCGGCTTTTCGCTGTCGCGATGGCAATATCAGCTGTTTTGTTAAAAAAACACTAAAGCAGAGATTAAACCTAAATGATCATAATATATGACGACAAAAACATCGGCTCGCTAGAAACAATGTCAGTTATCAAGCATTTTCACCCCAAAATGGCGGCCACGCTGTTTCCAAAAAAAGCTTACTTTGCAACAGATCAGACGGTGGCGGTAATGCACCTATAAGCTGGTTAGTCAACCCCCAGTAACATTTAAGCAGAAGAAGAAGTAGAGGGCGTCCTGTACAAGAGACAAAACAAAACATTGTGAGTAGTGAGCAGTGAGATACAAAAGTAAGATTTTGCATGTGTGCTGTCGTGAAATACTTTGTTTTTAATCAGATGCGCCTTTTCCGAATCATATGTTAAATGTATGTTTCCAGTCTTGCGCAAAACCGTTAACAAGTGGCTGTCCAAAACGGACCCATGCGATTTCAAATCAGTGTTGTAACGTAAGACTGTTGTAAAGATATCAGACTAGTCGAAGAACCCAAAACAGCTCAGACCTAGTAACCAAATATCACAACTGAATAATATATTGCACTTAGCCAGTACAGATGCCAAAAGCCCTGAAAATGTTAATGTTGTGATATTAAACGGAACACTCACCCTAGTGAGACACTTCGTGGTCATAGGTTTTTTTACTTTAGTAATGCCCCTAATAAGCTATTTTACATTATAAGTTTATAATGTTTTCTACAACCCAGAATTCTCTGAAAGCGAGAAAATGACCCAGTTCAAAAGTTTACATCCTTAATACTGTGTTTTTCCAGTTAAATTACTCGTTTTGTGGGGAGTAGTTGTTAGATATAGATGTGAGTCACTTGTTTTTGACCATGTTTTTGTTTTGTCAGGATGGCCACATTCGGCTGGAAACGTAAGGTGGGAGAGAGAGTTTCCAAGGCGACGGTGCAGCAGTTTGAGCAGGCTGATGATGATAATAAGGTGGAGAAGGAGGGAGTTGATTGGCTGCATGTTATCAAGCGGCGTCGAGAGGCGCTGCTGGAGGATTGCTCTGCTAAAAGCAAGAGACTAAAAGATGAGGGAACGTTACTTGCCGAGCAAGGAAGGTAAAGGGTTGTGTGCTTGTTCAATCTTTAAGAGGATAGTTCACCCAAAAATTTAAATTCTGTGATCATTTACTCACCCTAAGATTGTTCCCAACTTGTATAAATTTCATTGTTTTTTGGAACACACAGGAAAACATTTGGAATAATGTCAGATCTCGCCCACCATTTCCTGCCATAGTAGGAAAAATAAATACTATGGGAGTTAATGGGGGATGAGATTTGACAATCTTCCAGATATCTTCCTGTGTGTTCAACATAACAAAAAAATGAATTCCGGTTTAGAACAATCTGAGGGTGAGTAAATAATGACAGAATTATCATTATTGGGGGAAATATCCCTTTAAGAAATAAACATATTCCAACATTTGTGACGCAGTGTGACAAAGTGTGACAGAGAGCAAAACATTTGCATTGTTATTGGTCATTAAGTGTTGTGAATAGCAAGAAACAATTTGAGAGAAATTCATAAATCATAGATTATTTTCTAAAAGCATTATTTGGCAGTTCAGAGAAAGGCCTGTTGTAGATCACTTGGTGTCCTTGACAATAATTTGGCCTCAAAAAAAGGCTTGAATTGTTCATGTTCTTTCAGGTTATTTTCACATCTGTTGAGGAAAATTGAAGTGAAATAGTTTACAATTAACAATGCTTTTTGCACACAGTGCTTTGTGTGCTGGTTCAAAATACCAGTAATTTTGTACACACACACACACACACACACACACACACATACACACTAGTGGTTTATTGATATCCTGGTTTTGGCAGGACGAGGTGAAAGCCTGCTAGATTATTCAGACATGCTTGTTTTGAACTGTCACGTTGTATAATCAGACTTTTTTCCTCTCTTCTTACCACTTTTACAGTAAAACTGACTTTGTTTTACAGACTTGTCAGTAAAATTTAGATTCAAATGCCAGATTGAGTCATTCCAGTAAAAACCTCCAGTCTCTTACGGTCAGTCATCTGTTAACTGTTATTTAAACAGGTCGGTGCCGTGGTCAGTATCGTGATAAATCTTTTTTCTGCCAATGACAAAAACAGTTTCAAGAGGAATCAGCCAAGAAGATAGGAGGTTCATCTATGATAACATTATTATTTTCATCCAGCAGATGGGGCAGTGGGTTAGCTATAGACTCAAGGCCATACCGTATTTATGCTTTGCGTGTACTGTAGATGTTGCATGTTTAGACAGGTTTGGAAGTTAACCCACATCCACCTCTTTACTTGGTTTCATATACTCTTTACCCACCCTGAACCTAACCCATATTAAATACATGTAGATATCAGTATTTTGTAGTATTTGTAAGTGCATTAACTGCTTTCATGAAGCTTAGCTTCAGTTTTCTGGAAGATGCTTTAGAGACAAACAACAGCTATTACTATCCTTTACCTTGTACAAAGCCTTTACAAGTCCATGAGAGCTCAAGGAAGTGTGCCACTATTCACATTCCCAACTGCTTGTTCCTTTTTGTCCTCTCAACAATTCCCTGTCCTTTCTTTCTCCTGTCTTCTATCTTTTTCTTTCATTCCCTTAAGATCTCTGGTCTTAATGGCCCTTACATTGCATAATTAAGCTGCTTTGGTTCAAATTGTATTATAGGTAAGCAGCAGGCCCCTTCTTTTATTAAAGAGAATACCGCAGCATTGTAGTTTAATATTTGTCGCACCTGTTTTGCAGGGGAAATGGGATTATTTATTTTTTGCTTTTAAAGGAAAGATAGACAATGTGAAGGTCAGACAATTAATGTTTGCTAATAATGTGAAGTCTCAGAGGTGTTGAATAGCAGCTGGTCATTGGTTTTATGTTGAATTTATTTAGTGCTGGTTAAGGCATGTAAATGAACCACTGACTTGAGTGTTTATGTATAATTTAATCCTGCGGTACTCACCTGCTTGCTTTGCACATTAAGTAGACTTTAATTGTATCAAAAATAAAACTTTTGTCTATTCACTCACACACGCATATGTTGTTCAAAGCTTTTCTATGGAACTTCAGTGGAAAACAAAAGAAGATAGTTTGTAAAAATGTCTCAGTGGTGTATATACAATAAATGTCAATGGGGGCCAATGTTGTTTGGTTACCAACATTCTTCAAAATATCTTCTTTTGAGTTCTTCAGAAGAAAGAAAGTCACACAGTGTTGGAATGACATGGGGGTGAGTAAATGATGTAAGAATTTTCATTTTGTGTGAAGTTTGAGTGGACGTACTGTAAAAAAGTGCAACTAGAAAACTGAAATCAGACCAGAAAAGCTTAAATGGTTGTAATAATATCAAGATCTCCAAAACAGGAGGTTTTTTTCTAACAATGACTTTCATTAAGAAAGCTATACACAGCAACTAGAGGCCTAAATGGAAGTTCAGTTTGGTTCAGAGAAGCCGATCATTTTAGCACTCAAATGGGACTTTCAGTGTGAGATGTGTTTTAGCAGGTCTGTGATAGTTCAACAGACGGCCATGAATCGAGGCCGAGACATAGGTAATAAATTCCAGCTTACGCTTTAATTAATATATTATCTTAGACGTAGGTAATTATGTCATTGTTTAATTTGAACTTTCTGTTCCTGGAGTTTGGCTGTGGTTTCTGAATATTAACCAGCATAGCAGGTGTGTCTGTGTAAATATTAGCCTCATGCCAGTCTCTTTGAAACGAGAGTGTGTTAAGGACTGCAAGAAACAGATGGAGGAAAATAGTATTTTCGGTATTTCCCAAAGTCGACTTAGGTTTCTCATCATTTTACCAAAAACCACTCCGCTTAACGGGAACAATAAGTCAAATTAGGCCGCTTGTTTTTTTCCCAGTGTCCAAAGAAAGGCTTTAAACGTCACAGCCAGCTTTGCTTTCAGGCGATATAATGAATAGCGTCAATTTACTGGAAGATGCTTCAGAGACGGGGATTAAAGACAAGCCGCAGTTAATACTACCCTTAACCTTTAAAGCCTTGACAAGTCCGTGAGAGGTTAAATTTGTATGTCAACATTCACTTTTACAGCTTTCAGTTCCTTTTTGTCTTCTCAATAACTCTGCCCTGCTTTCGCTCTCTCTTGCTTTCCCCCATGTCTTTTACTTCCCATAAGATCTCCGGTCTGAAATGCTTTTTATTGGCGTGATTAAGCAGCACTTTGGCTCCAACTGTGTATTAGCGAGCAGCAGACCAGCATTGTATTTATTATTCCCTGCACCTGTTTTGGAGGAGAAATCAAGAGGCCAGACAATAATGTTTGCTAATAATGAGAAGTCTCAGAGGCTTTGAATAGCAGCTGGCCATTGGTAGCATATTGAATTTATTTAGTGCTGGTTTAGCCAAGTTAATGACTTACTGACTTTAGTGTTTATGTATTTACTCCTGTGGTTCTCACCCTCATACATTTTGTCCCTTTTTGGACTGGATTATGTCAGGACTGTCTGTTATTGATGGTTTTTGGTTCATGCGGTCATTTTGATCTCTTGTACGTGTTTCTGTGTGACCGTTGTTGACTTGATTTTTAGAACCACATGTACTGATCCTGGACTTTACTGTATTCTAAAGTCATGTGAGATGAAGTCCTCTGCGCAGCGGATAAAAAGCATAAAATAAATAAGATTGGGAATATTGTAGAATTTTTTTGTACCACTATGATTAATTTTTTATTTATTGCAATTACATTTTTTGACTTATGTAGAATGAGACTTAAAAAATTAAGGTGGTTTGTGTATTGATTATATTCTTTAACTTCTCCTTCAGTGGCCTATTTAACAAATGAGAGCAAATGTAGCACTCTGTTAGCAGCCAGGGCTAAAATAGGAGGCCGGTGGGATTTCCTAGACTCCAGACCTCAGTGCAGACATAGAGTACATCATCATTCTTAGGGAATATGAGGTTAATTTAGTTCCCAAAAGATCGGTTAATGTACATTTTTATTGTAGAAATGTAATGTAGTTTATATGTCACCCCAGTGTCAACCTCACTGCTGGTGAAAATTGTCAATCCTACTACAAAACCGTCTAAATGGTTTTCTTTCACAAAATCACTTTCAACCTTCACACCCTCGATACAAATGTAGCTATTATAGTTGTGGTCGATAATCATAATCTCTTTAACAATGGTCCTAGCTCGTGCTTTACAGTTTATACCTATAAGTGAAAACGCAGCAGCCATGAAGGGGCATGTTGCTCCTGGCGACCCTCTTAATCACGTTTTTGGGAGAATAAGTGGATTTGTGATGAGAAAATTACATGGAGCTTGAGGAGAATTGGTTCAGGTCAGCACAATGCACTCATGTGACTGCATTTAAAACTTAGTTTGCTCCTAGAAGGTTAAATGAGTATAAATGTATTTATTTATATGCATGCCATGCAATATGTATAATATGTACTACATATGATGGGCCAATAATATGCATGTAATACATCTAGAAACATAATTTGCTAATGCTTAAAGGTCCAGTCAGTGAAAACATCTTATTTAAGCTACATGGGAGATTTGAAAACGTGCATTTCTGTGCCATTTAACCCTAAAACCAATTGGTTACTCTAGTACTGACATTTAAAAGTCACAAGTGTTTTTATACAGTTTGGTGAGATAACAGTATTTTATATTATGAAAATCTATATGTTAAATGTAAAGCGTACTGTCATTTTATTGATTACAAATAGCTATATGTTTAGGGTCTTTAATAATATATAATATTTGAATCATTGATGTTAATTAATAATTTCTAATAACAACAACAGCCATGTTGAGTCAGAATGTCTCCTGGCACTTTAAGGATGACCTGGGTGGGTGAGTTCATCCAAAAATGTAAACTTTATTTACCCTCATGTCATTCAAAATATATATGACTATTTCTTCTGTACAACACAAAAGAAGATATTAAGAGAAATGTTTTGTGTTTACATAATGAAAGTTAATGCGGTCCAATAATGTCTTCAAAACACCTAAACTCTTCAAAACACCTTCTTTTGTGTTCTGCTGAAAAAGAAGTTATACAGGTTTGAAATGACGAGAGTAAATGATGACCGAATTTTCATTCTTGAGTGAACTGTCCCTTTAAGTGAACTGCTTGCATAATGCAACATTAGAAACTTTTCAAAACGATTTGTTAATGCTCAACATTGAAGTGCACAGTTACTTTGACACAGTTGTGTCGCAGTGTCAAATACATAACGCATGACGATAATGGTCGAAACCTTTGTTTGATGCATGTGACCACTACTTCAACAAGACTATAAACCCAGAGTCCAAGCATCATCGGGAGGGGAGTAATGAGGTCCCAGTGCTGAAATGGGTTATTGTTTTAATGCTGTAAAGACACACCAATCCAGCACTTTCTACTGTCATGTAATAGTTTTGCTATTCAAATCCACTTTAAACTGACTGTAGCTGATTTATGCTTAAATCAAATTTTATTGTTGTTGGTTGTTTTGAGCTTTTAAATAAGCAGATATCAGGTACTGGCCTAAACATTTTAATCTGAACCACATATGCAAACATCCCCTTGTGGTAATATGATTCATTTTGCTATTATATGTTATGGAAGTAACTGCTTTGCCTATATTTGCATATTGACATTTATTTCTAATGTCATTTTCTCACAGCTCATTCACAGCATTTAGGAAGTCATGTCCATAAATATTGTGAGCAATTGAAGCGTATTAATTAAAATGTTAAACTTTGATAAAAAATATATATATTGCAACATTCTGCTGAAGTGTGAATGAATAATTGTCATCAGCAAAATCTCTACCCAGTAACAAATATTGTTATTCTATAAATTATTTTTTCTCAAAGTCTTTGTTCTCAATTCCATCAGCCAAAGATTGTTTAAAGTGTTGTTTATAGCCTGTGTATAATGAGAAATCTAATTTAAGGGTTTAATTTAGTGTACAGGAAAGAGGAGGTACATCATGTTCTGTTAAGGACACTGTGTATCCATTTTAGACAAGTTGTGCTCACGTGTTGTTTAGAGCGTTTATTCTTCTTTCATGTCAGCTGTCACTCAAAACACTGGTGGATTTTTGCAAAACCACACCCAACCACTTCCACATACAGTGCAGCACTTGTTTTGTTTTTGTCTTGTTTTGATCACAGCGGTTCATAAAGAATAATGGTGAGATGTTACATTTTTCTTTTACATTAATAAATCTGTTGATAATGTTTTGATAAGTGTTGAACCGTTCACACTTCATAGCTATATTGAAAAAGTGCAGCGACTCTCTCTCTCTCTCTCTCTCTCTCTCTCTCTCTCTCTCTCTCACCCACACACATGTGCAGAGAGGGAAAGAGGCCAACATACCAAATGAAGATGACACCGAGATTTTCGAAGAGATCTAATGACACACACCTTTGCATACCTACACCCACATCTTCATGTACTGTTACATAGTGTTCTTTTTTACCTATCCTATCATATTTATATCATAACTTGTTTCATAGGCACGTACCTAGAACACTTCTTATATCAATTCTTCTCGATACGTTCTTTTTTATTTCCCTTGAGGGTAATTTAATGATTTTCTTTGAATTATCTGAAAAATATTTGTGCCGAAAACCATGTTTTATTAGTCATTTATTTACACAATGAACAGAGTCGGAATACTAAGGAAGCTTGGCCGTATTTATGGACATCTGCGTGTTATATTTGCACTTTGGTAAACCCTACCATTGTGTAAATTTGGTAGCCGATTCTGTGAAGAGGTGGAGACTGCCTTCTCTACTAAACTGCATCGGAAATGTCTAAGGTCAATCCCAACATAATAACATTTGACCAAAACACTGGTCTTGTTACATATGTTTTCGTAGACAACTACATTTTCTAATGCTTTAATGTTAAACCGTCAGAACTCTGAGTTAGAAATTAACCTGCGAAAGATCTTTAATCTTTTTATACACTGTAAATGATTTACGTTTTTGGGTAAAAATATTAAACATTTTGGGAAATAATGTGACAACACTACATAGAAGTTTGCTTCCAAAAGGTTCCAGTTTTGATCATCTACTACATTTTAGTATCAAGTAACATTAACCCCCTCATTTGAGTTTATTTTCTTATCAGAAAACGTACTTTGATGACATTTTTCCCAGAAGTTTGTTTTGCATCCCAGCAAATGTCTATTTCTGTGTTCCTAAAGGTCAGGTTATCTATAAATCAGTCTGAATAATTTTTCATTCAAATCGCAGAAGACCGTTGTGTGACCCGAGACTTTGTTCTGTTTTGAGTAATGGTTGTAGTCACAAGAAAGTTTTTAATGAGCTTTTGATGAGCTATTAGCTTTTATTAATGCTCTTTTGACAGTCTGCAGTTTTCCTTTAGGGCAGGAAAACAAGAGTGGGCTTTCCATGACATATGCTAAAGTGTTAACAAACGTTACGTTGAGAATCACCATGTGTGTTTAAGGACATAAGTGCAAGTAAAGGTCTCTCTTTTTCCGGTCAGGTTTGGGATTTTGAACTAGAAAGCGCTCATGCTTGTTTCATAGAAGGTATGATTGGCTTAGTGTTAGACGCAAGCCTAACAAGTGGTTTGTCTGGTCATTGGCCGAAGTGTAGGATCTTGTCTTAGTTTTCGCTATATCATTAAATGTCTATTTATAATGATTACATCTGTTCACTTAATTAGAATTTTTACTAATATTTACCAATTTGCAAGCACTGAATGATTAAGAGAAATGTAACACTGCTCTAAATATCAGATGATAACATATCATAGAATACATTTTCCATCATAAGCCCAGTAAGGAAACAGACTTTGGGTACTAAAATCCAATGTGTTTTTGCAGAGGTGAGATTTATTGAATAAAGGTGATGCTGCTGATGTAGATTTTCAGATCTTGTATGTGTACTCAAAGTTATCGCAATGTGTGTTTGTTCAAACCTGTGCTATGCCTTTTTAAGCTTTCAATTGAAAATCCATAGCTGAATCTCTCTCTTTCTCTCCCTCCCTCTCTGTGTTTGTCAGGAACTGGGAAGCTTTGAAGAGGTGGGATGAGGCGCTTCAGCTCACACCAGACGACGCTGAGCTCTATGAGATGAAGTCACAGGTAAAATCAATTCAGTTCACATTGACTATAAAAATTGTTGATCTTAAAGGTATAGCTCACAAAAAAATCTAAATTCTGTCATCATTTACTCACCCTCAGGTTGTTCCAAACCTGTATACATTTTTTGTTCTTCTCAACCCCAGGGAAGATATTTATAAGAATGTCAATAAACAAACAGTTCTCATCTCCCAATTACTCTTGGAATGCCATTAAATGATCAAAGTATTTTCATTCTGGGGTGAACTTTCCCTTTTATGTAACAAATTTAAAGCGGCCCTAACACACAGGGTTTCTGCCAATCTCATATTAATCTTGAGTTATTATGGAGTAGTATTGCATATGTTGTACCTTCGAAGATTATTTAGTTTGGTCACATTTACAAAAGAAAGATACAGCTATACGATTACGTCCGAAATCATACAGTACGTGCGGGGGGGAGGGGTAGGAAGAACTAAAGCACATTGTCAACAAAACACAAACTTCAGTTTCACTCACCGCATGCGGTTCATGTCCGGCATCCTTTAGCACTGGGACGGCTCCGTATATCAGTTTCAAACGATTTCCAAATCCAGCGTTATATCCTCCGTTTATATAACATTCGTTACCCACATGCAGTGAACAAACAAACACCTGAACTTCGCAAACATATGCTCTCTCTCTCTCCTGCAAGTGACGTCTGCGCATGCTCCTTATCCTGCTCTCCATGCTGTCGCCTGGGAATGGCACATGCTTTTCCGGGAGAATTGTTAAATGTTAGAAAAAACTTTCCGAAACCTGTACGATCACTGGGGGAGTGTATTGAGCACAGAAATACTAGGTTATACGCCCAACTCGTTTTTTTGACAAGTTGACCATGTTAAGCATGAGAAGAACGCACGTTTAACATTGCAGCACCCCTTTAAATCTAGAGTTTTCAATAGTGGAATGTACCACAATTTAGAGACACACAACTGTTACTCTGACAGTGACTTTCAGTTCTCTTCTTTTTTCTTTAAGTCGTTATTTTCATTTCCTCTTCCCGAAGTTCCACTCCCCAAACACACTCCCTGTCTGTGGTCTTTATAACAGAACATTTTGACATCGAGTTTTATCCCTAGATATTCTCTCACTTTGATCTCAAGCTGGTGTGCTCTCATGTACTGGTACTCTACAGACACAGTGTATCTTACAATGAGAACACTATGGACTTACTGTAAAGCTCTTTCTCCCTGGATGAAATTACTATTCCTTCAGCCCTCTGATGGTGTTTGGGGTCACTTACTCGTTCTTTATTTAATGTAAATTTTTTCACATTGTAGAATAATAGCAAACTCATCAAAACTTTTAAATAACGCAAATTTAGATATAAATAAAAAAGTAACCATCCTTTACCTAGAATCTACAAAAATGTAATATTGATGCTTTATCATAGCTTTTTCTTACCCTTGAATGCTTTTTATATCGTATTGAAGGAGTTTCTCTACATCCTGGGATGTTATTGGCTATCCGAGTAATTGATATTGAAAAAAATTAACTAACGTTGAAACATTCAGACATATGCTTTCAGATCAAAAGGTTTTAAGGATCATGAAATTTTCAGGTCAGGTGACAGTGAGCTTTTAAATGAAATAATGCAAATGAATTTAGCCACTTAGCAGGTGCTTTCCTGTGGCTTGATTTAAGAAGTTCCCTCCAGGGTTAAACGTCTTGCTCAAATGGTAAATTTAAGTTGTACTGGTTCATGAGTCACTTTTTCTTGGAATTCAACCTAGATAAAATCAATGCAATGTTCCGAGCCAGCTGTTTTATTGCTATCATTAGATTGCAGTAGCAATGGTAAAAAATCTAAACTTTCTTATGTTTGTAGTACTTCTTCAAAGCAGTCGGTATTGAAGTCTGGTGTGAATGATCTCCAGCAATCTCATGGGGTGCTCAAAAGAGTTGACTACTTTCCTTTCCCACTTGGCTCACCTCATCCTTTAAAAACATCTAGTCTCTAGTTTTAACCATTACTTTTAACATTTATTTAGATCATGAGTAACATAAGTTAACTGAAGCGCCAAGTGTCTTAACAGCTTTGTAATATAAATATTTTAGTGATGGTATGTTTGGAAATCATAAGTTGATGATAGTGTGATGGACTTTGCTTCAGCTTTAGAAAAAAAAATTTCTTTGCAGACCACACTAATATGTCAGCAGCAGAATATTAAAATAGTAATGAATGACCAGGTTAAGATTGTGGGCAAAGTAAAAACCTTCTAAGACCCCGCAGGCAATCAAGCTGGAGCAGCGAATTCATCCAGAGACTTTGTACCCACAGAAAAGTGTTTATACACACCTGCTTTTATACAAACCACATAGTTGAAACAGGGTACACATGTGTGGTGAGATTAATATGGTTTCTAATCCCAAAAACAGATATCAAACGTCACACAGTACCGGGGCAATGACTGCCCAACAGCTGAGGGTGTTGATGTGTATGAAAAATGTCATAAGCTGTTATTGTCAGAATTCCAAAATAATAAATTTAATATCGTTTTGATTTACATCATCTCAGGTCAGCTTTAGCTCTGTCCTAAAAAGCTTTAGCGCTGTCAGGTCAGTTTTCGCTCTTTCAAGATAAGACTTCTACCTCGACATTATAGGGTTTTGACCCCAGGAGATACATCAATTTTATTTATTTATTTGTTTTTAGGCCTTTTTTAACCTTCTCAGTTCTGATTGAGATAAGTGTATGTTTAGTTTCTACTGAACTGACCCTTTTGGTGCTAATCATCTTTCAGAATTATTATTATTTCTCAGCGCAAAAATTTATTTTATAAACGTTTGACTTTATAGGCAATAATAATGCATATATGTATGCCCATATACAATAGATGTACATACACAGACATTCAATGATACATCTGTTCAGTGAATCATCTATACACACATACACTTGTTTGCTCACTCATTTAACTAATACAGGTTTTATTCAGCAGTAGTTATTCGATCCAGTGTCTTGAGCTGATCTGTTCTTTCGTAACTCCGTTTTTCCATCTCTCTCTCTCATGGATTGCCGTCATCTCCTATCATCACTCTTTAGTTTTCTGTGCCAAGTCAAGTGTTTTGGCCTCGTTGTCTCTCTTCTGACGTCTGTTGCTGTTTTGTTTTCGAAGACATGGGTGCGCTTAAAACGTCAGGTTGAACTCTGCACCCCTTACTTGATGGAGTTCTTAATGAAAGTTACAATCAAAACAATAATCGTTTCAAGTTTTCATTGGTGCTCTCGTTCAGACATCTAAAAGAGCGGCACAGCTTGACAGTTTGGTATGTGGGTGCAAACTAGGATATTGGGTTAACCTTTTGCCATGGCTGACCCTTTGGAGGTTTACTATAAGTCTTACACAATTTGTCTTCCAGGGTTTTCCATTGACATGTTTTCTTTCTCGGTGATGAGGTCCTTGTCCTTCTTGTAAACCATAATATCACAGAAGTTATATTTCCATAATAGTAGAACTAGCAATTGTAAATAAGAAGTAATGTCTGTTTGATTATTGTGATGGTCCATTGTGTATATGACTACTGTTACTTCATATTTATTTATGTAGAATCTGAATTAGAAGATAACTAATAGTAGTTCATAAGGAGGATTGAGTGAATTCGAAAACTTTTGATTTATTAACTGTTACTTTTCAAAATTATAAAATGCTACTCCATACTGATTAGTTAACACATCTTCCTTAGCAGTTAATAGAGCAGATGTCAGTATTAATGAGGAATGATCTATTAGTTCTGCAGTATTCCTTCTTAGTTACACATTAAGTAAGAAACAGTATTCTAAAGTGTTACTGAAATATGAAATGTTAGACATGCTGGTTACCTCCATTCTTCCCCCGATTGATTCACAGGCAACGTTTGACATCAAAGTAAAAAACGTAGCCTACAGTTTATTCCGCCTAATTGTTTTCTCATCCCTTATTCCTCCTCCCGCCGACTGGGGATTTAGTAGCTTGCTCTTTTCCATGCATCCGGCCATTACTCTGCACCTGTTTGACTAGGATGCTCAACATGTGGACACAACATTTTTAGCCGATCTGCATGTTTAGATCAATAGCTTCTGGAAACTAAGATTGCAACGCATTTTGGCCCTTCAGTTCTTGTTGACATGGAAACAGTCAGTGTTGGACACTCTAGTATTTCCTTTTATTATTCCCCTAGCCTGATTTCAAAGGCATGCTTGAGTAACAGTTTAATGACAGCACTTATAAAGAGGTCGCCGTGTAGCTTGGCATTGTTTGTTTACTCATCTACTTTAAAATAACCTGCCTCTTTGAGTATGTTGTGCAATTATTTATTGAGGTTTTGGTGAGAGTTTGCTACATCACATTGTATTTAGGTTTAAAACCAATTAGTAAATCATATTTGCTTGAAAATTGAGTGCACTGTTATAGTAAGCCTAAATACCCTCTGTTATTTGAAAACTTAGTACCTGACGTACAAATGGAAAATTCACACAGCAGTCTATGAAGAGGTCATGGAAAGTCATTAGTCAAAGAGTAGGGGAATTCTGGCTGGATGATTAAAGACTTTAAACCCATTTCCATTTTGTAGGGGGAACGGACAAAGAAACACTGGTGAAAATAGGCCTTTCACGATTAATCGTGCCATTCTTATGCTCAGTTTCCCGATGAGTTACTGTTAAATGCCGCCACATTTGAAAGCCTGAGGGGACTCTCGCGCATAAACTCAAAAAAACCTCCACATTACCACAGAAGAAGTACGATTGACACACACGTAAGCGGTGTCTGATTTCACCCCCTATCTTCTACATAGTGCAGTATATCAGGTATCTGACTACAATTGAATAATATCTTGACTTCTCATTTAGTTTAAATTCATTTTACTTTTAGCAATTGTAATGAATAAGAAATTGAGTAAAGAGAAATTCAGTGTTTCATACCTGGCAAGAGACGAGACACAGCAATTTGTGCGGGAGATCTGACTACAGATTCTGTGATCTTTTTGCCAACCTTCCTTAAGTACCCAGACAGAACAAAGCATTATGGGAATATTCTTTTGATTTAGGAATTTGGCTGGCATTGGGTCTTGTGATCACAGGGGCTTTACATCTGCGTACAGTATGTGATTGGTGAAAGTTACCAAATGTGTGAGATATGTTCCAGCATTGAGTGAAGTTTGCTAAGCTCTTACAAAACTTTTATTACCTTCGGTTAATATGGGAGTGAGACTATTGTACCAGTTCCATTGAGACCTTTTGGACGGTACCAAGCATGTGTAGTTTTGTGTGTATTTAATGTGTTCTTTTCTTGTGTACGATTCAGGTGAGATTTTGGGTGTCCTGCGTTGAGTGAGAGGGGGAAGAAAGGAACAGTTGGGGTTGCAGGGTGAGGTGTTTATCTGTGATTCACTGTTTTGCGTCGTTTGAGATGTAGATGCTATCTCATTAGGGAGTTTGCCGTACTGGAGGAAGTCCGTTGTTTCTCAAAGGAAGATGTCCTTTTGGTTCAGATCTCCCACCGGACTGAGAGATGTTCTCTATCCTTTCCCGAGAAGATGTACTTTGATCAAGAGCGAGTATGTTGTTTTTTCAGGAAGGGGAGCCCTTTTGGCCTGGGCTACCCTCTGTGCTTGGAAACGTTCTTTGTTTGTTCCCTGGTCAGGACATCTTAGCCCTGACCTTACAATGCCATTTTGTAGTGTTGTCCAAATTCTGAATGAACTACTTATACCCTACATTCGTTCCCAACAATGTATTCTGATTTTTAATGTACATCCGATGTTCACTATTTCCCATGATATAGTGCGAATCAACCATCTTATTAGAATCAGCTGAGTGACTGTTAATGCCACAACAGTACTGTAAGACGCAGCTTATATTATGTCACTGTCCGAAATCGTTCACTAATTTTGTTCACTTCTTCACCATATAGTGGACTGTTTAGCATTCGCTATAAATGAAATAGACACCGCTGTAGTTTTAGGAAATGCAAAAGGGCATATGTTTTCGCTGTTCTTCAAGCCTTTTCAGTAGGGGTGTGTTGAGACACTCATCTCACAAGACGAGACACGAAACTGGGTTCACGAGACGTTTAATTTTAGAAATCCTCGATGCTGAAATATATATGGAATTGTTTTATTTTATTCACCGTAACACAAAATGCAAAAAAATGCAGCTTGTACTTTATGAAACACAGTAAACTTCTATTTTAATGAATTATATTATGCAGTAATAAACAATAGGCTATGGTAACACTAATAAAGCAAAATGTCTTGTCACAAACGCACCCAGATTACTGTTTTGTCAGTTATTGGACAAAATGTATGCTTTGTTTTCTTAACAGACGTAGCTTTTAGTAAAGAGCTGTAGTTGTTTTCTCTATATGCTTTTGCAAAGTCCTCGTGTTAGCAGAGGTGCCGATCATTTCACACTGTCAATTCTCCTTGCTCCACTGACTGAACCCTCATAGCTTTCAGAGAAACAGTTAAAACTACACAAACACATCATGTTTTTGCTTGCATTGCACATATGTAAGAGACAGATGATCCGTTTTTGAAGAGGTTTTCCAGTGAATGTATTTAAATAACGTAATGTGAACTTGCAATTGCTAAACTGTACTTGTTGTACAGTCAGCTCAGCTGCTCTTCAGCCGCGCGATCCCAAAGCGCTGCTGACTGCGTGACCTGCCGTAAACACTAGTGCTTATCCACAAGGTGCTGCAGAACGTTGCAACCGGTCCGTCTAGCGCGTGTTTACATACAAAAACAGTAGGAAAGTAGCACTGGGGGATGGAAACCACTTTGTGGATGAATGGTAAGGTCGGTCACTGCAGCTCACTACACGCACATACTTTGTGCAGAATTAGCGTGTTCTGTACAGTAACGAAAACAGGTCGCTCACTAACACAAATGCTCCCAAATATATTTTGAGGTCTCACAGGTTAAATTCAGGGAGCATATGCGACTAAAATGATCGCAATTTCAGCCCAACATTCCTTGTTGAAATTGTGTTCTCACACCCCTACTTTTCATGTATTTTATGATAATAAATTATATTTATAATGATAATTTTTGACGAGTTTTGCTTTTTCAAATGCACGTTATAAACCACTCAATCTCATAGTGATTTTAGATTGAGCAGTACTTCCTACTGATCAAAGAGCTATAGTTCACGGAAGAGCTGTGCATAAAACAAAGAAGCGAAGCCTATGCGATTCAGAATCAATTCTAGGAAGGTATGATTATTGTGAATCGCGATGCACCGTCCTCAGTCCTAGGTAAAATGTTGCAAAATGTGAATCTTAATCTGTAATCCTCATAATTTGTAACCCCTAGGTGTTAATCATCCTTCAAGAGGTGTTCCTGGCTGTGCAGTCTGCAGAGATGTCAACCAAACTCCGCCCCCTCTGGTGGGAGGCGTGGCAAACTTTGGGTCGCGCTCAGCTAAGTCTCGGCGAAGTAGAACTAGTAAGTGCTTAAACTATTTTTACATTTGAAAATTACGTTGCACCCCATTTATTGATTATATATTATCTTTAGTTGACCGGATAAACTGACTTTAAATATACCAAATGTCTACTTTTAAAATGTGATCTGTAGCAAATGCAGTCGCCAAAAATTGCACACAAACAATAACATGTCTTCATGACTTCATTGTTCTATTATAAACATTCACAATTCAAAATGGAAAATGTATCGTAATCCTGTGTAAATGGATCTCCAAAAGTTAACTGAAGTCAGGAGGCATCTGGAGGGAGCTGACCTTATCGTCTCTTATATCTCCCAATTTTTCTTTCACCATCTCTCCTTTTTCCACAAATGTTTATTTACATAAAATTTATTTATTTTAAGATTTTTCTTTCACTGTCATCTGTCTTGTAGCGGTTTGTAATAAAACTGTGTTTGGTGTTAATGGAGTCGTTCCGTTGGCTTTTAATGTTCCTGTCAGTATGTGCGAGGTTTACACGAGTGCTCTCGCCAGTTATCCATCATTTATTAACTGGCACCTCGACAAAATGTGTACTTCAGGACATCCACACCCAGAAGCCTGGAAGATTACTTCGAGGAACAATGCCACATCTTACCTGCCCCGACCTGTGTGTGAATATGTGAGTTAGACAGATACTTGACGAAAAAAACCTGCAGATCCTGCAGTCATCTGGCTAGTGCCTACTTGTAGGTGTGTATGTATTTGTGTGTGTTAATGCAAGTGTTGAGCTTTATGGCACACTCGTTGCACATACACACACCAAACTGAGGTCTTGGCTACAGATTTATTTAAATGCCTTTCTATTTCAGGCTAAGCATGTTATGTCAAGTCATTTCAGCAAATAGATGTTAGGGCTAAAGTTAATGTTTGTTCATTTTTAATATTGAAGAATTTAGGCTGGTATGTCATCTTGTGTTTTTGTTAAGAGTCAGCATTTCCTTTGTAAAATCAATAGGGTGATTATGAAAGTAAATGTATAAGATCAATATTTGTCCAGTGGATGAAGAGAAAACAAATGTCGTGCATTTTTTCATACCTCCTACTCGTACTCTTTCCTGTCATCCCCTGGTTAACATGACATGGGTGACTGGTTCACTGCAGGAAGTTAACTTTAGGGTTTCAAATAGAAGTATGAGCAGTTCTCTGAGAAAAACTAAAGGTTATGTTATGACAGACAGTTAACCACCTGTTATGCTGCTTGCACACACAAACCTTTTAATATAAAATAATAAGTTCTATATAAAAATGTTAAAGAAATCTGATCATCATGCATTATAGGTTATGTGAGAAGAGCATCTGTGAATGATCTGTATGCATTTTAGAAATTTGCAGTGGTTAATGCATACTGTATGTATTACAATAATATGCGGATATGACTTGTAAATGCTATGGTTTGCTGATCTGTGCTGTGTTAGATCGCTGAAGTCCGTTACCCCGTAATTAAAACACACAGGTGTACATTCACAAACGTGTTAAGAGTTAACAGCCACAACAATGATTATAACTTTAAGCGGTGATCTTCGCATACTTTTAAGAAATAAGCATTTAGTCAATCGTGGTAAATTCTTGCAATTGATGTAAACATGACAGCTAACTTCATCGATCAGACGGCTTCGTGTCGTTTCCAGGCACACAGTTAAAGAACACGACACGCACATCACCCTGAAATCCTGTAAAATTTGACCAATCAGATGGCGACTTCGAACTTGCTGAATTGTTTCCAGAAAAGTGTGCAACAGACGTTCAGCCAAATAGCTTACTGTAGATGCTGGTGGAATAGTAAACAATGCAATCTTCTGATCCTTGGTAATATACATCATGCTCCAGACTCTGATCTATTTCAACAGACAGTTTTCATATGTTGCTTTCAAGACCACATATTTATGGTAACCAGGGCCATTCATATAGCTATGCTATGATGTATCTTCAAAGGCCTGGAAATTAGGCAAATTGGGAATTGCAGAAATCAGGAGAATAGAAGCAAGATGAAAGTCATGACGGCTATTTAAATCAGATGAAGGATATTTCACTGTCTATATCGGTGACAGTGTTGTCAAAAAATATAAAGGGTTATATCGTACATGCATCTACTCTTAACTATGTGTGTACATGCTTAAAGGTGTGGTTCACACCAAAATATCCGTCATGTTTTCCAAGCTCTTGATATTTTTGTGGAACAGAATTTAGATGAATAGAGACCAGCAGCCTCGATTCCCATTTATGTACATTTCATGCATCTTTTTTGCAGATAATGAAAGTGAATGGAGGCTGCAGCTGTCAGTCACTTACATTCTTCCTTACAAAGGCTTTTGTGATCCACAGAGAAAAGAAGTCAGCCATGACTTATTCCCAATACAGAATATGACCTGAGTTTCTTATTGCTTTTATAAAAAAGATCGCACACAAGTATATAATATACAATTTAAAGCCCAAAAATGTATATCAGTGCCGCTTTTATGATGTAAAAGCCTTCTTTTTCCTCTTCTTTTTCCTTCTTTTTCCTCCCTGACCGACTATGAACAGCAACAGAATGTTAATCGGTGATAAGGGTACTATAACTGCTATTGACCAATCAGAATAAAGGACTGGAACTAAATGATCTAACAATGTACCTTTTTGGGTTAACTAACCCTGTTACTTTCATCTGTTCCAGGCCGTACGATCCTTCCAAGTGGCATTGCACCTCCACCCATTTGAGCGCCCCCTATGGGAGGAGGATTTAGACTGGGCCCTAAAGCTTCGGCAGCAAAAACAAGTTCTCAGTGAAAGAGAAAAACGGCAAGAGGAAGCTCGAAAGCTTCTGGTGGAAGCACCCGAACTGAAGAGCGATTATGATTTTGAGAGCGATGAAGTGATTGACGCCTGCACAGCCATGGCTGAGAAACAGAAAAAATATGAGGACTTAAAGAAAACAGCAGTTATTGTGGAAACACATGGGGCGGTGAAAGAGGTGGTTGTTGAGGAAGACAGCAGACCAGCTTCTTCCTCAGTGAGCGATTTTGTCAAGGCAAGAGCTATGTAAAGAAGGAATAGAGGTTGTTTTTGTATTTTCTCTGTTTATATTGTTTAATGTGCTACATATTTACTATGTTGCTTTGACTCTGATTAGATTTCATGTGTATAATGTGAGTGAGGTGGTAAAGGGAATACCAGATGCTCTTTCAACAGCTGAAATGTTTCCTGTCTGGACTGTTTTCCCTCAATTGGAGAATTTATTCCTTTATTTTACTGAGGCATTTGTTCTTAAAGTGCAGTTTAGGTTCCCAAAATAGCAAAACAGCATCTTCTTAATGCAGGTTGTTGGTTTGGAACGGAATTAACTATTCTACTCTAGCTTTATTGTAGTCCCATTTTATGAGAGTCCCCACCCAGAACTTAAACACCATTAAAGCAGTGTTAAACTTCAATGTTTAATGCACGAACACACACAGAACTTTACCTGCTGACAGGTGGACTTTCTGTTTTTAGTTAGTGCAGTTACCAAGCAATAAAGTTTTTGTTGCTGTTATGGGTTAAACTTTTTGGCTAAAGGGATAGTTTACTCAAAAAACAAAAATGCCGTTATCATTTATTCACCCTCATACCATTCAGAACCAATGTGACCGATGTGTAGCATGGTGAGATAATTCATTGACTGTCATAATAATTATTAATCGTTTAGAAATATAGTTTTATTTGTATTATTTATGTTTATAATTTTAGTTTTTTGTTTCAATTACCTATCAGTTATGTGGATTGAGAAGCATATTCTGACTAATTACATTAAATTAATTTCTGTAATTGATTCTTTAGTTTATTTATTGAATAAAATCTTGGTTTAAATAATTTGCTTTCACATGTTTGTGTTGTGTTCCTTCACAAGATCTTACATTTTTTCGATTTCAGGTAACATGGCCAAAATGTGTTTTTATGATTGGCAGTTCCTGCTATGTATGCAAACCTTCACCGTCATAAATATTAGCGTTAATTCTGTCCAATTATGTGCATTTGCTACCAACCAAGGAATTAATGTACATAATTGTTTTTATTTTGCACCTATGGGACCTGACGATAGCTGCAGCATCCTTCTGTCTTCCGCTAATCATTCGCAAATTGTTTCTTTATTTAAATAAATGTGTACGCCGTCTGGCTGGCGGTGACGCATCGCAAATAAAACTGCAGATTGGTTTACATTTCCCAATTCTCATTTATTTAAATCTATAGAACAGGACAGAATTTACGTCATAGAAAATGTACAAATAAATGATTCATGCTGAGAATAGTGTAGTGAAGAGTTTAACTGATTTTCATTATAAATCTATTGGGATTATGGGATGTCTACGAATGTCTCCAGATCTTTCCCTGCACATTTTTCATTGTGTAAAGATAATATGCTCTTCCCTAGTGAATCATTGGATATATTTGCAGTAGTTGTTACCGCATAATAAAAACAATCTGGAGAGTTGAAAGTTTATATGATTTAATTAGAACGCCGACATCATGCACTTGTCCTCATGTTGAATTATGATGTTAGGTAGAATAATAGAGAGTGACACAAATTCCTGCTCTGGCATGAACTGTACCATTAATTTTATTCTTAATTTATTATATAGAAATTTCAAGAGTACTTGAAATCAGCTATCGATGTACACGCTATCATTTTTTTGGATTGTCAATCTGAATTTCTCTTTTGCTTACACTGCAGATTCAGGAAATTGTTCTATGGGCGCTGGTTCAAAAAGGATGTGAACAAGTGTCCTAAAATGACCAAAACTGACTGAATCCACAAACACGTTACCTGTTTTTGTCACATGCTTGTGAATCATAGTGCATAAAATATAAATTACGATGGGATTTTTTGACAAATTGGACATGAGCACTGATGGCATAGAAACTCTAAATGTGACTATGTATTTTCCCTTTATCCCAACATTAGAAATTTCAGTTCTATTCACTGTATTTATACTGATCATCTATATTTCGCACTTAACATATAAATCGCTTACCTTCTGATTTCCAAAAAGGGAATAATTACTTACTGGACTAGACCAACACTCACCATGACAAATGTTTTCATTACTCTACAGGAGCATGGCAATGGGACTAAGATGTTTATGGTGTGTTTAATTATTTTAATGGAGCTGTGCTCAACTTCAAATTATGAATGAGAAAACAGATGCTTTCATTTATCTGTTACACTTCAAATCAGTGACAGATTTTATTCTAGTATTGAATAGCTGACCATTGCACATTTCATAGGGTTCAATCACATCAAGGGTGAAAAGCAAAAGGTTTGAAATTCATGTGTTACTCTGTTTTTGAAAAAAAAGGGAATCGTTATTTTGGGTTATTTACATACATGCAACTGATGGTTTATAGTTACAGTTTAAATCTACAACATGTGAACGAATAAAATACTTGCCATAAAATTGCTTTGACATTAATAGAACTATGTCATATTTGTCCTTCTCACAGAGAAGAGAAAGGTTAACAGACTGTCAAGAAATACTGCAACAAATTAAACCATTACAACGAGACAGGTAAACATTTTAACATCACAAATATGTACAGATTAACTCCACAAGTTCACCTTATTGACCAGTACCTGACCAAAATCTTAAAAAGCAATTTTAACAGAAGTCGATTTTCAGGTTACAAGGCTTTAAAAGTGCAAAACGTATGCCCACATTTAAGACGTTCTACGTCCTAAAGGCTTTATCATTTTACCTCCTCAATATACATTCAACAAATAAAACCAAACAGAAATGTCTGTAGAAATGATATTCCGTGTTACATTGTTACGTGCACTTAAATCGTAGTTTGTGTTTCTGGATTACAATAAAATGTATTGTATTGTCAATACCCATGGACCTTTTTTGGTTAATTCGCAGAATATTGTACATATCCAAAGAATGTTCAGTTACCTCTAGCTACAGTTACGTTCATAAGTGCACGTTTGAAATAGTGGATAGTTGATTATGCATCGATTGAAATGATAAGTGTATTCTTGCCACCTTAATATAAGCCAATTTAAATAACACCTAAAGCTGCAGGTCTCCCAGCATGAGAAAAGCTTACACAGCACTCAGTGACCCTAGCCAGATCTCACCAGAATGTCTGCAAAAGGGAACTTGAGGCAGCTTAGCACATATTTGCTCACAAGACCAACCCACAAGGTCATCCACAAAATCACATGTGGTCTGTAATTCGTGAACAGAAAATGACCACCTCCCTGGGTCTTCTAAAATCGTCTTTCCTGCAGAGATTCATGCTGTAATTTACAATTTTTTTTAATAAAAACTGCCAATGTTACGAAAACACTTCTTGTAGAATGTCATCTCCTGACTGTAGTCAGCATATCCTGTTGCTCAACTCCTTAATATTTGTTTTAGAGGATTACAGTACTGGGGGGTGCATCATGATTTGTCTGAAGTTTAGTGCTTTGGCTTATTTCTCGGCAATATCCATTTTTCAATTTCATCAATTTCTAGTTGCTCTCCTTACTTTCTTTAGTTGATAAAAATCAAGTTCCTCAAGTTTACAGCCCTCTTCAAATGCCTGGCTTGCATGTTCTCAAATCGTTCATATACATCTTTCTTGTAAATTCAGGTTCTCGTCTGTAAAGGTGACATTCAGTGGTTGGTGTTTGGAATGCTGGGCTTCATCTGTCTTCGAGTGTGTGCGTAAGTTTGAGTCTGTGCTCTGTTCTCTCCCATCTGTCCGGCTCGAACTGTGTCCACTACTGAGTTCCGATGCCATAGAGTTACACAGAAGAGTCTCCTCGGTGGGAGTCGAACAACTCCCATTCTGCACAGAATGACCACAGCAGCTAATCCCCTGCCCCTCCTCCATGCAATACAGGTACGTCTGAGACGTGAAGATCATCTCCTGCATCTCCGGCATCACCATCGACGGTAAATCATGAGAAGCTATCAATGAGTTGCAGCCACCATTACTACACTGGAATTCTGCGTGGCTCCGCCCATGACTTCGCCCGTCGATACGGCAGAAGAGACACTTGATCTTTTCCAAAAGCTTCAGCATGACCGTCTTTCTCAGGAGGATATAGATCCAGGGGTCTAGAATGGGGTTTACAGAAGCTATTCGGATAACCATGAGGTTCTCTAACTGGTTTACAAACACTTGCACCTAAATTGAAAAAAAAATATGCTATGTCATAATCATATCCATTTATTTCACACCAACCTTACACAGTGGACTTCAACAGAGGAAGATAAAAGTAATAATAATCTCTCATCAAAACATTACAAATATAATATAGTTCTTTACAATATATCTGGCCTGTTTTTAACTTTTTTTAAAGGGGTACTCCACCCAAAAATGAAAACTGTCACCTTTTTAACCTGTATGTGCACTGGAAGCTTCTGTCACTAAAACAAATTCCTTGTGTGTGCAAGCACACTTGGCAATAAAGCTTTTTCTGATTCTGAATTGACCCCCCCCCAAGTTGTTCAAAAATATCTCATTTTGTGTTAATCAGAACAAAAATTAAACATACAATCATTTTCATTTTTTACGGAGTATCCCTTTAAGAGTAGTATCAAGATCCAAGTGCTGTTTCCATATGCTTTTCAATGTTTTCTTTCAAAAGTCGCTTCCAAAACGTACATGCCAAAATCAAACAATTCTTAAAATCTAAATCAAGTAACGAATACAAGTACAAACACAAACAGATCCGATGTTTTGTGTTTTTAAAAGACTTCATTACTTCGCAATTCTTTGAATTTTTTATTTCCTTTCCACAGTATATTTGTGTTTCATTTCAACAAAATAGTGCTGTCTCTAATTATCTTTACCTTTTATTTCTCAAGTATAAAATAATTACAGCAGTAAATCTGAGCATAAGCACTGTACCAATCTACTTGGGTTTGTGTTATTGTATTATTTCCACATTTTGTTTTGGATAGGGTCAAATTGACCTCAAACAGAAGCAACATGTTTTGCATCACAACCACATTGTTGAAAAACGATTGCCAAGATACATCAGATGAACATATGTAAATAATTGAATTGAAAACAGTTAAATCTCTAAAAAAATTATTTTTAAATGACTACTGTCATTTTTAAACACTTTATTGGGCTTAGTGAAACTCCAAGCAAAAACACCACGAAGTCTAACTCACCAAACACGAGGATAACCTTAAATCACTGGCTTCCATCTACATGCTGATACAGGTTCATTCTCTTACTCCCTGCGCCCCACAACATTGTGCAACTGCTCTGGATCGAAATACTCTGCAATTCCCTAACACATAGAAAGAGCAACCAAAACACACTTACCACTAATGGAATGGAGCAAATGAGTATGACTACAGACGTGGCTATGAGAACAATGACCATCTGGATCTCTGCTCCAGCAAGACGAGCGAAACTCCGCCTGCGCCCTATCTCCGCGATGCGCCCTTGTTCAGTGCCGAGCGAGGTCCTGCGCACGAAGCGCTTGTGCATCATAATCAGAGCCGCGCACACCAGCACGTTACAGATCACGGTGGCCAGAATAAGAAGCGAGCTAAAGCCAGCATACATGTAAGAAAAAGCACCATCCTTGGTTGCGTTGCTCTTCAAGTCGATGAAACACCACGTTCCTGGATCCTGCTTCACCACGTTCCCCAATCCCATACTGGGAAGAGCGCAGAAAAGCGCATTGGACACATAGATCCCCAGGAGTGTCAAGCCCGCCAGCCGCTGGTCCACGTAATGACTGTAGAAATAAGCATGGTTGATGGCGAGGTATCTCTCAACAGACATAGCACAAATAATACTAAGTCCTGCCAAGGAGAAAAGGAGTAAAATAAATCCTGAATATTGGCACAGAGCTTCCCCACCGGGCCACTGACCCTTCACATAGGTGGCAATGGTGACGGGGCTCGCCAGCAGCGTGCCCAATAGGTCAGTAACAGCAAGTCCACACACCAAGGTGTAAAATGTCGTCTCCTTTTGCTCTTTCCGCGACTTCTGAAGTACTACAATAGCTACCACGTTGCCTACCACTCCCAATATAAACATTATAATTGGAATAGTAGGGTCCAGAGGTCCCCCGCCATGATTCGTACTATTCGTTCCGTTCATCCTCGCTGTATCTCTACCTACTTGCAGGTCGATAACACTATCATGAGGGTTTCTTTACGCGTGCCTCAGACGCATCGTGACTTCTCCAAATGCGCGCTGTCACTTTGCGATGTCAAATATTCCACAAATCATTCTGACCACGAAAGACTGGCGTTTTTACGCATCTCCAGAATGTTTAAGATACATTTGCACCCGCCAGAGACTTTCACAAGTCTACAAGTTCAGCTCTCTGTTTCTGTGAGATGTGCGCTTAGCTGTTTCCGTCACTCTGACTAAAACTGACGCACAAGGTTATCCTTGAGAGCTTTCTGTCAACTCCGCCCCAGAGCTGTTCTACGTAGTTTGACACCCTACTGTCAGTGCAAGCTGACATATCTATCCTTCCACATGAATATCTGCAAATATTGATCTTCATAGCCTACTTTACACTCGTTGCCCTCTTTTGATAGGTATCTAGTAACAATCTAAAGTAAACCCAAAACTTACTTGGCAGTGATAAAATTAACGCCAGATTTGTAGAGAATTGTAATTTTAGATAAAATACATAAAATATGATTTTTTAATATATGGAATTATATATGGAATTGCAGTGATTGTGATGATTTATATCCGCAGCCGACTTTTTTCAAATCAGGTCATTGTATTTACATTCCGGAAGCTGTTTCAATCAAATATATGTCATTATGCAAATAAATACAGAAGTGCAACCTCTATTTCATGTCAACTTTAACATTAATATAATCATATCACTTTCATTAACTTTCATTCTGTGGCAGTATGTGATGGAGTGGGGCACCTTTCATGGAAAAATTTAAAACAATTGGTTTATTTAAAAAAAAAAAATTTAGAATAGGCTAGCTCCCTAAATCTAAGTAATGTAATATTATTTATGTATATCGTTTAGATGAGCATGTTTAGGATTTGTGGGAGCTGACATAACAGCTTCCATCCATTTTATCAGTCATGGAAACCTCTTTTTTCGTTGGCAATAAAATGTGTGCACTTGTTGTGCAAAAAGTCTCCACATGAATTCAGATCGTGGGGAGCTGGTACATTTTTAGATTTCTGTTTCACCCTCTATTTGTTTCACGTGGTCCTTTGGCACAGTTGTGGTGAATACTTGAAACTACTGTTCTCTCTCGCTCTCGCTCTCGCTCTCGCTCTCTCTTTCTGTGTGCGTGTCTCTATTAAGGTACTGCCGAAATTTTTACAAATTCAAGGCATAAGGCCTGGGCAGTTCTTTTCGTTTTATAAAGACAAACACAGTGACTCACATAGTGTTGCACAGCTTTTCAAATTCCATTTAGCTCTGGGTTGGGATTTTTTGTTTTGTTCTTGTGGATTGTGATGTGTCTTACTGACGTCTGATGTCTGCATGAGCTGCAGCAGTCATACGTGGACCAAATTCAGTGCGGTTTCTTTTGTGGTTAATGTTTCTCAGAAAATTTATTTTTGTGGTATCTGTGATGGTTAAATGTGCGCAAGAGATTGTGTGACCAGAAGGTGTTACAAGGTTCACAAACAGACATAACTTGAGCCAATCAGCAGGCCTGGATCAAGATGTCAAGTAAATGTGAAACCAACTGTGATCTCCGTTTAATGTTGAAGTTAGCTTCACCTGTTAGTGTTGTGGATACAACAACAGTTTGAAAGACTATTATTTGCATCCTATAAATAATTAACATTCCAGCTAGTCCTTTTAAACTACTAACTTTGCAAGAAAGAGAGCAGTGTAGTTGTTCATGCTGAAGGTCTGTCTTTGACAAGGCCCGCCCAAGAGGCCATATGACTGAAAGGTATAGCAACCAATTATGTTTCGTTTTGTGCCATGTCATGTTTAGAGGAGTGGAAATGTCCCCGCAGTAACAGATCAGTTTAAATTCACAAACGTGTCAAAAGTTAACTGCAACCATATGATTATACATTTATACCGTGTATCTCACATACTTTTTTAAGCGTTTAGTTGATTGTGATGAATTCTTGTAGTAACCGCTGTAAACACGACAGCTCACTTCTTAGGTCAGATGGCTTGTGCTGATTACAGGCAGATTGTTAAGGATCACGACTCACATGTCTCCTGGAAATCCAGGGAAATTCAACCAATCAGATGACGACTTCGAACGTACTGAAGTTTTTCCAGAAAAGTGTACCTTATGCATTAGACGTTCACCCAACGGTCGGTGGCCGTGATGTCCGAGGCTGAGACTAAAGTCATGTGAGCTGTTATTTGACCGTTGGTTATCTTAGAGTGTGTGTAGCTGAATTTGTATTACCAGCTGTAGGACTGTGATGAAAGTGAATGTACTTTAGCGTGTAGCTCAGTACAATCTCTGATAACCAAACACTACCCCAGTGGCTTTTCCTCTTGTCTAAGGAAGGTGTAGGATCTGGTCGGAAACAAAGGTTACCATTTGGTATTGTGAAACACAACGAGCTCTCAGCAGGGCTCTAACCGGTGCCAACGAGTCTGGTCCAACTGCCCTTCCTGACCAGGACAGATTCCAATACCCTCCCCTGGACTTCAAAGGGGGTTGGTGGGGGAGGACAGGGCTGTTAACCAAAGTGAAGAAAGCCATGTGGCCCCCAGGGACTGAGAACTTCAAATTATTCGAAAAGAATGTCTCTTTCTTTCTCCTTTTTATTCTCTCTTTCATTCTTCACTGCTTTTACGTTCCATGTGTTGTTTGTTTAGCGTTTGTTATTTGTTAGTTAGTTGGTTTGTTTCCCATTTAGTGTAGTCAATAAACCTGCAGCAGGTAAAATGTATAAAATAAGTATGGTTAATCACCATTAATTATATGTATTTTAATGTGGTTAAACTCATTGTTTTCCCGAAATACACAACAAAGACCTTGCCCCTTTTTTGGCGTATTCCTTTTTGTTATTAAAAGCACTCGGAATAGTGACATCATGTACCCAGGAAGTAGAGGGCTGGAGTCCGATTCCAGCCATTCTCTGCAGTCCCTGAAAAGCGAAATCTGTTAAAGATTATATCTCCCTTCTCAATTAACTTTGATCTTGATTATTTTGCAGGTTTTATTTATGCTCGATCAGCAACATTACACACTAACTAGAGGTTGAAAAATGGGATCACGGGGAATGGGACCTTTAACTATTTCAAACCTTCAAGCCATTTTGTATTTTGTATAGCTCAACAGGACTATATTTCTCATCAGAACTATTTTGTTTCGTTTTATCCGTTGTGATAAATAATTAAGGGGGTTAGGGCTTTATGTTAGTAATATTTATTCTCCTCTGCAACAAGAAGTCATGACTGGACAATATCATGTTTCTCATCACCTTGGTGTGCTAAGAAAATATCAATGGAGATATAGTTGGAACATATTTTACTCATAAGAATTTCTAAGAATGACAATAATTAGGAACAGGGTGAAGTAGAGAATTTTTTTTGACAATATGATATTCCTCCTAATTTAAATTGTTTTATTTGAATGAAATGCTGGAATATTGTAGATTTTTTTAATAAAAGATCTAAAGCAGAAACAATGCAGATTCATTTTTACAGCCTTCTTTACTCATATTTACCAAGGGTGCCAATATAAGTGGAGTGCACTGTACATAACTACGTCTTTAAAGCATTATGTTTTTATTACCCTAGAATGAGCTATTTTTACCTACATACACAGCGGGTCCCCTTAAATGGAATTCATCATGTTGTTTCTACAGTAGTACTTAACGGACAAACTGCTCTACAGAATGAGTTTTGTTAATATGTTATCTCCTTCGACAAAGAAGAGAAAATCTGACGACATCTTAGTTCTGTCCCAGCCTCCATATAGTGCTTTGAAAGGGAGGGGGGTAAGCCGTTGTTTGTAATTTACAACCTCACCACTAGATGCCACAACATTTCACACATTGGACCTTTAAACTGCACCTTGCTATTATCTCATAATGTCTGTGGAAAAAGGGTGGGATGTCAAAGAGTCCACTGCGGTAATTCTTACAGGATTCTATGTATATTGGATTAAAGTTTCAGTCACAAGCTCAAGAAGATAGAGGAGGCGTTGATGCTGTATGTAATTATTGTTTGAGCCATTCAATGACTCTCTATCACACATAACTTAATTTCCGTAAATTCCCATTAAGTCCACACATACAACAGATCCTGGTGAAACCTAAAACGTCTGCAGCTACAGCTCTTGTCCAAAGACACTAGAGACAAAATTGTACACCTCCACAAGGCTGGAAAGCGCTACGGGAAATTGCCAAGCAGCTTGGTGAAAAAAGGTCCACTGTTGGATTAATCATTAGAAAATGGAAGAAGCTAAACATGACTGTCAATCTCCCTCGGACTGGGGCTCCATGCAAGATC
Source organism: Triplophysa tibetana (assembly GCA_008369825.1). Lineage (NCBI taxonomy): Eukaryota > Metazoa > Chordata > Actinopteri > Cypriniformes > Nemacheilidae > Triplophysa > Triplophysa tibetana. The sequence goes on along the minus strand of CM017901.1, from coordinate 25,331,329 downwards.
TCACCTTGTGGGGTCTCAATGATCCTAAGAAAGGTGAGAAATCAGCCCAGAACTACACGGCAGGAGCTGGTCAATGACCTGAAAAGAGCTGGGACCACCGTTTCCAAGGTTACTGTTGGTAATACACTAAGACGTCATGGTTTGAAATCATGCATGGCACGGAAGGTTCCCCTGCTTAAACCAGCACATGTCCAGGCCCGCCCCTTAAGTTTGCCAATGACCATTTGGATTATCCAGAGGAGTCATGGGAGAAAGTCATGTGGTCAGATGAGACCAAAATAGAACTTTTTGGTCATAATTCCACTAAACGTGTTTGCAGGAAGAAGGATGATGAGTACCATCCCAAGAACACCATCCCTACTGTGAAGCCTGGGGGTGGTAGCATCATGCTTTGGGGGTGTTTTTCTGCACATGGGACAGGGCGACTGCACTGTATTAAGAAGCACACAGCCAGGATAACCAAGGAGTGGCTCTGTAAGAAGCATATCAAGGTTCTGGCATGGCCTAGCCAGTCTCCAGACCTAAACCCAATAGAGAATCTTTGGAGGGAGCTCAAACTCCGTGTTTCTCAGCGACAGGCTTGAAACCTGACTGATCTAGAGAAGATCTGTGTGGAGGAGTGGGCCAAAATCCCTCCTGCAGTGTGTGCAAACCTGGTGAAAAACTACAGGAAACGTTTGACCTCTGTAATTGCAAACAAAGGCTACTGTACCAAATATTAACTTTGATTTTCTCAGGTGTTCAAATACTTATTAGCAGCTGTATCATACAAATAGTTAAAAAATCATACATTGTGATTTCTGGATTTTTTTTTTAGATTATGTCTCTCACAGTGGACATGCACCTACGATGACAATTTCAGACCCCTCCATGATTTCTAAGTGGGAGAACATGCAAAATAGCAGGGTGTTCAAATATTTATTTTCCTCACTGTACATATAAACATAAACATGTTCGGACCCGGTCGCTCGTTCTCTTGCATGCAGGGCCTTCTATCCCATCAAACGAAATCCCAATATCAATCCCAATTAGAATTTAACTGAAAATATAAGAATCAGTAATTGAACCGATTAACCTCTGTGGCAGTGAGGTGTGGGGTCCACTGACAAATCCAAATTGAGATTTTACCAAACGGGAAAAACATCCAATTGAGAGCCTGCATGCAAAACTCTGTAAAATATCTGAGTGCAAAACACCAACACAAACAATGCATGCAGGGCAGAATTAGGAAAATATCCACTAATCCTGAAGATAGAAAAAAGAGAAATCAAATTCTGGAAACATCTTAGACACAGTGACCCTTACTCATATCTGAACTTTAAACTTTAAACTCTATACTTTATTTCTGTTTTTATATATTTATACCACTTTAAGTTGGACTACAGACATCACACTTTAATACATTTTTTTTTTTTGATTGCTATAATTATCTTTCTTTTCGTTTGTTTACATACTTGCACTATTTGTACGCAGCCCCGCTGCAAATTCTTTGGCAATACGAATGTAAATTTTGTAATGCCAATAAAGCAAACTAAAATTGAAAGAGAGAGAGTGAGTCTGTTGTTACACCCTTTGAAGTCTAGAACTGAAGTCTGTGAGGCTTGTTTCTCAATTCGGTGCTATAAAAGTGGAGTCGCAATAGTCTAAGTAATAGAACGGGCTTTAAACTGGCATTACTTGAATGTGTGTGTGTGATGGTTTCCCTCTGGACCCTCTTAAGAAGAAAAACCACAACCCAACATTTTGTTGTGTTAATTACTGGAATCCTTACTCACAGAGACAGATGTGTTTCCTCATATGTGTCATCTCATCTTCTCTTTGTCGTTGTGTATTTAAAGGTGTCAATGGGGTGTTATATAATGTAAGTCCGAAAAAGGAAAATTCCATCATCATAATTTTTTTTTATGAAGTAATGCCTGTCAATGAGGCGTGACCATTGCAACATTCAATAACCGTCGATATTATATAAAAGAAGGTTCAGCTAAGACAAATAACCTTGTTCACTACAGGGAACATTCCAACTGAATACATGCTTAGATAAGACATCTGATTACTGGAATGACTAAAGTAGTTGGGAAATTTTGTAAAGGCATGCAGACCCACAGTAAATGTGTGCATGTGTCTGAATCGTGTTTAAAATTAAAGCCTGCCATTTACAAGAGAAAATGAAGAGTATTATAATATGACACTCAAACATGTGGTATACTAAGAACAAGTAAATTTGTGTGGGTATAAATAGTCTAATAAACTATCTGATTAGATGCGGCTTAGCATTAAATTCGTCTAATGGACAAGTTTGCAGTTTCCAGAAATAATGCATCCCAGAAATACAACATATGTTTATAAACACAGAGACATTTTTGTTCGGCTCATTGGTGTCCTTCCATAACTGTGTGCTGTGTGACTTTATGCAGGTGCATCTCTTTGAGTTTGTGTTCTTTAAAAGTTAAGCGTTATTGTGACAGATTTAGTTGTTGTTGTGCCATTTGGAAGGTTTTGTTTGCTTTCGTTGAAAGACCTGACAAAAGCCCTCTGTGTACTTCCGATGAATGATTAGGGAGGAAAGTGTTTCCAGGTCAAGCCTCAATCTGCACACAATTTCTTGTCATTAATTCCTCAGAATGAATCCATGAATGATTTCACGTCATTATCTCTCTCTTTATCTCAATGGAAGAAAGAGAGTTAGAGAGAGAGAGCGAGAGAGAGAGTTCAATTTATTTGCCTTGATCCTTGTCAGATTCAACTAAAATGGTGCATTTCATAGAATCTCTTGTAGTTGGTTAGAAAAGTAGAAAATGTGACCTGATTAAATAAAAAATTTGCAGTAATTGATTATCTGTATATCATATTCAGATTAGAGGACTGGCTAAGACATATTGTGCTGAGACATTTTCTATTGAAAACAAGTATGGTCCAGCTTGTGGTCAAAAGTGCATTTTGACTGACTCAAGGCCAAATGAGCCATGCTGTTATAAAGATAGTTTGAGTACAATTATGAAGGAGTGTAAATACGCCTGCAAGTTTGTTTTAGTGTTCTTCTTTTTCTTCCACCTCTTTCTGGTGCAGCTAGTTGCATTTACTTGCTTCTCAGGAGAGAAGAGGTAATCTTCAGGGAGCTGTTTTGAAATGTAAGTCTTTGATTAAACTTTATACATTTAAATGAATTTTTGTTTATACTAAAAATTTTGATCTGTCAGCTTTACTTAACAAGAGTTTGACTTGTCAACTTAACAATGTTGAGTAGAACGCAAAACCTTATAATATTGGACTGATTGTTGAGTTTACTTAATAAAAACAAGTCAATTGCCAAACTCTTCTGAGTGTTCCATCGACTCTTAAACTTTATACCAGACAAAAGTTAGATCTCAATTTGATCCTAACACTGGTTGAGGAGGATTTCAAATTCCCAGCATGCTTTGAGTAAGACTGCATTTATGAATTTAAGTGTTTTTCAGTAGAGAAAATAAATTGCTTGTGCTTAATGTTCATTCATCTTTGAGGTTTAAAAGAGATAGTTAGTTATGTTTAAGCTGTGAGAGGTTTGTGCGCGTCCATATTGTCTATTGCATCATTCAATGAGCTTTAACTGTGCTTATGCCAGTAATGAGATGATTCTCATCTGATTTGCTCATTTTGTTTGACTTACATGCAGTTAGTATGTATATAATTTGCTGTATTTTTATTTGTATATAAAAAGTACCATTGAGAAGGCTAAAATTTGAGTTTAATTAACTTAAAAGTATTGGTACAATCGGTATGGTATGGCTTCACTCTAAAACATTTTGTCTAAAATTAATCTTGTTCATACAACTAAAGTGTTATTTGTTCAAATTACTTAATATTGGTGCATGGAACCACTTGATAAGTAATTTCAACAAAAATGTTTTGAGTGTATAAGGTGTATAATGTGGTAACATAATAAATTTTTTTTAATAAAAGCAAAAAAAAAGGCAAAATAAATAAGTCAAACCAGAGTAAGCGGATAAGTCAAGCCCGTTTCTAAAAGAGAGGTAACTTATACTCAGAGTCAGTAACCATACTAGCTTACTCTCTGAATCTAACCTGGAAGGGGGCAGTTTTTCTTTGGGAAACCCAGAGTTACTTTCAATCTCCTCTCCCCTTTTAAAGTGCAAGTGGTGTACCTCATTTTTTTAAAACACTCATTCATGGCACACATTTTGATCACATAGAGACCATCTCAGTGACTAAAGGTCATGTGCTTTTAGAGGATCCTGTATATATTTATGTTTATTTTCAGTTGGGGAACTTAGGAACCGAGTAGACTTTTGTAATTTCCCTATGCATTTTTATTAAAACTGTACAATTTTTCTTTACAGTGAATTAGATACATCAAAATATATCTCATCCATTTCCAAATCAACAGCAACAGCCATCATGGCCGTGTATTACATCAGATCATATTCTCTCCCTTACATTTTCTCACAAATGGTAGTTTTCTGTGGAGGATGGGAAATTGCATATTAACGTGTATAAATAAAGTGCATTTATAAAGGAATTAATAAATGTTGACATAAATATTGAAATGGACAGATAGAAGTAATTAACAATTTAAACGCACAGCCACTACTACCCAAAAAGCAGGGTTCGAACTGGTGATCAGTCTGACTTTGATACGAAAGTGTGACAATTGTCACGTGTTAGCAGGAACACACTAGCGGAATATACGACGAATACGGAATATAAATCAAAAGGTACTTTAATCATAAAACTATAAAAGAAAACCAGGAACTAGGAGTTTACACACATTGACATTAAACAATAACCGACATCAAACACAGGGAGACACATGGCTTAAATACAATTGAAAATGTAATCAAGAGAAACTAAAACAGGTGAGAGACTGATTAACTAATAAAGAAAACAGACACGGAAGGAAAAAACCAATCAAGACATAACTCAACTGTGACAACAATCCTGTAACTTTTAAAACCATGAAAGTTTCAATACCGACAGGAACTATAATACACACATATCATACACTAAGAAGTGTGAGATTTTCTTAATGCAATAGAAGGTGTGGTTTGAACATAAATAAGCAGAAGTTGGTGCTGCTTATACAGAGGAACAGTGTGCAAAAGCGCTAACACAAAACAGAAATTTACATTTAGTCATTTAGCAGACGCTTTTATTCAAAAGCGACTTACAGATGTGGGAAACAATGGAAGCAATTGGAACAACATAAGGACAACACAAACCATAAGTGCAATAAAAGACAACTGGTCTCATGTTGCGTGCCACAGTATACAGAGCCAAAAAAAAGAAGTCAGAACTGATCGTCAGGTGTTGACGGAAGAGATGTGTTTTCAGACGATTATTAAAGATGGCTACAAAATCTGCTGATCTGGTAGCAGCCGGCAGATCATTCCATAAATGTGGAACCGATCCAGAGAAGATGCGTGAGAGAGATTTTTCACCTTTTTGGGATGGCACCACAAGACTTCGTTCATTTAAAGAGCGTAGGGATCTGGCAGGCATATAAGTCTGCAGTGCCAAATCAGTGGCGGTCTTGTAGGCCAGGAGCAGAGTCTTGAATTTGATACGAGCGACTATGGGTAGCCAATGTTACTTAATGCAGAGAGGAGTGACTTCTGCTCTTATCGGTTCATTGAAGACCACTCTTGCCGTAGAGTTTGTAGAGGTTCGGTTGTGCAAACTGGAAGTCCAGCCATTAGTGCATTGCAGTAGTCCGGTCTGGACAGAACTAGAGCCTGGACTAGGACTTGCTATCATGCTCGGATAGGAAATGTCTTATTTTCCTAATATTGTAGAAGATGAATCTACAGGACCGGGTGGTGCTGGCAATCTGATCAGTTAAGTTAAGCTAATCTTCAATCACCACTTCCAGGTTTCTTGCCGTTCTAGAAGATGTGATGGTTGAGGAGCCCAGCTAAATGGAAAAGTTGTGATGAATCTTTGTGTCGGCCAAGATTACAAGCAGTTCTTTTCTTGCAAGATTCAGCAGCAGGTGATGGTCGTTCATCCAAAGCGAAATGTCGGCTAGGCATGCTCAAATGCATGCAGAAACATTCGGATCATCAAGCTGAAATGACTGATGGTATTATGTATCATCCGCATACTGTTGGCGTATGGGTGCAAATATTATAAGTGCATTTGTGTTTGAAAATGCATTAATGAAAGTTTGTTTCTGCATCTGCCCTTGCGTTCATGTCTTAAATATGTTTGAGGCTTAAAAACACCCTGTGCATGTGTGATAAAGACAAAAAAAGATGGGGTAGGCGCCTGGCTGGGGGAGTGACTTTTGACCGTGTCACTTGTACCAGTAGGAGACTGGAAGAGTTCTCCTCTCTTTCCCAAAAAGAAGGCGGTTACATTGTGCTTAATTTTCGGAGCTTGTTGAGATCCCAGGCTTTCATAGCTTTGCAGAGAACAGCTATAAAAGAAATTATGACTTAAATTATGCCTGTCATCTCTGACTTTTATGTGTGCTTTTAACACAAGCTTTGGCAGAACATGTCTTGACAGTTGCAAGTATTCGACCTCGGGCAAAAAAAAAAACATAGTAATCACCAACTAACTCAACCCCAGGGGAAAATGTTTGTTTGTACGTGTTTTGTGCCTGTGAGTGTGGATGTGTGTGTGTGTTCGTGTGTGTGTGTGTGTGTGTGTATGTATGTATGTGTTTTGTACTGCGTGTAGCCTACTAGGGGTCAGGAAAGCTTATAAAAAGTTTGGAAAATACAAAGTGTGGTCATTTGACCATCTTAACTGTTAAAGATTTATAGGACAGGCTTAAAGAACATCAATAGAAACAAGCAGTTAATTGTCCTCTATTGCTGGCTAAATTTAGCTTTAAAAGGCATGATGAGTGACACACAGTTACTGATTAAACAATAGCTGCCTGTCAAGTTGTCATGTTGATGCCTGCGGGTTTTCCAGAGCTAGTGGCAGCCAGAGGTTCATTGAGTAAAAGCCATCTGAGGACTTTAAACATCGTTACGCAAAGTTCTCACAATAAAGCTTCACTTTTAAGAAACCTGTGGCGCATGTTAGCATCTGGCTTTTATTGTTGACGTTGATTAACTTTTTATATAGCGTTGCCTTTTGTTTGCGTAAACGATACTTTGGAAAAATAGTTATGGTTTTCGTAGTTCTCCAATAAATAATGGCACTATAAATAATACTGTTTAGGATTAGAAACAGCATCTATAAACTTCAAATGATTCTGACTTGAATTTGTTTATAAATACGGAATTGTTTGTTGCGGTGAGATTTGGTAAAGGACCAGAACAAAAAGCATGTTTGAATTTTTTCAACCTGGCACTGTCCAACTTCTAAAAGTGAAACCTTTAGCTCTGTAACTGTTGTTGATTCGTTTACAATTTCTTCTGCTCTCTGGTTAACTGTGTGTGTTTAAACTCTTTATCTCAATCATTCTCCCATTGACAATGCTATATATAGCACTGACACAGGGACATGTGTGAGAGTCGTATCTGTAACAGGAATGTTAAAAGCAGTTGCATTGGCTTCTATTGCCTTGAAATCAACGTGTGTGGTTGAAATCACAAGATTAGCACATCACTGGAGCAGTGACAGGGTATTCAGTTTATTCATTCAGAACCATCAGTTCATTCATGGAGACAATTCTTTTAAAGCTGTACGATGCTGTATAATCTCTGGACTGACCGCATGACTGCCTTTTCTTATGAGGCATTACGATCTTATGAAAGTAACTGTGCGTTGCTGTTCTTTGTGGTACAGCAGTGCATGTGTGGACCTGTTACCGCTTCACCCCGTGTCAGTTCTCTTCTTATCTAAATAAGCCCCCCCTTCCAAAAACATTTGTTAGACAAACTTTACTGAAGCATAAAAGTAAAGCACAAGCAACACTGTACTGTACTGAACTGAACTTATAATAAAAAATAAATTATAGTGGATTTTATTTCCTAATATCCTAAGAATACATGAAAGTCAATGTGAAGTTCATGTTGCAGTTTGGTAAAAAACATAAAATGCCAACCTGTGTTGGACCAAAAACCAAGTTAATAATGCCGTACCACAAGTTTTTCTTAAAAAAAATATTTTGGTTGTGCAAGTTGTTATTATTTTATCTTCCGAGAAACATGTCAATGTATTGTACTAAGTAAAAGCTTACATTCACCTGATTCTAAATGTGTTGTTTTGCTTTTTGGAGCATCAGAGAATGTCCGCATCTTTTGTTTTGAATGAAAAGGGTCAAGTTGAAGAAGTTGACAGACAACCAAAGAATATGCAATAATTGGAAATTCCTGTGAGATTGTATTGCACAGCATTAAGAATCAGGAGTCTCAACTTTTGCACTGCGTTTTTTTTGTACGTTGAGAATGACCCTTAATGTTCTTTAATTTTCAATATTTAAGCTAGTAAATTCTGGTGATTCGGCAGGATTTACATTCTTTTACTGCTGTTTTGTTTTTCTGCTTCTAGTACTTTTCCATTCTGTTAAATTGATATCTCCCTGTTTCCAGATCATATTACTTCTTCCTTACATAACGCGTGTGTTTGTGTGTGTGTGTGTGTGTGTGTGTGTGTGTGCGTGTGTTTGTCAGATACCTGTGATTTAAACCCAATAATACTCAAAAGCTTATATTAATTATATTATATTACTGCTTTGTGAATGGATAATGTTCTTAATCACATCTATTATCACAAAGAGCAGTTAACTTTATAGGGTGGAGTCACATTTCCCAAAGCACATAGTCTTAAAATGATCAAATATTAGCACAAGTGTTTATTACATACTGTCAATACCCGGCTCTGCTGTATGACCTAACCCTAACCCTCCCCTTTATGTTATGACTACATGATTATGTTTTGTGTGAGTGTGTTTGTGTACTCTGTATGTACTTGTGTGAGTATGCCTTCTCTCACTGGAATAATTTATTCCAGGCTTTACTATATGTGAGAGAAAAATAATCGTTTTCCAACAACAAGGTGAAGCTTCCAGCTACACCGATGTTGCAACGATCCAGCGAAATCCTCTACATTTTATTGCTTCCTTATGTAGTACCTATTAAACATATCAATCACCTTGATGTTAATGTTGAACTGAGACAATTGGTAAGGGATATGGGGAATTTAGAATAACAGATAAATAATTATTGCGATATAAGGTTCTCCTAAGACCAGACATCTGTTTTTGCTCCATCATAAGGTTTCTGTCGCATGTAAAACATAAAAAAAAAATTTTGCTTTGGAGCTCAACCAGATTACTCATGGACTAGTCTATTGTGTGCTACATTACACTGTTGCCCTTGGTGTCATGACAACAATGTTGTCTTGAAGCAGAATGACTGGATATTTCTGACTTCATTTCGGTTACGAAATAAAAACAAAATGTCTCGAAACTGCAAAAGCGTTTGGAATTCATTAAGGCAAATGTGACTTTTAACTCTTGTTTTTGGTAAACTACTTGTGTGTATAAATTCTCAACCATCAGTATAACCTGTGTTACCAAAGATTTTCACCTTACTAATAGGTCAGATGTCAATATTTGGTGGCATCAACACCCATGTGAAGTTTGTCAGGTAAGTGAATTGTCACATCCATAACGGCATTGTCACATTTTAATTGTTGTCTCGTGTTGTCTTTAAAAACAATATGCTTCCTTTTGTCACATCCATAATGCATTCATTTTCCCTCGTTTAAAATAGAAAACTCATGCTTAGACTGTTATTTTTCTAATGTATGGACTCCAAAATCAGGGGGTTTTTGAAATATAAACAAATGGTTCAAGATATGTCATAAATACATTCTGTGATCATTCTGTTTATATTTGAAGTTTTTACTAATAACGTCACATCCATAACACTGGAGTTGTCAAATGAAACACATCCTGTGACCTTTCACCAAAAAATGAAAATTCTGTCTTTATTAACTCACCCTCAAACTATTCCAAAACTGCATGAAAATCTATGTTGAACACAAAAGAAGATATTTTGAAGAATGTTTGTGGGAAACAGTTCTATATGCATTATAAACTACCATAGTTGCTTCTCGTCTCTATAGAAATGCCTCAGGTTTGTGTGATTACAAACAATCTTTCAAATATCTTTCATTTTTTTTCAAACTTATCACTGCATCTATATCGACAACATGTTTATTAGACCCACTACACTAAAAGTTATTACCGCTTGCATTAGAGCACTTTCTTTATATTATTGACTCCTCACTCACTGTAGGTCATGTTCCAATACAATTTTAGCTAGCAATTATTAAGAATCTTATTAATAAACCGCACTGAACCCAAATTAACTTGGAAACTATAGACTGATATCAAATCTTCCATGTCCGTCTGGAATAATTTATAAAGTAGTATCTGTGCAATTGTGCTCTTTCCTACAAGAAACAACATACAAGACTAATTTCAGTCAGGCTTTAGGCTACATCATAGCACGGAAACCGCACTTTTTAAAATGACCAATTCCTAGCATCAGACCAAGGATGTTTTTCACTCGTAGTTTTACTTGACCTTAGTGATGCATTTGATACTGTAAATCATGCCGAACTGCCAGATCGGTAACAGAATTATGTTGGTAATCAGCGACAAGCCTTACAATGGTTCAGATCATATTTATCCGACCGATATCAGTTTGTTCATTAAAATGGGGAGTCATCGAATCCAAAGCAAGCAAACGATGGATTACCTCAAGGATCGTTTTAGGACCCATGCGATTCTCTATGTAACATTATTAAAACGTGGAATTAGTTTTCATAGCTATGCAGATGATACTCAGCTATACATATCATCTAGACCGGATGAAACCTTACACTTAACTAAACTGAAAGAGTGTGTTCAGGACATTGAACATTGGATGACTAGTAATTTTCTTTCGCTACATTTAGATAAAACAGAAATATTACTTATCAGACCAAATACATGTAAGCAGAATATTACAGATTACAACTTGCAAATAGAATTCACTGTTACCTCAGCAAATATAGTTAAAGAACTTGGCGTTACATTGAACAGTAATCTGTATTTTGAAAACAACATCTCAAACGTCACAAAGACAGCCTTCTTCCATCATAGAAACCTTGCCAAACTGTGGAATATTCTGTTTATTTCTAATGCGGAAAAACTAGTTCATGGATTAATGACTTCAAGACTTGATTACAGTAATGAACTGCTTAGCGGCTGTCCGGCATCATTATTAAACAAATTACAGTTAGTTCAAAATGCAGCTGCTAGTTTTCTTAAAAGGTCTAAAAGATTGTACTCATAACACCAATTTATCATCCCTACACTGGCTATACATTAAGTACCGTATAGAATATAAAGTACTTCTAATCACTTATAAACCATTAAACGGTTTAGCTCCCGCTTATCTAACAGAGTCATGATCTAGTCCTCCTTGTCACTTGTTTTCTAGTTTTGGGGACAGGGTTATCACAGTACCATGTCTTTTGTGATTGTCACACAACAAGTGCTTATATTCTTGTTGTATATTTTTGTGATAAGGTTCAATAAAAGGAAGGAAGGAGGCGGGAGCCGGAAGACATTTAAATACATTTTTAATCAAATGAAATCAAAAGTAAAAAGACAGCCGGCAGCCCCTCACGGCCGACTGCCGGCGAATAAAACGTAACATAAACACAAACCACAACTAAAATCGAGGCCTGGTCCTCTCTCTTCGACATTCCGGTCGCTAGTTCTCTTATGCTCACGATCTCCTCCGTGACACGAGACGCCCATTGAGGAATGGTGTGCTATGACTTTTAAAAACGATTGGGTGGGGGTGTTCGATCTCATTGATTTAATATTGCGCCAAACACCACATTTAAGAGGCTTTCAGGCTCTGTAAGAACAGACATCACATTGGGGTGTAAATTGTACCCCTGGGGTGGAAGAGCCAACCAAAATTACCCATTGACTTTTAATAGGGTAGGAGACATTCCCATATAAGGTGTAAAACTGTCCTGTGTTGAATATCTTGGCAGTACAACCACTTAGAGACAAGGGGTGGACTCATTTTACTCAGGAAATCAATCAGTGTCACATGATCAATCCATTATCCATTATAAAAACTCCAGGAGATATCTATGCAACACAGTGTCATATGACAAGGGGGGGGGGTCATTTTACTAAGGCAACCAATCAGTGTCACATGGATTGGTGAATTAAGCTTTAATGCCACGCCCATAGCAAAAAAAACATGTTAACTTACCAACCAATTAAGAAGACCTATATCTCTGCATCAGAACATCATAGAGACAAGAGTGTTGGATTGTTTCAATTGTGGCTCGGAGAATCATCAATAGACAGATGCTAAGACACAACCATAGCAACCAAAGAGGTAAGCCTATCAACCAGCAATACCTATATATCTGCATAGGAACATCGTAGAGACATGGAGGTTGGTTTGTTTCACTCGTACCTTATAGTATTATCAATAGGCAGATGTCAAGCCACACCCATATTAACCAAACACATTAGCCTAGCAACCGTTTAGCAACATGTATATCTCTGCATCAGAACATCGTAGAGACATGGGGGTTGGTTAGGTTCATTCGTGGCTTAAAGTGTTATCACCCTAGTGACGCCCCAGTGCCATGGTTTTCAACAAAGCATCACTCACATTTTCTTCCGAAATGTACCTATCTAGTTCTCTCTGCCCTCCTCCCTATCCCGAGGTAACCACAGATTATGCTGGCTCAAGTACAACCACCTCGTGTCATCCCCCTGTAAGAGCCTGCGACTGACTGACGATCGGGATACCCATCCAGAGGAAACTACACATTAGACCAACACCAGCTGATAGTCTCCTGCTATCCCTATGCAAGAACCTGTGGACTTCATGTGTGCCATTCTCCTTCAAGATCCTGTGAATTTAACCGATCATCCCAGCACCAGCCCAGCCATCTCCGTCAACAATCACGAGCATAGATGGACCTTTCTTATTTTAATACTAATTCTAACTTTTGTTTATTTTTTTATTTCTTCATGTAAAGCTTCTCTGCAACAATGAAACATTGTGAAAAGCGCTGTATAAATTAAACTAAATTGAATAATGAAATGTAGACAAGTTTGAAATGACAAGAGGATGAGTACATTTTAATTTTGAGAGAACAATCACTTTAACATCACATGATTCGTCAATGCGTCAGCAAATGTGCTTGAAGGTAGCATATCCCGTTTACGGAAGTCGTGCCACTCGGCGGCCATGTTTGCAACACCTCTGGGCAGCTATTTACACCTTATTTTGTTGGAATGCTTGATTTTCATGGGCCAGTTGGACGCTTGCAGGTTCGTTATTCCCAGATGTCTTTTAAAAACATTTATGACATTATATTTTAAAATGATATGACCAAATTGCATGTTCGTGACATTTGAACATAATTTCTAACCTTAAAAACGAACAGCTTTTTTTAAATAGCTTTTACCTCATGGAAGGTCTGCATTCCGCAAAAAATAGCTATTCAAATATTTCAAGGCAAGGCTTTGTTTATTTATATAGCAGATTTCATACACAAGGGCAATTCAAAGTGCTTTACATAAACCAGACTGATAATTGTCCAGGTAGCCATTTGAGTTCAATAATTTGGTCAGCTGATTGAAGACAACCTTGTCAATGATCTTGCCTATAAAAGGAAGATTTGATATTGGTCTGTAGTTAGACAGAAAGGTTTTGTCTAGATTGCTCTTTTTTAGTAGAGGTTTGACAACTGCAATTTTTAGGGACTCTGGAAAGTTCATTAGAGCAGTGAAGCCCATCTGTCGGTTCGACACAACGTCTCGTTCCCTCCATAAGGGAACGTCTTGGTTATAGATGTGTACTTCTTGCCACAAACACGTGCCGCCCGCTGCAGCCGTCTTGAGAGGCTCTCAGGCTCCTCAGAACTAGCAGTGTTGGCTTTCTCACCGCGAGACTGAATTTATTTATTTACTTATTAAATAGATATTAAATATTATAATGATCTTGCTTGTTCTATAAACACCATGCACTGTGCTGTGTTTTACCTTTTCTATTTTTCTCTTTGCCCCTGTAAAGCTTATTTGGAACAATGCACATTGTGAAAAGCGCCATATAAATAAACTTGAATTGAATATCCGACATGCAAATTTCATTCGCCAATTTCATTGGCCTCTTCTAAGCTGGTCGAAGTTGATACATTCTCAAGGGCGAACCCCATCTGTCAGTTCGACACAACGACAGAAAGGAAACTGGCATTGATGGGCTTACAATGACAAATAAAGGATAACAAGCAATTAACATCATTATGAAGTTTTAAGATATTACATATAATCATTACATTAACCTATTGCATATTTTAGATGACCTCCCACGTTTGCCAGACATCATGTGATCTGGGAACTCAAGTGTTCTTTAGAAGCCGATTTATCAACCACTAACACTCTGCCCGGGGATCAGATAACATGGAAAACAGTGATGAACTCATACCTCAGGCTGAAAATCATTAACATTTTTTCAAAGGTCATGTCATCCTGATTAATGAGATTTCTCTCTTAAATGCTATTGGACACCATATTTTAGAGGTGGCTTGTTGTCACATGCAATTATGAAAAGTACTGTTGATAAGCTTTCTTTGTGTTGTGTCTTTTTAGACAATTTTTTTCAATGGCACCCTCCTTTTTTATTTATGACTTCATTCATTTTTACAATGATAGCAATGCATGTCTGCTTTGAATTATCAGAGAGGGGAAAAGAGAGTATGGGAGGAAGAGTGTGACTCATCAGATCAAACAAGGTGTTATATTACTCAATACAGATATCACTTGAAGGCATGTCACATTTACAGAAATAACTAATCAAGTTTCAAATGAAAGCTATGCATTGCTGAAATTGACTGTACATTGACACTAACCATCCCTTACACAGTTATCAACTTCAGCCAAAGGTCTTGGTCAAAGCAGTTCTTTACACAGAATCTGTCATTTATGTGTGACACATGTGTGACCTTTGGATAATCTTCCACTCCATTTAATTTAAGAAAATGGATGCTAGAAATAACTTTACGGGTATCTTTCAGACTAAAATTGTTAAAACTAGCTTAATAAATATGTTTATTATGTGAATAATGAATAGAAAAGTATGCAAAAAATCAACTTAACATGTAGTTGTGTCACAGTATAACAGTGTTCTGAATAACCGTGATTTTAAAAAACACAATTATCAACATTGTGTTAATTATTCACATATCGTAATGGCCTAAACTATATCATTAAGTCCTTTCAATAGATATTGAGATAATATCATTATGGTGAATTATTCTGCCCACGATAAATAAAGGACAAAACACAACGTAAACAAAATAAGATACATTTTTTTATAAATTAACGGATAGCATCATTTCTTTATAAAAAAAATTAACCCCCAAACCCGTTTCGTGATAATATTGTTACCGGAAACAATTTTGGTCACAACATCGCAATATATTGATTGTCTTTCCCAAGGGCGTAGATTTGGTTTCAACATTGGGGGGGTTGAACGTCCCAGATAGCACACGAACATATCACGGAGACGTCTATTTGATGTGTGTGTTTACATCTGGAAGACGTATTTTTTAGAGTGTTTGCTCATCTGCAATACGTCTATAGGATGTTTACTGTTAGAAGATGTCTTTAAGATGTAATGATTTAGAATGTATGTTAAACTGACATCTTATAGATGTCTATCAGATGTTAGTAAACAGCAGATGCTTTCCAGATGAAGTGATCTTTAACAGACATCTTCCAGACGTACGTGTGCTATCTGGGGTTGTATGCTGCCTGTTATTTTATTTTTTAATGTGTATTGTTATTGGATAATTTATTTTTCTATCTATCTATCTATCTATCTATCTATCTATCTATCTATCTATCTGTCTTCTCCCTGTTCCTCACTGTGATAGAGAAAAGCCGGAATGTAAAACTTGACTTAGTATAAAGCTGTTTACTGGAGTATTTAAAGCATTAAAGACATTAATGTATAGTCTAACTTTACAAAGCTTTTTCTATACCGTTTCCTATTTTATTTTATTGATTGAATGTCATCTTCTTTACCTGATCACCTGGTCTTCCTCTCCCTCTGATGTCTTTTCTACCCTGTTGCTATATTTACCTCGAATCTGTTAAAAAGACTTGTTAAGAGATTATACACCTCGTAACGTTATGAAATTCGTGTATAATCCTCATTCATAAAATTCTAACATAGAAGAGATTATAAAAAGAAAGAAATGAAGTATTGAAAGCGCCAGTAGGCGGCAGCGATTCACTGTTTTATTGAGTGAGCCACTTAAATTATTCAATCATCTAATTCGTTCAAAAGTCAGATTATTTTAGGAAGAAAACAAACATCAATGTGAATACTTTTATCATTGATAATTACAGACACTATTGAAAAATGAACTAATAAAACAGATGGCTGCTTTGGTAACTTGTTACACTGATAGATATAGCTAAATACATTGCAATGGATTAGTTAGCTAACAAATATGGTGTGTACTTAGCTATTATTACACAACATTCTCAGTACATGCTTTATTTATTTTTTTCATCCCTCTCTGACCAGCAGTTAAATATAGTCCGCTGTGCAGCGCTTCTCTTCATGTCTGGCGTACGTTAAGTTACCCGTGTGCTCTCCCATTCAAACACCTCTCGCGTTGTTTGGTGAAAGTGCGACTCAGTGGTTGGGCGTTACCAATCGGTTCAATGGAGGGGGAGTATTTTTTGTCTAATTTATTAGGACAAACTCATATTTGATTAGGAACAAAATTATTGTCACAAAATAAAGTAATTTTACATATTTTTCATTTGCTCTACTGTGATTTTCATGTAGAAATATTGGAGGGGTTGTAACTGATGGATTCGAATATTGGGGGGGTTACCTCCCCCCCATCCCCCCCATAAACTACGCCCCTGGTCTTTCCTGTTGCTCAATGGTTAGAGCCTTAATAACGCCTACGTCATGGTGATGTCACGGAGAGCACAGAAGAACCCAAGTGCAGGCAAGCACGAGACGCCAGGTAGGGGTAACAGGGATTTAATATATAACAAATAACAACTCTACAACAAAAGGCAAAACAAAACCCACGAGGGGGAAAACAGGACAGGGTAAATAATAACGAATACAAGGAGACTGACTAACTAAAACTAACAAAACAAACACTGGATCTGACACTGAACTAACACTTACTTTGACAAGGGGTAAACAGGAACAGGGTATGGTATACACAGAGCAAGATATGAGGAACAGGCACATCGACAGCTACATACAGCAACATACAACGAACCAGCACTGGACAATGAAACAAGAGGATGTTTTATAGGGAGAGTAATTAACACAAACTAGGAAACAGGAGGGTAGGAACGATGACGCGACTCGGGGAGAGTATGGAAGGCAACCAGGGTCAAAAACATCTCTCCCCACATGAAACAAGAGATTCTGTATGATTCCACCTCTAAACCAAGAAATACCTGACAAGGAGAGGTGAAACCATGACAGAACCCCCGCCTTAAGGAGCAGCAACCTGATGCTCCTCAAAGGCACGAACAAGACAAGGCAGACTGGGACAAAGACAAGACTAAACAAAACATGGAGAACAAAATCAAGGGCAGGCAGGCAAGAACAAACAATGGGTTGGGGTGGGACAATAAAAATAACAAACAAGGGAGGGGGGGTGGGGACAAAACAGAGTACATAGGGGAAAGTCCAGAAGGGGCAGGGCTGGGAGGGGAAGTCCTAGCCCTGGGGGACGCGCCAGAGCGCGGAGCCCCAGGGGGCTTGACGGGGGAAGTCCTGGGGGAAACTGTTCTTGTCCCCGGCAGGACTCTTGGGCTGGACCCCGGCTGGAATGCCGGGCAGGACAAGGGCTGGACGGCCGGCTGGAATGCCGGACCGGACGAAGGTTTGATGGCCGGCTGGAATGCCGGGCAGGACGAGGGTTTGACGGCCGGCTGGAATGCCGGCCAGGACGAGGGCTGGACGGCCGGCTGGAATGCCGGACCGGACGAAGGCTGGACGGCCGGCTGGAATGCCGGACCAGACGAAGGCTGTACGGCCGGCTGGAATGCCGGACCGGACGAAGGCTGGACGGCCGGCTGGAATGCCGGACCGGACGAAGGCTGGACGGCCGGCTGGAATGCCGGACCGGACGAAGGCTGGACGGCCGGCTGGAATGCCGGACCGGACGAAGGCTGGACGGCCGGCTGGAATGCCGGACCGGACGAAGGCTGGACGGCGCTCTCTGTCGAAGGCTGGGCGGCGCTCTCTGTCGAAGGCTGGGCAGCGCTCTCTGTCGAATGCTGGGCAGCGCTCTCTGTCGAAGGCTGGGCAGCGCTCTCTGTCGAAGGCTGGGCAGCGCTCTCTGTCGAAGGCTGGGCAGCGCTCTCTGTCGACTGCTGGACCGGGCTTGAAGTCGGCTGCTGGAAGGAATCCGCGGCCGGGCCGGCCCCCCGGGCCGTAACCTCCCCACGGCGCTCCCCCAAAAAATATATGGGGTCTGACACCTCCGGACACGAGACCACCGTACTGGGGACCACGGGTTGCTGACTGGGCCTGGACTGCACTCCTCTCTTGGGTCTTTTCCTCCGAGAGCGGCCCACGGGAAGTGCGGCCGACGGAAGAGAGGTGGTGGGAGGCACGGCTAGCTCCGTGGCAGAGGAGTCGGACGGGGAGTCCCACGACTCCCTCCGTTGACGCCGTCTACGGAGACTGGAGGACGGTGGAGAGGATGCAGATGGTGGGGAGAGGCCCATGACCCCGATTTGCAGGGAATGACCCTCGGGGATGACGGCCAGCGGAGAGGGAGAGTAGGACTCCACTGAGACCCTGGGCTCCGGCCGATTCATGGCGTACCTGATCAGTTTGGTGAAGCCAAGCGGTCTCAGCGTCAGCATCTCCCCCCGCGTCAGAGGTTGGTTGAGGCCGCCATTGAACAGGACCATCTGTTCCTGTTCATCATGGACCATCTCCCCTGCAGTCTCAAAGAAACGGTCCGCATAATCAAGCACGTCGCCGTGTCCCTGGCGAACACCGCATAGGCGACGTGCCTGATTTGCACGTCTCACGTCCATGCCTGCTGGGTTCATATTTGGCTGGTTCGTTCTGTCACGGGGAGCACAGAAGAACCCAAGTGCAGGCAAGCACAAGACGGCAGGTAGGGGTAACAGGGATTTAATATATAACAAATAACAACTCTACAACAAAAGGCAAAACAAAACCCACGAGGGGGAAAACAGGACAGGGTAAATAATAACGAATACAAGGAGACTGACTAACTAAAACTAACAAAACAAACACTGGATCTGACACTGAACTAACACTTACTTTGACAAGGGGTAAACAGGAACAGGGTATGGTATACACAGAGCAAGATATGAGGAACAGGCACATCGACAGCTACATACAGCAACATACAACGAACCAGCACTGGACAATGAAACAAGAGGATGTTTTATAGGGAGAGTAATTAACACAAACTAGGAAACAGGAGGGTAGGAACGATGACGCGACTCGGGGAGAGTATGGAAGGCCACCAGGGTCAAAAACATCTCTCCCCACATGAAACAAGAGATTCTGTATGATTCCACCTCTAAACCAAGAAATACCTGACAAGGAGAGGTGAAACCATGACAGGTGATCGATCCCAGGAATGGACCTTAGAGAGGAATTGAACACCGGAAGTGCTCTTCGAAGCAGTGTATCGATTTTTCCGGTGATATTTATTGGTAACACTTTACGTCAAGGTTCCCTCTATAAAGCATTTTTAAATGTTTTCATTTATGATTAATAAGTAATTTACAAATGCATTATAAAGCTGTTATAACTGCCTGAAAAAAGGGATTCTAATAAAATACCTGCCAAATAGTGAGTCATTTTAATTCACATGTTATAAATGCTTAATAAATGTATGTATTCATAATAAATTTGCAGAATAAGCTGTCAGACTGGAGACAGAGTATTTTTCATTTCTTATGTCACTTTTCAAACCATGTTGCTTAATTGATACTATTCAGAATGTCTCATGGTACCTTCCAAAATGCCTTCAAAGCAGTTATTTCTAGCTTACCAAGATAAATTAATCAAAGATTTGATCACTTTTTAACACCAAATGCAGTTGTAAACTTGTTTCTTTATGATGTTTTATGTCATGTTTAGTTAGTTCTTGTCCTTGTTTATTTATACATATTACCCTGTCCTGTTTTCCCCCTTGTGGGTTTTGTTTTGCCTTTTTGTTGGTGTTTGTTCAATAAATCCCTGTTACCCCTACCTACCGTCTTTTGCTTGCCTGCACTTGGGTTCGTCCATGAGAATTCATAACAGTTTTATTAATGATTCAATTAGTGAAAGTGACCTATTTGTCAGATATGGTGACCCATAGCCGGAATGTAACCCACCCAGTGAGTAGTGAACACACATACACCCGGAGCAGTAGGCAGCTATCACTGCAGTGCCCCGGGAGCAAGGAGGGGTTAGGTGCCTTGCTCAAGGGCACCTTAGTCTTTACCCGCCGGCCATGAGAATCAAACTGGCATCCTTCTGGTCACGAGTCCGACTCTCTAACCGTTAGGCCACGACTTATTCAGATTGTGCATTTAGATGGAAAATGTATTTTTAGGAACATTTCCTTCGGAGCACATTGTGCACACAAACTAACTTCCGCATGTTATTTTAATATGTTATTTTATTTTATTTTCAATGAGCCAAGTTATTCATAGAATTACAAATACCCCATAACATCATATTTCGGATTGGCAGGAGTGGCAATAAATCTCAATAAATTACCCCTATTAACCAATGCCTAAGCAGGGGTTGGGTATTTATGTACCTACGTTTAGTTTTTTGTAATGCTACGCTGCATAATGCTTTTTGTGCCGCAGTTCCACATTATGCGAACATGAATAATCTCTTTCTTAAGTAACTAATGTGTATGGAATACAGCACACAAGCACATAATCATCCAGATTAAGATGTTCTGTAATTTTGTAATAATAAGATGAATTGCACTAAATGTGAGGCAGAATTCATGGACAAAGGTCCAGTAATAGGTGTGTTTGAGACATCACATCAGGCAATGAAGGATGATTAGAGATAATTGGTTACTGTCCACAGGTTTATGTTAATAGTGAATGATGAATTGGGAATAGGCTTTCATGCTCACTCTCTTACTCAACTGCCTCAACGGCTTTCGTATGTCAAC
Organism: Triplophysa tibetana; assembly: GCA_008369825.1. NCBI lineage: Eukaryota > Metazoa > Chordata > Actinopteri > Cypriniformes > Nemacheilidae > Triplophysa > Triplophysa tibetana. The sequence goes on along the minus strand of CM017901.1, from coordinate 25,310,170 downwards.
TTGATTGTGTTGCAATAACATTAACCGGAAACTAGATATCTTCTTTCATTCATACTTTGAGAGGGGAAACTTGAGTTGACCTTGTTTTCGTTTCTTAGGCTTCATTGCTGTGCAATTCTGAAACTACATTTCTTTATCATTGTGATCACTGGTTGTCGATCACTCATGGAGGTTTGACTTCACTGAAATCAAAATAAAAGTCTGTTTCATCTTCAAGAGTGTGGGCTGGCTTAACGGTCCAGCTTGTTTCACAAAACAAGCAAAACTAGTGGCACCCTGTTGTGTTCCATTGAGTGCTGGTAAAGAACTCTATTTTTATGCAGTTTCTAAACCATTTAAAAACTCAAGTTTTGCTCAAGTCGTGAATGTTGACTCTTATTCAAGGGTTCAAAAATAAAAATCTCTGAACATCACAAACGTCTTTACATAAAATTGTGTCTTCCTGGCTATTACTTTCATTTACATTTTAATTTTTCCAGGTATTTCCACGCAACAGGTCCATTGTTCAGTACGATTTCTTTTTAAGAGAAAAAACTAAATTAGTACAACAAAATTGTACCAGAACCTATTGCCGAATAGGGTTTTCACACTCAAATACTAAAACCTGACCTCGAAAGACTTGAAAGGTCTTGATTTGCAATGACAAAAGAGTTGAGACTTGACTCCACAGATAGAAGGAAACTGAAGTATGCTGGGATACAGCAAGTTGTGAGAAAAGAGAAAGATCTCAGACAAAAGAAAAAATAGAGTATTTCTGGAAGTACTGTAAAACATCACATGTGAATGTTTGGCAAAAAATTAAATGAAGCCCCCAAAAGAAACGCTTTGAACCGTACAAATGGTATTCTTGACCCTTGTGGCTCTCGGGAGTGTTCCCAAGCGTTCCTGGGAGAGTAGCTGTCCCATGGTGTGGATAGTTGGCCTTCTTGCTGAATAAATGCAGTCTAAATATGCTGTGGTTTTAGTGAGCTCGCCAATGAGACTAATCTGTCTTGGCATCTCCCCTGGTGAACAGATGGGCACGTTGAAGACATTTATTAGCCAGACTGCCAACGCTGACTCCAAATAATCCATGAGAGTCCCATGTCTTTTCTCAAGCAACCTGTCATTCTGATATTATGTTTCATGCAAATATAGAAGCATGCTTTTAAGATGTTAAAATTTGAATTTTAATCTTGTTTACCAGATTCTAAGATACTTCCTGGAGTAGTATGGGTCACAGAGAGGTTAAACCTTTTAGAGGCAAAGGAAAAGCTATTTTAGGGCATACTGATTATCAGACCATTAGATTTTTGTTGATTTACACAAGAATGCAAAGGAATTAGGGGAAGTTTACGTCACTCTAAAAATTAAAAACCTTTCATGTGTTTTGGCAGTTCATGTTCCTTGATACCATCATTTCTGTTTAGAATACAAAAAATACATTTGTGAATTCAATGACATCATGCACATGCGTGTTTATTCTACAGGCATATGTGAGTACTACAACACCGGCGAACTACAGGATTGTGTTTATGCTGAGTTTAAGAATGCTTTTTTTAAACCAACCTCATTGTCCGTCCAGGTCAAAATTGCTTGATGATTTCACCATCTTTATTGTTTGTATTTACCGCTTTGTAGTTACTCATAGTGACACAGAATTTGCGCATTGTATTTTTTTACTAAGAGTTCTTTTTCCCCATTGAACGATTTGTGCCAAAAAGGCAAACCTAAACTTGAGAAGCGTATATGAAAACTCTACCAGTGAATTCGTAAACCATGATTTTCAAAAAATAAAAATTGTAAAAAAATGCTGATTATATGAAAACCATCTTAAATTCCAGGCCTAAGAGTATTTTTCTTTCATATTACATTTTTTGTTTGTTTCATTCTTATTGGCACAAAATTATTCCATCGAAGTGTAGTGTGATGTTATGGAATTTTTTTATTTTTTTTGAGCGCACGTGACACTGTTGGTTTTGAGTGCTCATATCTTCTAAATGTACATTTGTCTGCCCTTAAGCATATCAGTTTATTGACGTCCATAAGGCTAACATGTTTTTAATAAAAGGAAAAAGTTTAATTTTGTATCAGTGGATCTTTCAAGGAGTAGTTCACTTTAAAATAAGCCCACATTGACTTTCCATAGTAGAATACAAATTACTATGGAGAGTCAATGGGGGCTTATTTTGAAGTGAACTACTCCTTCAACTCAAACATTTCTAGTGACTTGTTGCATCAAATGTTTTTGGCACAATTCTCTATTATTACTTGTGGCAACATTTTGTTCCTTACTGTCATGGTCTCATTTGGTGTTCCCCTGTTATTTTCTGTAACGAATAGGAACCAGACAGATTTAATGAAATAAACAAAGACAAAAACAAACCGAGGTAATCCAAGAACAGGGGGCCCGTTCTTCATACCTTGCTAACTCTGTAAACTGGATTTGATTGTTGACGATTTCGCATGATCTTGGATTGTTCGGCTCATTTTGGACATGTTGTTTTAGCAACAGGTCAGTTAGCTTAAACTTGCATGGGAGCAGGGTTACTTCATGTAAACAGGATTAGATGACAGCAATGATGCAGTCAAGTCTACAGTGTATAGTCAACAAACCATCAAAGTAATAAAGCATTTTAAGAAACAATAATAAATACAACATAAGACAAGAAAATAAAACAATTCCAAGTAAAATTATAAAACTATTGGAGTTCTAGTGTTTACAGTGCTGAGTACTAATTAAGAATTTCTTGAATTGATTTCTTATGAATATTGGAATGGTGTTCCTTTCTCTTGCAGCCTTGATAGAAACAGCGGACTGACTAAAATTACTCTGTCTGAATGGTACACTGGTATTTCAGTCTCTTAAGACCCCATCTTAATAAATATTATAGGGAACTAAAGATTCTGCAGTCATGATCATGTCAATGAGCATGTGTTTTGATTGATGCCATAAACTGCATCATAGGTCTCTGAGGCCTCAGGTTAATTTCTGAAAATAAATTATAATTAAAAAACAACACTAACATGCTTAGGCCCACATGCATTGTATTTTTAATCTGCTTGAATAATGTGGTATCAGTGTATTTTACCTGCAATAACTGTTAAAGGTCAGTAAACAATATAAAAAAGTTTCTAAATCTCCAATCCTTTAAAATATCTCCAGTTTTAGGTTTGTGTTCTTTATATTGTCAAGGTCAATGTATTGAAGTTTTTTTGCATATATTCATCCTTTAAATACTTAAAAAGTTTATGCATGGATGCACCTTGTGCCTTTTGGGGAGAGAAATCAATACTTCAGAATACAATTAAACAATAAAATAGCTCAACAAAACGTATAAATCATATTTTCCTCATCTCTGTAGCACTTTTTATGTGCCGACTCAGCAGATGTAAAAGCCTTTCAGATGACGTGGACTCCTGCAACTTCTGAGTTCGTCCATGGGTCCTCCAGACCCTTTCTCTGAAGTGAACACTGATAGGTATAACACACTTTATTTTGTGGGAGGAAAACACCACACTGTAAACCCCAATAAGTTCATAGTACTCAAAACTTTTGCAGAAACTGATTACATAATAACTTTTGAGGTAACTAACTTAATTTTTTTAAGTTAGATTTTTTTAAAAGTTACACTCTAATCAAACTTAAATAAAAAAAAATATTTTTTAAAAATTTAAGTGCACCGTGCTTAAAAATATTGTTTAACACTCGCACAGTTTTAGTTCCTCCATACTTAATTATTTTGATCCAATGGTACTTATTTAAATAAAAATCTACTAACTCAAAAAATATACTTGCACTGTAAACCCCAATAAGTTCATAGTACTCAAAACTTTTGCAGAAACTGATTACATAACTTTTGAAGTAACAAACTTAATTTTTTTAAGTTTGATTTTTTTAAAAGTTACACTCTAATCAAACTTAAATATTAAACATTTATTTTAAAAAAAATTAAGTGCACCGTGCTTAAAAATATTGTTTAACACTCGCACATTTTTAGTTTCATACTTAATTATTTTGATCCAATGGTACTTATTTATATAGAAATCTACTAACTTAAAACATATACTTGTGTATAACCCACAAGCTAATGAATTTTAAAGTTAACTACAAAAAATACTTCAGCTGTACATTTTCTTTTTTCTTTTATTCAGTCTTTACATTTTTTTATACAAACATGTCAGAACATCAACAGCATTCATTTTTGTAAAACTTTGTTCTAGCTCAGAGGCGTCTGTGCTATGATGAGCTAAGTGACTCAAGTCACATACTGGTTTCACCACCTACCCAATAGCTGTAAGTGTGTTAACCAGTGAAATAACCTGGAGAAGTATTTAGTTGGATTGAACACGTACATAGACAGCAAAATTAAACACCTCTGCTCCTGCTACAAATATAACTACTCATTTAGTGTATGGTTGTGCGTTTGTGTTTGTGTGTGTGTACATATGTATCTCTACATATCAAACAGGAACAAGACAATCAGGAACTGAGCATCTTAAAGTGCTTAATACAAAACTTTCTTAAAGCAGCATTAGTAACAGCCATGAGCATCAAAGTGCAAATGGAATTAAGAAAATAAAAAAGTACATAAATACATTTATCAACACACAAAATCAAGACATATAATCTATACTGTTTGTAAAAACCTATAAAAACAAAATATAAAAAAAGGCACATCTCACATCATTTTAGGATTCAGAGCACCAAGTTGGTGTCCAACCAATAAGTATAAACAACAGCAACTACGTTAGATTTGGTGGGCAAGACATAATCTGCCAAATGTAAACAGTTTCAAATGCTTTGACTACCATGGTGTTCAACAACATACTATAAAGTTACGATACTGGGAACCCCAAGAACACATCAACATGCAGACATGTGTATTTTCTTGTAAACACAACTCTTAAGTTATCCTACTATTTCATTAACAGGTCATTTTTGAGACTCAGTAGGCAGGGTTTAAGTGGTTTACCATCATCAAGAACCATTAGGATTTTCTGAATGAATGTAAAAGTGTGAATGAGTTTCTTGGGATAGTCCAAATGCAATGCATACATCAACCCAAGTTGGTCCTGTGGGCACAGATAAAACAATCAATGTGAAACCAGTCAAATTATGCAATCAACCTCTTTACAAATTAATGATAGAATTCCAAGTGTTAATGTAACTTACAGATAGTTGCTATCTGGTGACAATGTAGTTCTGCTGCACATGCACACAAAACAGACAGCAAGATAGCAGAAGACTTGTAATTGATTTACTCAAGGACAGCAAAAGCAAAAATAATTGCCAACGACTGGGTTTTATAGATACCATTACAACTCACTTTGCAAAAAACGATCAAAGTCTTCAGTGTCCATGCATTCACTGCTGACTGCCTAAAATAACTGATCTAGAACAAGAGTGCAAATAACAATATTGTCAGATTTCAAAATACAGGAGGGGTATTATCTGCTTTATGCTTTGATATGAAATCACACAGAATGTGTCTGCTTCCGCTCTTTATAAACATTTAAATGAATTTATCTGACAACACAGAAACCATGTTGTTCCACTTTAGAGGGTGGCTAACCTTAACTTGTTATTAAAAAATATTAGCTCAAGAAATAGCGTAAGGCTAGATTTATATGCTAATGAATTAGAAATGGAATTAAAAAATAAAAGAAATGGTGAAAAATAGGTTACAGCCTAAATTAACATTTGAGTCACCTTGGTTTTGGGGGATGCTCACTGCACTTCTTCCACAACCTATAATGAAAAGACGTTAGTTAAGGTTTAATAAAAACTTGCAGAGTTCATTCGGTGACTATTATGTACATAACCTTAACTTTGTTAGAGTAAAAGTTACAACTAAGGGCGCTTAACACAAACAGCAGCAACACACTCAAAAACAGAAGGACTATCGCTTGCTGAAAAGAGTTATTAACTAACGTTAACATTATTGTCTTGCCACGACCTTAACAGTACACGGGACATTATCTGTCACTAGCAGGCGGACTGATAATTGCGCTTTCGGCGCCTAAAAAATGCGCGCGGCACCGTGAAGATGCGCGTGAAACTTACATATTAAAAATAGCCTCGTCTAGCAGTCAAATATCACGTGTAATATGATATTCTTACAATGTTACAAGAAGCAAAGTAGTTTTAAAGTGTTTTGGTTTACTTACAAGTTGCTTCATGCTTGACACCAGGTCGCTCGAGAGGGTAGCCATCTTGGATAGATTTTTCTGGTAACGTCAGTAAGTGCCGCACGTCATTACGTCATATCACGTGATCAACGGTACATTAAAAAATAGTGAGTGAACCAGCGGTGTTCCCTCAAAAATGCTGAGGCACACAAACATAAAAATACATATTTGTTCATAGACATTAATAGTTTAAAGGTGGATTAACTCAGCAAGAGATTTTAACTGTAGTGACCTCAGTCTTTATAAGCTAGTAGGACTGTTCGGGCTTACAGTGCAATTATTGCAATTAACCACTTAAAAAGAGAATGTATTAAAAAAATAAGTTAATTTATGAGTTATACAACTTCCGTTTACAACTACTTTAAAATTGAATAAATATTAAATTCGGTGGATAAACCTTGAAAAATTAAGTATGAGCCCATCAAATCACAGAGAAGGCGATCCATACGGGACTAGTATTATCACAGGACTTCAGTGTTTGTCAAAATGTTAAGTCATTTTTGGGGGAAATTTTACTTTACAAATTACAGACATGACCGATTCGCAAGGGATTAAGATCACAGACAACTTCTGAAATAAGTGCAAATGAACAGAGGTCCCCAGGTTATACTTATCCCCTGCGAATAGGGCTTAAGTCTTTCCGGATTGGAGATACGGACCGGTGAATGTTGGTAAGTAAATTCTTCCCGAATGTAAGTCAACATCGTCCGGCCCAGCCCCCGAGGTCGCAGCGGGACAAACCCGGACTCGTTGGAAAGGTCTCCTCCCGGCCTTCTTTTATTTTTCATCTTACATCCAACAATTTTCATGATTCTGCCCCATTATGTACTGTTCCTCTTGATCTAGTGGCAGGATCATGGCAGGTCCTCTTGTTCTATGTGGAGAGAGGCATTCTGGCCCCGTTTGGCCTTCGATATGCTCTCTCGGTCTCGTCTCTGTTCCCGGCCTTTTGTCTCTTCATTATTGATTGTTAATTAGTTCTTGCCCAGCATCTGTTCCCTCTTGATTTGATCGCTTTATAATGCCCTTGTGTTTTCTGTCCTGTGCTGATTTATTGTCGTTGTTTCATGTGGGTGAGTTCCTGTCTCTGTTAGTCTAGTTTAGTTATTGGTATTCCAAGGTAAATGTTATCTTTAGGCTTGTTAGGTGTAGTTAGTCCTTGTTCCTGTTGTCATTTCCTGTATTACCCTTGTTCTTGTTTAACTCCATCGTGGGTTTATGTTTTGTCTTTTTGTTATTACTTATTAAAGCCTTGTGTTAACCCCCTGCCCGCTGTCTGCGTGTGGGTCCTCTGTCCTTGCGTTTCACCCGATCTGTGACAACAATAGCACACATTTGTTGTTTCTTAGACATTTTTGTCGCTGCTTAGTGGCTACATCTACTCTTGCCTGAAAATGGCTGATATTATGTCTCTGGCGGAAAGTGGAACTACGCGCTTATAAGGCGGAGTCTGTGAGCTTTAAGTGCAGGCGTAAACAATATGATATCAGGTTGATAGGGGATCACCAACAGCCTGTTTTGTGTCACTGTTGTGGTTTAAAGGAGATTTCAAAAAGAAGAATAGATGGATTTCTATAATTACAGGGTGTTTCTGCACACACGCCAGTGACTACATTTCTGGTAGAAATCTGATTGGTTCATCACACGGATGTGTTTCATGAGAATCCAGGCAAACATTAACAGTTAATTTCTTTACCCTGAATATCTATGAACAAAACTGCAACCTAGGCATTTGTTTTAATGGATGGATGTAAATGTGCATTAGAGTTTGTGTTTCCTGGGGATGATGTAGTGACTCAATCAGCCATATCAGCATTTCTAAGAATACTGTAAAAGTGTATGAGCAATGTAGCTATTATGTATACATTTTCACAATGCTGATCAAGCATGCTTACAGTAAATCTGTGAAAGTTTTTCTTTTATAACACTTAGTACGAACAGGAAACTTTATTACAAGTACATTTGAACAGTGATGTACGACATTGTTTGTTTGTTTGTTTGCGGCTTCCTATCACATCATTGTCGCTAGTCCTATAGTATGTTCTTGCAGCGTTGTATGCACATACTTCAGTATAACTCAGTTGGTGTCCTCATTGTGGTAGGAAAACATCTGTCTGTTGATATTTTATCTTGTAGAAACCACGACTGCAGTGTGGCATGAAATGAGTTGTTTGTCGTTGTGGGTTTGTGTCCGCAAGAACAGAATGAATCGTTAATCTCCAGCTCCTTTTCGAACTCCTTAAAATGCTATTCATCATTAAGTAGATCATACACCCATTTGAAAAGAGATTAGAACTTGTACTTACAAGTAGCTTTGAAAGTTTTTGTGATATCACAAACAGTACGTTATTGTAAACTGACCTAAACAATCTGTTTTATAGATTTTGACTGTTGAGCTTTGTTAAACAGCAATAAAAGAAAACATTCATTATTCAACGAACCTGGCACAAGGTTATGTATATATTGAAAAAAACGTTTACATACCCATAAAGCTTTGAAAATTATAAGATTTATCTCCAAGGCTGATTTGACACCAGACAATAGTCTTTTTTTTGTTTTATAAGCTTCTATAAATCTAACATACCAAACTGAAGAGGTGCATTGTTTTTCACTGTTAAAAGCTCTTTAAAAGAGCCATAAGCTATGACTGCATATAACATGAGTCATGGCACATCCCCTTACACAGTCTGTTCAGACATGCAGTTTGAGAAACTGTCTAGTGATGAAAAGAAGGTCTGATTTTTGTTGAAGGCGTAATGTAAATCCCTGCAAGAGTATTTATAAACCTGGAGTCAGTCTTTGTAACAGCTTTCTAATAGCTTACTTCAGTCATTTTGGTCTTGCATGCACCTGAGAAAAAACCCTCAATGATTAAAGCCATAAAACAAAAACATTTTGATAACGCCACCTGGTGGAGCGTTTACAAAGTGCATTTCACAGTACTGTGGGAAAATGTGTTTGAAATGCGATAAAGGCTTTGCAGTGGGCAGAAAAAAAATTGTTATGGAAATAAAAACAAATGTACGAAAAGTAACTCTAGCCGACACTGTAAAAAATCCTGTAAAAGGCTGTAATATTCCAGCAGCTGGGGTATCAGAACAAAAACTAAAATTTTAAATTAAATTACCTTTCCTTGTTATGTTAGACATGCTTTGAAAATGTGCAGTCTATTTCTGTAATTTGACACGTTTTCACCGTCTCTCAAAATATGTGAAGATTTGTAAAGACAATGAAATATTTTTAAAAAATGTGTATATCAGCTAATGCATAAAAAATAAAAATCTGATTCATAATTTATACAGTCTGATGGAACACATGGTGATGAAACACCACTTAAAGGTACAGATTATAGAAATCGCCGCTAGAGGGCGCAAGATCAAAACAACAACAATCGCTTAGCTTGATGACGCTGTGTAGAAGCGTGGAATGATGGGATATGTTGTCTTCAACCGCTGATGGTACCGCTGACACATCAATCAGACGCACAAGAGAAATCAAATTAGCGGAAGAGGTAAAGTAATAAAGTTGTATAGATGTTCCGTTTGATGAAATCATTTTATTTCATTATTATGAATTAGAGCACTGTAATGTAAGGTTTAAAACTAAATTGTTAGTCATAGATGTTACAGTAATTGTCCATTTCGATGGTGTGATTACACTGCGCAGATGTAAGTGCTCAAATCAATCATATTAAAAAGTAATTTTTAAAGATCTTATTATAAGCATTCTTCCAAATATATGTATCTGTGTTCATCCGATTATACTGCTTTGAACAACTCGAAGGTGAGTTAGTGATGACAGAATTTTCATATTTGGTATCGATTTAAATGCTTACTTCAAAGTCAAACTGTCCATGAGTTCTGTGTAGATGTTGTGTTGGAAGCTAGTTTATAGCGGAGGAAACATTTTTTCGTGTCACGCTACTTTTAAGCACTAGGGAGCAGCACAGTACTGCAACATATAATCTAAACCGATGTTATAAAGAGCAAGATTTTGGTGTGTCACGATATCAGCTTTTCACTACACGGTTATTGAGTCCAAATATGATGGTACAAAATTGTATCACAATAGTAATTTTTAATGGTGGTGTATATCAAATTCATCTTTCATTTTCTCTTTTTTGACCAATAAGTCACGCTCAACATATTAGTTCATGGAGGCTAAAAAAATGAATCACTGGCTCTTAAAGCCAAATTTTAAATGGGTGCTCAATACAAAGTATATATGTGTAATATTAATACATTATTGATAATCACAGTACCTTGTTTACAGTTAGCAAACAGCATTTTAATAAACAGACTAGAATATAATGGCTGATAGCCATCACGATGAATGCAATACATTTAAAAAATCACATTGTCTTGAAATGTCTGTAAAATTGCCAGTGTTTCAGTCGTTTCAGAATTGGTCTTATAGGGACTTAGGAGTCCTTGTGAGTAACTCTTACTTAAATATTATTTTAGAGTAAATATAAGAAGTGCTGATGTTAGGACTCAACTTGGAGCTACTTTTGTAAGATGTTTTGTGCATATGACGATGTTAAGAGGCAGTGATTCAGAAAATAAGAAGTTTTCGTTATGTAATCTGTTTTATTGGTCCTTTCTGTTGCCTTATTTGACCCATATGGTTATTGATGAGACAGTAGTAGACAGTGTCTGTGTCCTGCCATCTACACAATGGTACAGAGAAAGATTGCTCAGTGGGAGGTTCCTGTGACTCATCAAAACACCACACACACCTAGTGTTCACCTACCAGCCCTAAATGGGCAAATAAGGATTTTCTTGTCACACCACAATAATTATATAGGATGGTTTATGTTTTACTCAAAACCATGCCATGTCTGAAGCATAAAATAAATAAGCAATGTGCTAGATTATAGGGAATGCATACAGGTTTTTCTATAACATTTTGTAACTATCAGGGGGAAGAAATATGAATACTTTTCAATAAATATACTGTAGAAATAAAAACATTAGGATTGAACAAAGGACTACAAAAATTGCACTAGTCATGCGAGCTGGGCATCTCCATGGTAATAATCATTTTAAATATGCTGCCCCATGCAGCAATGGACTCGTGATCCCGATGGAGCAGCTACCATAGCAACAAATGCTGTTGTGATGCTAGACACCAATCAACATAACTGCTGCTGGAATAATTTAATTATCTTCCTTCCTCTTTAGACATTACAAAGAAATTCAATCATCTAATTTTGTTACACATTGCCACATTCATGCTTGCATGTACTTTCAATACTTACATGTTTCACGTTTCATCAACTCAGTGTACAGCTGAACTGAATTTACCTTACCAACCAATCTACCTCCAATTGGCTCAAATATGGTCATACTATAATATATTTATAACAGGCTGTCACTCATCCAGCTGTAACATAATGAATGTTTGATGTGCTGAATCATGCCCTGCTTCCCATAGGCTGAAGGAAACACAATAACTGACATACAGATTTATCCTCCTGAAATATTTACACATGCATTGCAGGAGGTGTAAAGCAAAGATTTTGAAAGCTAGATTGTGAATTGACGAAAGTATTTCATAATTAAAAATGTAAATCGCCCTGTAAATATTATTACCCAGTAGACTATAAAAAACAAATAAAACAAACATGATACAAGGAATGTGACCGTCTCTGGATAAATGAGCAAAGCAAAACTTAATCGCTTTGCTGTTTCCCTTCACTCTAAAAGAAGAAAAAAATTTGATATTATATCTTGCATAAAGAAAATTAAGAATTTTTAAGGCCATTTTAAAATTGTGTACGCAGGTATATTTCTTCCCATATATAGAAATAAAAGGACGAAATATCCTTAACAATTCACAACTTCAAAATGGTTCTAAAAATCTGAATGGTCTATATGCAAAATAAAAGAGTTTGTAGGAATATATTGAAATGGTGTTTATTTCTTCTCACAGTATAACTACATAACACCAATAAAAATAAATACCTATTTCTATATCTACATATGTAGGGAATACCTCTATCTACATGTATCTATACCTACATCTCTCCCATCATACGAAAAACAATTTAAAACTTTTCCTAAATACTTGGAAAATGCTGACTTTTCTACACAAAAAAAATCTCTCTCTCAATTTATTTTGACAAAATGTACATTCGTATGGCCAAAGAATTTGAAATAGTGCAAGTAGTAAACAAAGAAAAAGGAAAGATAATATATTAATAAAATAAAGTGTGATGAACTGTGTGTAGTGCAACTTAAAGAGATATATAATATATGTAAATATATAAAACAGAAATAGAGTATAGTTTAAACAAAGATTTACAAAAGCAAATATATACATTTAAGTAGCAGAATAAAGGGATATATTAATATAATGTTATGTACATATATTCTCTCTCTCTCTCAATAGTTGTTTTTTGTAGTTTTGTAATATCTTGCTAGCCTATAAGCGCTTATTGTATTATTGCCTCCTATTGACGAATCACTTTATTGTTGTATTATCTTCTCTGTGAGTCGCTTTGGATAAAAGCGTCTGCTAAATGCCAAAATGTAAAGAGGTCTTTTTTCAACTGCAGTTGGGTCTATTTGATTAGGTAATGGGCTAACTAGAATGAAAAATAGATAAATAACATAATAGTTATCTGTTTTTGCGAATCAAATCTTCATAGGCCTAATGTATAAATTATACGAAATACACAATGCACCATTTCAAAATTGTCCTAATTTTCTATTTTTCATTAAATCATTTTATGAATGTTCTTTCGCAGTTCGACACATTCACCAACGTAAATTTAAAGGCTAATTTAAAACATTTTATTTAAATAGGCTATGAAGAGTTTGGTTGCAGAATGACCTAACTCTGGTTTTACAATTTTCCAAAATTCATGTTTTTTATTATGTTATCGTGTTTTATTGTGTAAGTTAGCTGTATTGTTTGTGCTATTATGGCTTTAATCAAAACAAACAAACTGCAGTTTGATTGATATTAATCTTTTCAAGGTGCCGACTGGACTCGCGCCGTTTTCTGATTTGCTGCGTGACATCATTTGGATGAGAGTGAGAGGAGAGGCAGCACCAGTAGTTCCTCATCATTATGACACATCACACAGTCAGGCGATATAAAAGCCCGGGCCACTCCTTCTGCGCCCCGTCGCTCGGCTTCAGATCCCTGCTAGCTTCAGGTTGCCGTCAGAGGCAGTGAGTGTGCTAGTGAATGCATGTGAGTTTCTGAGAGAATGGCGACGCTAGTAAATCCTGTAGAAACTCACGCAGCTTTCGGCGGTGACAGTAGCATCAGTAACACGGCATCACCCGCATTCTCGACACAGCAATTCGACGACAGCAAATATTACCTGCTGGTGGTGATTGGAGAGCTGGTCACTGAAGAACATCTGAAGTGTGCCATTGCGGACATTGAGAAAGGTAGCTCAGCTGACATTTCTATATGTGTTTATACATAGGCCTACTAAACAATTGTGGGGGGATTTATCGTGTCCACTGCAGTTGCACTATCAACTTAAGTTATCTAACCTTGAATCCACTTTGAGGTGCAGACAGAATAGCGGATTATTTTAGAACTGGGACTTTAAACAAGTATTTTTGCAGACTGCGAGAAACTTTCCATGTGTCGTGTTTTTGGATTTCTTTGTTTAGTGAATATGTAGGTGGAAACTGTAGCGCAGCCCCTCCCTGTTTGTAACTGACGAGAGTCTAGCACGTCTTATCAATCGCATCGCATCGCCACCATCAGCACCATTCGGAGCCATGTCTGTTTTCATTGGGCGTGCGCAGCTCGATCCAGATGTTGTTGTTGGCCAATTTTTCACGATGAGGTTTAGTTTCTGAGCTAATAGGTCTTTTGAGGGCTAGTATGATTCAGCATGTGTATTTATAGTGCGTCGATCAATGCTCATCGCTGCGACCATGCGTCTGCTTGAATTTGATGTGGGGCGCGATGGTTCTTTGTTTCCCAGAATGTGTTTTTGTCTCTATGGCCCTGTTCTGTTTTAGTATTAAAACGGGAATGTACGAGGGAGATTTTTCCTCTGCCGTTTAATGTAAATAACGTATTCAGTTGATCACTGAATGAAACACACCAAGTAATTGTAAAAGCAAGCCCATTGACTCACATTACATTAGCAAGAGCTGCGCACAAGCGCAAATAAAGCCACAACTTTATCCAATTGACACACCAGGTGACATTGTTACAGCGCATCCTGGTCGATTATCATCAGTTTATCATCCTTAAATTCAGCTCAGTCACTCCTGCCTTGTCCGACACCGGCTTGTGGGCGTGGCGCTGTCCGCACTGCAGTGACTACGGATAGTCAGTAGGGCCTTGTTTGAATGCTAAAAAGGGCGTTTTGGTTTCTGCTTTGACCATGTGACAAGGGTCGTCTGTAGTAATGGTCCTTATAAGCGTGACACTGTGCACGAAAAAATACAGCATAAATACAGTCCAAACACAACTAGCTAGTGCATTAAACTTTTTAGTGCATCCTGATTTGATCTGGTATCAAGAGTGCATTTGCATGCCTTTGTTGAGGTCTTTGCTTTAGAGATATTTCCATACATTGATTTGCTTTGAAGGCTCACCATCCAAGCCCCTACATAGTTAATTTGATAGATATTGTTTTTCAGTTTAATATCGAGGGAAGATTTTAAAGATATTGACACACATTGTTCTATTTGGATTCGGAGCAGTTTTGAGATATTGAGCTTCAACTTTTTTGCTTTCCCTCTGAGTTTGTAGATAAAACCTTTTTGTTTTCTAAAAAAGACCCAATATGTACACAACGTGAAGAATAACATGACATTAAGTAAATATGTTGTCATCGAATAAGAATATGTCAATAACTCAGTTCTGGAAAAAATGTCTGAGAGAATCTTATCATTTAAAAGCAACAATTGTCTGCTCAGTTTACAGAAAAATGCAAAAAAAATTGAAATATTTCATGTCACTCTTATTTAGACTGATCTAGCTTTTTTTAAACCTTATACATACGGTCTGTGTAGTCAATGTATAAAGAACTAATCTAAGAGGTTTTAGTATTGTGCTACAGTTCACATTTTATGCTTTTCCATTCTGACTTGCAGGAATTCGTTCATGGGACACAAATCTTATTGATTGTAACCTGGACCAGGAGCTGAAGCTTTTTGTTTCTCGACACTCTGCCAGGTTTTCAGCCGATGTGAGAGGTAGGCTGAATATGATCTGGTCACTTTTTATCCCCTAGTCAGCTGTAAGCCCAGCCATTTTATTTGTCGCAGTTTATGATGATGTCATGGTAAATATTTAAAGCTAAATTGATCTGAGTTTAATAATGATGATGAGTTAAAGAATGTTAATAATAAACAATAAAATGCAAGCACAGTCCCTGTACAGCACGTTTTATTGTAACTCTTTATTTGTTACACTGGGAGCTGGGGCGCCACAAATATTCTGTTAATTAACAGATTTTTCTGGAAAATTGTATCGGTTCTCTGTTTTTGGTGAAAAGTTGCAGTTTTTTTCTGTAATTTGACGTGTTTGAGCGCATTTCAAAAATAGACTGTTAAAAATGTACTCTGGCAGCTGGGATGCCTGAAATGCACGATACTAAAAAAAAGTTTCCTGTAAAATTACATGTTATTCATGCATTTCTTGTAAATTTGTCTTTTTCTGGAGTTTGGTGGTTTTTGCTCGTATTTCAAAAATAGGTGAAAGATTTATGAATAATGCATTATACATAAAATGATGTAAAAACTGACATCTTCAGCATGATTAAGCACTATGCCATTCATTCTTTGCAACTGTGATGCTGTGGTTTGTCACTGAACTTCATGTTTACAATTTATTTTTTTCAGAATATCTTAATCCACAATATATAAATTCAAAGTGCAGAACATATATGTATGGGATGAAAAGGGATGAAAGGAAGAAAAGCTAAATGTGGGATAATTAGCTGAAAAATTCAAAACTAAGCTTTGTCTGCTTTTGAACTTGCTCAAAAGGCTTGCACAAATATCCATGCGCTTCAAAATGCCGTCAGATCATATTTGAGCATACTGGTTTCTAAACACAACTCACTTGAATAATTGATTAATTTGTGATTTAATTTTAATAAAATAATCTTAATGTGGTTTGTCACAGAACGTCATATTTACCATTCATTTTGTCCAAAATATCTTAATCCACATTGTGTAAATGCAAAGTACAAGAACATAATGTATATGCATTTTATATATAAGCATACTGGCTTCAAAACGCTATTCACTTGAATAATTAATTATGAAGCAAATTTAAAACTTCCATAGCTGAAATTTTTTGGTTAATTTTTAACTCCAAATTAAGAATACATGTGGCTTCTTATTAGTCTCACACGACAGTCGTATACATTTTTTTGACAAGCTGGAAACGATGGAAGTTCAAATGCAATCGTAAGGGACATATTTGACACATAAACAAATAGTAACTCTATAGGTACAAAAATTTGTGCTCATCATCTCTGTCTTTTTGATCATATCTGTTATTAAAGGGTGCGACTGAGCGTGCAGGCTCTGCTGTCCACCAGCAAATCTCATTACTTTGCTGAGATCATCAGAATCCTGTTTGGGATTCTTATTCTTAATCTGAATGCCTTTCGGCGGAGGACAAACACGAATGCATCATTGGCTACTAATCCTCCCTTTAGGATAAACCTGTGCACTTGGTGTTGTTGATTTATTAACATAATTTAATTTATTGCTCAGTGGGTGTTTGTTCAAAGAGGCTTTTTAGACAATTAACAAAGGAATTTACATTATTCTGCTTTTTGCTTATTAAGGCTTTTTAGAATGCAAAAAATAATTAGGCGTCCGCCACGTACCCAGTGGATGTCTTGATAATTGCTTTAACCCACCAACCCCTTTTGTTGTTCCTCTTTTTTGTTTATTAGTTTTTAACAGCAATGTCAGTATTATAATACTTATTTTAACATTCATTTTTAACACTAATAATTTTAATGCAGAATATAGTAGTCTCTTTCGAAGGGTTACAGATAAATTGCAGGGGGGAGGAGTGATTTGTACTTCAGTGTGGTCGATGGTGAAATATAAATTACCATGTGGACCCACACATGCATAAACAAATAAACACATGCTTATTCATATCACATAGGCACATCACTTTAGCCTATGTACTTATGGTGCTTGACACTTTAATTGTTTCCTTGCTTTAGCCTTGAGCCTTCAAACAGTGCCTGGAGGTTTGATGTTAGATCAGCTATCATTGTTCCTCAGATGCACCCAGGAACACAGAGTGCAGTATGTGATCAATAGCAATGCATCAGCTTCTGTAATGTAATCAATAAGCACTTAACTATGATTGCTGTGTCCACTGTATATTTATGCAGTGAGTGATCACCAAAATTCTGTGATATGACAAAAATTAACAGTTAAGGATAATGTTACAGTACAGAACATGAATTGGCATGTAATACAATACAATGCTATATTATCAGGTTTAGGATGCTGCTTGGTATAATCCAGTCTTCTGGTTAATTCGCTTTTTAGTAGTTTAGGTTATGGATATGTTTATTGTTTTTTTTACATTAAGAGAATTTGGAAAATGCTTTCATCCATCCATGAAATGCTTTCCTGCAGCAAATGCTTTTCATCAAGCATTTTCTTGTTAGACTGCAATGTTCAGGGTTGGAAAGCCAATCATTGGATGTCTTTAAGTTTAATATTGTTTTGTTGTTTGGCCTTTGCGTTTATGCACTTTGTAAAATCCCATTTTGAGATTTTGTTAAAAGGGCAGAGCAGAATATGTACTGAGAGACAAGGCGAGGTAGAAGTCAAGTTTCACATTTATGGCATTGCTTTTGTGTGGATGTGTGTTTTGTTTGTGCGTGTTTGAGGTGACTACATTAGATGGTCGCCTGCCCGAAGGCTGTTCAGTCTGTATTAGTATCAGAGACTGTGTGAGTTTAAATCGGGACAATAGGGGTGAGTTAAAAGTTCAAAGAGGGCAGCGGTTTAAAGCAAGCGTGCACGTAAAACAATACTGAACCTGACACGTCCTGAATCGAATAGCAATGAAGTATATCAGCTTTGACATTCAAGTGTGAATGACTTCAGCAAAATATTTGAGGGTTTGCAGGTAAGTAGCCATCTGAAATATCTATAATGACATAGTATGCTAATTTAGCCGCATCATTTTTGCAATTCTTGTTCAAACTTCCACAGAACACAAAAGAAGATATTTTGAAAAATGAGATTAATTGGGAGGCCAGTGCTGTTCGGTTACCAACTTCCTTCAAAATATCTTCTTTCGTGTTCTCCAGAACAAAGAAAGCCATAAGGGTTTGAAATGACATCAAGTGAGTAAATTGATTGAATGATGTTTTTTGTTTTCTGGTGAACTATCACTTTAAGGCCCATATAGTAAGAGCAGAGTATACAATTTTGTGTATGGTTGTGTTTAAAAGAACAATATAAAGAAAAACTAGTTTTATTTGTTTGTGAAATGATTCCCAAAAGAGCGAAGTCTAACGTCAAGTCTGGAAAAGCAAGGCTTGGCAAGGGATTCATGGTAAAAGCACCATTTTACCTAACCATGTGGATAATAGTTAGTGGCAGCAGTTAAATTTTCCAAGGGCAGAGGAAAACTCTCTGCTATCGACTGTGTTGTAATTCTCAGAGCTTTTGTCCCCGAGAGCAGCTATTTTTGTCGCATAAATGGGTGTTCCCCATATGTGAGGCAAACATTTAATGATAAAACACCCCGGACAGGTTTTAATACCTTAAAGACCTGAAAGACAGAGAAAATGGAATGAGGTTGAAGAACATCTGTAGGTTAACTGCAGTTGAACACAGAGCACTGCAGAACCTCTGTAAAGAGCTTCACTGTGTTCCACATCAAGTACCCACGCCTCTTCCTTACCATGCTACACAGATACCAGTCTAAATCTGATGCAATTTATAGTCCCTTATCTCCCTCATTTGATTAAAATTTTCATCCTTTTATTTATTCTGTCCTTACCTTCTCTCTCCATTCTTAAGTAGATCGTCATGAGGCAGGTTTTCCCAAAGGAACCCCACCTCCCTTTTGCTAATGATCAGAGAGTGACCCATATCTGAATCTGGGGTCTCAGACACGCTGTTTGATTGCTTAGAAAAAGCTGTCAAATTACTGCTCTGCCTCTGGGGTAATTCTAAATTTCCTTTGTTTACAAAAAATGATCAGGAATCAGAAATGATCACATGAAAGACTGGATATGCATTGAAATATTAGCATATTATCATTCAATCAGATATTTCATTTAGTTCTGCAGAACTGTTTAGTCTCCTTTAACAAATGGATGGCAGACATTTTTTTACCACTTAATTAAGATAAAACTGTGGAGATGATCTTTGCCACTGACAACATTACCCCCGAGATTAGGCAGTTTTTGGGGGGTTAAGCTCTCTCTGACCGCAATGACATGTGGAACTTGGGTGTCATTTTTGACAGAGCCTTGTGTTTTAATAGTAATATACAGTCTGTGATTCGTTCATGTTTTTTTCCACCTCAGGAACACTTCTCAGATTAGATCTATTGTCTCAATAAAAGAGATAGAGATTCTTGTTCATGGCTTTATTTCATCACGTTTAGACTATTGCAAACCTCCATGAATCAACTGCAAGTTATACAAAATGCAGCTGCAAGGCTTATGACTAGGTCCAGTAAGAGGTCCCACGTTTCTCCAGTAATTAAGGACCTACATTGGATTCCTATTGCTTTTAGAGTGCATTTTAATATTCTAGTTTTTACTTATAGAGTCTTGCATGGTAAGGAACCCTCTTATATCCAGGATCTATTATGTGCACATTCTCTCTTTCGGTCTCTAAGGTCATCTGACCTGGACCTTTTAACTATTTCTACACGTATTAAGACTAAACACTGAGAATTATGAGTTCTGTAAATTCATTTTAAAGACATCTTAAGACACACCTTTTGCACAAGCTTTCGATTAACAGTATGGATAGGTGTTTCTTAATCTTTGGGATATTTTTGTACTTAATTTTTCCTGATTTTATATTTTATTGTATGTTTGACTGTTTGAGTTGTTTTATGTTAGATGTGTTTCTGTGGAAGGTGCTATATAAGTAAATGTTAAGTTTTCTTTACTTAGCAGAAATAAAGTCAGACCATTATAAATTTATATTATATATAAGAGAAGATCTCTGCAGTAAATGCATATGCTCTGCTGATAGTGACAGAGCTGCTGTTTTATGCATCCTAACAGCCTCACCCCATCCGCACAGCTTGATGAATTTATAATAGGATTGATTTACCCACACGGATGGGATGGGTAGATTTTCACTTGAATTTATCATGAGTCATATGGACAGGATATGAGATTCAAATAAGATAGAACCGGAGGCTTAATGAAATTTTCTGGACAGTGTTGTCACAATGTCAGAGGACATATGAAATAGGACACAAGGGCACAAAATTCAAGAAGAGCAAACATGCACGAACCACGTTGGAATATGCCTACTGGAAGCTATACTAAAGAGGTGATAAAGGATGACAAGGTGCTGGAAGAAGGGCAGAGGTTAATTAGATATCTGTGTCAATAGAGCATACAGAGAAAGAAATGAAGAGAGAAGGAGAGAGTATGTGCATGAGTACACACTAGGCCATTATGTGGGACAGCTGTCACATAAGAAACACACGGGGGGAATATATATGAAACTAAGTGCTGAAGGGAGTGTGCTGGACAGAAAATGATGCCTAGTCTTTAGGAAAATTACAGACCACACATAAGGTGTTTCCCAGAGGGTTTTTTCTTGCTGAATTTATCTCCTGGTTTGACTTTTTGGTTTAGATAAAAGTGTTTATATGGACCAGAATGGGATAAGCTTGTCTCGAAAAAGCATTTTCAAATACAGAAAAACAGCTAACAATATTTTCTGTAAAACAAATTACAATAAAGTGCTTGAGGAACTGCATGTGCATTCTGTTTCTCATAACATACATTTTATTTGCAGGGCAAAAGAGTCTGCACCACAAAAGCAATGTGCTGGAGACAGTGGTGCTCATTAATCCATCAGATGAAGCTGTTAGCACTGAGGTAAACATCCACCCCCACACACAATATAGTGCCTTTATATAAACAAATATTTTTGCCACTTAAAGTATTTTAGTTTTGATTGTCTGGTTAATGTAAAGTAAACTCAACTAAAACACCACTTGCAAAGTTAAATAAAGGTCAGTGGGGATAAGAATAAATGCACAGCAGCTTGTATCCTATGGGACAGTAACATGGTTACAGTCTTGACAACAACAAACACAAAAGACTCAAAATGATTGTAGGTTTTTACATTTTAAAAAGAACATTGTTACATCATTCACTAGTACACACAAACATAAAAACACTTTTGGGTGTGTCTCAGTTGCACACATATGCACACACAACCCTTGTTCACACACTGTGACTGCAGTTTGGCATTAATAATATGGTAGAACACTGCAGGTCTGAGTCTGGCAGACCGCCCAGAACAGTCACTGGTAACAAAACTGGAAAACTCTGGCTCGGACAGAACGCAAGGATGAGAAAGAAATAAGGCCGAAAACCAAAGATGCAGTTTGTTCTCGTTAATGCAGAGTCAAAAAATATGTAGGTGGACGTATAATTTTTCTGTTCGCTTAGTTCTTGTGACGAAAGTGAAGAACGTGATTATGCAATGACAATTATATTAAATATTACATTACATAGGATGTTCACAATTTTTGTCTTTCAGTTACTGCCAAAGCAGGCATCTATTTGTTTAAAGCAATGTAAATCTTTAATTAAATTGTACACATTTTGCTTATGCCCAGGTACGTCTGATGGTCTCAGACACAGCTCACCAGAAGCTGCTTGTCTTGGCCGGACAGTGTTTTGAAAATACAGGCGAGCTTATTCTACAGTCAGGATCCTTTTCTTTCTCAAGCTTCATTGACATTTTTGCAGATCAAGAGGTGAGTAGTTGTCCCTGTTTGTTGTTTGCCAGTTTGATATTTCTAGAACGGATCTCTGTTGAGCAAAGATTTTTGAGCAACTGTCAAGAGATATTAAGATTCAGTTTGCAGAGTGTATTTCAACTTCCTTCGCAGGATCAAGCTGTCTTGTTCAATAAAATGTTTTCATTTGAATCACAGATTGGGGAGCTTTTAAGCACCGTACATCCGGCCAACAAAGCCAGCTTAACCCTTTTCTGTCCTGAACATGGTGACTGGAAAAATTCAAACCTCGACAAACACAACTTGCAAGACTTCATACATATGAAGCTTAACTCCCCAACAATCCTTCCAGAAATGGAAGGTCTCTCTGAATTCACGGAGTATCTCTCAGAATCTGTTGAGATCCCATCTCCGTTTGACATGCTCGAGCCCCCTACCTCAGGAGGGTTTCTAAAATTATCCAAACCATGCTGTTATATTTTCCCTGGTGGTCGAGGTGATTCAGCACTGTTTGCAGTTAATGGCTTCAACATGCTGATTAATGGTGGATCTGATAGAAAGTCTTGTTTTTGGAAGCTGGTGCGGCATCTTGACCGAGTGGATTCTATTCTCCTAACACACATTGGAGATGACAACCTTCCTGGGATCAATAGCATGCTACAACGCAAAATTGCTGAACTTGAGGAGGAGCAGTCACAAGGATCCACAACTAACAGTGACTGGACAAAGAATATGATTTCACCCGATATTGGTGTTATGTTTGCCAACATGCCCGAGAACCTGGAGAACTTGTCTGCTAACTACAGGGTTAGAAGAAATGCTGAGGAGGCATCTCTCACTTTACAATACCTAAACAAGCTGTCTTTGAAACCTGAACCTCTACATAGGAACACAGGAAATACCCTAGAACCTATTATACTTTTTCAGAAAATGGGGGTTGGAAAGCTTGAAATGTATGTTCTCAACCCAGCTAAGAGTAGTAAAGAGTTGCAGTACTTCCTAAAAGAATGGACTGGCAGTGAAAAAGACAAAGCGCCCATCTTTTTACCAAATGGAAAAGAATCTGAGCTCCCAGTCACATACTTGTCTTCCATCTCATCACTGATTGTGTGGCATCCTGCTAACCCATTTGAAAAAATTGTCCGTGTTCTTTTCCCAGGTAATTCCACACAGTATAACATTCTTGAAGGCCTAGAGAAACTCAAACACTTAGATTTTCTCAAGCATCCTGTGATCACACAGAAAGAACTATCTTCAGATTCAGCCCCGACACTCAAGCAAGCAAAGATGAAACATAAGACAGACAGCAAAGAGAGCCTGAAGTCCACATCAAAACCATCACCGAGCAAACATCTCCAAAAAGATTCCAAAGAAGAAGCCTCTGAAAAAGTAAAAAAACTTAGTAAAGCTGACTCCGTTCATTCTGTGGAAACTCAGGAGGTGATACAAAAAACTGTGAAAAAAGTAAAATCTGGCGAAACAAATATCAAAAGCAAGACAGAGCAAACACCAAAAATCGACACTCCAGAAAAAAAGAAAGTTGAGATTAAACCAAAAACTATAAAGAAAGAAACAAAGAAATCAGTGGAAAAGAGCGAAACAGATAAAAAAGATGTCAAACCCACACCCAAAAAAGAAGAAAAGGTGAAGAAAGAAGAGGCTAAAAAGGAGATAAAGAGACGAGACATTAGAAAAGATTCCCTTTTAAAAGAAAGCAGAAAAGACGAAAAGAAAGGAACACAAAAAGACGAAAAAGAACCAAAGAAGGATTTGAGGAAGGCTGGAGGCTTAAAAAAGAATGTCGCTGGAACTGCAGAGGTAAAGAAGCCTGCGCCTAAACCAAAGTTCGCAGCACGAGGAAAGGGTCCCGGTAGTCCTGCAAAATCTAAAGACAAGGCTAAGTCTAAACCTGTCAAAAAAGAAGTTGGAGAATTAGTGGCTCCAACTTCTGTCTCAGGTGTTACTGCTGAAGAACCTGCTGCTGAAGCTGCTGTCGCAGAAGCTCTTGAGGCTGAGAGATCATTGATGTCTTCTCCAGAAGATCTCACCAAAGACTTTGAGGCTTTGAAAGCAGAGGAGATTGTTGAAAATGAACAAATGCTATCTCAGACCAACAAAGAAGATTCTGATTATGGAGAGATGATCAAGTATGGAGAAATAACTCTTTGCAAAGAGTCTCCAGAAGCTGTAGAGTCCTTAGATGAAGGAATAGCAACCACTGAAGCTGAAGAAGAATGTGGAGGTACTCCAGGGGATCAAGAAATCAATCAAAAAAGCAATGGCACTACTGAAAAATTTGAGGATGAGGGTACAGGGCTGGAAGAGTCATCTGAGACCGGGCGATTATGAAGAAAAGGGAGATATAGAAGAAGTGGATGAACAAGAAAGAACTAATTTGAAAGATCTGGTAGAGCAAGAAGGGGAGCAGGAAATCAAGGAAGTATTAGATTATCGCACAGGAGAATTACAATGTAGACAAGACCAAGAAACTGAGAAACAGAGTTTAGATGCAAACACACCACCAAAGCTCTCTGCACCTGTTTCTCCCACACATTCTATTCACGATGAAACCCTGCCAGCAGGTTCAGAAAGTGAAGCTGCGTCTGATGATGAAAATCGAGATGAGCCTCCAGAAGAGTATACCACATCTGGACACACTCAGTCCACAATTGAGATCTCAAGTGTTCCAACTCCTATGGATGAAATGTCAACTCCAAGAGATGTGATGAGTGACGAGACCACGAATGATGAAAGTGATTCTCCCTCCCAAGATTTTGTAAAGTATGGTATTACCACAGATCATGAACGAAAGACACTCTCACCTCTCAAAGATCTTCCTGAGTCAGAACACTCAAAGAGTGATGCCACTGAGGGCCATGATTATCATGCATCAGCTTCCACCATTTCACCACCATCTTCACTGGAGGAAGACAAATCTGGCAAGGAGTGTTTAGCTAAAGACACATTCTCCTTTGGTTTGGAAAGACTTAGTGCTACTACTAGAACCATGCCTTTTGTGAGGTCACCTTCTGGCGACCAAAATATAAACATTGACCATGTTCATACAGGTGTGTCTTCACCAATTGAGCTGGGCACCACACTTGCAGGAGAGTCAAAAGAAATGGACTCATACAGTCCAGAGGACAAAACATTAGAGGGTCCTTTATCTCCTCAGTCCTCAGGTCATACACCTTACTATCAATCCCCAGTGGAGGAGAAAGATGGCACTCCTCCAACAGAGGAAAGTTCCATCCCCCAAGGTCCCATTATTGTTGACATCACAAGTGACAAAGAATACTCTCCCAAACAGGCTAGCCCTATTGATGAAGCAGTGACCATTTCACAAGGGGAAAAGGTGCAATCCCCTTGTCATGACACAATCTCAACCAAGGAAGAAAAGTCACATTTTGAGCTTGACAAGTCTGACAGTAATGATAAAAAGTCAGCAACTGATAACGGTTCTTCATCCTCAATGCTTCCAGCTAAAGTAGAAAGAGTGTCTGAGACGAACCCCTTTGCAACATTTAAAGAAGAAACCAAGATGTCCATATCTGAGGGAACCACATCTGATAAGTCTGGCACTCCGGTTGACGAAGCTGTTGCACAGGATATATTTTCTCACATGGCCTCTGCATCTACAGCATCACTTGCAACAAGTTCTTTACCAGAACCCACAATAGATGATGTCTCGCCATCACTACATGCTGAGGTCGGCTCCCCGCATTCCACTGAGGTAGATGACTCTCTCTCTGTCTCTGTTGTTCAGACTCCAACCACAATGCAAGAGGCCGAAGTCTCACTGTCTAAAGAGGAAAGTTCCCGGCCATTGTCAATCTCTCCTGATGTTTCAGGCAAACTGGGAATGCCACAGCAGGAAACGAAATTCCCTGAGCAGTCCACGTCAGTTGAGTTTGAACAAGAATCTCCACAAAACTCATTTGCATTAGATTTTAGTAAGCAGTTACCAGATCATCTGTCAGAAGGAGTTCAGTGTACAGCCACTGAAAATGGTCCAACAGAAGTTGATTACAGCCCCTCAGATGGAGCAGGTGTCATAGGAGAACAGCGCAAACCTGGAGGAGTGGGAGCGAAGCCAATGCTTTTCAAAGAGTCAGATAGTACCCAAGTTGCCTCTGTTTCCCCGTCAGATGCTTCTCAGTCCACCCCATCAGTTACAACACCATTCCAAATTGGGGAGCCAAGAGAAATGTCCCCAAACGCTTCGCCTTTCTCAGAGTCTGTAACTCCAAAAGTGTCGCCCCACAATCATTTCCCGTTGTCTCCTGATGCTTCTCTTGTTTCAAGCAGATCAAGTACCCTGTATGGGGAACCAGACAAAGGTAAAACAAGCCCCACCTCGTTTTGCAATGAGAGTGGAATGCATAAACCAGAACACACCCAGCAGAGTATAGAGAGGGCTTCTCCTTTGTCACCCTCCTCTGCTACCGTGTCACAATGTTTTTCACAGAAGACAGATGAGCTCAAACTAGGCCTAGGGAGCAATCCCTTCACCGACTCAAAATCCCCCACCAGTCACAAATTGTCATCTCCATGCCAATCTTCTCCCTCTTCCAATCAGCCAAATTCTGAAGAGAAGTTTTCCGACAGCACATCATATTCCTACACCTCACAAAAAGAGGAATCTACCAAGAACAGTGATGGTGGATCTAAAGGGCCAGAAATTTCAAAACCAAATTTTTGTCATTCACGGGCAGATGTGGATTTGTGTTTGGTGACCTCCTGTGAATATAGGCACCAAAAGACTGAGCTTTCTCCTTCATTTATAAACCCGAGCCCTCTTGAGTACTTCATGAATGAGGAAAATCCTCTGGAGGAAGAAAAGCCGCTGGCTAAGTCAGAGGGCGGACCACCTCCGCCTGGAGGAAAACAACAGAGCAAGCAATGTGAGGAAACTCCACCAACTTCTGTTAGTGAATCAGCCCCCTCTCAAACTGACTCTGACGTTCCTCCTGGCACTGAGGAGTGCCCATCAATAACTGCAGATGCAAATATTGACTCTGAGGACGACTCAGAAACGCTACCAACAGATAGGACTCTCACTTATCGTCATGCAGACCCACCTCCGGTCACCCCCAAAGACCCCGCTCCTGCGCCACCACATCCTGAGGTCTCGATGGTGGATCCAGAGGTTCTTAAGGCTGAGGAGGCATCCAAAAAAGAGGATGGAGGGATTCCAAAAAAGAATAAAATCAGCAACAAAACCAAGTCGTCTACATCCAAGAGCTTGTCAAAAACAAGTGTCATCAAGGAGTTGAAAACATCTTCGCCAAAAAAGACTATTGAGGAAAAAGATGCCAAAAATGCTACTAATACATCTGCTTCAAGAGGAGTGAAAAGTAAGACTTCAGGTAACCCTAGCTGTATCCTCACAATTTTAAGATGAAGTATACAATATATAGTCAATATGTAGTTTACAATATGTTTCTCTTCTAACATAATTTTTTTCCCGGTTGTTAAGGAAGCACAAAGGCCAGCAGTGGAATGTCAGTACCCAACTGTCCACCAATGTATATGGACTTGGTTTACATCCCAAATCACTGCAATGCCAAGAATGTGGATGCAGAGTTCTTCAAACGTATCCGGTCCTCCTACTATGTAGTCAGTGGTAATGATCAAACAGCACAGGAGCCGTGTAAGGCCGTCCTGGATGCGCTAATGGAAGGAAAGAGCCAATGGGGGAATAATACGCAGGTATGACATCACCATTTATTTCATATTACAATCTCTAATGATAAATTCCTTTCTTTAATATAAGTCTTGTCTGCCATGCAGTGAAGTAGGATATCATTTTATGTATTTTCCTAACTGTCTAGGTCACACTAATTCCAACACATGATACAGAGGTAATGAGGGAGTGGTATCAGGAAACCCACGAGAAGCAGCAAGATTTAAACATCATGGTTTTGGCAAGCAGCAGCACTGTGGTCATGCAAGACGAGTCTTTTCCTGCATGCAAGATTGAGCTGTAAATGTGAAGATGTTGTATATCGGAGAGCAAAACATCTAAAAAGATGCATCACACACAATCACAAAAGCAACTGTTTTGGCTTACATTCCAACTTCTCACTGGAGAAACCTTTAGTTAACGTTTCTCCATAGAATTACTGTATCTCTTCTGAGGTCTCAGGTTGTAAATGAAGAAGAACAGATTTAGGTGTGAAACGTTGTTGAATTCGGCTTTGTTTGCCACAGAACAAGCACGTTATTG
This sequence comes from Triplophysa tibetana, assembly GCA_008369825.1. Taxonomy (NCBI): domain Eukaryota; kingdom Metazoa; phylum Chordata; class Actinopteri; order Cypriniformes; family Nemacheilidae; genus Triplophysa; species Triplophysa tibetana. Next base: position 25,281,833 of record CM017901.1, on the reverse strand, counting down.
GCATATATATAACAAGCAAGTTATTGACCTCCTAAAACACACACATACTGTACACACACACACAGACAGTGATATATATTAATGCAAATTGAACAACAGACCAAATACATAGTGAATGAATATTGAACTGTAAACTCAAATTTTCAACAAATAAATGCATCCCATCGCCCCATTGATTGCTAATGTTTACACCAAAGTTTGAAGGATTATGATGCCTTAGAAAGTTAAACTGAATGTACAAAAAATGTGATGCACTTAATAAGAAAATGAGTAAATGGTGTGTATGATCCACATTCACAAACACTTAAAACACATAACATGTATATCATATGATGTTAAAGCTATAAATGTAAAATTACAAACATAATATCTCAGCAGCTCTGAGTTGTAATACTATAAATGTGAGGCTTGCTACCTTTGCAGTTAAATACCACACAGAATAAGGGTCTGATCAATTAAAAAAAGCCCCAGCAGAACAAAAACCAGCGGAAACATGCATAACCTTATAATGAAAATTCTGTTATCATTTACTCACCCTCTTTTCATTTCAAATCTGTATGACTTTCTGTCTTCAGCAAAACACAAGAGAATTTTTTTGGAGAATGTTGTTTACAGCCGCCCATTCACTTGCATTGGTTACAATAGAAGTGGATGGGGGGGCTGTGCTGTTTTGTTTCCGACATTTTTCGAAATATCTTCTTTTGTTTTCTGCAGAAGAAAGCAAGTCATACAGGTTTGAAATGACAAGAGGGCGTGTAAATGATGACATCATTTTCATTTCAACTACTCCTTTAAAGCTACAGTTAACATTAATCTAATACCCTTTCCTCCAGGACTAGCAAACAAGTGACTGACTTGACATTTATAGATAGCAATTTTTTGTTTTATACCGTCCATGAAGGGTTTACAGTCTCCAAAACGAAATTCTCCAAAAATTGCTGCTTATTATTTGCACATATTGATTATTTATTTTGACCTTTTATCTGAGTAATAATGTCGTTTTATTCAATGCCTTATTTAATGTTTAATTTATTGAATTTGTTAGCATTCCTATGCGGTTAATAATGAATGAAGACAATGGCTTTAAATTTATTGAAAATTTATTGAATTTGTTAGCATTCCTATGCGGTTAATAATGAATGAAGACAATGGCTTTAAAGTGAAAGTTGACAACAATTATTTTTGTTTTCATTCGATAACTATTGTTTGTCTTATGATCCAAATGGGGTTGGTTTGAAATGAAAATTCCATTTAATGTTTGAAATTTTCAGCGGTGCTGTATACATGGTACTGATTTGAATCTTATACATCGGCAATTGTTATTTTCTTTTTTAGTCAATGTTACCAGAGCCATCAAGTTGAAAAACTGAAAAATTTCCTTTCCTTTGAAATCTTTTATAAAATGCACTGTACTATAATTATAAATAGCCAGGTGGCTGAGTGAGTGACGGAAAGATGTGCATGTGTAATGTATTGCTGTATACTTCAAATTTTCTCTGCTTACTTTTACTAAAGAGGAAACATATTCTTTACTGCCAGCCGATCGTTGCAAGAATATGACTGACATAATTCATGATTCACTTGGATCATGTCTACTGCATAAAAACGTTCCTTTTAATTAAGAGCCATTCAGTCTTGAAAACTGTAACATCTCATTAAAGGTTACAGAGATTTGAAATCCAATCATCCAATTCTTACGACACCACTACTAGACTGGACAGATAATGCACAGATTATACCAGTATTGCAGTTATTTGATATCTACTTGAAACAGTAGAGGATGTACGTGTAAGGTATTTGAACAAACATGAACTGTGAATTTGGTTCCATCATGGTCCAGCTCTTCAGAAGTTCATGTTACAGTAACAATACACTGTTTCTGAAATGTAACGTGTCAGACATCACAATTCAAAACTAAACACTAGACTCTCTTTAATTCTGTGACAGCAGCAGCAGCTAACATTAACCACATGCTTCTGCAAACTGCATTGTTTACCTGCAAGACATACAAATGACTACGAACACCACACTTATTGCAGAATTTTAACACTTGCCTTCACTTCTCTCTTCTTAAACCCTCACAATCTGTGCCCTCTCTGCGCTCACACCTTTGGGTGCTTGTAACAATAAGTCCGCCGTTGTGTATGAAATATATCTATATCTTGTGAATTTGCATCTTTCCTCTTTTCATTCCTAACCCCATATCTAGAATAGAGGATAGTCTCGACTGGAAGTATTACCTTGTGATTTTTCTCATGTTTGTGTGCGATATCTTCTCCCACCTCTGGGGAGTTGATGTAAAAGTACAATTAAAAAGAGAGAAAATTATTAGTACACAATAAAGCATTTTGTGGAAAATATTTTGTGTTCTGTATTATAGTCTCTGTGTGTATGGGGAAGTGTGTGATCGTGTGTGCTTACAGTTGCTCGCAAGCAGTTTTTTAAGAGTTTAATTGGCTTTAAAAGAAATCTGTGCTCCAGGGATCATATGCCTCAGAAGAATTCTGTTAAAGATGTGGCTATGAATAACTCACAAAAAGGGATTTATGCCGTCATTATGAGTCGGAATACATGATTAAAAGATTATGTGAATTATTTACACACCCTCTCGTCATTTCAAACCTATATGACTTTCTTTCTTATGCTGAACACAAAAGATGATATTTTGAACAATGTTGTTAACTGGCCCTCATTTACTTTCATTGATTTTGTGTCCATACAATAGAAGTAAATGGAGGCCAGTGCTGTTTGGTCAGCAACATTCTTCAAAATATCTCTGTTGTGTTTAGCATAAGAAAGAAAGTCATACAGGTTTGAAATGATAAGAGGGTGAGTAAAAGATGACAGAATTATATATTTTTGGGTGAACTATCACTTTAACAAATGAAACGTGCTGTATATAAAATAATAGTACCCAAATTTGTAACAAATATAACCACATTGTTCGGTCAGGGTAGGTCAGTCTACCATGTCACCAGTTCCACAGAGGACACTAAGTGATGATGAGGACACTGAGGGCATTATTCAAACCCAAACAGAACTGTATACTGTGGTGTTAAATCAAAATGGAAATGTCTAGCGGCAGAGTGCCACTGAAATAACTTTGGCTGAAGTTCAATGTGAGAAGTCTGGGTCACAGCATGCAATCACTTTGATGTATCTGAGCATGATGCCATCAGATCAATGCAGGTCAGATCAAAGATCAACTGCATCTGAATGTCCTTTTTTTGTATATATCAGGTGGTGTGATTTAATAAAAAAATGTTATAATATAATGTTTTTGTATTTGTTCATGTTTTTAATATTTATACATAACATATACAGTGTAAAATGCAATTATAACATATATTTAATATTTCCAATTGTTAACATTATCCTTATTACATCTATAGAATTAATTGGTAATATACGCCTAGTGAAGTGATCTGCTGGGTAATGGTAAAGAAAGTAATAAATATAATGGCAGTATGCCCACATTACAGTATACCCTCTTTAAAAGCAAAATATACATAGGGAAGACAAAATACAGTGACATGGCTTAAATAGTCAAGAAATTAAGAAGTACAAGGTATATTTGGCTGGAAACATTGTCAATGGACCTTATTTGGATGGTTATTATACATAAAAACATACAATGAACACCTCCATCTTGGATCTCATCTATAATCCAGTGCACACATTTGAGATGCAGCATCCAATTGGGCTATATAAAGTCTCAGCTGAATGGGGTGAGGTGCTGTTGCTAAGGAAACACTCAGCAGAGTCCCACAAGGATCCCGCAAGAGTTACAACATCAGATATTGTGTTACTGTCAATCTTTGGCATAAATCAAACACACACATTTAAACACACAAGCATTCTACCCATCCACAAATTCGTACACTAAATTTTGTCTTCTGTATTGGAATGTAAGGTTTCCCACTGTATAGTACACTGTCAACACCTCACAGCTATGGCAATACAGTCTCATTTTCCTTTATCCAATCACGTCTTCAGAAGCATCACACAAAAAAATAAGTAACTCCACCCATTTCACCATACACACATTTAACCCTATTTCACCCCCTTCCTCTGTACATACCATTCCTCTGTACATAAAACTGGGTTATCCACATACCATGGAAATATTGACCTATCAAAATGAGTTATTGTGCAGGAACGCTATGTTCACCAGTACAGTAGTTTCCAGGAAGATGCCGTTGGCTACAGCCAACACTCAGTCATCAATTTGGATGTCAACTCTACTGACCTACACCTAGATAACAAAATAATCTAAGAATTTTTGTGTAGTGTGTATTTATGAGTTTCATGCAGCATAAATATTACAATAAGGCGGACAGCATTAAGAATTATTTCAAATGAAATCTAGTGCATAAATAAGAGCTTTGGACTTCTGTACAACAAACTCGATGCATTGTTGTGGCGTACACATTCAAAAGCTCTTCTTCTAACCACCATTAATAATGCCTTTCAGTGGGCAGGAAAGAAGCTGGGCAGTTATCCAGCTCATAATTGATTATTTCCAACAGTCTGGGACAGAAAAAGAAGAGTGCTTGTAAAAGATTTTGCTCTGTCTTTGTTCATGTCTTCATAATAAAGCATCTCTGCAGACATTGAAGTCCTAGAGAATCCAAAAGCCCACCGAACAAAAACCACCCAACAGTTATTTTATCAAACTACCTATTAAAAAAATCTGTTATTTGGGAATACAAATAATCGTAACCTTAATCCCTAGTCAAAAGTATACAGTGGGTTTAGAGTCTTTTAAAATGACAAAGACAGTCCTTTAAAATGTATTTTATTTGAACAATAATAATTGTCTACACGGCCCCTCGTTTATTCTCGGATCAGTAGCGCCATCTGCTGTTCGATGTGAATTTGTTGCCTTTACATAGGGTAAAAATGGCATGATTTAAGAGCAGTAACGCTACGTTAAAAGTATTTACTTCACAGTCATTGGCGATCTTTTTCTGTAAATAAAAATAACAATAATTAATAAATAAAGTGTTACTCAGCATCTTTTGAGGACATGCTGTATACAGCAGAACTCCATCTTGGAATGTTCCAGTTTAACCAAATACGGGGGTGTCAGGTTTAACTGCAGTTACTTGTTTGGTGACATACATTGAAATCTTTTAAACAACAGAAATGTTTGTTGTTTGTCGTGAAACTTAACGTTCTTAAATATTAAAGAGTATTTAAAGAACTGTAGGACAGGACACAATGAGACACTCGGCGTGAGTTGGTTCGGTTCAGACATGGCGCTGAGGGTACTGAGCGGTTATGCTCGCATTATACTGACCGATACATCAAAAGCAGCGGTGCTCCGAGGAGCCCTGCAGTCAGACTGTTTGAAATGTCGAGACGGAGGTATTTGCTACAACCTCATAATGCGATTATGTATTTAGTGTAACTTTAACAGTACACACACACACACACACACACACACCACCATAGTAAGTCACCCTACGAGCGAAGGGCCAATGTTCCATACACTTGTGCATACATGTGCACCTAAACTGACTTGACTTTTTTTGCCGTCCTTGCTAATGAAGGACACTTACATGTGTTGACCTGCCGAATCGGCACTTCTCTTAAACATATTGATTTTAAAGATTTCACGTTGCTTAGTGAAAGAACTTAACCAAGATCTTCACCCGTTTCAGCCAAACGCTATCTCTTATCTGAAGATGTCGTAAAGCTGCAGGATTTTCAGCACAGGAAACTAGCTGTGGCCCATCAAGTGGCAGGATCAAAAGGCAGGTGTACGCTTGTATGCTGTACCTCGGTACCATAGACTGTATTCTCATAACAGAACTGACAATGCAGTTTATGTGATGTCCTGAATGTTCAACAGGTTATTATTTTGATATGGTAAATCAGAAGATGGAGAAAAATGAGCTAATCTTGAAAGATGAATTGAAACTCCTATTGCACTTATGCCAGTCTGCTGAAGATGTGATCATAGCAAGAAATGCTATTTACAGGTAAAAGTCTGGCCACCCTGCATTATTTTTCATATTTCATCATTATTCATCTTTATAACAAAGATGTTTATTTTTTCTTAACAAGTAATAATTGAATTCTGTTTAATGCTAGACAAAAGATTGTGTTAAAAATATATGCTTAATGTATTCTTCTTTGTTTGATTTGCTGGCCAGGTACCATGAAGAGAATCGCAATATGGCATTCGGGGATTTCAGGTTTGGTCCTCTTTTTATGAGGTTATGCTATGAACTGGGTTTAGAGGAGCTGGCAGCCACAACTCTGATGGATTCGGTACTTTCACATAAGCACACAATGTACAAAAGCACTGCTGTTTTCTAGATGACCACTTGTGGATAGATTGTATTTGATATTATGGTAAGAAGATTGAATTAACATGTTCTTTTTGCTTTTTAATTTTGTCCTTGCATAGACACTGAAAGGGTTTTTTTCAGACTCCACATCCTTCAATATTGCCATTGACATGCTTTTCAATAAAGGATGCTATGAAAGTACGTTTCTTCGGCATGTATCTCTGTTACAAAGTCTTTTGTCAGCATAGTTACAAAATAAGGTTCAACACAGTCTCTTTTCTTCCTTTTCCCCAGGTGGCCTAGATGTGGTGGGAAAAATGAAAAGCCATGATGTGCCATTTAATAAAGACACATTCACATTAGCTATTGCTACTTGCTATAAACTGGTAAGGGCTTGCTATATAAAAGCATGTCAGAGTTGAAGGCTTGTATTGAAAAAAATAATCACCTGATTGAAAAGTAATGAGTGTTTATGTACATTTTGCAAATATTGTGTCTATCTGCCATTTATGAATTACTTTAAACCAATGAAACAAGCTGTTGGTTTAGAATTGACATGCCGTATAGAATCTTACGTTATCTTGTCATGTTTGTCAGAACATTCTTTTTAATCAACATTCTGTCATTACAGACTCCAAAAATGTTGTCTCTAGTTACATATGTTATGTATTGTTTGTAACTTCACATATCTAATCTTGTGTCATGTGATTGACAGAACACTTCAAAGTCATATCATGTTTGTTTGGCCATGTTGGAAGAAGGTCAAACAAAAGGCAGTCTCATCCCACGACATGCCTATTGCTTTGCCACGGCCCTTGCTCTCAAACAGGTACGCTCAAATACATTTTCATATAAAGTATTGTATAAAGTTGTACTTGAATTTGCATTCATGCAAATAAGTATAATTTTGTTAAGTGTAGTGAAATTAAGCATAGTTTGGAATACTTTATTTCTTGTTTATTTTAGAATGACGCGGAGAAAGCTCAGACAATCTTCTCTCAGATCATGTGCACAGACAGCCGACTATGCCAGAACCTAAAGGCAAGTTTATTTGTGTGTTTATGTCTAAATGAATGCTTAAAAATGTGCTTGTTAATTTGTAACCGCTTTGTTTTAAGGTTCTTATGCTGGCTGTGTCAGGGTCCATGAAAGATGTAATCTATGTCCTAACAACATCCCTAGTGTCAAAGACTCCAGTGTTTGTGAAGAAACCAGAATTCTCTCAGGAAGTGGTAAGATATTAACTTTGCTATGAGAACTACAGTACATTTCCAATTAAAAGTATGAATGAGACCTAAATGATTGTCTATTAGGGTTAGAGTTACTATTTACAAAATAACATCTAATTAATCAAAACTGTGATGTAAATAAAGCGGCCCTTCGCGCGGATGCCATTTTTCAACCTTTAGTTATTGTCTAATGTTGCTGTTAGAGCATAAATTATATCTGCAAAATGATAAAGCTCAATGTTCAATGCCAAGCGAGAGATAGTCTTTAACAGAATTCGCTTTTTGAGGACTACAGAGAACGGCTGAAATCAGACAACTTGCCGGGTAAATGATGTCAGTATTCCAAGTTTTTTAATTAACCTCCGCTCAAAGGAATACCCCAAAAAAGAGGTGAGGCGTTCCTCAGAGAAGAGGAAGAGCCACTGGAGTAGTGTTTGGTTATCAGAGATTATAAACATTTAACTGAGCTAAGCGCTAAACTACTTTCACTTTCATCACGGTCCTACAGCTGGTAATGAATTCAGCTACAGACATTCTAAGATAACCAACGCTCAAAGGACAGCTTCCATGACTTTAACATCGGCTGTGAAAGTTGTTCTGTGTAATACACATTGTCTGTGTGTGTGTATACCTCTAAAACACTTCTATGAAACATCCTTTGAAGTCCCGCCTGCAAATGTCTCCTGGTCAATCTGCTCGTTTTATTATACAATTTAGGTCCAATATAAAATGACAAAACTAAAGCTTCTGTTATTAGTGTTAATTAATATAACTTGTCAGACACCAATCGGTCCGGTATCATTTCCCCCTCTATAGTAGAGAAAAAGTCACGATCTCTAACCAAGATTGATGTTTGCGCATCAAGACCTTTGTTACACTTCGATCGATCCACATGTTTTTAACTGATGAAGTGAAGTTAACGCTATTGTTACTGTTTATTGCTAAAAGCCAAGGCTTATGAATACAGGTGCATTTAGAGGGGGACCGACCAATCACAACAGCCTGAGAAGCGCAAATTCGCTGATATGGGATGGGTGGGACATCTTCAGACACAAGCTATAAGCAGGGAGCCAATCACAATCGATTGGTTCAACTTTACCCACTAGAGTGTTTCGGAAGGATTGACCTTATAGAAACTTGAAAAAACCAATCGTTCTGGGAGAAGAGAGACAGCAGTAAACAATAGACTTGAAATATGTCAAATATAAAGCGTATTTTGAAACTAGAAACATGAAAATCCATTGTTAAATACCTAAAAAACATAATCAAAGCTTAGAAAACCGCCATAGATTGGAAACTTAAAAAAAAATTGTAAGTAATAAATATATTGTTTTTTAACATTCCTAAGGTCAAATTTTGAATGGAATGAGGGGGATGATGCATTAGAACCCATTAGAATTTAATATGTTGACCACATTGGATGCGGCGTGAGGTGACAATCCCATTATATTTGTCAGTAAAACAAATTATGAATAGAGCGTAGTTATAAAGTTTTGCATATCTTAAGAAACATTTCCCAAGAGTCTAAGTGTCCTAAATTCTGACAAGAAGTGTATCTAAAAATGTATTTTGGAAATATGAATTTCACTTTATTCAGATTTGAATATACATATTGTATGGAAATCGCTAAGAATTAAGCAAAAAAAACTGTGCAGCATGGTTTGGTGTTGTTTTTGTTTTCTGCTGTCTCTCATTCTCTTCTGCTCCTCTCTGTTTTTCTAAGGTTAATGTGTTGAGGAAGAAGAGTGCTAATGGGCTATGGGAGGGGAGTGTGGAGCAGGTGGTTAGACGGTTGGAAGATGCTGGCCAGATCACCGAGCAGACCCTGGATAATTTCCTGTGTCACACTCCCTCAGGAAAGAAGAGGCCTTTGGGAATAATGGAGCAAGAGAGGAAAACCAGCCGAAGGACTCTTAGACCTCTGCAGTCCACACTACTGTCAGAGTGAGCATGGAGCAGAAGAGTCTCAGTAACTATACTCATCTGCACCTTCTGAAGCTCCCCTTCAAGTCAAATCCAAGCTCATGCTTTGGCATCAACTACCTCCTTTCTTATTAAAACAACCTCTATTATATTCGGCTAAAGAACTGGACTTGAAAAACACTTTAAAATGTCACGTTCCTATAATGAAATGATAGATTATGTTTTTGAAGAGTTTTTGCTGAATAGATCAGTAAAAACAGTGACACAATAGCTGTCATTTACTCACATTTGTGTTGCTGCATCCATGTTTAGCAGCAATAAAAAGCATTTGGTAAATACACCAATATTCAGTTTCACTCTCTAAATGCTCTAAGTCATTAAAGAGAATCAAAAGATCAGTGTTGGAAGTGTTTTTATGCAATACCAGGGTTTTTCACATGCATAAAAGTGAAAACTTGGTGGTACTAAATCAGTATTTTAAACACATCTACTATTTAGAATATGAAGTATAACGTCAATTTGCTCATATGATGTAACTTGTGTATGTGTTTTCCCAGTTCCCGTTTGAATAAAATCGATCACAGCCATAAGGCATTCACAATATTTTACTGTGTAAAATAATCACCCTGTTGTTTTACATATACTTTTCCAATCCAGCCTTTTGAATTTCTGAATTATGTATGTTTAATTCAAGCAAATATAGTTGTTGGACTACGTTGACTAAAATTAAACAAAAATATATTTTGAAGAATTTAGGACAGTTTTGGGGCACTTTTGACTACCTTCGTAATTTTTCCCTACTATGGTAGTCAATGGGGTCAAAGAACTGTTCCATCACAAGCATTCATCCAAATATCTTTCTCTGTGTTCAGCAAAGAAATGTATACAGATTTGGAAAAACTAGAGAATGAGTAATTCATGAAAGAATTTTAAGTTTAGAGTGAACTATAGGGGGAAGTTTTATAAAGTAGAGTACATTGTTCAATTCAAGAATTGTAACCGTCGGTGAAACACAGACAGACATGGAGCCGGTTGCACCAGCTGGATGTACACCGGGTCGTAAGACAAGTTTTAAAATAAGTCCTGCGTAGAAATTATACCTGTTGCACCACCAAGGCGTGGCGTACGTCTGAGACTAAACCTTTCGTCTAGTAGGTAGTCAAGTGAAACTTGGCGTTTTTCTGTGTTATATTTTTTGAGGACTATTCTAAGGGCCCTTGTTTCACTGGGAGGCCAGCAGAACCCATGTTTGTAAGTGCGTGTCCCCTTAAGACGTATGCATTGTGTGTGCCCTTGAAAAGATGGAGGCAGATCATTCAGAGAAGCAGCACTGGTGCAGCGCTTCAGTTCTGTACCTATATCGACATGGCGCAGCGGCAGACAAAATCCGGATATCAGAAGAGAAACAAGAGAGAGAAGAGACGTTGAGATGGGGACAACTTGTCAGCCAGTTTTAAAAAAAAAGTTAATTTACGTTCCCTGTTTTGTGTTATGGTCCTTTAAGTTGTTTTAATTCACATAAACCAGGGGAGTCCAAAGTCAGTCCTGGAGGGCCTGTGTCCTGCAAAGTTTAGCTTCAACCCTAATCAAACACACCTGAACAGCTAGTCAAGGTCTCACAAAGCAGACTGGAATCTTCCAGACAGGTGTGTTGAGCCAAGTTGGAGCTAAACTCTGCAGGACTGTGGCCCTCCAGGACCAACATTGGACACCCCTGACATAAACTATCAGTCTATCAGTTACACACCCCAATACTTTGTAACGCAATACGCCAAGGAAGTATTCAAGGTGTGTGTGTGTAACAGCTCAAGAATACTCTGGGTGTGCAAAAGTATGTGTAATATGGTAATGTAATGAATATTTTGGTTTAGTTTTTTATTTGTAGACTAAGATTTATAGACTCATTTTTAGTTAATTAATTAATAAACCGTTCAAATGTATTTATCTTAGTCTCTTATTGAAAGCAATATGCAATCACTCTTTGGGGGCCAGAGGGCAAATGAGCCAGAGGGCCCGAAAACCCTAGCTGGGCATTACGTGGTGTGCCCCTGTCAGACATATGCAGCAGCTACTTGGGCATCACTTTGCACATTCACAAGGTTTTACAGACCTTTATTGGCCTGGCAGTATTGCCTGTTGACGTTCATGCTGCGGTATCCTCGTGACTTGGATGTATTCGTCTTCCCTATGTACTGACCGTCTATGGCGGTCAGGAACTATGAAATAGAACTGTTCTATGAATAGTGGAAGACCGCCAGAATCTCTTGTCTCTCGAATTGAGAATCACAAAGAGACCGACTGTGAATGAAGCACACGATGTTTTATGTTTACTTAATTGTTTTCTCTTTCAGATCTATCCGAGGCAAGAACCAAAATAAATCTGTGACCCAGTGGAGGTCTTCCACCCCCAAGCGAAAATCGCACAAATAAAAGAAATATCAAATCATGCGTTTTGTCCGAATGCAAACAAAGAAGCTATCGTCTTGCACATAGGTAAACTAACCCATTGCAAATAAATATATTGATTAGGCCTATTGTAGTTTTTTAAATGTTTTGCTTTTAACTGTGCATTTTAATTTCATGAAAGTTTTGTACACAAAAGCACCCGCTAACCTTGTAATTTCAATCATTTAAATAATCATATAATTACTTTATTAATGTAATGAAAATTCAATTTTCTGTCAGTTTTGGTCGCAAGCTCGTTTCATAAATGAGGCCATTGTCACGAATTGTCATCTGTTAATTCGTGTCCGTCAGCACGACTTTTTTCGTGCCAAAACCCAGCACGATTTTCAATCAAATGTATTTAAAAACGCGGTATATTTCATATGTATAGAGATATCAACGCAATCTGATGGGAATTCATACCTAATTTAAGGTGGTTCATTCGCGTGAATTCCTCTTTCCTACGATCGCATTGTTATGTTTTGACTTTTCCCCTCTGAACTTAGGTTTAGGGGCGGGGTTAGGGGAGCCATTTATCGTTGTTTTTCCCCCTCGTGAAACTCGCATTTTTAGCAAAATTAGCCTTTGGGGCTGTGATTTTAGGGTTTGAGGTGAAGTAGGGTGTCAGTTAGCCACATCTTGAAAAGTCGAGCTAAGCAGTGTTGGGTAAGTTACTCTGAAAAAGTAATTAATTACTAGTTACTCATTACATATTCAATAGTGTTATTAGACTACTATACAAATTACTCTGTCCAAAAAGTATTTAGTTACTCATTACTAATTACTTTCTATATCCTACATCAACCTTGATTAGTAAAGCAATTCAAGGATAGACATGAAACGGCTTATTTAATTAATTCAAATAAATAATATTATTCACAGACCAAAGTATTACAAATGTGCGAATTATACATTAAACCACAGATTTTAAAGTTAGTCTTTGAATTTTGATGTCAATACACTATTGCACACGCATGTATTGCACAAAGTATTTGGTTTAATTACATCAAAAGTAACTGTAATGAAATTACAGTAGAAATAAGAGTAATCCCTTACTTTACTTTTTCAAGGGAAAAGTAATTAAAATACAGTAACTAATTACTTAGTAATTAGTTACACCCAACATTGGTGCTAAGTGACACGAACAGAAAGTCGAGTGACATTAAAGAAACGTTGTGCACTGACACAAAAATGGGCATAATAGCATTTCAATACTATTACACACTATTTTTTATTACAAAAGTTTTTATTTCAGTCAGTAGCTCACATAGTTTACAAATTGTCTCTCTATTGTAGCATTACATGTTATACATAACTTTTATTGCTTCGTGCCACTTATGTCATTGACTTTGCAGGACCCACAAACGTTGTTTATAAAAATTGTATACATGTCTAAATTAAATGTATAAGCACCTACAAACACTGATAGCCAGCCCGCACAGTGGAGCAAACGCAGGCAGTGAGCGCACACATACCGGTAAGCTGCCTCCGAATGCAGCGATATGAGTTTGACAATGCAGCAGAAACAAACGATCTTTAAGCAATTAAGACTCGTTATTTGAACATTTTAAATCCTTTTTATTGCAATGTTAGAAGTTCCTCTCTCAAAAACAGCATGTTTGGAGTTTGATTGGATTATACGAACGAATAACTGGCCATTGTGGCCAAAGCGCTCCGTTTGAATTTTCCTAGATCTTCTACCATTGTCGAACCCTGAAGCTAACCTTACCCACTGAACCATTTCTGAACTTGAATCTGAATTTCTGCGTTTTGAAATTTTTCATTATTAAATTTGAGTATTTAAATATTCATATTCAAATATATAAATACAAATTCAGAACTATATTGAATATCAGGAAATATTCAAATTTGTGGAAATTTCAAATTCAGATTATTTTGTCAGATTTCTGGCTTCATCAAGTCAAGTCTGCTTTATTGTCAATTCTTCCACATGTACAGTACATACATACAGAGAAACGAAATTGCGTTACTCTCAGACCCTTGGTGCATACAATTAACATTAAACACTGACAGTAGACGTTGAAATACAGATAAATACGGTTTAACCATATGTACATAAGAACTATACAGATATACAAATGAGGACATTGTGGAACAATAAAAAAATAAAAAAGAGATAAAGTGACAATAGGCACATGGCAGATAAAGTGCAAACCAGTAAAATAAAACAAAACTGTGCAGATACGAGTAGTGCAAGAAAAAAAGAACAGTCTTTTATCAGTCTTTTATTCATACACAGGATGGGAGAGATTTTTGAGCAGTAGTAGGATGAGCTGTTTGGTGCTGCGGAAAAAATGGAAGACAGGACGATCAGATATTTGAGATGCAAGAAGGAAACTTAACTTGTCCGTGAATTACCTGAGACAGCGCTGGATTATTTTAAATTAATTCACGAGAAGGAACGCTCTTGTTAAATGTTATTTCATTTTATATGTACATTACATTATGAACGAAACCAAGTCTGCTGTCATCTTATCTGCATTTTACGAAGATATATATAATTTAAGTGTAAAATATAAGGGACGAGTTTAAACTCTGATTAAAAGAAACTGACTAAAATATCTCTTTACAGAAAATAATATAATTTGATACTGTACAGAAAAGATTGGATGTGATGTTTAGAATTAATTTGCAATGGTTTCGATTTCCATACCTTTTTCAGTCCTATTTTACACAATTGAAAACCATTACGCCCTGCCGATAGTTTACAGGAAGGCTTCGTTTTACCAGCACTGAATTTTTAGAATTAATCAGTGAATTATCACTTTGGTAAACACAAAACAGACGGGAATGGAAAGCTGCTTCACTGACTGAATATCCAGACGTCTTGATTTTCTTTAGCGTTTTGTCTTGTGTACTGTAAATTTGATTGTATCTTCTAATTATTGTTCCTCTTTAGCATCTTTAATGATTTGGAGGCAGTGAGAATGTCACTCTCAGTGACGTAAAATGTGGCCGCGCATTGTCTAAACTGAGCCTGATTGTAGTTTTAGATGATGCAACAGGTGTAAATATACTTTACAAGTCTGGACGTAGTTAGACCCAATGGTGGGCTAAGACCCAAATATGTCCTCTGCTGGTGCAACCGGCCCCATGTCTTCTACATTTAAAATAACATTTCGCCCAACGTGGGGCTCGAACCCACGACCCTGAGATTAAGAGTCTCATGCTCTACCGACTGAGCTAGCCGGGCGTACATAGATTTGATTGGGGATCTTCTTCGTTAGTTGAACCAATGAGATCTCGGCCTGGTATTTCGACAGGCGCTAGGACCGGCCAACGCTACCCAGAGGCTTCTGGTTTATCGCTGTGGATGTGCGGTGATCCAGACCGAGTCCATGAACGCTAGCTTAGCGTAACCCCGACAGACGCGCATTTTCAGACGGGTCGGTTGAACGTAACATTTCGCATAACCCCTTATTTTCTTCCGAAGTATAATCGCGTTCGGGTTTAAAAGTGAAGGTCAAGGTGGAGGCTGTTATTTGATGTGAAAGGCTGTAGATCTGGGCATACAGAGAGAGAGGCTCCTGCCTGCCACACAAGATGGAGTGCCAGTGGAAACCCGACGAACAGGGACTTCAGCAGATCTTACAACTACTCAAGGAATCACAGTCCCCCGACACATCCACACAACGATCCGTCCAACAAGTATCCTTTACTACGTCAACAAAAAAAAAACGGGAGCATTGACAGACCATGGAGGAGGGATGGTGGAGTTGTTGTAGGAGTTGGCCTGTGATTTGGCGTATACGCTTCTTGTACTTGATAATTGAAACGTGCACGCGGTGACTGACACCGTGTTTATGTTTTATTTGTTGTAGATTATTATGTGACGAATATGTTGTCAGTATTTGTATCGTTGTTTGCGATTTTGAAAGTGATTAACCTGAGCTTAGATGAGAAAGCGGGTCCATCTGCTGTCAACTCTCCTACACCACACACGAGAAACTGTAACATCGCCTCTGCGATTATTTATAAACAATCATCTGAACTATTTAAATATTGGGCGGGTCTCAAAACCTACATTGATGGCTTTTTGATCGGCGCTTTTTGAACGACAAGTGCCGTAAATGCTGCCTAGATAGTCCGTTTAATAGTTGTTGATTTTCAGACGAATCACGATTTTATATAATCGGATGCAGCTCAAACAAAGACATCTGAAATGAGCGATGCCAGTATAACACGACCAAGGTGTTTTATCTGTTATGCCACATATTGTGTGGAAATAATCTCTTTCAGGGTTTTGGTGTATTCAAATGGAGATGTTTATTTAGCTTTCTCTAAAAAAAAATGATATTTTGTCACTAGTGGGATTTGCATTCAGTCTCTTACAAAGAAGTCGACGTTCATATTTATATTACTGGATGCATCATTTTTAATTAGAGATTGTTTGCGCATTATGCTTTGACGAAGCATGTCTGGCTATACAGTATACATATACATACAGTAGCCTGTAATAATTACGTCTTTAGGTGACACGTTAGCCCTTACGTTTCCATTATAGGCTACTCTGTGGTTTGCATGATGTTCCTTAATGTGCACCCAAGAAACTTGAGCAGCTCAATCAATATCCAGACTTCAACAACTACTTGATATTTGTCCTCACAAAACTAAAGACAGAAGGTAAGATGGACCTGCCTTAATACGTCGCTTCTTTAAAGTCCCTGTTATTGACCTCAATGAACATCATTCTATTGTTTGTACGTTGACACATCGTGTATGAGGAGGCAGTGCTACAGTAGCAGATGCAGAAAATCCTCTGTTGATCTGCAGTTTGGCTATTGGATGTCATTAATGAGATCTGCCATGACAGTTTGAGGGAAATGTAATGTATTAAGAGGGAATCTTATTGCATTAACTGGAAAGGATGGGTCTGATAAAAGATGAGTTGAGGTTGAATCAAGCAACCCATTATATGATGTTTGGTTTCAAACAGTGTTTAGTATTGCTAGTTCAAATACCAGGACTATTAGTGCTTCAGAGACTTTAGGTCAATTGTAATCTGTCAAGTACCCTGGCAGATCTTTTGAACTTGTGTCCATGGTGGGGTTTTACATCATGCGATGTGTGTAGAAATGACACTTGTTTGGTCATAAACTGTACCCTGTTTTCCCTCACAAAGATGAGCCCACTCGCTCTCTCAGCGGTCTCATTCTGAAGAACAACGTTAGAGCCCATTACCAGAACTTCCCGAATGGCGTCTCTGACTTCATAAAAAATGAGTGTCTGCAGAACATTGGAGACTCCTCACCGCTCATTAGAGCCACAGTGGGTGAGTATGGACTGGCAGTGCATTTAGAGTCTGGCTCTGAGCCATGACATCAACATTATTGTGCCTCAGGGTCTGTGTATGGCTTTTGTGTTGTTGTATTTTGGTGTAAGATGATGTATTGATTTTTGTGGTGCACCAGGACCAGGTCTAGATAAGTTGTGTTTTCTCATTGTGAATAGACTGTGTAAAGAGGTGCTATGTTTCTATGGTTACCCACCATCTACCAAAGCACAAGTTTGCATATTTATTTAATTTTTCTATCATTCTGTTTGAGAAAAATTAAATTGGTTTTATAAAAATGTTTTCCAGACAGTGATGAGTAAGAGGTGTTTTAGTGATTTATTTCAGATTTTGTGGGATTTAACGAAATCTCGAAATTTATCATAAATTTAAGCAATTAAAAAACGACCACCAACCAAAAGAATTGATGTTCTACAATTGTATGACTGAATATGTTTTTGGTTTACTTAAAAGTACTTATATTGGGGGGCAAAGCAATCCAACCTACACAAAGGGGGCCTTACAACTACAAAGTTTGACTACCACTGATCTTAATGGTAATTGTCATAATAAAGGTTCTACATTAACTCTTTCTGTTCCTCAGGCATTTTAATCACAACTATAGCCTCTAAAGGAGAGTTACAGAACTGGCCAGAACTTCTACCTAAGCTCTGTTTACTGCTGGACTCGGAGGACTATAACACTTGTGAAGTAAGACATATACACTCAGTATGACTCTTTGGTTTTACAATATGTACTAGTGATCAATCACAAGTGTTCAGTGCTGATTATGTGTGTAATAGCCAGGGTTCAAAACATATTGTGATTGGGCCCTAAAAGACAGATGTGGAAGTGGAAAGTGGATGTGACCACATCATATTTGTAGTGTAAAATGCTAACGTGCCTTGATTTGTCCTTGAACAGCAGCTTCAAATTTACATTGGGCTTTTTACAATAAACTCAATTTATAAATGTATTGTATAAACCAAATATTCTTTAATTAACATTTGTAAATATACGTCGTCACAGGGTTCCTTCGTGTTTTGGAGAAGTATGGAAAAGCATGGATTTTAATTTGATTGTTTTCCAGGTCTGGACTAGTATGGAAAGAAGAAAATTGAGTATTGAGTTTCTAGACTATTGTCCTATCCGTTTTTCTTAAATATAAAATGAACAATTTATGAAATAAATGTATTTTTATGAAGTCAGGAGCATGTTTCGAACACTGATAAAAGATTGGCGCTAGACCAAATTTGCTGGAGGATTGTAATCTGTGATTTGGATGTTACGCAGTTCGGCAGCAACAAAGCCATCGAGAGAGAGAGTTGCGTCAACTCCGTTGACTCCAATGGAACAGGTTTTTCACAGCAATGGTGGTTCATGGAACCTCTCAATAGTTCCTGGAATTTTCTAGCAAATGCATGGAACTTCAGCAAAATAGACCGATTGCTTTCTCTGTCTTTCCAGAGTGCTTTTACTTTGTACTCTCTATTTAAAAGTGCTTGACACACAAAAAATTAAAACGAACCTGACTAAACGGGCGATTGTAATACCCAATAATGCAAACTACAAAATGTTGAAATGAGACAAAAACATGACGATGCCTTCACCAGTTCATCCTAAACTGCATTGTTTTGACTCATGTGAGTTAAAAGGTTGGGATTAGCCTATTAAAACAACAATATTATTTACAAATATTTCAAACGCATCAATTAATTTTTGTTTTTTAATTCTCTTTCTATATTATTATAATTTTTTTTTATAAAAAAACAAGTGTCGAACAAGTGTAAAGTTGCGGTTACATTTGTCATTCCAAACCCAAATACTCTTGAAAGATTGATTGCATTTCAATCTTGTAATGTTTTTATAAAAATATCAATTGGCCATGTGTTTACTCATCACTGATAAACATAAAAAGACAGACATGGCTTTAGCTATTGTTATCTAATTTGCACTCAGTTGTTACAAAATGCACATACGTAGCTCAAGAAATTTTTTTTTTTGTTTGAGACAAAGTTCTGCATACGGCTCGGATTGAATGTTGTAAAATTTTGAAAGAAGCCAAGTTAATGGATTGTAGTTCTCTTGTCATGTTCATCAATTCATTATATTTCACCATTCCTTTTGTTTCTTTGGGATGAAGATTTACAGTTTTAAAACAATCTTTTTTATATTTTAAATATTGCCTGAAAAATCAGACTTCTATGTTTGAGTCTGGAAAAGTATGGAATTTTGAAATGGAAAATATGTAGATAAATAATGATGTGTCTTCCAACTTGTGATCAGATCACAAGGACAGATCTTAATAGTAAAACCAGGTGTAAACAGTTGTTCAGTCACATATCTCATGTTTATTTCCCCTTTAAGTGTGCTCAACTGAAGCTATGTGATGATGGATATATGATGACTCGTTGTTTATGTTTGCTCTCAGCTGTTGATGTAAGAGATGTAAGAGCTGCATACCTATTAAGGGTGTTTTCTGTTCTGACATCCACATGAGCGGAATATACATCATCATTTTGTTGTCTGTTCATAATAGATTATGTGCTCATCGTGTTGTCCTATGGCATTTTTTACATATGTTGTTGATTAAGTCGGCTTGTTATTGGTCTGCCAATTTAGTCGTAATGTTTTAATCAAAATCATAATAGTGATATCCTGGTTTAAGGTATGATTTATTCCTTAAACCAGGATATCAATTATTATTAAGTTTTCTTTACTATTTTGTGATTGGTTATGTCTGTCAAAAACCGAGAATCAAATTTGGACTATTCTTTTTTTATAAAGCATTGGGGTATTTTAGAAATAGAAAGAAATGTAGAAAAAAATAAAAACAGAAAAATAACTAAGATAGAAACTAATAACACTTTGTTTAATGTTGTAATCTGGGTACAAGCAATTTAACAATTAGAAAGCAACTTTTCTGCTGTTGTGCTTGCAGTTCCTTGATGTTTTCCTTTACTAGTGCAATAAATGTGGGTTATCCTTTATGTGACCGTGTCCGAAGAAAACTAAAACATATTGGACACTAGGCAATTTAGTTTTTCATATATGCTTTTGAAATCTCTAGAGGTTTAGGCATCTGGGCTCAAGAAGGACATAGTTTAAAATGAGATCTGTACAATCGATGTACATGCGCTTGTGTCATACATACATGCTTTGATGACGCATGTTGACTGTAGTGTTGAAAGTTTGCATATTTGAGGGTTTGGTCTGCAATTAGGACGGTGCTTTGTAAGCTCAGGTGCTGCCGGGCTTATTTGCGAGTAGCTTTTATGTTTTTCAACTTATTAGTGTTTGTTGCGGCGTTGAGAAAACATGCAGGGTCATAACCCTGCTGAGCACACACCTAAGAAGCTACTTTTAAGTACTAGTGGAATAAATTCATTTTCCCACACCTAAACATGAACAAAGAGACACTCGGCGTACACGATACAATGAGCTTCTCTGTGTGACTATGAGACTCTTGCTGAGCGGGCTTGTTAGCACAGATTGAGGTCAGTTATTTTCTGCTGTGGAGATCAGATGTGATCACAACTAATCACAGACACGGTTGGAGATGGTGTTTATACTATTACTGCATGTTACGTTTCAAACAGGGCTGTGTGTAAGGGAATTAACAATTGCTGTTGAATTCATTAATATAAGTCAGAGCCCTAAAAGGGTGTTTTATATGAGACTAATTTACACAGACTCATGCAGAACTGTCCGTGTAAGATTACATCTTCTGCCTTCCTGTGGCGCTTGGTGGGTGTGTTATAGGAATGTCATGCTGCCAATCTGTACTGATTGGCAAATCCTCATGCAGCATGCTGTCTAAGTATTTAGAATATGAAACTATATATATAGTAGTGTCTGTGGGTTTGAAAAAAAATCAAAGCTCACAGCCCATCTTACACTGGCATGCTGAGTGGGAGAATCACTAGCTATTCATTTCCATGTGCCCAGAATGTGTTCCTGTAGCTTAACTCGTGGACCATGTTACTGGCAAAGCAAAGGTCACAAGTGCAGATCCCCGGGAACACGCTGTCTGATTTGTATACCTTGAAGTCACTTAGATCAGAAATCTGTTAAATGCCTGAATATAAATGAATACATACATAGTGGGTATGTGTATCTGTTTGTGTTGAGGTATAAAATAATGCATGCATTTACTCTTATGGTCCTTTAGTTTGTTTTGGAATACGACTCCTCTGGCTGATACATGCATTCTGAGCAGTTACGAGACGCAAATCATTTTCAGAATGTCGGAGACTTTATTTAGCTTCGGTGTAGAGTAGGTTCAGGCTTTATAATTGGTTTAACGTGCAGAAATGTTATATGTTATCTAGCCAGGCTAAGCCAGCATGGTTAGGTTGGTCCTGACCTTTAATGAGTCATTGTTGGCTGAACGAGGCCATGCACTCTATTGGTCGATGAAGAAATTATGTTAATTATTATATAATTATATTTTATATTATAATTTGTTAATTCTACTGTCATTGCAAATGTAACCAAAGGCCATTGTTTGTTTTTTTTAGTTTTTTTTCTTATTATAGTTTATGATACGGATGTCATGCATTGATGTAATCGTATAGATGGATAGATTATCATCAACATTGTAGACGCACATGAAATCTTTGTTCGTTAAATATTGTAAAAAAACTTTGTGTGTTTGTTTTGACCTTGAAAGGAGAAGTCCTTTGTTCCTCTCTCACTGCGTTCCAGCTCAAAATACGCTGTCTCCAACCAAGTGCAAACTGACAGTGGAGACGGTTGCCATGGCGACAGTCAGGCCAGACAGCTCGTTGCCATGGTGCTGTATGTGCTGGTGACCTGATTAGATTCCTTACAGGTGGAATGTCTGGAACTTGATGTGTTAGTGTGGTGCCTTTGCTTTCCGGGTTTGGTTTCGGATCGTTTTGGATGGTCAGGACCTCTTGTCCTGGCTACTCTCACAAACACATTCAGAATAGAGAGGCCATACATCGTGTGTTCAGCCTGTAACCTTGGTATCGGCACAATCCATATACCAGTCAGATTTGAGCCTAAGGCAACAGCAAATAAATTATTATTAATCAGGAGTACCCACATCTCATGCCAAAAAATAGGATCTGGGCATCTGTCTACTGAAAGCATTGGCTTTTCTCTCTCCGACACTCACGGGTTGTTACGACAGCTTTGTTGATTAAAATGGAAGTGCTGTAGGTTGAAATGTAACATTCTTTTTTCCTGGTGTGTTCTTTCAGGGTGCTTTCGGAGCTCTGCAAAAGATCTGCGAGGACTCTGCTGAAATCCTGGACAGTGACATGTTGGACCGCCCACTCAATGTGATGATCCCAAAATTCTTGCAGTTCTTTAAGCACAATAGCCCCAAAATCAGGTGGGACAAATCAAACTGCATACACCAAAAAAGCATTGCCATCGCGATAGCAGTCAATCAAGTTAGCATGTTATCGGCATTTTTTGACTATTAAGTCAACTACAGTTGCCGAAAAATTGTCGACAAATCTTGAAGAATTTGTTTTATTTGTATGTTTTATATGCTTGTGGTCTGTCTTAGGTCACATGCCATTGCCTGTGTGAACCAGTTTATCATCAGCAGAACACAGGCCTTAATGCTGCACATAGATCCTTTCATTGAGGTATGCAGACCAACTCCAATATTTATTTGTGGTCACATAATGAAAAAATGTTGTCAGTTTTGTAGTTTTTAGGAAAAAATGGTCATGTTATTTCTTTGTGTTTCTGTGTGTACCATAGAACCTGTTTGCACTGGCAAGTGATGAGGAGCCTGAAGTGAGGAAGAACGTGTGCAGAGCTTTAGTCATGCTTTTAGAAGTTCGACTTGACCGTCTCCTTCCTCACATGCACAACATAATTGAGGTTAGACCACCCCCCCATCAACCACTCAAACTCAGGAATCAGCTGCTATCAGAATGTCATGATCATGTTTAACAGTTGCAAATATTTTCTGAATATAAATATCGTCATAACCAAACATGCAAAATGATGCAATAACAGTCTCTTGTAGAATTATAGTGTGGCAGCAATGTCTTCAAGATTGACCCACCTTCAAACCTACATTTCCCACAACCCCCCTCTTCCTTTGTGTTTCTCAGTACATGTTACAAAGGACACAGGACCAGGATGAAAATGTCGCTCTGGAGGCTTGTGAGTTCTGGCTCACTCTTGCCGAGCAACCGGTGTGTAAAGAGGTTCTGTGTGGACACCTGCCAAAGTGAGTATAACCATAACAATTTCTACTACATAGATGCATTTAAAGTCAAGAAAAGATTGTTTATTTAGTCCATGGAAAATAAAAAAACACTGTGAATGCGAACTTTGGGCTTGATATTTAAAGGAATAGTTTACCTTAAAATGAAAACTATCTTTTATACAGGAACAAATAAATTTGTGAATAATTTATATCTTTGCTCAGTTGAACACAAAGAAAGATATTTGGAATAATGTTTGCAACTGATAGTTTTGGGGCATCATTAGCTTTACTAAATTCCTCAAACTATCTTCGTTTGTGTTCAACAGAACAGAAAAATCCTACTATGGTAGTTCAAAGAACTGTCAGTTGCTAACCTTCTTCCAAAACTCTTTCTTTGTCTTTAACCAAACAAAGACATTTATATTGGTTTGGAACAAAAAGAAAAGTTTTTTTAGGTTATAGCTAAAACTTTGCAATGCACAGCCCCACAAATTGTACAAAAATGTGTTCATGTGTGTTTTTGTTGCAGGTTGACACCAGTGCTTGTCAATGGAATGAAATACTCTGAGATTGACATAATCCTTCTAAAGGTCTGTTTAATTTCATCGTTCTTCTTTGTTCGTATATCACATAAACACACCATTAGGCCTGTCGCGATAACACATTTTTGATTGGCGACTAATTGCATCAGAAATAATTAAAATAATCAATAATATTGTCATTTCATAAATAAGTAATGATGATATAATATAATGCAAGTACACCCTTTAAAAGAACAAAGACCTTTTGGACATTGAAATTGGAATATAAATAATATCTGGAGTGTAACGATTTAAAATAAATATAGCAGACACTTCCAGTTTTTAATTATAATTGTCTGATATTCATAACAGGCCATTATGATGAAGATTAGGGTGAGCAGAGCCCTTGATATGTGAACTGTAGAGAGGGCAGCACGATTGTATTTTAAAATTTGACCGCTTGAAAAACAATTTCTCTTCATCTGGAATGACTTTTTGAGTGGTGTTCCATTCGTGAAATATATTCATACATGAGAAATGTCATATTTAACTTTAATGTCTGTAAGACCTCTTTTGAGCTTCAAATGTGATGCGGCTTTTGTTTTTTGATATTTGTACTGATGTTTTCGTTACCTCCAAATTTAAAGAGTAGAGCGTCTTGTTCACACGCTCATTTGTTTTTAGAGTGGGAGGTTTTCGGAATTGACAACAAGCTGATTAGGCCTCGTGTGTGGCCCGAAACTCGCTTTAGACACACAGACACAGGGCAGAGCTAACAGACAACTCGATCACATAAAATGTTAATGTGAATCCCTTTTATGTAAACTAACGTAAATATAAACTCAATGGCGATATATTGCATCCCCATTACCGACATCAAGTTGATATAAAATATAAATTGACTATCGCGACAGGCCTACACACCATCATGAAAAGTTTTGAAAACTCTTTTCTTGGCATAAAATGTCCAAATTCGTAAATGATTGTCAGGGAGATGTTGAAGAAGATGAAGCAATCCCAGACAACGAGCAGGACATTCGCCCAAGGTTCCATCGCTCGCGCACCGTTGCCCAGCAACATGAGGGTGGAGACTCCATTGAAGAAGAGGAGGACGATGACGATGATTTGGATGATGATGAAACCATCTCTGACTGGAATCTAAGTAAGAGAGGGCTGAAGTCAAATCCTTGATTCTTGGTTTCAGAAGCTTGGTTTTTTAAAGTCTAGATACTTGTAGTCACTGGTTTGCATGTGTCGTGTGTTCAGGAAAATGTTCCGCAGCTGCACTGGATGTCCTGGCAAATGTTTTCAGGGATGATTTGCTGTTGCATATTCTTCCTCTGCTGAAAGAACTGTTGTTCCATCCAGAGTGGCTTGTTAAAGAGTCGGGCATACTTGTGCTTGGAGCAATTGCTGAAGGTATTTAATAAACATCCACAATAACATGCTATAATTCGAATTTAAAAAACTAACCAAAACTGTTCTCTCATTCTCTCCCCTTTAGGCTGTATGCAAGGAATGATTCCCTACCTCCCAGAGTTGATTCCTCATTTGGTACTCTGTCTCTCTGATAAGAAGGCTCTGGTTCGATCCATCACCTGCTGGACTCTGAGTCGGTACACGCACTGGGTGGTTAGCCAGCCTCCCGACACCTACCTCAAACCTCTCATGACTGAACTGCTCAAGCGCATTCTGGACAGCAACAAGCGTGTCCAAGAGGCCGCCTGCAGGTGAGAATGTTGCCTAGAATGTTCTTTAGACCCCACGAAGTTCAACTATTCTCAGTTTTCCTCTTTGTGCCTCTCGTAGTGCCTTTGCAACCCTGGAGGAGGAGGCGTGCACTGAGCTGGTGCCGTATCTTGCTTACATTTTGGACACGTTAGTGTTTGCTTTCGGTAAATACCAGCACAAGAACCTGCTCATCCTCTATGATGCCATTGGGACTCTGGCTGACTCTGTGGGCCATCATCTCAACAAACCAGTAATGCACTTTCACACACAGAAGCACTTAAAATTATACACTGTATCTTTCTCTTAGACATAGATATATATTTAGTGTTTTGTGCCAACTCAATCAGTGCATGTCTATTAAATACACATGCACAGCTGCAGTTTGCTGTTTGTGTGTTTTTATTTACATAATTGTATTCTTTATGCAGGAATATATTCAGATGCTGATGCCTCCATTGATTCAGAAGTGGAACCAACTAAAAGACGAAGACAAAGACCTCTTTCCCTTACTAGAGGTAAGTCCTTGTATCTCCTCTTACCATATTTGGAACATCAGCTTCCAAAGCAATTGTACTAACAGGTACGCCCACCTTACTTGCATGTACATTTGGGCGGTCTTATTCAAATCATACCACGAACTGACGTGGATTTGTGGGGGACTTTATGGAATACTCGATTCTGATTGGCTTACTTTAGAATTTTGTTTTTATAATCATTTTTTATAAAAATAATTATCCATTGGGGAGTCGCTATGTTATAAGCGAAGTAATGTATATTTAGTCAGTCTTTGGCAGAATGAACCAGTAGGATGATAAAAAGTCAGTTGCTAACATTCTTCAAAATATCTTTCTCTGTGTTCAACAGAACAAGGAAAGTTATAGGTTTGGAATAACTAGAATAATTCAGGATAGAATTTAGATTTTTGGGTGAACTGTCCCTTTAGAAAAGACCCATTAATTTAAGACATTGGCATATTTAGCAGATTAAAGATTATTTTAAAGATTATGTCTAATTCTTCAATCATTATACAGTGTCTTTCGTCTGTGGCCACTGCTCTTCAGAGCGGCTTTCTGCCATACTGTGAACCTGTCTATCAACGCTGTGTCAACCTGGTCCAGAAAACACTCGCTCAAACTGTGGTAAGAATCTTCACAAACACAACCACAAAATATCCTGTTAAATGTGATATCGGAGTCTCTATTGAAGGAAATGCATTATAATATACATAATTATGTCTACAGAGGTCTATAATGATTTGCGTTATGTTTTTATTACATTAGAATGAGCTATTTCTATCTGCTTAACCGCAGGTCCCCTTGCATTGAATTCACAAAGTTGGTCCCTTCGGCAAAAAAACTAAAACATGACAACATCTTAGTTTTGTGTCAGCCTCTGTAGTGCTTCAAAAGGAAGTGATTGAGTGAGCCATTGGCTGCAATTGCAACCTCACCACTAGATGCAGCTAAATTTTGCACATTAGACCTTTAAAACATTTATCATGCAAACATTTAACAATTATGTACATATTTATATAATCTGTCTTTGACCACATTCTCTTTCTTTCGGTGTCACAGCTTCATCAGAATCAGCCTGAGTTCTATGAAGCTCCCGATAAAGATTTCATGATCGTGGCTCTGGATCTGCTCAGCGGATTAGCAGAGGGTCTTGGTGGAAACATAGAGCAGCTGGTTGCCCGTAGCAACATTCTCACTCTTATGTACCAGTGCATGCAGGTAACCATAAAAACAGTCAACAATTGGAAAACCAAGAATTTGTAGCTTAGAACAAGGGATGCGTGATCTGTTCCCAAACACTCTGCAGCTATGTAAATAGTTTTCTCCTCAGGATAAAATGCCAGAAGTTCGGCAAAGTTCTTTTGCTCTGTTGGGAGATTTGACCAAAGCCTCATTCGAGCATGTGAAGCCCTGCATTGGTATGTTTAATCACATTCACAGACACTCCATCAAATTAAACTATTAACAGTGCTTTCAGATACTGAACCTTATTGACGTTAATCTTTTTCCAGCTAATTTTATGCCTATATTGGGCACCAACCTGAACCCAGAATTGATATCAGTGTGCAACAACGCAACATGGGCCATTGGAGAAATATCTATTCAGATGGGTGAGTATCATCATCAATTAATTTTTACAAAAGGTATGAAGCCTCATATTTTTCTCTGAAATGTTCACATGCTCTCTGTCTCCACTCAGGTTCTGATATGCAGCCGTATGTCCCAATGGTTCTTCAACAGCTGGTGGAGATCATTAACAGACCCAACACACCCAAGACTCTGCTGGAAAATACAGGTACCATTTGAGGGGTGCGAGACCAGGCTGACCCCTCAAGAGAGGTTTCTGCTCCCCTCCTTTTCCCAAACTCTCCCAATCCCCATTCTGCAGTGCTTAATAATCTCCATACAAACTCCAGGAGTTGGACCTTACAAGGTTTGATGGTAATAAGGTTACAAATTATAAAAAGAAATTATAAATTGATATAAATATTGTTTTCGTTGCACAGTATTCAGTCGAGTAAAGAATTGTGAAAATTTTGAGAACTGAAATGATTTTGTTTCTTAAATGGAGTTTATCAGCACATCTTAACAGACCTTGCAACTGTCCAGCTGTGGTAGTGACTGAAGCGGTTTAATAACAAAGTCTGTTACTATATCATTGTAATGAAATTGTAAGCATCAATCAGTGAAGTATTGCAAAACAATGATGTATGTATTTTAGCTGGAAGACAGATTTGAGGAGTTCTGCTGTATATTGATTTCAATGTTTTAGTCAAAGCTTTAAACCTTAGATATTAATTTAGTATAGTCGGAACTGCTAAACTCCTATCTAAATCTGTGGTGTTTACTTGAAAGTATAGCACCTGAACCTTTCAAAATGTATCCCAGTTACGCTCCTCTCTGATTGGGCAGCTCCAGTTAAAGCTGTAGCCAGAGGCGTAGTGGCCGCCCATGCTAGGCTTTGTGAAATCTGAAATGAGGTTGAATGATCCTAATATTCACCCACAGAAACAAGGGTACTTGTAGATGTGTTCCTGTTCGTCGATTTATTTCTGTTGTTTTTAGTTCCTTTTCTTTTTCAATGTGAATGCATATCTGCAAATAGATGTTGAATGTTGTTTAGTTAAGGACGGCTAACGTTTGATGCAGGATCGCTGAGAGATGTTCTTTTTGTATTACTAAGCACACAAAAATTCAAAGCGCGTTGAAGAAAACATGTATCAAAATAATGTAATTTTGTATATTTGTAATTTGCATGATTTACATTAATAGTACGATGATTTTCATTTCAATTTCTCAACGTTTTCTACTGCCATGTACTATTGGTTCAATATACTTAATATCTTTGAATCAGCCTATCCTGCACTGAGCTGCGTTCTCTAATGAGCCAATCATCTGCTTTTTTGCATGTCTCATTGGACTGTTCATAAATGCCTGTCTTTTAATGAGAATGTTGCATAGTTTTGTGTCTCTTAAACTTAGGTCTCCCTCCTCTGTGCCTCTTAAGATCCTGATGGAATCTTGTCCTCTCCATGTAGTCCGCTTTGTGCTTTATGCATTTCTTAAAGAAACAAAAGAGACAAAAAGAAAGAAAAAAACATTTCTGTTCTACTGAAAAAAATGTGTGAGTTTAAGGGAGAAAATCTTAGGAAACAAGTTTGTTGTTTTTGTATTAAACATGATTGCGTGTATTTAGCATGCAATTGTAGCCCTCATGTAACCCAGTCATCTTTTAGAGTTTCACAAATAGACATTTACTTAATCTTCAATTCGACTTTCAATTTCTAGCCTGCAAAGAATGTGTTTCTTAGGACTCCTCCCTTAAACGAGAGATATATGTTTTTTTTAAGTGTCATATTTTATATTTGACCCTGTAGTCCGGGGCTGTGAAGAGCACTAGTATTTATTCTCATACACGGATTCTGTTGAGTTCTGTTTCTGAGTTGTCTGTTTGTATGTTTGTTTGTTTGTTTCTTTTTGTTTTCTCCTCCCCCCTCATTCGCTCATGTCTTGGTTGGCGTTTGGTGCTGTATAACCGTGATTGCGTTACCTTAGCAATAACAATTGGTCGTCTTGGTTACGTTTGTCCTCAAGAGGTGGCACCCATGCTACAGCAGTTTATAAGACCCTGGTGTGTATTATTCAATCTTTTATTTCATTCATTTCTTTCTGTCTATCTTATATATCTCTTCCCCATGTGGTTCTCTATCTTTCTCTCATACGCTCTCCCTCTTTCTCTGTCCAGACCTTTTCCCGGTGTTCTTGAAACGGCCCCCGCCTAACTTGTGGTCTTGATATTTGAGCTAATATGCAAAGGTCCAAAGATCTGTAAACAGAAAATGTTCATTGTTTATCCTCGGATCTTCATTTTAAGCTACATAGGGGGCCTTTTCAAGACATTAGAGAGGAGGCATCTCTCTCTTTTTCTCTTTCCCTTCCTTTCGCTCGCTCTCTACGTTCTGTATGATTCAGTCTAAATCATTGCCAGCCATGTGACTAACCCTGTCCCTAGGTCTTGTCGTTTAATTTGCCTCAGTAGCACCTTCATGTATTCTCAATTGATTTATTTCAGTTTTCACTTCTGTTTTCGTCTTTTATTGTCGCTATCTAACAACTAATCGAGTGCATGGGATAATATCGAATGCTTGCTGGTCTTAGGAAAGGTTATAGTTTAATGAAAAAGAGATCTTCTTCTGCCCATTAGATATAGCTGCATGATTCTATCCCAGAAGCTGACACGGTGTCATATATATATTTATTTTGAAGAATCGTTTTATTTAAATTGAGTAATTTATAAAAGTAAATAAGGAAATGCAAGTAATACGAGTATTTTAGTGAAAGCTAAAGAAACATAAATTAGGTTTGAAGTGCTTGCAATGTACCTGGCAATCACAGATGATAATTCATCCACCAAACATTGATGCATAACGAAGTTTATCAAAAATAGATCTTACATTTCTGTGAAATCAGGGATTTCCAGGGAATCAAACTTGAGCTTTTCTGGTAAACACAAAATCCCTTGAACGTCTAGTTCAACAATTGATGTTTACAGTTTAAAGAAGATAAGTTTTGATTTCTCAGTCGACCAATTTCTGTGCTGAAAGGTGCTCTGAGGTGGTAGTTATGACATTTTGTTAACTGTGTTATTCCACTTGCTAAAATAACCGCACAGGCTTGTTATTTGAAAATGGGTTCTTCGCCTCACTAGGTGCACTTCTCTCCGCAATATAAGAGACAATGAAGAAAAAGACTCTGCCTTCCGTGGCATCTGCACCATGATCACGGTCAACCCTGGTGGTGTGGTGCAGGTAAGGCACTCTTTACTCTCACTGATGTCTCTCTGAGTTCTCTGAAATATGAGAAATGATCTTGTTTCCACCCCCTTCAGGACTTCATATTTTTCTGTGATGCTGTGGCATCCTGGGTGAACCCAAAAGACGATCTTCGAGAAATGTTTTATAAGGTAGATCACCACATTTCATTTGTGTTTTTTTCAATTAAGCTTCAAGGAAAGGCTTTAAAGGGAAACTTCACCAAAAAATGAAGATTCCGTCATGAATTACTCAACCTCATGTGGTTCTACTAAATGGCTCTCTAAATACTTAAAATATCTTCTTTTGTGTTTACAACATATATACAATCTATTTTTTCTCCTATGGTAGTCAATGGTTCCTAACTTTTTTCCAAATATCTTTCTTTGTGTACAACCAAACAAAGAAATGTATACAGGTTTGGGACAGCTTGAGGATAAGTAATTCATGACAGCATTTACATTTTTAGGTGGACTATCACTTTAAGGTGATAATGGATTTTGGATTCATAGTAAAGTTATGTTTCCTGTCAGATCTTGCATGGGTTTAAGAACCAGGTTGGAGATGATAACTGGAGACGCTTTTCTGACCAGTTTCCCCTTCCACTCAAAGAGAGACTTGCAGCACTCTACGGGGTGTAGATGTAACCAGGTTAAAGAGGTAAATATCCATTGGCTACAGGTCATTTCTTACGACAGCTAAAGGAGTGTCAGAGGTTGTTTTATTTAGCATGTTCTTTACCACAGTTGTGCTGAAGATATCCATCTGAATCAAATAACTATGCTAACAAATAATAATGCCTACAGATGTGTTTCAAAATATACAAAATACTGTTATTTTCTCATAAGTCAATTTGCCGATTCTACAAATCGCCCCCTGTTTTAAATTGTAAAATTTTGGGGTTATTTACATTTTTTTTTTATCAAATTCAAGACCGTATTACAGATGAGAATGCAGATTTCACTATAGTTGAAACTATAATTAAAGCTTTGAGAACTTATGCATATTTATCTACATTAGTAGTGCTATAGGGTATGTTTGCACAATATAGATGTAGTAAGAAGGTGAAAAAAAAATTATATAATTTATAATTCTATAAAATTTACATATACACGACAACATGGTCAAAACAATCCACGTTTATATAGATCCACAAAAAAAGACGACTAAAAACGCTGTATTATGAATGCCGGGCAAGTAGTCGGCGATGTCATTTGAAAAGAAAACCTACATGCCTGCTCACATAGGCATGTCCAGATTTAATCCAAAATGCTTTTTAAATAACCGTTGTATCATATGTGTGGTTTGATTTTGGTGTATATAAAGAATTTATCTCCACTGGTCATTGTTTTTCTTATACTTTCGAATATCTATAGACTAAACTTAAAATTCATTTACATTTAGTCATTTAGCAGACACTTTTATCCAATGAGACTTACAGAGAGTTCAGGGAGGAATAAAGCAATATGTCATGCTTGCAGGGGCGTAATATCCACTGGGGACAAGGGGAACACGTCCACCTCTCTTTTCAAAATCCTGTTTCTGTCCCCCTTACTTTCAAATTTGTGTGTAATGATTTTTTAACCACACGCCGTCATCTCCACTGAGAAGTAGGCGACTATGTTCGAGCAGGACACAGAGAAACTGCCTGTGTCAATGCGCGTCGCATGCACAAAAAAGATCACTGAAAGATTGTTTTCAATGACGTGGTTTTGATTTGAATAGAATTTATTTTTAAGTGGTCAATGTTTCGGTTGTCTGTTAAGCCTTATAATGAACTTCAATGGGGAAAAACGCCTAGCGCGTGATTTATAACTTTTTTATTTTTATAAGGACTCGTTCTTTAAACACCAGCTATTGTTTATGACAAGGCTTGACAGTACATGGGCTTACCTGGTCATTGTTTAGGTGAGTTAAATCACGTTAAGCATTTTAGAAAGTCATCCGGCTCGTCTCCTTCCGACCGCAGATTCAGGTTTACAAGCCACGTTTCCCACGTTTCTAGTCACTCGCATTTCCTCTTTCAATAACATCAACATTTCCTACACAATAAAAACCTTTTGTCTTCATGGTTTAATCAATTTAAACAATCTGAAACTACGCCACACATAGGTATTTTGAATTTGTGAGACGATTCAAATAAAAAACATTTCCCCCCATTTTGTGGCCCCCCGCTTCTCGAATGCGTCTGACATCACAGTTTTCACAAATCCTCATTTCGACAACAGTATCGTTTTCAAAAGTTTTAATTTTCAGACCCTAAGACACCCCGCCAAATGCAAACGTTTCCTGTTTTTAGTTGAAAACGTTGTCTTTTGTAAACTTTCAGGTCTACCTTTATATTAATGATTCTCTTTCTCTCTTGTGTTTCAGCTTATTACAATGGGAGGATGGCAACCTCTAATACCCAGGGCAAATGTTGCCCTTTACCTGGGGGGAAGGGTAGTCTAGCAGGGGTGGGAACCAAACGGCCCACT
Source organism: Triplophysa tibetana (assembly GCA_008369825.1). Taxonomy (NCBI): domain Eukaryota; kingdom Metazoa; phylum Chordata; class Actinopteri; order Cypriniformes; family Nemacheilidae; genus Triplophysa; species Triplophysa tibetana. The sequence continues at coordinate 25,248,390 of CM017901.1, read as the reverse complement.
AGACCCCTCTGGACGGGGTGGGAGGGAAGTGTTAGCTGCGGCGCTAGTCGATGAAACCACGGCAAACCAAAACAGGGAGGAAAGCATTTTCGTCTTGTCATAACAATCAGCCATAAGGGTGAAAACAAAAATGTTGTTAGCATTCATTCATCAGGACGCTCAACGGGACATCCAAGGGGTTTTAAAAAAAACAATGACATGATGATTTTTGTAAACTCTCTAGGTCCTTTGGAGCACACTGGAAGATGCCTGGAGAAAAGGCAGAGTTGTTTTGTTTATTTTCTGGATTGTACTATAAAGAGGGTTTAGATGGGTAGGTGGGGCGTACATCTAAACTGGCCTACGCATGGGGTGATGTAGGGTCTAGCCCTACTGCATGAACGTGTGCAGACAGTGTTTTTGTGTGCCAGCTATGCACAGCATTAGACCGCAAACATTTAAGACACTCTGTCAAACAGGTAACAACTTCATAAAGTATCTGTAGATATGTAAGTCCTCTCATATCACTGAAAGGCGTTTCATCTGAGTTTTAGACTGGCAGTGCAATGCAAAGATAAAAGAAGAGAAATCCGAACGACTGCAATTTTGTTTTATTTTTGACTTGTTATATTAAGTTAGCATGTAAAGCGAGAGGAAAGACTACTTAGTAGCACAACACAGTGAAGATGTTTAAAGAGTTGTTCTGCTCCATCGCTCTGTACAAGGGTTATGTATTCCTAAAATATCTTTTGTTTAAGTGAATGAGTCTCATTTAATTATTTCCTGTGGTTTAACATGAACAGTCAGTGACGCTGAACACGCATTTTGTTCATTTTTGGACGTGGTACATCATTGTCTTTTCTTTCTTAGTTTGCTCAGAGCATGATTTTGAAAGTGCTTGTAATATCTGTTTTGACTGACTGGGTTAATCTGGATATTTAGTTGTTTTTTGTGCATGTTGGTGGCCCGATGAGCAATCTAATTTTCTAGCCCCCCCAATATAGACCAGTTTCAGTGATAATACAATTTTCCACACATCACAATAGGTGATGTTTTTTCCATCCATATTTTACTTCCGTCGGTTTTATTTTTTTACCTCCATTATGAAAATCAAATTGTCCCGTGTTGTGTCAAATTCTGGACAGTCTAGTCCTTGTGGGGCAATTCTTGTGTCCCTCATGTGTAGTAGCAAGATGAAAAAATCCTAAATGTATACCAAGAGTGTGAGGATTTTAAGGCTACTTTGTATGTTTAAAGAACTGGCTGAAAGTTACTGATTCTATTCAGACCTTAAAATCTCAGAGTTTGACATAGAAGTAAAACCTATTCTCACATCTCGCATTTCGTCAGGTAACAAGTGTAGTAATATGGTTCTGTGAGGTATAGACTTGTATCCAGATAAAAAACAGCTTTCATTGTGTGTTCAAAAATGTGAACTTTTTCTCATTGTATGTGTGAAAATATGGAGATTTTATTTGCCTTCAAACAAAGGATGTAAGCAGATGTGTGTTTTATCATTGTAGATCTGAACACCATGAGATACTGGCATGTGTTTGTGTGTGTTTTTGTGTGTGTCTGTGTTGTGTTTGTGTGTTTCTGCAAGAAGTTTTTCTCACATTCCTGCTGTTTTACATGAAGAGGTCTGAAATTCTTCTGACTGTTCTCAAAAAATTACAAGAACAGAAATAAGATGTAGGCAGATATTATGAATGTGTTAAGTGTGTTGTCTTACACTTGATTGCTGCTATGTGTTGTTTATTCCTACTTGAATATTTTGTGCTGTAATGTAGAGACCTCAGGAGGTATGTTTACTGTTTTTTTATTTTATTTTAATTTCTTTTATTTATGTCTTTAACCCCAGTCTCCCATTTATTCACAACATTAATAATAATAATAATAATAATAATAATAGAGCAAATCACTGTAATTGGTTCAGCTGCTGGTGATATCCAGGCATATTTTTTCATTTTGTCACCTTGTATCCTATATCCTGTGTTTATTTCTTTTGGAGGGGTGTAGTATCAGATCCAGTATGGACTCGAATACAAGAAATAACATACTTAATAGTGTTGCAATGCACAGATTCACATAGGCAAAACATGTAAGAAATTGGTCCTTATGTATGTCAACACTTACTGAAGATATTTAAATGCAGTGTATACTGTATGCCTTGAATTTGGGGTTGTGGTATCCGTATAATCATGACACTTGCACAGTAAATAATTTTTTGTTTTCCCCACCCCAGAATGCACCAACTACTGTACAGTTCTCTGTGTGGAATCAAGAAATAATAATAATAATAATAATAATGAAGTAAACCTTTGCTCGAAAGCTCCCTTTTTTATCCGAGAGCAATTTAATTTATAGTGAACTTTTATTTTATAATCTGAATTTAAAAATATACAGGAAAATAGAGAAAGTGATCACTTTTAGGGGCCACCAAATATTTTGGATCATGCAAAGAATATATATTGTATTGTAAAAATTTTGTAATGATATTTGTATGACATTGTTATGGACGTGAGTTTGTTTCACTGCTTGGATCTGTACATTGATAAGAATAAACCCTTTTCAAAAATCACTGATTGCTGAATCACTTCATTTATTGAAAGAATGTCAGTGGTGTTATTAATAAAATGTCAATTATTTTTGCTAGTACAACAAATACGACTGATGTCAGATATATATTTTTATGGAAACATTGTTTATGGATCAGAAAATTATATAGTATAATATAGCTAATTGCCTGCTTATTCAATACATTTGAAACTCTTAAGATTGTGGTCTACAAAGATAATTACTTAATGAAGCTTATTACAGAATACTTTATTATTTATTAATATTATTACAGTTTTTTTTATAAAAAAGAGACTCATTTCAGTTTGACTTTTAGTAACATTTCTTTATTAGTATACATTTCGTCTTATAATCCCTTCATCATACCACAAAATATGTAACTAATATGCTGGTAGCTGGTGTCTACTGAGATGACTGAAAATAGACATTTAATAATGAGAGTCATGACAATACTCGTTTTCACCACCACTGTCGCTGTTTTTCGTAACAAATCTGTCATTAACTGCTTAACATGTTTTACACGTATGAATGGTGCTACGTGTTATTTTAAACTTAAACATTTTACCTTGAGACTTCATTTATTGTTTAAATGTGTGTACGTTTTCCTTAAGTGTGGAATTTTATTCCTTCATTAAAGTTGTAGCAACTCCCTTTATCCACTACTATCGCTGTTTCCCCACAACATTTACTTCAATTCAATTCTGAACAAGTGGAGGGGGAAATTAAGCGAGCGGTGGAGGAGGAGACTTGCGTTTAGAGGGAGGAAAACCGAGCAGAACAGCAGGAAAAAAGAGAAAAACCACCAGACACAATAACATCAGGGGGTTGAACGGAGGATTAGGTGCCACAATTGAGAAACCATTGCAAATAAGAATAAGAGGTGTTGCGAAGAAGAGAGGAAAGCAAGATGATAACGCCCTATTTCCTGGAAAATTTCTGGGTAGGTTGTTTTTGCTCTATTATAACGTGGGTTTGCAGATTGTGGACAACTCTTGTGGCGAACTCTTCTGTCATTCTTAAATGTGGTATGATATGCTTGATATCTAGTGCTATTCTTGTCGATGTAATGAAAACACCGGTAAAACATGGTCGAAGCTAGCACGGTAGAGGCTACTGGCCTGTTGCCCCCTCACTTTTCTCGGAGAATAGCGTCCAGCGAGACCGGGGATTGGGCCTCATTACACTCCATCTAACACAGACAGCCAACTAGAGTCCACCTCTGTTCAATCTGATTGGCTGTTGGTTGGCGTCTAGGAATGTTTATGATCCCATTCTGGAACCCGATTGGATGTTACGGCTGTCATTCAATATCCTGTTCTCGTCGGGCTCTTCCGTAATGACGTTAGAAGCAGAGGCCAGGATTTCTTATAAAGTTTTCTTTGCGTTTCAACGTGTATCTGTAAGGCACGTAATTATAACAACATGTTTGTTTACTTGCATAATAGAATATCATGTCATTGTTTCTCTGAATTACTTTGGTCATTGTTACTCCAGACGTGTCCTTCCTTACTATGAGTTAAGTTAAGTTAGTTCTGCAGCTACCAAGTGTGATTTAATGTTCATTTTTCTGTTATAATAGGAAACTGTATCCACAAGTATGCATCCTACATTGCGCATTAGGATAAATAAAGGGGTGTGTATTAGGTGTGATCATGCCACGTCTGTTTTTATTATCTCGTACATTCTTATCAAATCTATCTGGTATGTCAGGAAGTCATATTATTCATAATAATAAAATGCTTGCCACATGAACAAAACAACGTACAGGACCTGAAGTCATTCCGAATTTTATGACCACAAAAGCTACTGGTTACATAAATGACTGTGATATGCTGTTTTAGAAACAATTATATAGACTAGTAATATGTTGTTGTTTAACCAATACCACAACATTTGATTGCTATTTGGAACCAATGACTGTCAACAGAAGACGGTGAGGAGATGAAGAGAGATGAGGGATTGTAAAGCTGTGGAGACTTGTTCTCAATCAAGTCTTTGTGTTGAGGGCTGAGTGGAACAGGGACGCTTATCAGCTGTGTGCTTGTAATGCAAGGCACAGACATACACTCATATACCTCACATACAGAGAGATATATCGTTACTCCTTCACATCTTCCTTATTTACAACCAACACAACATGCACCTACCAAGTAGATCAATAAGTGAATGCTTGGTGTCATTTAGCAATTGCACCTGACATTTGGGGATTTATTTAAAAGAAATTCAGCTTTTTGACTTAATGGTTTTCAATCATTTGACATGCATCAACAGTTCACTAGTGATCACTGTGCTCTTCTGCAATGTATTTATGATCTTTTTAAAATAATGTTGTAATTGCACCTGAATATGCCCTGGTGCCTTGAGAGGCAAACGTGTGGAGCAGAAGATATAACATAAATGTACAGCTAAGCTAAACACGCTTCTAAAACTGAAAGGTGGGAAGGGCAGATTGTCAAAATACTCTAGATAATTATCTGGCATGCCCATGACATCATCATTTCTCGAAATTCATCTCTGTCCTTTAGCATCTGATAGCCACAGGTGTGAACCTCAGAAACCCTTACCCATAACCCCCCACAACAAAGAAGTGTTTGAAGGAAACCTTGTCTCACGCTCCCCACAGGAAAACACATGTAACCGCATATTTCCTCTCACCCCGAAGATTGCGGTGTGTTTTTCTAGTGAGCTTATGACCTTTTCGATTGACTCACATTCTGCTCTGTTGGTTTCGCTATCAATGTTGAGACTTGTTACAGTCACCTAGTATTTGTGGAAATATATCCAAGTGTTGACTGACTCTGTAGGTATACTGTAGGTATTCTTTTTTTAGCGTTCTTTTCCATTCCTAGACATTGGCCATGTTTTTCTTTTGAATTGTTTGTAAAACAATTGAGTTTCCTTATGTAAACAGACATGGGAAGACATGTACAGGTATGCACTGAATAAATGTGTGCCTGTTAAAGATGTTTAAAGATTTTAGGGTATTAATATTACCTTTCCCGGAATCTGATTATTAAGCTTAGGCTACCTTGGGATTAGTGTTTCAACTCTCTTGTAATGCTTGTATAATCTTTTCACTTCTGTGTATTTGACTTCTAACCTATGGCTCAACTGGTAGAGTATTGCGCTAGGGGCCCAAATGTTTGTGGGTTTGATTCGTAGGGAACACACCTACTGAAAAAGTATATACTTTAAATGCACAGTAAGTCACTTTGGATAAAAGCGTCTGGCAAATGAATAAGTGTGAATATCCAAAATTTCTAAACAATCAAACTTGATGGTGAAAAAAAAAATTGAAACACTTGTGCAAGTGGCTACATTATCTGTTTAGTAAAATGTGGCTTTAAATTAAAAACTGTGGTTATATTGGAGTGGTTGTTCATCACAAACAGCAAATACTCTTTATGTATATATTTTTTGTTTGATAACAGTGAACAGTCTATTATCAATAATATATTTTTCAATATCGATACTGCTCTCTGTAATGGTAAGGCACCTTTAAAAATATTCAGCCACTGAAAGTCTTTTCATTTTAATGTATTTGAATGTGGTACTTTCCATTGATCCATCTGTAGGACAGATGTCCCGATCACTTGGGTGCAGGGAAAGGTCACGTGAGTGACTTAAATCTGTAGTGGAAGCGATCACGTTGAACCTTGACACTGTTCAAGTCTAAATTTTTTGCTTTTGCCCCACTCATTGTTGATTTACCAGACACAGGTTTGCCCTCAGAATTCCAGTATGATAATCAGTAACTGAGTGATTGTAAGTGTTTGTTTTATAAATGCAATATAATTTAAAATTTTGTCCACACTGGATGAGGTTCAACGTGACAAACCCATTAAAAAAAGGTTGGTTGTCTTGTTGCGTCGTGACTGTTGCGTTTGGTGTAAAAACACGATGTATAAAAATCTATGTTGGAGTCTGAACTGACAACAATCTTAAAAATATATCAGTGCCATGTTTTTTTCTCAAGATACACACCAGTGATGTAATATTCTGAGACACGTTTATAAAATCTATTTAAATGTAACTTCAATTTAACTAAGGCCAAGTCCTGGCTTAATCTAAGCCCTTCCTGGGATCCGCCCCAATATATTCTAAAGCTAAACTGTTAAGCTCCTATTTCTTGTAAAAGTATTCATACATGCAGTTTTGATGACCTCATATTTTGATATATAACATATTTGTTTTTTTTAAGCCAGCTAAAAAATTATCATTGAAAAAAAAAGTGCAGTGACATAGAAAGAAGTAAATCTTTGGGACTCTGTGATTAAACGTAATGCATACTAATGTCATCACAAAACTTGACTCTAACTGGTTCCAACAAAAAGCCAGACAGTGTCAGCTATGCCAATTTTTGCATGCCTGGTATGTTCATAAAACCTAATGGGTTATGCTAAGCAGATGGCTGTGAAGGAAACCGTGCATTAAACCATGCTGTTCATCCCTGTCTGGATGGGTGTTATCTCAACATACAACATTTGTGATGTAGTATATATCTTTCATTTAAATCCGGAACAGGTTATAGCGTTAAGAGACTGTTGGAGTGCTACACAGTATGATGCTGCCTATGTTTAAACAAATATGCAAGTAATGAGATAAGAAAATGGGGTTTTAAAGAAAGTTACTTAGAAACCAGTTACGTGTTGCTTAAGCACATGCCAACGACAGGATAAGGGCCAAAGAAAATTCAAACAGATGTGGGAGTGTTACATGAGAGAAAATTGATCTGTGAAAATAGATTTATGAAGGTGGAATATTTGCTTAAACATAACCTTTACAAGTAGACTTGTTTTGAGATTCCAAGACAAGAGTTATTTGTGTGTCTGCTTGGTGTGTAGGTAAGGCACTCAATATAAGGTTTATCACACTGGTGCTTGTGAGCTAAACTTGTACTATTTGAAAGACATCTAAATATGATTTCCTTACTAATGTGTGTGTTTGCAGGCACTGTCTTTAGATAAGGATTCTTACTTTTAACCCCTCCCAATTTGTAAGGCCAGTCTTCCCAGCTACATGAACAATAAAAAATATACTCACGTTAACTAGCACTCAAACACACATTTTAACTTGTATGTTTTCTTGTGGCTTATGTGATTTTTGTTTGATTTATCTTGGCAGATTTAGTTTCTACTTACATGCACAAACATTAAGAGCATGTTGTACAAAGCATTTGTAAAGCATGTATGGTAAGCATTTTCCAATGTTTGTTCCTCATATCTAGTGCAGAATGTTTTATCAAACAATGACCATGCCCTCTTCTCTTTCCTTGCTTTATCCATAGCAGGTTTCTTATATTCAACGATTCCCATTTCTTTAAAGAACAATGAGAATCTGTGTGATGTAAAAGTATGTTTACCATCAACAACATAAACAAACGTTATGTTGCCCAAACTTTCAGGAGAACCTCCACAAAGAACCATTAACTTTTAAGTAGTTTTCATTTAATTTAATACAATTAATATTTATTAAAATATTCAAATAAATGAACACTTAAACAAATAAAATATAAAATAAATTGTAATATAATAACCAAACACACAGAGGAAGTTCACTTCGGGCCAGGCGCAGTCATCGTATGCAACTTGTGTTTGTACTTTAGTGTTTTATTGTATGCTAGTGATTGCTTGCTAATGTTGCATTTCAGAAGGACTTCAGCACTTCCTCTTTTTTATTTTTGTCCTTTGAGCATGACTCGTATCGCAACTTTCAATTTATTCACCCTTGCAAAATAAAACAGAGGATGCCCTTTTGTACAGTAATGTCAGAAACATAGTTTTAGATCAATAAAAAGGGTGAACTGAACGAAACAAAATATATAGGCCATTCACTTCATTAAGGTACAAATAAAAGTACATTTGGCAAATGGAGTTGCAAAGTGCTGGTATACGAGGTGTAGACGCCCCAAATCAGTTTCCTGAGTTTGTTTTTGTTTCCTATTGAATTTTTTTCTATCATTGCATTCTCTGGTCACTTCTGTAGAGTGCTTCCTGTTGCTGCAGCACACACACACACAACCTACAATTGCATATAATCACACAGATCCAAGCTGTCTTTGCTGTACAGGAAACAGACACACGCACTGTTTTATTTGCTGTGTCCACAAAAGCTGATGTGAAAGTCAGTCAAAACTTGAATTAGGAAGCTTTGTGTCTAGATCTCTTAAGATATCTGTTCTGTTTAATTTGTTTGTACATGCTCTCATGAAAACTAAAATTACTAGGCCTACATTTTCCCCATTCAAGCTATACTAAACTGCTTCTGAAAGAAAAAAGGTGGTTGATAAAGTATTACTATAAATACAGTGAGTATTAGGGACGGATGCATCTATAGCCTATGTAAATTTGGGCTGATAACCGATAATTCTTTAGCATTTAGAAGCCGATAACCGATAAATTGGCCGATGTACAGTATCTAAATATTAATATAAAATTCTGTAAGACTGAAACAAGAGGCAAAAAGTGGACGATTGCTTTTATTTGAAAATATTGACTGCAGAAAAGCATTAGTTCTCTTTTTCCCCTGAAAAGCATGTACCAAGCCTGCTTTACACTAGTCGAAGATTCTTTAACCTTCAAACCTTTCTGGTATATTTTTATTTAATAAACAAATTATATATGTTCTTCCAGAGCAACCCAGAAAATGTTCTTAGTAGTCACAAGTCAAACAGGTCTCACAACAGAAAGCATGCAGACAACAGTCTGATTTAAGCACAATTCCAAAGCAACCCAGAGAAATGTTCTTAGGTGCCACAAGTCTAACAGGTCTCAAGACAGAAAGCATGTTATTGAGGCTTTGTACGTTGGCATAGATGACTGATGTGTTCATAGTCACTCAGAGCAGATATGCCGAGCAAACACACAGGTGAAAAAGAGGAGACTGAAAATGTACTATGTAACTGCAGCCTAATGTGTAAATGTATATCTTTGTGTTGTTACCCTAGCTGGCTTACAGCAGTCAGCAAAAAAAATGTTTTATGCCACCAATTGTCTGCAAGCATCTTTTATGTTATTCTATAAGGCTTGTACCTAAATAAGCATGACACCATTAGGCTGGATTAGACTTCACTTCAAGGCTGAGCAATGCGTCAATTTAGTACTGAATTTTGAAAACGCTGATATTAAATATAATAAAATAAGTCAAATAAATAAAAGAGAATTTCAGTAAAATAGTTTTTGTTCTTGTTAAGTTTTTACTGTTCCTGTCACATAAGCATAAAACAATAAAAAAAACGCATTAATGTGCCAAGCCATCAGAACCGAAGCGAAAACCGTGGGCCATAAACCAAGGTTCTTATTGAACAGTGGGTAAGCTGTTTTGTTTCATCCCTTGTTTTTAATATACATTTTTTATCTCTTGCCAGGGCGACAAAAACAATGGGTTTGACGTACTGTATCATAACATGAAACATGGACAGATATCCAGCAAGGAGCTTTCAGACTTCATCAGAGAAAGGTAATGCTTCTTTTTTAACTATGTTATTATTTTGGTGTGTCTAGTTGTGTATGTAGGAGAGACGATAGAGATAAAATACCTTATCTTATGATAGATTTATAACATTCAAATGAATGAATCAATTACGACAGAAATTCATTCGTCCACAGCACTTATGTTATATTCAGTGATCACAGCTTAGAGCATACTTCACTAATTTTAATCATAATAAATATAATTTAATTATGTAAAGTTCTGCTAATTACACTGTCTGAACAAACAGACCGGGTTTTTATTACTTGCAACATGACAGTGCAAAAAAGGCAGTCCTAGAAATTTGAAAAGCAAATGCATTGCAGTGTAAACAAAGCCAGTGACTCACTACAAAAATGTCTATTTCCACACCTTCAAAAATCAGGTCAGTCAGTAATGTTAAGAAATTTCCACAAGAGGGCATTGCAAAAACATACTCTACATAAGTTAAGAGAATAAAGCTTTTCATAATTACATTTTTTCATAGTTTCTGACATATTCTATCTTCACAAAAGAATCAGTTCATCCGTCAAGGGGTTAAACATTCTGCTTAAAATCTCATGTAAAAAAAAATGCAAGCCAACATGTATCAAGAACATATTTTCAGAAGGAAACTATTTAAAATGTGTAATAAGATTCATGATAGGGCAGGAAGGAGACGGGAACCGGAAAACATTTAAAACATTTAATAAAGAAACATAACAGCCGGCGGCCCCTCACGGACGACCGCCGGCGAACAATAACAAAGTAAAACATAAATACATATACAAACACTTCGGGCCCGGTCCTCTCTCCTCGACGGTCCGGTCGCTTGTTCCTTTTATATGCTCCCAATCTCCTACGTGATGCGAGGCCGGTGCGCGCACCACTGGCGCTAATTAACAATTACTTACCGGCCTCGAACCACGGTCTCGCCCCTCCTACTCTACTACAAAATGTTTCTCACAAGAACATCCAAATAGCTTGTTCGGCATGCATCAGGTCGTCCAAAACCGTATCATTCATCACCATCCTATCATCTGTGATGGTCCAAACAGTCTTGTGAACATCAAGACTGACAGCAGTATTTTGAAATACCGCTGCATCTTTAAAATAGATACCCTAGAAGTTTTTTTTATTACTTTGAAATTCTTTTATTTGTCTAACAGGTTCTGGTAATAAATTATGAAAGAAAATTGTTGTGAAACCATGGAATGTATGGAAAATGTGCGTATGTCTCCCCCTTCTGGACACTTTATGAGTAAAACAATAACCTACGGATTTGTTGGGATTTTAATTTTTTCTCTTTGGGACATTTTGTGGCAAACAAATTATGTTTGTAGTATTGACAATTGGCAGTTTATTTTATTGTTAAATTGTACAATTATAAGGTGTTAACTAATACATTTAATAGATTAAAAGTGATGTGCACGTCACATTCCATGATGACAGTATTGAGAAGACAAGTTTGATTGATAAATTCACACATTTACCCTTTTCTTTTCTCTTCTCAGGGCCTCCATAGAGGAGGCATATTCAAGATCAATGTCCAAACTGGCTAAGAATGCAAGTAACTACACTCAGCTAGGGTAAGACTGCTGTGTGTGTGTGTCGGTTTTACATCCTGGTGGGGTTCATTACGAACCCCTCTTTAATAATATATTTATAATGAGTTGGAAAACCCACATCAGTTCAACCTCTCTAGAGGTTCATCACAAAACAACCATGAAAGCTGAAGTTCACCACAAAACAAAAAAGAAAAATATCTCCACAACTGTTCGCTGTGCGCTTTTTCACATCGCTTACCTGAACATTTTGGAATCTTTACACTGTAAAAACTTTATTCTGGCAAGCTTACTGTGCTTTCCTGTTAATGCTAGATGTATTGCTACTCTGGCATTACTTCATAAGCTACTTCAAAAGATCTGCAGGAAAAAAGCTATTAACGCTTTGTTATTTTTAATATGGTCTCCGAATTGCCAATGTGTTCGTAATGAATACTCAAATGTTTGTGTGAAATGAAAGTATGGTTTCCATCTGTGTACAGTACTTTATTTCCAAGGACATTAATTTCATTCCCTAATATATTATCGTGTCAGTACAGACATTATAGTCCCATTAAACCTTTTGCATTTTACTAGTACTGAGCTCTTTCCATTTAAAACACCCATGAGCAGTGGATAAATCTGACATTGAGAGAATAAACATGCCGTGGTGTTAAATCGGCAATCTTGTCGAACACATTTTCCATTTTATTTGTGCTATGTGAGAAGAGTATAATATTTGTTCCGCAGGACATTTGCACCAGTGTGGGATGTGTTTAAACAGTCCTCAGAGAAACTGGCTGCCTGTCACATGGAGCTGGTCCGCAATCTGCAGGAGCTCATCAAGGAAGTCCAGAAATATATAGAGGAACAAGCCAAAAATCATAAGAAGGTATGATGGCTGCCGTCATCTTTGGCCTTTGATTAATTTCCATGTTAGATTGTTCATAGCATGCCACATGCTGAAGTATAAACTTAATTCTTCATATTTTCAATTTAATGAGGCAATGTGCACTACACATGGCACTGTTTAAAAGAGGTCAGGGGTCTGGATTAGAATTAATGTAAACAAAAACTTAAAAGACAATATTATGGAATGATACAGTAGGGCCTTCATTAAAAATTCATGTAAATCTTTAATTTAAAAAATAAAGTAATAAAAAAATATATTGAAGAGAAAGCGTATTTGGGAATTGAAGCATTGATTCAATGGTCTCATTCATAAAACAAGACGACTGAAAATGATTGCACACATTTTGAAAGCTTCTCAATCACAATGTCTAATTCTTTTAACTAAAAAAGTCTCACTACTTTATTTCTGACTGCAGTTGACTACAATGTGCTGCTGTCAGAATACTACAGGTTTTGTAAAAACATACTAATAAGACCTTGCATAATGTATGATGGTAACTCTTTACAATAAGGTTCCATTTGTTATGTAGGAATAGTTCACTCAAAAATGACAATTCTGTCATCATTTACTCTGATTGTTCCAAACTTTGATACATTTCCTTGTTCTGCTGAACACAATGGAAGATATTTGGAAATGTTACCCCATTGATTAAGTATTTATTTTCCTTAATATGTCAGTAATGGGTGGGTTACTGACATATTTCCAAATATCTTCCATTGTGTTCAGCAGAACAAATACATTTATACAGGTTTGAGACAACCTGAGGGTGAGTAAATGATGACAGAATTTTCCTTTTTGGGTGAACTATCTATTTAAGAATTTGTTATTTACCAAAAATGAATGATGTATTTTTGATGGGTGAGGGAATATATAATGACCTAATAGATGGGCAGGGCTAAACTAGATTTTTTTAAATCTTAAAGTTACAGTAGTAGCTCATTATAAATATATGAGGACATAAAGAGTATGTCGGACAGCGAGGGTTCTGGAAGTGGGCAAAGAAATCCATTTCTGTTGCTTCTTTAACTAATGCATTCTTAGCTTAGTATGTTTGTGTTATTTTTATGGTATTGTTTTTTTTTTTTACCAATTTTCACCTAAAAATGGTAGAAGTGAAATAAAGCTTATCTTTGAAACCACACATTATTTTTAGTAAGTACCTGTTTTTATTGCAATTAATTTAGGAATTAATCTTTTTTTTATTGTATTGATCATTATTTCATTGATAAACTGATTTCATGTATTATAGGAACAGAAACACACAATATGCGAAGTAGAATCTGCACGAAGAATACTGCCTAGAGAATGATGACAAATGATTTAAACTTAAAGATACTATAATTATTTTTCACATTAAACTTGCAAGAACGGGTTAACTTTAACATTACGACAGGGATATGTGGGGGAGCAAACGTAGATAGACAATGCAAATAATGGTTCTAAAATTCTCATCATTCATCTTGTATTTAAGTGTTCTGTAACATTCCATGTCGTTGAAATATGTCATAGCATTATCTAATGGATGTGTCCAATTTTGAACAGACTTCTGGGCTAACATCTGATCTCATGCATGTTTATTATTCAGGTATAGAATAGTCCATTAGCTATAGTATAACATCATCCTATCAATTGTTGCATGACTCATTTTCTATGATGTCATTTTTTGGTTTAGCATTGGATAACTAACTGTTTATCATTCATCTCTGCTCAAACATAATTTTCTGCTTTCGTTAGTTTATAAAGATATACATTACACTTTACTTGAAGGTGTCTTTGCTACAGTGTAAATATACAAATGCAAAGTTCTGATTAATATTAATAAACAACCTGTGTTTAGTATAAGGCTAGGTTTAGGTTTAGGATTGTTTGCTTGTCATTGACATTTACTCTTATTGCAGTGCATATGTAACATGTACTGTATAAGAAGGAGACTGCAATTGCAAAAAAGTTACTGTAGAAATGCTACCGAGATGAATGAGTCTTGTTTTGTCACCAAAATATTTTGCTGCATGTCGGCTACAGCAGTTTTTCATCAGCAAATAAGCAAATGTAAATACACTGTGTTCTAAGCGAATCTGTGTTATAAGTAAATATTGCAAATAAGAATGCTGTTTCTGGCTTGCAGACAAAGGAGGAAGTGGCGTCCACACTGGAGACTGTGCAGAATATCCAGACGGTGTCACAGGCCTTACAGAAAAGCAAGGAGAACTACGTCAGCAAGACCCTAGAACAAGAACGCATGCGCAAAGAGGGAGGCACACAGCGAGACGTGGAAAAGGTACTGAGACAAATGTATTCTTCTTAAGTAAGAAAATGCAGAATCAGTTCCTTTAATTATCGCTTGAAGAGATATTATGGTCTCCCTCGTGTTTTTGCCCTGGATAGTTTATGAGAAAAAGCCTTTTTTGTTTGACATCAACTGAAAAGTGTGATGTATTTAATGTGATTTGCAACCTATTACAGTTAGAACTGCTAATATATACAGGTTTTTTTATATAGTACTGTGAATGTAATGGTCCGATTGTCATTTCGGTTGGTAAAGCCAATTTACTTGTATATTGTAAAATCATATATCCCATATATATTTTATACAGCGTTTTAACGTCTTTTTTCCCCTGTACTTTGCTCCCCTGTATTCACTGTAAAGCACCCTTGATACAATGCAATAGGAAAAGCGCTATAGAAATAAGGGATGCTATGTTTTCAAATAAAAGCAGTTGTCCACAGAATTACAGGTTATCTGCCAAAAATGACATATCGGTGCATCCCTTATAGAAATCATTTTAGATTCAACTGAATTGACAAAATAGCAAAATTGGAAGTAACCCTTGCAACCCACTTAAACACACTAGGGGAATGCCCTTGCCTGCTGGTGATTCACTGCAAAAAGGAAATGTCTCCATAATAAAAGTGCTGTTGCCGTGTCATGCATTTCACTGGTAATATCATAGTTAGTTTAACAATTATTGTCGACACACACCCTTAACAGAGTTTACACTTGTAAATTTCACATGATCTTCTGTAAAACTCTTGCATTTTGTCACGTGTGTTTGTAGGCTGGATTGAAGGTCAAGAAAGCCACCGAGGCCTATAAGTCATACGTAGAGAAATACGCCACTGCGAAGACAGAATTTGAGCAAAGAATGACAGAAACCGCACAGGTACGACTGCATAATAATGTGATGCTCTGTGATTGTTTATTGGTTTCTGTACTGGATGTGTGTGATTTATTTTTTAGCGTTTTTATTACATTTGAAAATATCACTCAGTTTGACTTGGATAACATTATTAAAACACTACACATAGATTTTTAATTCTAAAACAAGAGCGATGGAATTCCTAAAGGCACAAAAACTCTTTATTGATGCTTCCTCATCCGATTCACAGACACATGCACAAACACTTTTTCCCTTGTGGTCACACATGCTCTGCCTCATACTGTCATTATCTTGTTTCCACTCATTTCCTGGTTTTTTTCCTCATCTTCTCCTTAAATCTTCTAAAACCCAACTGTCAGTCTGAGAGGAGCGTAAACAGCAAATCAGGCATACGGCCATTCCTTATACACATGCAGTCACACGCACAAGCTTATTCATTATCACTATGTTTGTGTGTGTATAATAGTGCTTCGTAGCCACCCGGACCACCCGGATCAGCTATTCATAGAATTGTGCCAACAACATAAGAAAGGGTCTTATGTAGACACGCACATGTGGTGGAAAGAGATTCTGGTCTGATGTATCATTTCTAATGTCTGCTTTCATCTGATGCAGTCTTTCAGCATGGCTTTTTTCCATAATGACTGGAAGTAGTATTCGGTCTAAAAATGCTATGGAACGGTTTGAGAAATAATTTGAAGGTTTTTCTCTGTGTGTACAGAAATTCCAGGGAATTGAAGAGGAACATATCTTGCGTTTGCAGGATATTATTCATTCATACTCGCAGTCTGTTGAGGAGACGCACATACAGATTGGAGAGGTGAGCAGACAGACACACACATTATCTACTGTATATTATTACATTATATACTCATATAAATATGTATACAGGTTACAGATCTTCATAATAATATTATATTCATATAGATATGAGATACGAGTTCTTTCTTAGAGCTATAGAGGGCGCCAGACACTCTCATATAGATGTTTTAAAGCAACAACATAAACAAATATTACTGCATGCACCTTTTTGTGGCCCAAACATAACTTCCGGTTCACATCAGCAAAGAGTCCATGTAGATTATTTCCAATCACAATCAAAAGAAATAGCAAGTAAATTACTTTAGCTAGCAAGTTAAGGTATGTCTATTAATTAATATTAATATAAATAAAATAACATAAATAGTTATATAATCAGCCTCTAGCCAGACCGATCAATAAACACAGACTGAAGTTAACTTCGGACCAGTTGTGTGCGTCAGATGTAACCGTCTACACATTAAGTAAGCCAAACATCATATGCTTATAAATTGTCCTCATATTAATACAAAAGTTATTTTCAAATTATTGAAACCCTATTTATCATTTTAATACACACAGGCAAATTATACAACTGGTTTATAAATGCACCATCTCATTCATAAACACAAAAAACAAAAACTAAGTCATCAAGACTAGAAAAGACTGTTAGTCATTTTGTTGACCACACACTCGTTGCATGCGTTGACCACGGCTTCCACCCAACCACACACTCTTGTGTTCCGCTTGAGCCTGGAGAAAATAAGATTAATATTTGTAGACAATTTAAATGTGGTTACTACATTTATTCAATTTCTGTGCATATTTATGAGTAAAAAATCCTCTTTGAAGTGCATGGGCATTATTAGCATATAAAACACTTGGTGTGAGTGTTCCTTTGTACCTTAGTCCTGAGATCTGGATGGCTGTGTAAAAAATTAAACCGAGCACATGAAGACACATCAGCTGGTGCTTATTCTGCACAGATATTCCGATCCAGCTACCTTTCATGTGTGTCAAAGTGGAGATGGTGGTCTAGTGGGTTAAACCACTGAACTGGTAAATCAAAAGGTTGCTGGTTCGATCCCAGCAGCCACCACCAGTGTGTCCTTGAGCAAGACACTTTACTCCATGTTGCTCCAGGGGGATTGTCCCTGTAATAAGTGCACTGTAAGTCGCTTTGGATAAAAGCGTCTGCAAAATGACTAAATGTAAATGTAAATGTCAAAGAGTATTTAGCTAGCTAGTCCCTTACATTTCCTATTTCCTTATTTAAAGTTCACCCAAAAATGAACACTGGGTCATCATTTACTTACTCTCTTGTTATTTCAAACCTTTATGACATCCGCAGAACACAAAATAATATATTTTGAAGAATGTTGCTAACCGACAGCACTGGCCCACATTCATTTCCATTGTATAGACACAAAACCAATGCAAGTCAATGGGGGCCAAAGAGTAGTCACCTGGGGAAATACTGTCACTGTTATAATCCTCAGTGTTACTCAGCTCCAAATCCTCTTAGGACTTCAAGCATTGGGAGTGGAAGATATAGAAATCATATGATATGGACCGTGTTTGTTTTTGAAGTGTCTTTTGCCTGGACAGTCTTTTGTATTACAACCATTGCTAAAGAGTTTGACCAAGATGCAGGGATAGACTCTTTCCCTCCGGTGACCCTACAAAAAATGAGCATATTTAAAGGATGCATGGATGCCATGCTTATGTTCATGACTGGTCTTTAGTAGCTGGTAAAGATGTTTTTCTGGTTAATTCTATTAACCAACATGACAGAGAGTCATTAGTTACGCTGCTTCTTTAAGGCACAAGCCACTCCCGATGTAGCAGTAATAGATGCTCTTGGATGTGTGTGGTTGCACACGTGCCAGGATGGGTGGATCCCTGCATGGATCACTGAGAAAGGCGGGTGACCAGCTAAACCTCACTCGTGATCAGTACCATTGCAACTGTTTCCCATCAACAAGTAATTCCCAGCAAAAACGGGTCACAAGCTCCATTGATTAAAGGGAGTAATTTCACCCAAAAATGAAAGTTCTGTTATTATCTACTCCCCCTCATGTCATTCCAAACCTGCCTCACTTTCTTCTGCACAACACACAGATAATTTGAAGAACGTTGGTCCAACATTGGCCCCCATTTGACTTCGAATGTGTGGACACCAAGACATTCCTTAAAATATCTGTTTCACAGAAGAAAGAGTTGAATAACATCCGAGGGGAAAGATGATGACAGAATATCTTTTATTTTTGAGTGAACTATCCCTTTGAGTCCCTGTCTACGCTTTGATACTTTTGTATTATAGTACAATAGTAAATTCATCAAATACAGTTTTTTGTGGTTAGACTGAAAATAAATGCTTCAAAAACAGTGATTTGAATGTTTGTATAAAGCAGTTTTCTGAATGCATATCTCATTTTTATTCTGCATTTGTAAGGTGCAAAAAGAGTTTGTGAACAACATGGAGAACACTTCTGTGGAAAGCCTCATACAGAAACTGGCCGAAAGCAAAGGGACGGGCAAAGAGAGACCAGGTAACACACTCCCAGCATTCATCTTCAGCACTGATCTGCTCTGGTGTTGCTCTTGATATGATTAACAAGACTGAGGTAATAAGTTCATTACCAACCAACAACATGGCACATTTCTGTGGGGCATTAGAAAAGAACATTAAGCTGCACTGGAAACACATTAAGTGTGTGTTTTGACTTGATTACTGTAGCATGGAGGCGTTTACACTAGAGGTTTTGCCGAGCTGTGACCCTTACAGGGTTTTTAGCCCAGGTTTGGGGCAGCGCTGACCCGTCACATGTTAACAGTACCGTCACATGCTAAGTGGAATGTCACCTTAACTCCAGATTAAGTCAGTTGAGCTTGATCGAGCTTGACGCGGCTACAAGTCCCCCCGCACACTCGCTATTTTTCTTCGGTTATTCCTTCACAGTCTTTTGTTTGACCTCCTGCTTCTCCTTCCTTTCACAAGCAAGTTCTTTTAGATGGAGAACATAATCCAGTTTAAGGCTGAAGTTAGTAAACATAGTTTTTTTATTAACGAAAACTCTGCCTTTAGTCACGACTGAAACCCAATATTATTATATTAGGTACGCCACTCTCAGGTAGCCCAGTTATACTTCCTATGAACATATAGAGACCCACAGGGGTCCAGACGCGACATTCGGGCTCTCGGTCGCCCTCCATTTGTTTTGACAGCAGAATTAATTGAGGCTAAAAACTGTTTCGGTCAACAAAACATTCTTTCCCCCATATCAAGCTGTTCATTAGGGATTGCGCCGCTGTCAGAGCAATAACCTGTGCGGCATGCTGATGAAATCAGCCCTAGTCACTACACAGAGAGAGAAAAAGGTTGAACAAACTTTGTACCACGGAAACAATCCCCAAGTGACACGCTGGGCTTTGGGGAGGTGGCTTAAGCAGTTCAGCGGTATCCAGCTGGGCCGCGAGCTGGCCTTCAGCCAGACACGCAAACTCTCTTTCTCGCTGCTCCACAGCCGAGAAAACCACGCTTAGGATATGCAATTTAAAAAAACATCCTCGGTTAGTGCATGACTGTATGCATCTCTCGTATACAAATATACATGGTCGTGAGCACACGAGTTTACCTTGCTGTCTAAATAAAGGCATTAGATTGACCGTTTTTAAAATATGCTAGGTCATTTTTAATCCAAACCTTTAAGTTGTATAGTTTACCTTACTTGTTTTTTCCCATTTAAATGTAACTTCTTGGGGCATTTTTAGCGATGTTGTCCTTAAAGTATCGGTTAAAACAAAGACATGCTTTTATTTAAACCAGTCTTTTGGAAAGGAGTCTTTCTGTTTAGAAGCATTTAAACAAAATCACATTTTTCCATATTTCGGTGGTATTGTTGTGTTTAATGTTTGGATTTGTGCACATACTGTTCATATTGTTAGATAGAACCCAGGAGAATTGCCATTTCGTTTCCTCACATGATGACAGATGCCACTTTTCCTCAGTTTTAGTAACTGCTTGGAAATCTCATTGGAATCTTGATTTGTGTGATTTTTTTTTTTTCATCGGTTTGGACAGGTTTGCTTATTGTTATGATGAACATAACAATTCATTAATGGCATATTTACATTTAACATTTATGCATTATCCAAAGCGACCTACATTGCTTTATACTATACATGTGTTTCGGAGTATCTGCAATCCCTGGGATCAAACCCATGACATTGCCGTTGCTACCGTCACACTCTAACCACTGAGCTACAGGAAAGCTATATAATGAAACCATTGTAATGTTTTGTGTGTTTTGCTACACATAAAAATGTAAAAAAATCCCTTAATCTGACAAATTATCTTTTAAAGAATATGCGGCCATTTTTGGTCATTTCTGTTGCATACATAAAACCATTCTACATAATGTATACATGTAGAATTGTGATATGTATGTTGATATTGATATCGTTGATATTGACTCGGGGCCATGTCAAATATTAAAATTAATGTATAGCAAGTCATTTTTTTGTGTGTGAATTAATAAAATGTAAAGTGTCGATAAATCCTATTAATAATTTGATGCTCTGAATCTAATAATCAGACTTTGAAACACGTTCATATGTTTTCAAATAAACTGTTCTCCTTTTCTGTAAAACAAAATTATATTTATATAACTTGGCTGGCAAGTGCATTATTTAGGATGTTTCTAATCATGGGTTTCCTTATGTACAACCGTGGAAAAAATTAAGAGACCGTTTCAAAATGATTTTCACCTTTTTCTGAATTTGCTATATGGAAATATGTATAGGTGAAATAAATTTTTTTGTTTCATTCTGCGAACTACTCACAATATTTTTGAAAAAAAAAAAGTTTCTATTTCCAAATATTTGTAGAAATTGAAAACTGGAAAATGACAGAAAAGATGCTCTGTATTTTTTCAGACCTCAAATACGGCAAAGAAAATAAGTTCTTATTTACTTCTTAGCAATACAACAGTAATATTTGTACATGTATTTTATTTCAAAAGTATGAAAGAAAATTTACTTTTGTTTTTTAGGAAAAATGTATGTTAGATTTTTATCACAATTTTCATGTGTCTTGTTATGCTGTCAGTCTGTCACATTGCTATTGAATGACCTTGTCACTCCTGAGGTTTAATTTGGTTGAAATTCAACAGACACCAGACTGAAAGGAACACATTACAACTAGAGATGCTGATTAATAAAAATTATAATGACCTCTTAATTATTTTGCGGTTGTGTATGTGTATCATGATTTGGCAGTGAATGACTCTTTTGTGCTAAATTATTCGAGACTGAGAAATCAGTGTGTGCGCTGATCTGGTACAGTAGAGTAAATCAGTCAAACTATATGAACATCAGTGTGTGTGTGTGGTGTGGGCCTGTCGTGACTGCGCTTAACAGTGCACGCGAGGTCCAGCGTTCTCCAGAGAAACACTATTGAACCGCTTGAGTTACACATCACACACTATTGTTTTTTCAGGTCAAGGCATTTTCTGTGCTAAGAAAATAGCGCCCCGGGCTTTCTTGCGAGGGTCTGGTAGTAGTAAAACGCTGTCTTAGCTTTTCTTTTACAAGCATTAGCTTTTACTCGCATTAACACAAAAGAAAACTGCTATTAAGGGCTCTTAGAGCACTGAGGGGCATCTCTCCTCTCCAAACCCAGTCACGATACCACAGAATTAATATTTATAATGCTGTTCATGGTATTTACTGAGAGTGTATTGAACAACTATCGTGACCTCGGGTTAGGGTTACGATTGGTTAGTTCATGTAAATCCTGTATTCCTCATTCTGAAATTGATCAAATAAAAACTTCCCTTTGTGGTGATGGGTCATAATTTAATAACCAACTGCGAAACTCAATTAAATTCTATCATCCATGCGTCACTGTGGAAATGGGTCACGTTAAAAGTGTAAAAGCTTGGAGGTGAATATGCAAAATTCATGAGTAAGAAATGAAGCGTGAGGTTTGTTGTCTTTTACAGGCATTTATGTGTAAATGAATATTTTCAGCAGCAGCAGCACTTTTATACACGATCACCACGTTGTGCCGATTGTATTTGTATATTTTTTTGATTTCTGTCTGGAGCTAGAAACACAAGTGCTTCCAGGCGTAAGGGAATGTGTACAGTATGAACAGCATGTGTTGCTTTCCAGCTGTAAAATAAAATGATCAAACTAAAATGGGACGTCAGATCATGCTTATTGCCACCAGACCCACTGAGAATTCAGTACATAATACTGTATTAATATTGCTGTTCTTGAATTCATAGTACTACAACACATCAGTATTTGTTTGTCTGTTTTTATTACAGGGCCCATTGAATTTGAGGAATGTAATGTCTCAATCGCCACTGAAGGTCTGCAGGATTTTTTTTCTCTGGTTCAATCATTTTCATTATTGTTAGGAGTGAAAATTTAGAAAACATAATTGATCTTTAATTTCTGTTATTATATCTCTCTTACAGTAGTTTAACTTGAGACTGAACACATTTTACAGATGCAAATATATATTTGTTTCGATTTTAACACTGATTACTGTGTGTTTAGTTGCCAAACCTCGAAAACGAAAGACCTTCGTCATACCAGGTCGACGGAGAGACAAAGACACAGATTCCACGTAAGTTTTAATAACGTAATCTCACTTCTTTGTTTTTTGTTCTTTAAATACAATTCTTATAAAATAATTTATAATAAACTCTTAATAAACGTGAATTTTGTCAAATATATTTTGATTTGACCATAAAAAGGAGTAGTAATATGCAATAAAAAATTATATTCCAAATATTTTAAAAGGTTTGATTTTGCATCTTTATTTGTTGGTAATTTTTATTTAAACCTATTTCCGTGTTTTTAGGGAATCAGCTGAAGTAGAAGCTGTTGTAAGTATTTTCAAATCTTGAAACAACTTGATAACAAATTAAATTGAGACGTTAAATTATACAATATTTAACATACTCTCTTAAAAATAACGGTGCTTAAAAGGTTCTTTACAGCGATGCCACAGAATAACCTTTTTTTGGTTCAACAGGGAACCATTCAGTCAAAGGTTCTTTGAAGAAACTTATCTTTCTTGACTTTCTAAAATCTGAAGAACCTTTATTCTCCACAAAGAACATTTTGTGAATCAGAAAGGACCATTTTGGAACCTTTTAGACAAAAAAAGGTTGTTCTATGGCATCATGAAGCACCTTTATTTTTAAGAGTGAACTGTAGTTTGACAAAAAATATTTCTGAACACATGCGAAAAATATATATGAAAAGAAAACATTCCTTATTTAATGAACGCAAAAAACAGCTTGGTATTTTTATAAAGCAATTTTTTTATAAAAAATGAAATATATTTTGTAATATGAACCTCATTTATTTCTGATCAAAGTCTACCCTTTCTGATTATATTGGAAAAACTCCATTCGAGTTCATTCACAAAGCTCCTTTTGTTCGTATTTCTTTCAGAACGCTTCTAACGGAGCTCCCCCAGGTTTCTATGGTGCTATAGATCTTCATAACGCAGTGAGTGGTGACCTAATGTTGTTGAAGGATTGTCTATGATTCTTACGATGTTAAGTGAAAAAACAACATTTCTGCATGGGGATTGTTTGCATACTGCTAACAATAGTGTGTTTTCCCTCAGTCGGACTCTTCTTGTATTTTAAAAGAGTGTGAATTGTAAGAGTTTTGTTCTATGTTTCCTGCAGAACGTGCCTCGGTTGGACGAGGAGGGCTTCTGTATCCGACCCGAAGTCAACGAGAACGATATCCTTTCTCCAGATCCATCCCTTCCACTCCACACATCCCTCACACATGCTTTCATGTCAGCCACAGAAAGATTTTCCTTCTCCTTTCATATCTTTCATCGCCTCTACACAATGTTAACTCTGAACACTTTTTTTGGCCCGAGAACATAGTCTGATATCGCTCTTTGCTGGGTTTTTATCTGAATCACTGCCAAGTCATTCCTTTCCACCGTGTTTTCTTTTTCTCCTTCTGTTTTCTTTACCAAAGACGTCCCATCGTGTAGACCTAAAAAAATAGAATACCTCATCTTCTCACTATTTCACATCACGGTCCTATACTTGAATTTTCACCCCACTTTAAAGCTGTTTACCTTAATGGCTTCTGATCACATGCCAAAGAGAACTCCTTTTATTCGTCCAGCGACTCTGATGATGAAGATGAGCCGAGAAAGTTTCACGTCCAGATCAAACCTGTGCAGACCAACAACGGCAACCACCAGCAAAAGGTCACCATAGATGAGCTGAAGGCCTCTATCGGAAACATCACGCTCTCGCCCACCCCCGCTGTAAGAAACACCTCACCAACACTGATCATGTAGAAAGTTAACGTAGCCACATACTTCTTATATTTGCGAGAGATGAAGTCGTAGCATACATTAGAAATAAGCATTCACTCAAACACAGGATAATGCATCCTGGTCTCCTATATAAAGGGTGTTTGGTCTGGTTTGTGTGGCATCAGGAACAGTTCTGATTGGTTGATGTAATTTACAGTCATGGTGCTAGTTCTCACACACTTATCCATCTCATGTGCTGTTTTTCTCTAAATCGCTGTTGGTACAGTAGACAGTAGAGGGCAGTATTCCATTATTGTATTCACGGAGTGACCGGCCTGTCTTTGAGAGATGCTGCCAATGCATTCACACATCTTTTTCCTCTATCCTGATTTGTGTGCCTGAGTGCAAATGTGTTTTATCTCTGTGTGTGCGAATCTGTCGTATAGCATCACAAAAAAGATTGTCTGTATGTTTGTGTGGTCAAGTAAGATACAGTACAGTCAGTACAGTGTGCCAGCTGTGTTTGTTACGTCTGCGACCCATCTGTGTATGTGCTGTTGGTAAACAAACCCATACAACTTCCTGCTTGCAAATCTCACCACAGGAAGCATGGGGGGACTCTGTTTCTAATGAAAGATCACATAGGTAGACACACATATGCAGAGAGACATCAAGGCAATAGCTGTGCCTTATTACAAAAGATATTTAATTAAAAAAGGCAGCCACTGTCTTGAAATAGCCTGTTGTTTTTTTACGAATCTAATCATTCCCAGATTTGTATGAAAGATTTCGAGAAAGACTTTAGCAAGACTGGCATCACACTTTCTTCCACTGAAGGTTTTGCTTGTGTTTGTTTGTGCATTTGAAGAAAAAAATCTGCGAGTCAAATTTTATCTCATGCCATCCCAGATATATATAACTTCGTTTTTAGCAAAAACACAAATATACATTTGATATTTAATACATTTACATTTTCATTTAGGCATTTGGCATACGCTTTTATCCAAAGCGACTTACATTGCTTTATCCTATACATTTTACATAGGTATTTGCAATCCCCTGGGATCGAACCCACAACCTTGCGTTGTTAACGCAATGCTCTTACCACTGAGCTACAGGAAATCTGCTAATATAAATCGTTTTATCTTTTTTATACGGGACTCAAAATGTTGGAGCTCCCGAAAGCACATAACAGTACATACTTCATAAAGGAATCCAGACAACTCCAGTGGTTTAATACATTTAGAAGAGATGCACCGATATATCGTCTAATAATCGATATTGGCTGATAAAAGCATTTTGTCACACTATAGAGCTCCGAAGGTTGACGTCACATAATCTAAACTCCGCCGTTTTGACAGGCATTCAGGAGAACACTTGTGCGGCTGTAGCATTGCTATCCACAGTGCTCAAAAAATAGACTGTTTAGACAATATTGTTTCAACGTGGAGTTCAGTGGCTGTGTACCAGAATGCCAGCACAGGTGGGGGAAGGCAAAGGAGAAATCATTTTAGTTTGATTTCATGAATGATGTCTACTGTAAAGATACTCATACAAACAAAAGACAAAGCAGGCCACTGAAGACAAAGCAGGTTTTAACCAGACAGACTCCAAAGTTGAATATTTATCACAAAATTAGACTGCTTCCATTTGTACCTCTGCAGTCTTTTAGGCTTTTTAAAGGGTCTCCGGGGTAGAAGGAGGGAAAGTTGAGGTAGTTGTAAAATTAGATATCAGGATAGTGTAGGTCAGGAATGCTATCCATTCCTTTAATGCTGTGACACTCAGATCTGGCTCGCGAGATCCATTTTCCCGTCGAGTTCAGCCCCAACTCTGATAAAACACACCTGAACAAGCTACTCGGGATTGCTCTCGCGGTTCTTTAATGTCATACGCCATGCAATCTGCGCAGCCCCGCATTAAGTCTAACGTGACATGTTCTTGAACACTTTGATTAGCTTGTTCAGGTGTGTTTTATTACAGTTGGGGCTAAACTCAGCAGGAAAATGAATCTCACAAGCCAGATTAGAGTATTACTGCTCTATTGATACTTGTTAAAACAGTGGTTATCAGACTGGGGGTCCGAAGATGGATCTGGGGGGCCACAGATTTTGTAGCATTTTATGAAACATAGAAATTCATCATAAATTTTATGCAATCAAACTTATAAAAATAAAACCACCAACCAAAATAATTGATGTTGCAGAATTATATAACTGAATATGTTTTTGATTTAATTAAAATTCGAAGTTTAAGATTATATGTCTTTATTTGGGGGGCCACAAAGCAATGCATTCTACACAAAGGGGGCCTTACAACAAAAAAGTTTGAGAACCACTGCGTTAAACCACCCAGGGGTATTATAGGGACCTGTTATTTTTAATCTATTAAGTTTTGCTATGTACATTTTTTTTATTATTAAACACCTTGCCTGCCAGTATGGTGGTGTAAAGAGAATGTGTCACCTGACCTCCTGAGTTCGGCCGATAGTTGAAAGGAGTCAAATATCGATGCCGATATATCCTGACCATCTAAAGAAGAAATCAAAATGCAATGAATTTGTGCTCTATAAAAAATGTAAATCAATTCCTTTGGTGGTGGTCAATGAAATGATTTAATAAAATTCCGAAGGTAAGTAAATATTAATTTAATCTTCAGAATCAGTATTGGTAGAGAAATTGGGGTGCATCTTACCATATATATAATAATAAATAGCGAATCTTTTTTACTTGCCATCAGGTTGTTCCAAACCTGTATAAATTTCTTTGTTCTGTTGAACACAAAGATATTTGGAAAAATTTTAGCAATTTTCTGTTCTGGGACATCATCCACAACCATAGTAAAAAAATTTTTGTATATTATGGTTTTGTTGAACCCAAAATGAGATATTTTGATGAATTTGCTTTAACAAACAGTGTAATTTTTCCTAGTATGGTAGTCAATGGGGTGCAAAAACTGTTTGGCCTGTTGAGGGTGAGTAAGTGAAGACAGAATTTTCCTTTAAGGGTCACTTTAAACATAAATTCATAATTTACTATCATGTTTTTTACAACTTGTTCGAGATGAAGTATTATGACATACAATAGAATTTCCAAGCTGCCACTCTCTAAAAGGACAAGAAAACAGTATAATAATATAACACCTTCAAACCGTTCATGCACAAAGTTTTCTGAAGCTGGACATATGTTAGCGTTGTGTTAGGAACAGAAATTTTGTTATTATTTGCCAGAAGTCTTGCCTGACGGCTCTGGTCACCATTCACTTTCAATAAACAAGTGAGTGAATGACGATTCAAATGTCAGACATATTTTGTGAAAATACTCACTCTTTGTATGTTCAGTGACTCTCTCATGTCTCAATTGTTTTGTTTTTGTCATGTTTGTTTAAGAGTTGATAAACAGTAGATGAACAGAATGGAAACACATTTGTGATATCAGCTTGTCTTTCTGTTTTTCCTGCTTCTCTGTTTTACTCTTGTTTCTTCACAAAACGACAGTGTGATGTATTTCTGCAATAACACATCCTCACGTGTGCCAGCTTGTGTTTTCAGCGAGCACAGCCAGGGCAACACTTTACTTAAGACACCCTTGCTGACGTCTCTGTTTGCTTTATCGAAGATAAATGATCACACATTTTTCATAGAGCCTCTTTGCTGCACGTTTGAACCTTTGTTTCTGTCCTGTTCCAAATGTGTTGCGTGACTACACGGATTAACACTGGAAACACATCTCAGAAAAAGATGCATTCACCCTATTTGTCATATTTCTTCCCCCTCTTTCGTTTCTTTTTATTGTCCTCAGCCATTGTTTATTTTATTTTTTTCTTCGTACTCGCCTTGCGGATGTTTTGATGGCAATTTTGGCCAAGTCCGGAAATATAAGTGATGACGAATGCCATGTCATCTGTTATGAATTATTGATATTATTGACCTTTCCATTTCCTCTTGTTTTTCATTGTCTCTCTCTCTCTCTGGTGTGTGGCCTGAGCTGTAATTGAACCCATTTGCCACTATCTGCCTATGGGATTAAACCTTTTCCATAATTTTGCGTGCATGTGTATTTGTTTGTGCGCTTCCGCAAGCTCTCCCGCACGGTTTACCATTCAGCTGCTTTTCTAGTCTGTCCCTTCAGTCTGTTCTTTTCCTTTTCATCAAACGCTTTATCGAAATGACTGAGAGGATTTTCCATTCGCTCTGACAGCCTCTCGGGCAGGGATGCTCCATATGAATCACTTTAAATACACAGAATACACTCGCAATAAACCAGCCCTTCCCATCTTTGTGTCTCGGTCCGTTCGTTTTGCTAACTGATTCTTGTTGACATTTCTCAGCCTCAAAACAATCCCGGTAGTGAATTTAGTTGTATTCTCTGCCACTCATTTCCTAATGTTTAGACTGCGTGCAGACTATTGTTATGTAAACTTATGGTTTGAATATGTCGTCTCGGCAGTAAAGTTCTCCGCTCATTCCTGCGTGTGCGTGGCAGCCTGGGAGGCCAATATCCCGTGAATGAATGTGAGGACGAAGCACTTCATGTCTTGTGCTGTTTTCATAACTCCTCTCACTCTCATTAATAAAAGCCTGTTTTTATTTCCAGGTTCATACGAAGAGGAACCAATCCAGTGAGTATTCCTCTTTTTTTTTTTTCTTCTCCTCTGTCACTCTGAAGGTTTGGCTCCAGAGAGCGCCTGCCATTTTGACTTCTCTTTTTCGTTTTTCTTGGCCGTGACGTTTCTCGCCAATCTCCTTCATGTTGCTCCGGTGACCCTACCAAAGCCAACTCATCCCATGAGAAAATAAACACCCCCCCCTTTTTTCTCATCCGAGGAGCCCAGCGTTTCCTCCTTAAGCCATGAGCAAGATTAACTGCTTAATTGTGTGTTTATGTTTTTCTATCCATCATAATTTTACATTTTTCCAGTAATTTGTGGCTTAAATGAACGCAGATGCATGCCAGAATGTAGTGTTTACACTGCGGCGTGTTCTCACATCAAGAGTGAAGATTTTAACCTCCCAGGAAAGTTTTATATGCTGTAAATCCATAAAGACGAAGTAATTGAGCTCACAGTAGATACATATTTATCTCTGTGCTGGAACGGTAAACATGTCTTCAAAGAGCCTTCACCGCAATCTTCCGCACGTGCTGAAGTCAACAAGATCTGACAGAGAATTGTGCTCAGAAAGTCCTTCAATCCAATACATGTTGTGTGTTATCGGAAATCACATAAAGATGTTACCTCAGCAATGACACTTGCGTACAAAAATAGCTGTGGTGGACACAGCAGGGATGATAATTTCACTGTAGTTTCAAGAGTTTTAGTATATTTAAGCTTTCAAACTATTTTTATTACACCCTGTTAACAGACTTTTTTTTTTTATTCACTTTTTCATCAAACGTCATATTCCTTATGCCTCTTGTAAACAAAAATTCAATCAAAGTAACTTTTTCTAAGCATTTACAACATAAAGCTTCATATTAAGTGGAAAGTTGGGTATAGACGGTTTCAGCAGCAACAACATAAACAAGCGTTATGTGGCCTAAACTTAACTTCCGGTAGACCTCCGCAAAGAGTCAATAAGTTTAATTTCATTTAGTACAATTAATATACAATAAGCTATTAAAGTTATTATGCAATAAAATATAAAATAAATTGTTACATTACTAGCCACTATCCAGACCGACAGCCAAACACAGACTGGAAGTTAACTTCTGGCCGTCCTATGAAACCGTCTATATAGGATAAACTTAAGCATATTCAGAACTAAATGTTATTGTAAATGTGCATCTTACACAAACCTAGGAATGACACGACAACACACACACCCTTCAATAAACCCAAAACCGGGTGAGTATTTCCCTGGACGGTAACATGTAGCCAGCATACACCTAATCGGTTTTGGTGAGCGGCTGCAATTGTGTTGTTGGTGATGAGGGATTCCTGTCAATCTCTGCTTTCAAAATGTTAACAACAAAATGCGCAAAATCAGTAGTTTTTCATTTAACACCTGTTGTGTGTTTAACCCTCTACTGTCATGTGTCTTTTGTGTAATATGCTCTATGTCCTACTGGATAGATTTTTGTTTTAAATCAGGTTCAAATTTACTATAGAGTGACAATACGGCTATGTTTACTGTGTTCTGTATAATTCTTCTTTTTAAATGTATGTATTGTGATAAATGGGGTTGTAAGAACATGTGTTTCATGTAGTAAAGATCAAATCTTAGTCCTCAAGATACTACCGGCTCTATCTCTAATTCACTCAGTAGTTTAAATGCTAGGTCTGTTATTGATACATCATATTTACTTCAAGAAACACATGAGCTGTAGCTTTCATCTGGGAGTAATGAGAAGATCATAATTAAAGCCTGAAGCATTACCATTTTACTGTACTTTAGACATGTTTCGTCTGATTTTTAGGTGATGAGCTGGGACGCATGAAAATACCACCATTTAATGAGTAAGAGAAACTCATTGCTATATTATCTGTTTTTTGGATTAAATGTTAAAAAACGATTGACAGTGTAATCATTTTTTCACTTTGTTAAGCCTTCATGTTAATAGATAACATATCTTAAATTCACTTCTCTTGCTTTCAACAGTAGAGTAGTCAATAATGATCTGCTGTCTCTGGATCCGTTTGGACCGACCAGCACTGGCTCTGGATCATCTGTACCTCTTTCATCAGGTAACACCCAGCTGCTTTTATACGGAAAATACAAAGCGCTTCTGACGAACATAACCTGAAGCTAACTTTATTAATATCACCATTATCAGAAATGTATCTGCATTATGGGAATGCACAGTAAAGTAAAAACAAATTCTGTGATTGAACTTGAGGCGCATAGTTTCCTTATGTCTCAGAATATGCACTCTATTGATAGATACTGAAGATGGATAGATGGATGATCTTGTACTGTATAGGCTCAGCAGGATTTACACTATAGTCAAAGTCAGAGCTGAGCAGTCAGATTGTTTTTGTCAAACACACGCACATACATACTGTCGCCGTACAAGCAGATAACAGATACCACCTCCTCCACCCTCAGCCTGTGGGAGGCTTGTCTCGGGTCTGACCTGCTCTATTATTGATGATGCTTGCAAGCTGGTGAAAGTGTCTGGGCTTTTCCAGTCCACAACAGTCGCCTCTAGAGAGCTTGTTCAGGCTTCTGTTGTCACGGAAACCCCCACATCCTACAGCAACATCATATATCAGTACATCTATCTTCCTTAGCATTTAGTCTTTTGAGAATTTATTTTGTTGTATTGTTTTTTATTTCTTTCTGTATTTTTGTTACTTTATTTTGGCACTGGAGAAAGGGCTTTTTAATATCTGATATTTTATTCTACTTGCCGGTATATGAATTTTGCATTTCAAGTTGGTGTGTGTATCATTTTATTTTTATTTTTGGAGGACCTGTGTTTCATCTATAATTTTTGTCATGATGTCTCTATGTTCTGCACCACAACTTTTCTGCCCATCCCTCCTTGTGTGAGTATGGAGAGAATTCTGTGTCTAGGCTCCTTCGTGTTTCTCTCTCCTTTGCCTTTAAGGACAAACTGTCCTACCAGGAGCAGAGTATTCTGCACTTTTGACCTTGGTTGTTCCAATGTAATGGTATTTTACACTTAAGAGAATCACCCTTTATATATTCTGAGGAATTTGCAGCTGACAGTATGTACTACAAAATCAATTAATTTTTTTTTATAATATAGTCAATTATATACAATATATATATATATATGTTTGACTATTAATTTCACTATGATTTCAATCTTTGATATGGCCTTACTCAGTCAGTATTAAAGATGCGAGTTATATATTATTTTCACAGAATATTCTTTACATTATTTAGGGCATTTAATATAGAAAAACATAAATCACAAAAAATGAAGATGGGTTTTCACAGGTAGGCTCACATATTTTTGCATGTACAGGTATAGAAAGCTATATGCACACACAGTAATGTTCACATGGTTTATGTAATACTCAAACTGATTGTATTTAAAGAGTCTTCTGTACTCTTGCATAAGTGCTAATATTGAGAGAAATATAGCGGATCTATTCTAGTTTTTTCTATATTTGTTCTCTGGTGCATAATAAGCAAATAAGTGAGTGCTTATCTTGCAAATAAGCCACTCAACGCAGTCACTAAAAGTAAGCCAACCTGTCAATCAATCCCTGACCTATACTGCGAGGGCCAATCATAATCCAGAGTTAATTGGCACCTTCAGCAGTCAGAGGGTGGAGCTGGGAGTCCCCAATGACTGACATTGTCAAACATAATCTTGTTATGGTTCTAATCTGGCAAAGGAACTGAAAGAGCAAATGAAGAGAATGCTATTCATTTTGTTCTTTCATGGTATTTGTATATTTTTTGTCAAATTAAAAGGGTTTTTAAACCAAGTTATTTTTTATGTTTTTTAATTATCATTGATTTTATTTGACATGTGTGATTTCTTTTTATTTTCTCATTTCTGTTTTGTATTTGTTTAATGCTTTTTCTTAGACCTGGCCTTTCTGTTTATATCACCTTTTCCTACATCTCCCCCACTGCAGTTAAATGATGAGGTCTTTGAAGACCCAGGTAATGCTTGTGACGCATGCCTGAAGCTTTAATAGTAATAAACTTTACCCATAACAGACACTAGCTCTAAAAGATAAGCAATGAGCAAAAATGCTAGTTATGTTAGGAAAGTTTTCATACTTTTTTACATTCCAAGAGATGCATGCAAGTGTTTTTAGCATGTGCACTTTGTAATATTTACTCTTTAAAGGTGTTAAGATCAATGTCCTTAAAATGACATTTCATGTAGTGTGTAATGTAGCTGTGTGTGAATATAAGCAGTCTGCCAACTTATAAATCCGAAAGTGAACGAATAACAAAGTTATTGACTTGGGGAAAATTGGAGGCAACTCTGAATTATGCGAACGTGATACGTCGTTCTAATTTCAGTTGCCGGCCTACATTCCATTTGCAACGCTGCACGCGGTAGACCAATCACATCAGACTGCACCATCTGACCAATCAGATCAGAGTAGACTCACAGAAAGAAGGGGATTAGACAGATGAATCGCCGAACGAATCATTTAAGAGTCAGTCAAGAAGAAGGGCAATAATAACTGCCTATTAGAAAATAAAAGTGTTTTTACACCTTGTATGTACGAAAACTTGTTTTTGGACACACCATAAACCAAAGAAGGACCTTAAAAATATCAAAGTGTTTAGCCTTTAATATAAAAAGTTGAATACTGCCTAAATTAAACCTAGGTTTGCAGTTTAATTGATTGAATTGGTCCCTTTTTATTCTTAATAAAATGTAAAGACAAATAAAAATCAACAAATAAAGAATAAAATTCAATGAGAACAGTTTTAGTCAGACCTGGGCTTCTAGATGTGGTGGTAGTTAATTTATCAATCTTTTCATGTACCTTAAGGGTTGCTGCAGGTAATTTTTTGGAGGATCTATCGACACAAATGCATAACTTTGTCTTCTGAGGTGTATAAAGACCTTACATCATAAAGTATTATGTTTTTAATACCTTAGAATGAGCTATTTCTATCTACATACACCACGGGTCCCCTTGCATGTATTCACCATTTTGTTTCTACAGTAGCCCTAAACAGACAAACTGGTCTCTAGAACGTGTTTAATAAAAACATTATCTCCTTCGGCAAAGAAGTGAAAATGTGACGAGATCTTAGTGCTGTGTCAGTCACCGTAGTGCTTCGAAAGGGAGGGGTGGAGTGAGTCGTTTGTTGCAACCTCACCGCTAGATGCCGCTAAATTTCATACACTGGACCTTTAAACCATGGTGCACATTTATTAACATCTTTCCTAATTGAAATCCTTTGACGTGCTTTATTTACAGTAACATGGCTGACCCTTTCATATCTCATTTGAAAAGAACTGCTATTTATATTTTACTCACTTTTGTGGTTATGCAAATGTTCTTCATGTGAGATGATTTGTATAATCACACCTATTCCTTTGCTCCAGAATGTCCTATCAGCATGGTACTCAGAGTGTAAAGTGTATTTTTACAACCCTGTATGCTCTCTTTTCTTTGATGACCTTCAAAACAGAAGGGGATGTACTGGCAGAGCCCACTTCTCCTTCAGAAGTCAGTCTTGAGGTTTCAAAGGCTCCTGCTTTTCCACGTCCCTGTAAACGTCCTCCTTCCTCTGCCATCTCGGGCACTCCGCCCTTACCTCCCTTCCAATCTCCTATCTCCGCGTCTCCTTGGGAGCTCCCCGATGATGGGTTTGCTCCCCTCAGCTCTGCTCCAGCTAGAGCTATGAGTGTGCCTCCAGCCCTGCAGGCTGCTCCTAAGGACTACACTACCCACAAGCCCCCTCTCAGCGCTCCCGCCAGCGATGCACTTACCTCCTGGGCCCAAAGTCAATGGATTGCCTTTAATGATACCTCTGTGCCTTGTCGTGGACCGTCGCATCAAGTAGCGAGACCGCGGTCAGTGCCACTGTCTCAACAGCCCAAGCTTTTCTCTAGAGGTCCTGCCATTGACTGCTTTGCCAGCACAGAGATAGAAGAGAGCGCCAATCTGAGAGAATCAGCAGTCAAAAGCGTGGAGGATGGTAAATTTTGTGGAATGACAAGCATGTTTAAATACATAAATGACATGTTACTTTTAACACGCCTGTTATTTTATTATGTAAATAAAATTTTAATTTTCTTTTTATTAATTTTAATAGTTTGGTGGATAATATTTTTGTTTTTTGTTTATTTAAATCTTTTAATAGTATTATTTTCTTTTTTTCTTTAAGGACATTTTATTTATACCTTTTATTTGGTGTAATCATTTTCTGCATTGAATGCATTGAAATGTTAACCAACATTTTTACCTTTAAGCCGCAGTAAGAGGGGAAACAAACCACTGCTATATACACTGGTTTTACAAGTCATTTTAACAAGTTGAAAAAAAATGTTTAATTTTTTACATTAACTGATAAAAATATGTTTGTTAAAAAGATGTGATCAATACATCAAATTTTTTGTTGTGTATATTACCATGTTTTTGTTATCGTAAAGTTCCTCAATGCTTACTTTATGTCCCCTCTAGTGAACATGTCTGAATTTCTTTGATGATTTTTTTTTTATAAAATGAAAGCATAAAATAATTAGAAATGTTTTCAGCTAAACTTTCCTGAACCTTTATTATAAAAGTTCATTTAAACGGCTTAAAGGTGAAATGTGATTTGTAAGCTTCTTTGTTCATTTTTATTTATAGATATTTTTGTTGTGATGCGCATTTTGTTTCAGTATTGCACTTTCTGTTTTTTTATTGTTTATATTATGACATTGCAACTAAGCATGTGCCTGTCCTGTCTAAAGACCATCAGACTTGCTGGCGGACTGTAGATCAGTTGTAATCATTGGATTTGATTGTTAGCTTGTGCGACATCAATCCTCCAGGTTCAGTTTAGTTTAAACATTTATTTATTTATTTTGTACATCTTGTGGTCATAACATTTGTTGTCTTTTCATGCACAGTACCAAATAGGCCAACCACACCACTGGGCACAGCAACCATCGTGCCACCTCCAAGACCCTTATCACGGCCCAAACTTCCAACTGGCAAGCTGTCAGGCATCAATGAGACTGTGAGTAAAACAGAAACTTAAAATGTATATATACAGACACTTATTTGATTCTGATCACAAGAAAAACTGAATTCATAGTGAATTTTAGACTTGTTTACTGACTCACTGATTTTCAGAACTCTACGGAACTGAATTTATAGACTAGTTCTTTGCTTTCTGCAGGGCCGACCGTTCAGCCCTCTTAAAGTGTCAAACTCCAGCCCTCCTCCTGCTCCACTTGCTCGAGCTGAGAGCTCCTCCTCCCTCAGCTCCAACACCTCCCTGAGCGCCAGCAACACGCCGACCGTCGGTGAGTCATTTCCATCAAACATTAAACATGAATTCATCATGAGCCATTTGCATGAACACTACACACGTGTTTGTATAGACAACTTGCTTTCACAATGCATCTTGTAGTCATTGTATCATAATCAACACATCACACACTAGATCACTCCATCCTCACTTGATGGGCTGCTTTTGCCCTGTTTCTTTTCTTTTGTTTTTCATTCTCATTTTGATTTAAGAGGACGATGTGTTTGTGGGGAAACTGCCCACGTTTGAGAAGCGATGTGAGACGCCGGCAGGTAAAGTGTATAATACCAAGACGAATAGTTCGTTCTAGCTTACAAGACTAACTGCCTCCTGAATGATAATCTGTCCTTTAACAACCAATCACATTGCCCCATCTACTAAACCACACCCATTCCCTTCTAAAAGTTTTTGTCTATGAGTCACCGTTTGCTCTTTGGTTTTTCCATCGTCTGAAACTAATGTGGATGATTATTGAAATCATAACACTCTCTGTGACTGTTGTTGTTGATTTATTGTGACGGATGAGGATGCATGACAGAGAACTCGGTTCAAAAAGTCTTGTTTAGATGTCTAATTGTTTTTTTTAAATATCTTTGGTGTCTCTCTCCCTCTCTTCGTAGGAACTTCTCGTGGGCCCAGTCCAGTGACTTTGGCATCCCAGGATGCTTTGCCCATTGCTGTAGCATTTACAGAGTCAGTAAATGCCTATTTCAAAGGAGCAGATCCCAGCAAGTGAGTTTTATATGATCTGCCTTGCCAAGACTATACAAACCATTCAGACTTGACATACTTTTCACAGTTTCTATGATCATGGAAAATCTGGAACCATTACAGAGCTTTAAAACTTATGTCCAGGTCTGGAAAAACCATAGAAATGAATGCCGTTTTAGTAATGGAAATGTATACAGTGAATATAAATGATGTGCCCAGTTCTTAAAATTTTTATTATTTTCAACTCTTTAAAATTATTTTAATCTTTATCCAATAATAGTAAATAACTGAAGGATTTGTGGAAAATCAATAAGAACCCTCTGAACATTTGTATGTGGGTGTTCTCAGTAGTTAACATTGACAGTCAATGCCATTTCATGTGTGTTATAGAACTGACAATGTCTCCTACATTTACTATTTCAGTTAAAGTTTTGGTGTCAGTTAAAGGGACAGTTCACCCAAAAATGAAAATTCTTGTCATCATTTACTCATCCTTGAGTTGTTCTAAATCTCAGTCTGTAGGCTTGAGCGAGGATTCCCCAAACAATAATGACTGCCTCCCATACTGCATGTTTGTGCCGCCTGACATACTTATAATTTATTCAGCAAAAAGTAGATATACTGCACCACTACAACCAGCAGAGACATAGTATGTAATACGCACACTGCTATAAACACACTTACACGCCGACAACTTGTATTAAATTAGCGATTTAAGATTAAAACAGTGTATGCGAATGTGCGCAAGCACATACGGTAAGGTTTTTTTTTATAGAAAACGCGAAGGAAAACTTTTCCATTTTTTAACGTGTGTATGGTTTTTTGTTTCGAAAGAGAAAAAAAAATTACAACTATTTTCGCACAATGGTGGTAGTCAATGGTGGCCAAGAACTGTTTCGTTACAAGCATTCTTCAAAATATCTTTCTCTGTGTTCATCCAGAACAAAGACATTTTTACAGATTTGGAACAACTCCAGGGTAAATAAGAATTTGGATGTTCCTTTAATTTACCTAAGCATTAAAGCCCACTGTGTGTTTTAGGTGCATTGTGAAGATCACAGGAGACATGACTCTGTCCTTCCCCAGTGGCATCAT
Organism: Triplophysa tibetana; assembly: GCA_008369825.1. Taxonomy (NCBI): domain Eukaryota; kingdom Metazoa; phylum Chordata; class Actinopteri; order Cypriniformes; family Nemacheilidae; genus Triplophysa; species Triplophysa tibetana. Next base: position 25,209,938 of record CM017901.1, on the reverse strand, counting down.
CAAAATATTCACCTCCAGTCCATCTCCTCCTGTCCTCAGCTTCAAACTCTCAAACACTAGCCGACTAGAACAGATCATGCCTAACCAACAACTACTGCACAGGTGAGTGTGTTTACGCGGGTTAAACAAATACGTTTCTGCAAATCTATCATGAGAAAACAAATTGGCATGAATATAATTATTCCTGAGAGCCATCTTATTATGGTCATGACTTGTTCACTGCATCAGTGCCTTTCAGGTCAAACTGTTGAGCCTGAACTAATGTTTTTCTCACTCATCCCAACCCTCTCTTTATTGTAAGCTCCCTCCAGTAGCTCCCAGCCATGACTTATCGAATCAAGAGGGTTTTTTTTTATTTAATAGTAGTAGTTATAGTTGTTCATGCTGTCACATTGACACGCAGTGTTGAATTATTGAGTTTTATATTGTGTTGTTTGTGTGCACATTTTTGCAGCGACTCCTCCCAGAGTGACACAAACACTAAAGACTTCTGGCTAAACATGCCGGTACTGACGGCGTACCTCAGGAAGAGCTCTGAGCAGAACCCTGCAGCATCCTATTATAATGTCGAAGTCCTCAAATACCAGGTTCATAGCTTTTCATTCTGTTCCCTAGAATTGCCCCATCAGGTTAACCATGTTGTTTTAGTGTCCTAATAAGTATGGATTGGTCCAATCCAATTTTGTCACAATGAATGAACAAAATGAAAATCAGTAATTTGCTGATATTTGATTGAAATCCCATTTTAGTTCTCCTAACATGGTTGATGATGATCAAGTTAATGGTGAGCAGCTAGGTCCATTGACTGATTTTTATCATCTTTCAAGGTATGTTCAAATGGGATCCAGTCCACCCCTCTGAATCTCATAGCGTACTGGAAATGCAGTCCTAGTACCACAGATCTACGGGTGGACTACCAGTACAACCCAGAGGCCATGCAGCCTCCTGTGTCGCTTACCAACATACAGGTGTTAGTGCCGGTCAATGGCGGGGTCATAAACATGCAGTCACTTCCCAGCGCCATCTGGTGAGTTTGGAGAATGATGTACACTCAAACAAAATATCCTAAGGAGAAAAATTACTGCTGCATTAAGTTTATTTATTATCTAGTATACACCGACAACAGTCAATGGATCAACTCCATTGTTTTACTGTAATAAGATTGTTTTTGTCTTTGAATCAGGAATGCAGAACAAAACAAGTTGTTATGGAAACTGATTGACATCTCTGAAAAGTCTGAAAATGAAGGTATGGACAAAGATTAAGGAAAATATACTATAAAACAATTTACTGTTTTAAAGGTCCAGTGTGTACATTTTGGGATGATCTTTCGATAGAAATGCAATAATATAATATACATACAGTTATGCCTTCAGAGGTGTATAAAGAGCTTACACAATGAAGCGGTATGTTTTTATTAACTTAGAATGAGCTATTTCAATCTACATACACCACGGGTCACCTTGCATTTGTTCTGTCATCCGTCGTAGTATTTTCAAGGGTGGGGGTTCAAATTTGTAAAAACTGTGATTGATGCTTTTCCTAAAACAGAAGAAGAAGAATTATAAGAATAAATGTGGTAGTGTGTTAGATCTGTTTCTGGCTTGGCATAACACCTGCCACGTGGCACAGCCTTCTCAATAATTATAAACATATCCCTGGAGTCTGTTTTAACAAAAACCCTGATTAATTCAGTCTAACCCTAACATTTTGATTGGCACATATCTTCTCTTCTTGTTTCTTGATCTTGACACAATATAATGTAATATAATAATATTAATAATATAATATAATTCGAACCTATCAAACTGACTGCAAACCTGAAATGCAGGATTCACATTTTACTTGTTTACATAAAATTTTGTTCATATGTGGTCTTATGACGCGAATATCTGTTTTTCTGTGTCCTTGGTGTGTTATAAGTTGCCCATGCATGTATAAGACACGTAAAGTTGCAAAAATGAAAGCGTCGGAACAAAAGATGCATTCTTTTTCACGCCTCCAACACCCCACAAATCTGTCAGTTCTAGGTATGATTTGACTAAGACAGCCCAAATGTATACGCAAGTAAGGTGGGCAACCTTCAGTACAATTGCTTTGGAACCTGATGTTCCTAAAATGGTATGAAGCGTTACATTTCTGTCACACGCTTGCATTATTTGACCAATCACTACGCACTGGTTAACTGGCCAATCATAGCTCACCTCGCTTTTCAGGGCGATGAGCTTTGTAAAAAATTCTGCGCGGTTCAGAGAGGCGGTGCAAAGAGGAGAATTAAATAAGGATGGTATGTGGAAAATGCAGTGTTAAATTGTTTACACACATTGTGTTAAATCTAAAACAAACGATAATATTTGTTTTAGACTTGCCATATGACCCTTTAAAGGGCCCCCCCCCTAAAAAACTTAATTCTGGAGGTCAGAGAAAAATAATAATATGCAGAAAAAACTTAATTAATACTATAAGGGATAACCATTAAATAAATAAAACACAATATTATGGCACTTATTAAAAGCCTTTTTTACCGTACATCTATTGATTTCCCAGAAAGCTGTTCTTTTACAACTGCCAGATTGGTGTTGACTATGTGTGTTTATATCAGGCTCTGGTTCTTTGAGGGCGAAATTTGAGCTGTCTGACGGCCCATCCAACCCTGCCACCCTGGCTGTTCAGTTCTTCAGTGAGAGCAGCACTTTGTCTGGTGTAGACATGGAACTAGTAGGCTCTGGTTATCGCTTGTCCCTTAATAAGAAAAGAGTCGCCTCTGGTAAGACTTCACTGAAGTGCCACATGCACCTGCTTTAGAACTCTCACACAAGTATGATGTGACGTCATAAATCCTTGAAAAGGGATGTAAACTGTTTATTGACCTTTTTAAATGATTTGATGTAAAGTGGTTATATATATAATTGAAAGGACAGCATATAACATTATTATGTGTGTGTCTGTGTGTGTACATTGACAGGCCGCTATATGGCTGACTGCTGAGATGATAGCAGAGCAAACAGAGGGATCTGGAGGTGAATTTCTGACCTATTCTCTCAATGCTTCTAAATATTAATGGAGGATCTTCTAAGGTAATGGAAAAAGTGGGCTATCTGGGTGAAGATTTAACATCCAGTTCCAGCGAAGCACCTTTCTGGAGACCAGAGATTTTTATACTACAGTAACGTAGCACTGAGTATCAAACACTGTGTAATAAGAAAAATAAAACAAAAAGAGAAGAGATGTCAGGATATCGGTGGATGAAATCATTAATTGTTGATCATTTTTAATCTATTCAGACTTTTATAAAGTCAGAACGTTGGTGTTATTTTCATATGTATAGTTAACAATTTGTAAAATTAATTATGTATAAACTATACGCAACAAATGAAAAAATGGCACTAACAATCTTTCTGTATATTTGTTTAGTATTTGTTCCGACCTTTTATTCACCCAAAAGTCACTATGACAAAGAAGAGAGCAAGCAGAAAATGGTTAAGCCACAGACCAATCCGTGCTCCCAAAATGCCTTGCTGCCATTGGTTATTTTTATAGCTGAGCATTACGCTTTCATCTGCTTAGTTCAGTTTCATTTGTTCTTATTTTCATTTGTTTCTTGTGTATATTTTCTATTTTCTGTTTCTCATTATGAATGTGCAATGAAGGTATACGCTTTCAGAATGACTTTCATGGATTGATGGTTAATTTTAGTGCCATTTTCAGCATTGTCAAGAAAACCTACTGGTTAGCAAAAGTTAACTAATACACTGACCTCAGTGCCTCTTCTGTTACTTAAAATAATGTTTTAGTTGGAAAGGGCCCATCTTTTTCCCTCGTTCATGACTTCATATCATACCTCTTCCTGTATTATTAGTTAGTGCCAGTTCAGTTTCTGACATGAATTTGCTTCTTGATTGGATATTAAAGGGAAACATCAAAAATCAGTGTAAAACATATTCGATTTAGCCTTTGTTCCTAAAACTTCTGTACCAAAAGAGGATTGTTATGTGCCTTCTAATTCATGTTTATAGACATGAGTTGAAGCTCCATTGCTTCAGTAAACATATGCTCAGGCCTTATCGATGGCATACGTGTTTAACTGTGCAGAACTCCACCAAAATATCCAAATGAAAGATCACTGTGAGATAAAAACAAACCCAGACTTGGTCCCCGTTGTAGTTTTGGATGGATGCTTGTTTACAGACAGACCAAAATGTTAAGGATTTTGAAATATTGAGCTGCATTACAAGCATGTGTACTTTACGCTGAGAGTCTCAGTGTACTTTACTATTGATTTTTCATTTCATTGTAATTTTAAGGGACAATGGTACTTTTGGGGTTTTTTCACCAAATGTGCTGTCACCTCTTTTTGAGCATTTTGTGTTTTTTCAGCTCGGATTAATAAATGGCTTTAAGTAGATTTGCCAAATTGAAAAGCACAATGAGATGGAATCGTTTGGAAATCACAGGAAAAGTAATATGTAGAAGTCTGGTCTCAGAAATTTCTTCACCAGCGATGAATTTTAAACGTTTTATCTAAATATATTGCTTAGTTTTGTCATCTTAGTACCCTCAAGGTTATTCTCCTCTTTATTTCTATGTGGTGGAACCCAGTGAAGAGATTCACTGTGTTTTGAGGGGTCAAGAGCAGCCAGTGCTTTGGGAAAACCAGATCTGCCATCATGCAAGTGACTATTTGCCTTGTCCTCTGTGGAGGACCACTTCTGCAAGGGCTACCCCAAAACCGCAGACATTATTTGTACCTTATAAAGAGCAACAACACTAATAAACACTAAATGTCAACAATGAAGGATCTCACGAATCTGGATACAGTGACATTCTTCAGAATTATGTCTTGTTTTCACCAGGAACCTTTTTGGATTGTAGCCTTAACAGTTTTGTGAAGAAAAAAGTGAAGATTTTATATACTGAATCCTCACCGTTTATATGTAATTCTTGCTAATATTTGTAATTTTTTAGGATTTGTATGAAATGTGGTGTTGGTATTATGAGTACAGAGGCAGAAATCAGCTGGTCATCATCCAGATCAATGTAGCATTTAAATATAATACAATATTGCCTTTTTCAGTCTAGGGCTTCTTTAAGTGAATCTGAACTAAATGTGTAGTTAGCAAGCTGGTTCTTGCTGCCTCTACATCCATCACGTCGATATTCAGAGTGGTTTTGGATCAATGAAAAAGTCCACATTTAATTCAAAGGTTAAAGATTTGCGCTTGTGATTTTTTTTGACTCACATAATGTACATTTTTACAAATATGTCTGCCTTTTTATCTGTTTTATGATGGTCTGTGTCAGTAATAAATGTGTAATATATAAATCTATACAAATATAAAATATACTACAGAACAGTGATTAGCTTGTCTTCTTTTCTCATATTGTCCCTCCTTAGATTTGTCAACCAAGAATTCTTTGTTTAGGGTAAACGGGTTTAGTTCTTTCTAAGTCTCCTACCAACAATAGCAGTTTTAAAAAAAAAAGGTTTGTCATAATTAACCCTCTTGTCATTTCGAACCTGTATGACTTGCATTCTTCTGCAGAACACAAAAGAAGATATTTTGAAGAATGTAGGTAACCAAACAGCGGCGGTACCTATTGACTTGATTTTGGTGCTACGTTTGTTCGTTTCCCCATATTCCTTAAAATATCTTCTTTAGCGTTCTGCAGTATAAAGAAAGTCATACAGGTTTGAAATGACAAGATGGTGAGTGAATAATGACAGAACTTTCCTTTTTGGGTGAACTATCCCTTTAAGCAACCAGATGCAAACTTAGACCTGAAGCGCCTACTCATTTTTGTGTAGCTTTACCCCAGATTGTACACCATTGCATTAACATGCTGACCTCTGGAAGACCTCATTATGTTAGTCTGACTCGCTTTTGTTACCAAAAAACTGCCGTCTTCATTCAACTGCTTGACCTGGGCTGTAATGTAGACCGTCTCAAAATGTTGGTCTGCGCTGCCACCATTCAGTCTTGTATTTGTGCTCTGGATTTCATACACTTGATGGTTGATTTATAGTCGGAAAAGTATGGACAGATTTAGCGATAAAGCAGTTCATCATCAGATCTAGTCACACGTGAGTTGCAGTGAGTGACATGCTTTGGTACTCTCTCTGCGCTTCGTGCGTGTACGTGTTTACACAGTCATGCTTCTGAACACATCTGCTGCACTTCCAGCGCTCCTCGCAAAGTAAAATGAAACTAACCCACATGTGCTAGCCATCCTGCTTTCTTATGCACCTCGTGTGGGTCTTTTTATGTGTTTAGGTATGTGTCAGGGTCGCAGACCCCTTCGTGAACCCTTTCGTAAAAGTCTATAGCACGCTCGAGGCTTGATCCACATCGGACCTGCTTAATTGATCTGAATTGATGATTTATATGTTAAAGTGAATTGACTAAATTCTCCGGTCTGGTGGCTACTGTTTTTGTCATAATCAACAACAATAAATATATCGGCGTAAATTTTAAAACGATCTTGATTGTATGCGGGAGGTTCAAGGGGAGAGGGTCTTTTGTGTCTTAGCTAACTGATTTGAAATGTTCTTTGGATGTTGTCACAGGCTGTGTTTTCTCTAAGACTCTGAAGGGCAATACAGTTGAGTTATTGAAGAAGGAGAGCGCAGAAGCGGCATCACTTACGTTTACGCTCCATTACAGAATGACATGGCCTTTTGATCCAGCGCCCCCCTCTTCTGCGTGAGCAAAACCATCTGAACAAACACCCGCTGGACCTTCATAACTTAAAAATGTGTTTGCTTTTCTCCTTCATCTCACACTGTTCCCCTCATTTACTCCTCTTTAATCCTTTGGCTTCTCTCTCTCTCCATTTCCATCTTCTCCCATCTCTGTACCTTCTCTTCCTCCTCTCCTAACCACACCTCATATCATTCTTCTCCTCCTCCTTTTCAGCCGTTGGTAGGTCTCCCAAAACAACAGTGCAGGAGGAGCTTGCTTCATACCATCTAAAATCCCTCAAATTCTCCCAAATCTTGTATTTTACCCTCTTAAATCCATATGATGAAAGATGTTTTAATAGAAACTTTGTTTTAGTACTGTCGCTACTCATACTGCTTGGACCAGGCCCTGTCCACTCCTCAAGGTAATGGCTGAAGCCAGTGATGCTTTGCCGGTACTGCGATGGTTGATAGAGTCCTCATGGACACGAATTTGGGCATGGAAAGAGTTTGGTTGGCTTTCTTAGAGTTTGTGTGGGTTAGATTAAGAACATTTGACTGGGCGCGTACACGCATTCATGAAATAATTCTGCTTAGGTCTCAGTGACAAAGCAACCACCTGTGTGGATGCAAAAATTCACTCATTCTGTTTACAGTCTGGTATTGATACAGTTGGCCATCTGCTGAATGGAATTTGACTGATTAAACATTGTGATTGGCTCCCTTCGGTCTACAGACAGAATTGTTTTCTGTTTTTGTATGTGCGGCTGTTTGTGTCCCTGTCTATGTCTCTCTCCACACTGGTTTGAAAGCAGCAAATTGGTTAATGGGTGAGTAAAACTGCCTTCATAGAGAGCCAGAGAGAAGCGTTGGATGAGAGATCAGAGTAGTGGAAAGATGGAACAATGGGAGGATAGGAGGATAGTGGAGGGAGAACCAGATTGGAGGGAATGAGAGATGCAGGAGAAAAAGAGGCTTCCGTGTCTGGCAAGAGGAGGCACGTCATGAGCAATTTGTCACAAGGTTGGGTCCACGGCGAAAGATGGTGACTCCTATGGAGCAACCCCCATAGTGTCCTACTATATTATCTGCCTGCCAGAGATGAGGTAACACTGACTGCACCAAAACACAGCAAAACAATATCAAGATACCAATTTATATATTGTGTATTTAAAGGGATAAAAAAACACAAAAAATATATTTTGAAGAGCATCAGAAACCAAACAATGTTTGCACCCATTGCCTTCCATTGTATGGACACAAAAGCATTTCTTAAAATAAATATATCACTTTAAGCTTTATGTATAAACACATTAAGGCATGATATCAGCTTATCTTGTGTTATTATTTAAAAATGTATTCAAAAATTTGTACAATTGTTTTTTTCAGAAAATAAATGTGCTCTTACCAGGCAAGCTTGCAATATTATAAACATACCATTTTCCTGCTTTTTGAACGAATAATAGCATAGATTATTATGTAGCGTAGAAAATATATTGAATATATAAAATATATGTCAAATATGGAATAGAACAGAAGTTCAGAAACAAAAATCACGCTACTCAAAAACAGATGGGTGGAGTAGCTCTCAGCTGATTGGCTGTGAAGGAAGTGCAGTCTGTGACTGTCAGGATGGAGAACACCCTTACTAAATAATGTGAGATGAGGAAGAGAGAGAAGTGGGTAAAAAGAGAGCATGTGTACAATGGAAAGTCAATAAGGCCATTTCATGTGATTGACTGGCTATTGGAGGATGTGGCCACTCATGCAACTTAGCACACAGCCTAAACATTTTTCTACATCAAGTTATCCCCATGAACCTTTGGCGGGAAGTGAAGAAATGGAGTAAGTTAGAACAGGAGGGAATATCAAAAGAAATGTTTGGGAGAAAAATTTGTGAGAGTTATCAGAACTCTAAGATATCTTTTGTATCAAACCCAGTCAATAATTGATCCAGAGTGCAGTCTTATGAAGACAATATTCCAATTTTGTTTTGTCACTTAATAACGCATAGAAAAATTACAGACAAAATCAAAAGAAAAGTTCAAAATTCAAACAAAGACTTGTCTGAAGCATTGACGCTGACAGTATTTGAGCCAAATGAAAACTCAGATATCAAACACTTTCCTGTCTACCCTAAACACACACATACCAGCACACACATTTGTTATTCACATGCATACTAGACACGTCATGATCACAAAGAGAGAGGAAATGTTCTCCTCATAAATATTTGGAGTTGACTTAATTGAAAGAGTGTGTCAAGCCTAAAATCTGAGCCGATTTTAAACATTCTTGTGCTGGAATCTATTCTCTTCCTAAATGTCTCTCAGGTGTCTCCTCTAGCTTTATGAAGAGAATTCAAACAAAATCCGCGGCTCAGGGTGCTTCTAGCACATGGCTTGACCTTCAGTCTCACAAAGAAAGGAATTTATCGTGACTCGCAATCATTAAAAAACTGTAAATCAGTGAGTCGGATTGTAAATGATTAGATTTGAAACTTGAAATTAAAACTCATCGTCTCATGAGACACTTTTAAAAATAAAGGTGCCATGTAGAACTTTTAACATCCAAAGAACCTTTCTGTTTCCCAAACGGTTCTTTGTGGTGAAAAAGAAGTTCTTCAGATGATAAAAAGGAAGAAAGAGATGGTTCCTGAAAGAACCTTTGCCTAAATAGTTCGGAGAAGGCTTTATGCAGACTTTGTTGTGGTACTCAGTGCTTGTCCTGGTTCTCAGGCGCACCAGAAGTTTTATCCCACTCTTCCAAATTTAGTTGATATAAACATTTGTTCTGTTGTATTTTTCTGAGAATACTAATATAAGGAAAATAATCAGTATTTTCAAAAATCTTTAGATTTCTTTTGTTGTTGTTGTTTTTAAAAAGTTAAAGACCAGCAAACCTGTAAAGCACTGTCACAGCCCACTGTCTGCCCTCATTCACCACCTGACTACAGTAACCATAATACTTTTCACACCTGATCCCCATCATCATTTTTGGACATTATTAGTTAATCCCCATAACCTGTCTACCACTCGATATCTGTCCTATTTAAGTTCTCTCCCTAGTTCACTTCTTTGTCTGGTATTGTATATGTATATGGTGTTGTGCTTTTATCTGGGTCAGCTTAATCTAGGATATTATTAAAAAGTATTGGATTATCTTTATCTTTCGAGTATTCCCTGCACGAAACGTAACAAGCACGTGTTTTCTTTGGCATATAAAACATGTGGAGGTGTTGTGCCACAACACAAAAACGACACTAAATATCCAGACCATCGTTAAAAAAGAATGGGGGAAAAAATGTTGTATGGAAAACATACTGTACTCAAAGAAGGATATGCATACATTATTGTGCATTAAAAGGTAGGCTTACAGTTTAAATGTTATACTTTAACAAAAAATGCTTATTGTTTTGTAATTTTGCATTAGTTATAACATTACCCAAGAACCACCTTAAAATGTAAGGTAAATGCGTCAACAGAGTTAAGTAACAGTTTGTTTTGGTTAAATGATCTTTGTTTATCTTTGCTAGCTCATAGTGAAAGGTTGATATTTTACTCCATTAGGACACCAGAGGAGGGAGAGAGAGATGAAGAAACACAACTGATAGAGAATTGTGTTATAGAACACAGTTTATTAAGGTTGAATCAGTGTATTTCACAGAATTGTTCTAAATAGCGGTTTGTTTAATGAAGTAAATGCGGTAAATTCTGCACACATTGTCATGTTATCCAGTTTAAAGCAAAGCAAAGATAATCCAGTTAATAATCTAAAACACAATAAAACATTTACATTTTATTTTGTTGACACATGTGTCACTGTTACTACTGTTGAGTCAACAGTATGAAGCCGAATGTTGTTCTCTCTGTCTATTCTCTCTGATCATGTCATGATGCATTTGGTAAACTTTTTATTCGTCATTCAAAATGAGTCTACAAACCGACACATGACCTTTCACTCGACGAAGATGTTACAGTTGAGTGCTCACGCCAATGCGATACGTGCCAGTTGCTATGTTTTTTGTTACCTGTTAACTAGCTACTAAATGTTCTTAAAGGCATCTCCAGAGACAGACAATTCATTTCCTAACCCTGAATTGAAAAGACTGGGACCGCACTTGATGCCACCAGAAGCCACGTGACGGCTTTCAAGATCTTTGGAAGAACATCATGGAAAGTAGGAATCATAGGATAAACCCTCCTGATCAAAGTGATGCCGTAGCTTCTCTTTGTAACTCCATCTCAAACTTAAACCATAGTCCCAGCAATGTTCCTGTAACACCCAGCCGGGTACCAAGCTGCACAGATAGTCTGGTGTCTGATGGAGACAAAGCTGGTGCCACACTGCTATTCTCTGGAGCCTTTTTGACCCTGATTGGTATGACGTTAACAGCGATGGGGTGGACAAAGTACAATGTGAACCAAAGCTACGAGTGGACGCAGCTACTTGGGCCTATTTTACTCTCAGTTGGAGGCATGTTTGTGCTTATAAGCGTCTGTAAATTCCGAATGCTCTCATGCCAGTCTTGTAGGCAGAATGTTGGGGAGAGGACATCTGACACAGACACTCAGCCGCCCCATTCAGGACCATCATTTGTCTTCACTGGACTTAACCAACCCATAACCTTCCACAGAGCTACGGTAGTACAGTACATCCCACCACCATACGGGTCTTTGATACAGGACCAGAGTTTGGGTACGGCTGATGGTTTGCATTACGGTAACCAGCCATTGACAGTTACAGTGAACCCGCCACCACAGTACTACAGTGTTTATCCCATGGAAAACCTTGCTTTTATTTCTGGTGAATATGACGGCGCTGCTGTAGAACAAAGGGAAAGCAGGTATGTAAATTTGTCACATTATACCGTTAGATGGTTTAATAGGGATTTGAAGAGGAGATTTTCATGACACTTAAAACTCATTGCAGGAATCCAAGCAGATCAGGGGAAGTGGAGGAAGGGAAAGTGAACACGGCAGACAGCGCCGCCTCACCACCTGCATATGAGGACATTTTTGCTGCCTCTTCATGTGACTCCTTATGAATGAATAAAATACATTTCCTGATATACATGACATAATAAAGTCCATGTGTTTACTGCAGGTGCACAACATTTGTGCAAGCGTTTCAACTATCTGTCACATAATGATAAAATGTGAAAAAATTACACAAAGTGAATAGCATGTTCAGCAGATTCAACCCTTATAACCTATATTCAGTTTTAGATCATGTGAAAATGAGCTGGTGTCGTCTTTCTGGTTGATTGTTCTCAGTTCAGCTCGCATAGCAAACACGGGCGTCTTAGAAGGGCCACATGGGGGCAGAGTGTGGAAGTCTGCCAACGTTTCTACCAATGTGGAGGATCAGAGGATAAGTCTTTCCTAATATTTTTTATAATTAAACGTTCAACGTTTTTCAAATGAATAAATAATTAAAAAATTAATACCAAGTTAAAATTAACTTAAATTACAGGACAGGAATTCCAGTGATGTGTCTTGTAAACTGAGCTTTCCTAAAACTTGCGTTCAACAAACAGAAATGCACACTGCCCATCAAATGATAATGTTTAGGCAATTAAGACTACTATTTTTATTTGTCGAACAAATAGAGTCTTTATTATAACTAATAGAGTAGTATGCAATTGACACATGTCCTGTAATAAAATGTATGCCTAGGCTGTCATGCCCGATTAATATTATATATATATTTTTTTTAAATATGCACTTTGAGTAAAATTTTAGCTTTATCCATGCACAACTATAGAAAAGTTTTGAATGTTTGCTGGGCTAGGCTATAAGCTCATTTAAACTTATATTAACACCATTTTAACTATAAATCTTACAACGAACGTTCAGCGGGTTGTTCGTCACAATTTATTTAACAGTCTATACACTGGCTTTTTGTTTTCTTGGACTTTATTTACATTTGGCCCTAGCTACTATAATGCATAATTGCTTAATTTAAACATTTTAATTAGCCTGGTGCTCTGATAAATATTTACATTTTTGTATAAGTCTTCTTTCCATTAAAGGAAAAAAACTTTCAGTCTTCAATATTGACAAATGTGCGGAACTCAATGATGAATCGTCTTTCAAAACATGTTAATGTTTTAACATCGAAAGGCCAATCTAAATATTTCCCAAATTTAAGACTAAACAAATAATTGTTTTTATATGCTTGTTAGAAATTTCTGACTTGCATAGTTTAGCTGGACCATTTATTTCCACTTACACAATCATTAAAAAAGCTGCCTTTAAACAATTCATATTATCTAAGGGTACACAAAATGCACATTTTAAACGAAGTTGCATTTGTGCTGCACCAGTGATATGAATTTCATTAATTTGACTACAGTCGACTGCAGATATATCTTACTGAACATCTCAACGTGACGAAAGTGACCATATTAACAGCATTTCGCCGTTGGTTGCATGTAGGCACATAGGCTACATTATGTAACCAGCTCACACGATCTCAGGTCTGGAAGACGGCTGTTTGTTATAAAACAACTAAAAAATCAAAAGGTAATGTAATAAATCATTGTATTGGTACTTAAATATTTGACCTATGATCACCTATATGTTTAACTATGTACGAAAAACTAACGTATTGCCTATTTTTTTACTCTTTTGCATCTAAATCCTAAACAATCGGTCCAGAATATGTTTGCCTCAGCACGTTTTTATTTGCCTATACTGAAAAATATAATTTAAAAATGCTTATTAAAGTATTTTAACATCTTGCTCGTTTTAATTTTTGTATTATACTGTGTATCAAGGTACACAGTGTATCAAGGTACACAGTATTGTGTTTTATTTTTTGGTAAACTTTTATTTTGTCAGCCCATCTGTGACGAAATCGTATTCTTGCCTTACTAATGGTGTAGAAATGACATTAATCAAAACAAACAAACATAGACCCCCTGACTGCGCTCATATTTTTTTACTTTACTGTTTTACCACCTATCATATAAAGTTTTATGATCCAATCAATTTCCTTAATATTAAATCATGGCTGTGTCTAAAAAAATCTATGAGGCTGGATCTGGATCACACTGATTTTTAAAGGCAACATGTATCTTTGAATTATCCCACAATCCTGTTAAGCCTATATTGTTTGTTCAACACATCACTTATGACTAATGAATTGAAAAAGTGAAAGCATTAAATATTTGCTTGATTATCTTTAAAGCTCACTGACCTCTGTATCACACATGATATTGCACACAAGACACTAGACCAAATTATTACTCTGAAACATGTCTAAAAGAGACAACCACCATAGAACTAGCTAAATTTAACATCCTAAACCCTTGAAACATTGCTGCAGCACCAAAGCTGAACACATTTCATCAGACTTTACAAAGTTATTGCTTTCCCAAAGATGAGTGATGTCATTTATCCAGGTGACGCATACAGTACAAATGGGAAAACCGCATTGTTAAAGGTCTTTGGGGAGTGACTTTAGCTGAATGCCACTTCTCTGGCATTACGGTCCGTCACTGTAACTGGGATGCCCGTCGTGCTGGTGGTCTGTTCAACACGTGACACTCTGCTCAGTAATTTAAAAAAGCGAGGAGGGGAAAAGGGGACAAATGGATTCCATGTTTTCGGCGCAACACAGCGGAGCGAACTGGAGGGAGAGAGCTTTGTTGTTTATGAAAAACATGTGAAACCAATCAAATCCAAATTATCCTCCCGCTGTTCATGTTGCTCGCAGAGCCAGCCGCCCCTCCAGAGGTACTGCCACCCAGATAGAGCGAGCATCCCTCACACATTCATTACTCCATACAGGTTAAAGCTGCTGTGGGCATAAGCTGCACTAATGATGTACATGCATGCTGTTATACATTCATTGTATGAATGGCTTGCATATGAGCGATCATATATATTACCAAATAAGCGAACATTAACACACGCAGTGTGTTTGGGGAGCATCTGACAGTAAAACCCCAGGATGATGAGTTCAACATGGCAAACAGGAAATGATTCACAGACACTAACTCTGTAGGCTCATTTACATACACGCTCAAACACACAGACATGTAAACACAGTACGTATATAAACACATCCGTATGCACAACAGATCTGCCGAGCACATTGCATCCCTTTGCTCATTCACGTCACATTTCTAAATGGCTGCTATTGAGATAAGTGTCCCCCAACACACGCATAACTGCAAATGTTTATTGCAAACGTCCACCGCAATGATCACTAAGGGAAGAGCATTAACTTTAGAGAATGGAAGCTTGGTCAAAGGGACTGCCGAGATGAATATATGTTTACCGCGTGCAGCCGGTTTGATGTGTGTGGGGGACTTAAGAAGATCTGATGGCAAATCTATCAACAGTCCCCAGGCCCCTATTCAAGTCTTATTCACTCTGGCCGCCAGTTGCTCTCCATAGCCTGAGAAAGCCATCGACTCATATGTAACTGTGTTTTCTGGAGCCCTCCTCTCTGCAAATGTAATACCTCCCACCACGTCTGGACTTTTACGTTCTGGCTTCGGTTACTAAGCAGGTGTTCCACCGATTCAGATAAAGAACCTGATTTGCTCCATCGGATTTAGCAATACGAATTCGCAAAATTGGATTATTAACCGCTGGGTCGGAAAAAGCAGTTAAGAATGGAAAAAGCTGTTTGAAAGTAATGAAAATTTCTTTTACAAATCAATGTCTTCTCAGAAAAACAATTAGTAAGGAAAGGCTGTTTTGTGGTCGGGAAGCATAAATCTTGTAGGTTTAAAAGTTATGCCAAGGTTTCAAGATCAATTTCACTTCTGGGCCTGGATAAATGTCAAGATTGTCTTCAGATTCAAGTTTTGTCTTGCAAAGCGGCTTTGTTGGTCAGAAAAATGGCCCTCCAGAGTTCAATTCATTACATCTCAATAAATGTCATAATGTTACGCACAATGGAATAAACCTCACAAACCGTACAGGATCACATAAATGATCTGTGCTTAACTGAATGGGATATTGATTGCCCTTTCAGGCTGTGGTGCAATGGTAATAATGCATCTGATGGAGAAATGATGTTCTTGTCTTCAATGAAAATAGAGAGAGACTTAATGAAGTTCAGTTGAAGGGCCAGATGCTTTTTGCAGATGTTGGACTGCTGTCTGGATAAAGAACTTTGTTCAGTCAACGAGATGGCCACCTTTTTCTTTTTCTCATGTGAAACTTGTGCACATACAAACACTACCATTTCAAGACAGATAAGATTTCAATAAAGTTAGTTTGAGTACCAGCAATGGTGTTGCGCTGAAGTACTTCACTACATTTATTAGCCCAATGTTTTTAATGAATGACGTGCATCTGATCTCAACACCCGGTGTGTGCAAGCAGGAAAAATCACATGGAGAAAATGAATCAGAGTTATTCTATTAAAGAGGGATCATACATCCGGCCAGTTGTACTATGTTAACCGTTCTAAGTTCCATAAAACCGTCATGAAATATTTCGCTGTGAAATCCAACAAGCCTGGCATTTCTACGTGGTGCATTCACGGATTAATCCCTCCTCTTCTCAAATCTCAACTCTGCCTCGCTCTTAGACTGGAATAGATTTGGTGAGTAAATGTAAACAGAAGCAGCACTGGGAGTGCGGATATTTTGAAAACGCATTCCATTGTTTGCATTAGTATTTTTCTTTGGGGAAAACTTCTGTCACTGTCAGTTAAACAGGGCAGTCGGCCAACGTTCCGTCAATGCCTCGCTAAAGTCAATGTAGCCCTTATATTTATGACTTAATTCAATTTGGATGCTGTGTGTCTGCGGTGGGTCTGCCTGGATGTGCCTAGAGAAGGGTTAGAGGGGATGGAAAATAAGGGGTTATTTTGGTTTCAAATGTGTATCTATTCACATATGGTCCTTGTTTTGGCCCATATTCCCCAAGATCTCAGCAGTGACCTCTGACACTGCTCCCTCAGACTGACATGATTTTGGCTGCCTCGTTCTGGGTTCAGTTTGACCCCCTTTGACCTTGAAGTTCAGAGGTCACAGTAGCTGAACAGCAAATTAACCCAATGTGTCAAATTTTGTATGACACCATGTTCAAGCGAGCTGTTTGGTTGAAGACATATTTTGCCCTTTTTGGCTGTTTTTGTGATTTTCGTCTGAAGGGTTTACGATTTGCACTATTCTCTAATCTGTCTCCAAATTTCTCGTGTTATCTTAACTCTCGGTATGTTTCCTTATAATATATATACAATTCATGTTGCAATGTTAAATTCAGTTTCTTCCCCTATCTGTTGTGTAAAAAATTCCCTTCTTCGTTTTTTTCCCTCCACTGTCACTCCGTCTCTCACTCAGAACCCCCTTTTACTTCTTGTTTAAAGACGTTGCAGTTCAGCTGTCACAAATTATGTTCGCCTGCCCAGCTGTCAAAACAGGGGTGTGTTTTTTTCTTTGCACTCAATATACTACCAAAAGAGAGAGACTGGGAGATACTGGGGGGTGGGGGTATTGGGGTCAAAGAGGAAAAGAGAGAGAAAGATAGAGAAAAGAGGAAAGGTGGGAGGCAGGGGGCTTTAATGTTCATGTTTGGACACAAGCAATTATCTCTAATTATTGTTTTTCTTTTCAGTTTCCCTGTCCTGATGGAGGTCCCAGCCAGACCAACAAGCAGTAATCCGGCCTCGTTGAAGAGGCTCGGTGGGCCCCACGGTGCAGCTCGTCCGTGGGACTCTCGGGCTTTCATCTCAATGTGAGTCTGGAGTTGATTCAAACACACAGCGATGGATGAATTAACCCTGAAGCCACGGCTTTCAATGGGCTCAGCTCAGAGATTATATGTGTTGATGGCAGGCTTTTTATATAACAGATTATGTGTTGATGGAAGGTCTTTTATATTTACCAGGCTTTAAAAGAAACTTCTGCTTGAAACTTCACTGCTGTGGTTAATTGTAGCGTGTTAGCCATCCTCAGCTCTCTGCTCATCATTTCTCTCCTTCTGTTGTCCCGCCCAGTTGTCTGACGTCCTGCTAATGATGACGTGAGTTGGAAATCTGGGTAGAAATATGCTGTGTTTACATCTGACACAGCTGCTAGAATGGGTTATGAAAAAAAAACATTCAACATAAATTGACAGATATTTTCAGCTAACCACGACTACAGCAAGTACATAAAAAATACCTACATTTTGGGATGTTTGGGATGTCCCACCTTTAAGTCGCTTTGGATAAAAGCGTCTGCTAAATGACTAAATGTAAATGTAATGTTTTTCGTTGTATATACAGTATACATCCTGTAAAGTATAAATTGGGACACGTAAACTAAGAAACCTAGTTCACTGTAAAAAGTTTACCTACTTAAACTTAAAAAAAGCTTTCTAAAATTATGCTAAATTAATCAAACTTCCGTTTTATTTTATGTGTATTCAATTATATTATAAATGCTTGAAAAAAATGAAGTTGCATTTCATATAACTTAAAAGTTAAATTATTTATAATACAAGTTATACATACGCATAAACATATACATATATACATACATTTATATATATAAAAGTTAAATTACAGTTAAATTACGAAAGTAAAGTAAAACAATGGTTAAATTATTTGAATGGAACAACGTGTGCTAACATGTGTTTAATAAGATATAGAGGAATTTAAATCAAAATACATTTTATATCAATTTTATTTTTAGTGATATGTTTGAACATTAGCTCTTTTTTTATATTTAATTTTAGCCGAAAAGATAAAACCCAATAAACTTAAAATTAGGTCATTGAAGTGATATTGTTGTTGCTTGGCCTGCCACAATTAATGTGTTAACTTTTGGAATAAATAAATTATGTTTAATGTCTTTAATGTATAATTTGTCAATTCATCTACAGTACCTACATGATTATGAATCCTCTAATACACATCTAACAGAAAAAAAGGAGAGAGAGAGACCTCCTTGGTGGTCCTAAATAGTAACTTAGTTTTTACTTCTGTGTATTTCTGAAGAAAAGGACTGCAGAAAGGGAAAGGAAATTTGACGAAAAGAGGAAAAATATAATAGTGAAGAGCATGCTGTCATTTATTCCTTCCACCTGCAACTAATGACCCGGTGAAAGTTGTTTAAACAGAGTGACCCCATCTTTTTTTAGTCTCGCCTCAAGCTCATTGCATCCACTTGTGTGTCATCTGAAATGCCTGTGCCTCCAGCACACCCTACATGCCCAGATTTTATGTATTTATCTCCCTCTGCACTACCCTTGTCATTTATATGTGGAAATGTGTGTGTGCACAACTTCATTCACATTCTGCATATGTTTTGCCTGAGATATACAATAGACAAACTCAACTGTTTTGTTGTTTATTTAAAATACTGGGTTAATTTAACCCAACGGTTGGGTTTGTCCATAATTGACCCAATGATATGTTGAAATAACCCAACACTTTTTAGAGTGTATCTTTAACATTCATCGCGCATGCCATCATAATGAAAAAAGGGTTCTGTTGAAATCTGTTATCTGTTGTTTCATTCTCTCTTTAATGAGGAATGACAGATATGTTGGGTGTGAGAGTGTCTTCATGGGAGGAGATTTGGATATGGCTGGTGTTACTTTTTTGGAAGACACGGAGATGAAAATCGTATGTTAGTAAAGCCTCAATAAATGGGCTGACCTGTGACCTAGATGGAGCTTGCTTCCCTGAACACAACAGCCTGTTCACCTCCATGATGCCCCCCTCATGCTACACACATTGTTGTCCAGCTCAAATTTGTTGAGATTATCTTCATCAGGTTCCATAGAGATTAGCTCCCTTAAATTACCAGGGATGACGTGTGTGTGTCCAATATCGCAGCCATCACCAGTACGACTAGTGACCCCTCACCCTTTCTTTGACTGCATGAGCACAGAATTTAGAGATTACAGCAGATCAGACCGTGTGCTCTTTTGTTGTGTGTATGAGTCTGTGTACATATATAGATACAATGAGGTCCAGGCTTCTCTTGTCAGGCTGTCATTGGCTGTTTGAGTCAAGCTGTATTCTCATTTGGTCTAGATTTTTGGATGGTTAGGGAAAGAGAAAGTTAATAAAGTCATGGGGTTCTCAGCTCAGTTTGTGATTTTGTTACTTTTTATGATTTCATCATTAACATGCGTTCCACAGTATATTGTTTCTGGTGGAAATTTACTTGACTTTATAGAAACGAATAAGTCTTGCATTTGATTCTTCATTTCTTCACAGTTTATTTAAACTTCACAAATGGGCAAAAGATGGGTTGGATTAAATACATACAGTATAAAATCTAATGCCTCATACTGGTTCGGAGGATAACAGTCTGTAGGGTCACCTTAAAGGAATAGTTCACCCCCCAAAAAATGCTCCATAATTTTCTCACACTCATGCTTTCCATGGTGGAGGTCTCTTCCTTTTTTCAGCTGAACATAATTGTGGAATAACAACAAACAAGATCCTGCAGAAAAGTAAAAAATGTATAGGATTCAACTAGACTGAATATTACCCTTACACTCTAAAAAATGATGCTATGACTAAAGTGGATTTTGGCTCGTAATCATAGGGGAACCAATTTAAGTGCTATATATAATTTTTTTAGGCATTTGGCAGACGCTATCATCCAAAGCGACTTACATTGCTGTATATCCTATACATTTTACAAAGGTATTTGCAATCCCCTGGATTGAACCCACAAACTTGCGTTGTTAACGCAATGCTCTTACCACTGAGCTACAGGAAAGCTATATCTTGGTGCTTCAATGGTTCTTCAGAAGTTCTTCAGCGGTTCTTTGTGATGACTGAAGTGCTATTTAGCAGCACTTTCATATAAAGAACCTGTTAAGCCCCTGTATGCTTCTAAAACGGTTCTATAGAGCACCTCAGTCATCCCAAACAACCCCTGAAGAACCTTTGAGGAACCAAGCACCAAGATATGGTTCTATAAAGCACTTAAAGTGGTTCCCCTATAATAAAGAGCGAAGAACCACGTATAGGGTTGTATGGCAACATTTGAGTGTACCTTAAAAAAATCAATTCATAATCTATGCATAAGATATAATATTTGTGCATTGTGGGTTTCAGTATGACTTTTATGTGAGATGTTGCCTTTGGGAGTGTAACTACATTACAATTTATTTGAACAGATTGATTGAAATTATTTGACGCGGGAATTTGGAAGGTCCCTCTCTCTCTCTCTCTCTCTCTATCTCTCTCTCTTACACACACAGCATAGACAGTTTAATTTTCAAACTGAGGTTTAGGTCAATACCGAGTGATGAGTTTTTGTCCAATCTCCACTCCAGTCGTTGTGGCAAAGCCCTACATATTTTTGGAAGGAGTGAAGGAAAAACAGAGGGGTCTGGGTAATTTGGTGACATGGGAGGCCCCTGGCGTTCTGTTATCTGAAGACCACCCATCCGAGTCTTGCCTGGACAAACAGAAGAGCTGACGGGTGTAATACGTAGCAGATGGAGAGATTGAGAGAAGAGAGAGAGAGGTAGTTGGAGTCACTGGGAGTGAGAGAGAGAAAGACATCAGAATGGACCCACTATGGTGGTGGTCATTTGGTCATCCTGGTCTCCCATTAGCCACCTGGGCTCAGAGTGTTTAGTCAGCCTAGACTGCATCTTAGGTTACATTTATATTGCTTTGAAAGAACATGTCTGTTCTCTCTGCACTCACCCTTTCTTCCTCATTTTTCCTTCCATCTTTTTACATTTTACACTTTTCACAGATGTAAATAGTGAAGTGTCAGTTGGTGTGCATCAGAAATGTGATGGAGAGAATGATGGAACACAGTGCAGATCTAAACTTTCTAAAAAAGTCATTATTCATATATAGTGTGATTACAGGATTAAACTTCAAAACAGTGGTTGAAGTACAGTAAATAAATCATAAAGGTTTAGTACATTCCCTTCTTTTTATGCATGGACGATGTTCCAGGATATCAGATTCACAGCTTTGTAATTCATCTTCTTTTTATGGACTACATGTTTTTCTAAGTGTGTGTGTGGGTTTGTTATTTGGCATGTAGATTATGTCCACTGATAGACTGTAGGAGTCATAAAAACTCAAAGGGATTTTAATGGAGAAACTAAGCTTTAACATGACTGCAGATAAGATATGACACTGGTGAGATTATTGAGCACATGAAAGGTAGTCATTGCACTCCCAGGTGGGCCAGTTCAGTTACTGTCTGTGTGGAGAGAAATAAAGAAAGATTGTTAATGATATCCATCATCTTGTTGCAGTATTCAACAAACTATTTAATTTACATTTTCTTGCCCATACAAAAACGTTTACATTATACCACATAATATTTAGAATGACACAGGAGTCAGAAGGGGTAATACTGACATTTATTTCAGTTTCTTTTCTGTTCAGTCTTTCTCTCACACTTAAAAAAAAATGTATTTATAGCTTTGTGACCTTCATTAGGATAACTGCGACCAGCTTTGTAGAACTTTGTACATCCAGTTGAGTACATGTTTTTGCGAAAAATAATTTCTATAAGTATTATTATTATTACACTTAAATTATTATTATGATAAAAAACTTCTACAGTTTACAAACACAATTTATAACAACAAGAAAAGTTACATAATTCTAGATAAAAGTACATTATACAAGCCTTGGATGCTTAGAATTCCTTTAAATATCAGCTATGCATCAACATCTTCCATGAAAAAAAGATGAAAGATGGAATTTGTTAATGCCAATTTAGGCAAGAAATCTGTTCAATAAGTCCAGTAAACAGAATGTGCAAGAAGAACTATCTCATCTTGCCATTATTTTCTGAAATTAAAAGCAGCTGGATTCGACAGTGATCCTTACGACTAACATAGGAACCAGGTGTCCTTGGACACTGATACGTTGTGTGGAATTGCTTTTCCTGATACTGTAAGCAGCCATTTTGCTAAGTGCTTTGCCACTCAAGAGAGCATGTTTTGTCGTGTTCACGTGTGAAAATGACATTATGTGCATACACTCTATAGAAAGTCAATAGAGAGGGTTGCATAGAGACAGAGCGGTACGCTACATAATCTGAAAACCACGCCCACCAGGGGGAATCAATCCTTCCCTCTCCATTGACAATCGATTGTGGGACGCTGCCTCCTTGTAATTTCTGATTTATAACAAAAAACAGAACGATGTTAAAAAAACAGCTATGTGACAAGGTACAGTAAACAAGCAAAAATCCCTGAACTACGTATTTATAAACTGTCGATCACCCCCAAAAATGAGCGTTTGGACACAAAAGTGGGGCGCAATGCAATTTAAATGAGTTAAATATGCTATATCCATTAAAATTTAAGCTTAATAACATTTTGATTTTTAATCATTTTAATCAAACACTTGTGAAATAACCATTTTCATTCATTTATTTACTATAGAGTCCGTGGTGTTACCAGAAAAGAAAATAACACCACAGACAAATTTGCCGAAATCCAGACTTTACAAAAAATGGAGGCTTCCGTCTTGATGATTTCAAGATCAGGGGACAATTTGGAAATATTAATCATTATGTATTTATAAAAATGTATTTTATTATTATAAAAAATAAAATGTTGATTAAAATATGTAAAATCTGCAAGTTATCAACATACCACAGACGGTAATAAAGTGCGACCCATGAAATGTAGCTATTTTTAAGAAAAATAATAGGAAAGAATGTACTCACCAAACACCCCTCAGATCTATGGAAGCATAGCGTCTACTATGGCAGTAAAATGGGGGTGAGATCTTTTATTTACTGACATAATGCCAGATGTCTTCCTTTGTGTTCATACAGTTTTGGAACAATCTGAGGGTGAGTAAATGATAGCAAAATATTCATTTTTGGGAGAACTATCCCTTTAATCTAAATTGCTGTTAAAGGTGGTGTACCCAGTTAGAAAAAAACACTTTCTCCGGGATTTTTGATAGAAATTATATATAATTACAAAAGGCAGACTATTTGGAAAACATTTAGATCCAGATTGGATGGAAAAAATCAGCACACACTGCAAGAAGACTACAAAAAACAGGGATCATTAAATCATTTCTTCCCATCTGATCCAGTACTTCAAACTCATTTTTACAAGAGAGTATTGTTTAAAGAGGGTAGCTTGGTGATCGTATGTCAGGTGTTTATGTACTGAGCATATACAAGCACATTAAATCACAAGCGTATAGAACAGGTAAAACAGCATGTTAATAATTAAACTGTTAACATCTTGCACACAGCATAAATGATAGTAACCAGCATAAAAATCTTTTTGATTCGGAAATTTCCATTAGTTCATAAAGGAACCCTGCTGGCTTCCGTAATGGGAGTACCATGGTCTTTGATGGTCTTGGGTTCACTCTAAACACTGAAACTACGATCACTCAAAGTATTTCCTCTGGTACGTGTAGTTCCATGCCAATCATAAAATTGTTTTACAATTACCAGTATGACCTATAAACTGTAACCATTATTGGTTCACAAACTAGAAGAAAAGAACAGTCAGAAGTTAAGCAACGAGTCTTCACAAGACTGCTGCAAGTTAGCTGTTTTATTGAAGAAAATATTCAACATGTGAAGGTTAACCAGGAGTATTAACCAAAAGGTAGAAATAGGTACAGAAAAAGATGTACAGAAAAGCTGGCTGCTTTCATTTTAGAAGGTCACCTGGTTAAGCATATGCTTAATGTGTAGCTTGGCAGAAAGAATATTTGCAAATTGACACTTTTTTCATAGGTTATTTGAAAAGATATATACAACTGTAACTACAACATCACAGATTGGATTGATGTGCACTTAAAACATATTGGACATGAGGTATGCAAGCAACCTGAAGCTTTAGTATTTTTGGTATAAAGCACATAACAGTATTGTTAAAACTTAGTTTAGATAAATGTTTGACTAGTGCTAACTAAAGGTAAAAAGAAACATACAACATGTTTTATTAATTTTATGAGCAGATTTGTGACTTCGAGAACTTTTATTCAGTTTCAGACTATAAATCACATACGTTCAAAGAGTGTTAAAATTGTGGGGACCGAATGACCAGTAGTGCTGAACCTGCGCTCGGCACCTCGTAAATTGACGAAAGAGAAAGATTCATCTTCATTGAAACACAGAAAGAAAATCAACATGTGTCTCACACATTCTTCCATCCCTAACCAGATGTCTCTGTCTTAACCTATCAACATGTCTTTGCTTTTAATCATAAAGTTTTTGCCTCAGAACCAAAGCTCCTGAACATACTCTTCACCAGGCACCTGCACAGATAGGACTCAACCTGTGCAGAGCACATGCCATTTTTGCCTTATCACTCGAAGTGCCCTTTTATGGTGTTTTTTTTCTCTCTCCAATAACTCAATCCTATTGGTCACCCTTTATGTCTGCCTGTTTACAACTATTTAGCAAATGAAAGGTTATAAAGAGCATTGGACTAAATCTTGTTGGAGACTCTCAAACTGTCTGTAAAACCTCGTGGCTCCACCCCCATCAGCTGAACGTCTTTCAAGGGTAACGTTGTCGTTAAATAAAGTTATTGTTGTTTGAACAAGTAAAGCGTGTCGTTAACGCAAGAAAATAATTTCTAATTGTTCATTTTTATGTCTTTGAGTTACGAGAATTTGGGAATGTAAAGGGATAGCATTTGCCTGCACTTAACTTTTTCACACAGTAGGCCTAGCATTTCATCTTTTATAAATTAGATTTTGACCAAATGTATTTTACAACAAGAAAACAGCACCAATATAGTTATAACATCGTTGAAACCTGTTGATTAAAACAGTGATGTTGCCGTTATAATGATGACGGACAAAATGCACATTTACATACATTCGCTGGTCAAAAACCCCATAACGTTAACGTTACCTACATTTAAGTTCAACACATAAAGAAATGTATTTTTTAATTTATGATTGATGATACCCTTCATTTATTAAAGAGCAGGTTTAAAGGTTTTTGTAAGAGTCCCCAAAAACATGTTCAAATGCATCAAAGGTAAAAAAAATCTTAACATATGCACTTACTATCTATCCATTTCTTAAAGAACCCTAAACGATTCCTCCGAAGCAGTTCAAAACTGGCCCAATCAGTTGTGATTGGTCTTTCTTAATACACTGCGTGTCAGAAACGAAACGCCCATTACCACCGTTTTTATCTCAGGAAGGTTTGTAAACAAAGACGCTGTAAGTGTAAATGGCATCAATATTACCTTATCACAAGTACTCCATCTATCTTTATAAACCATTCAGACTATTGTTTTCTATTGATCTCTTTTCGACATAGCTCTGGGAGAAGAACAATGTCAATTAAAAACAATAACAAGCAAACCATTTTGTTCGAAGGGGATCGTGACCACAGCTAAACTTTGAATACTTGACAAAACCATAATGAGAGACATGTTAGCAAAGTGCTACCGTGACTAAACGATAAAGGGATACAGTTTGTACAATACTAGGACACGTAGAACGACAACAATCTACCGCCACATTATTAGGCAAGAGTTGGATTATTAAAAATGTAACAATTTTCTTACACATCGTCATCCTTTGGCAGCGAAAACAAAGTACATTTGCGTATAAGGCACAAAACACAGCGTCTCCTCGACGTGTTGTAAACGCAATACTACCTGAAGCGCTAGTGGGCAGGTCAGAGTGTTCCTGTTTCGCAGGAAGGCGGGGATTGTGCTGATGTGTTACACTGTGACGTATTGATGTTACTCTCAAAAGATTCGAAAGCCTAACGATTGTTTGGGCGGTTCGGAGTCGATTACTTACTTTTGACGCCAATATATTTATCATCGACGTTTTGGATTAACAACTTTGCATATCGTTAAAATTGAAGGAAAGATACGGTACACACTGCGATGCAGGTAACCAGATTTCATACGAATTCTAAACCTGTCATATGTACAATTTCACCATTTGATGGGTTTTCCTAGATGCCATTACTTTTTCAGAATAACGCGTTACAAATATTTAACGCAATTTTCTGTCATTCTTTGTCTATCGTTACATTATACAATCACGCTCTTGACGTAAATGCCTTCAATCCATTTATCGATTTTAAATGGTTGCTTTGACGCGTCCAGTAGGCAGCTGCGCGACGCGGCACATTGCAACGCTACAGCGGTCCAATCTGATGTTTTCACGGCGGGCTAAAGGCTGCGTCACTGAATCTCTGTCAGAATGTGTCAGACAGCGCAACAATATATATTCTGCTTGAATGAACAAAAACACTCAGGAGTATGTCTTAAAGCAAATATTATTTAGTATTTTCGTAAGCAAAAGTAAAGTAGGGAATGCGTCAGGTCTTCGCAGAGCGTCCGCTCTTAAAGGAGCCGCATTGTTAAACTTGCTGCTGTGACTCCTGTCACTAGATTAGATTAGATTAGATTAGATTAGATTAGATTCAACTTTATTGTCATTACACATATACAAGTACAGTGTAACGAAATGTAGTTTAGGTCTAACCAGAAGTGCAATTAGCAAGTGCAGATATACAGTGTGAATAAATACAGAATACAATTTTAGGGAAATACTATACAAATGTTGTATGAAAATATGACAGTCGATATGTACTATGAACAATATATACAGAAGGCTATATACTGTGAACATTAATGTACAGGTGGTTATGAACAGATAACAATATAGACAATACAATAGTGCAAGTGACTTGAGTGTGCATTAATTACAGACATTAGCTATTAAAGTTACAGTGCAGTAGATGAGTTAATGCGGTTATTAAAGGTACAGTGCAGTACATGAGTTAATGCAGTTGTTGAAGTTATAGTGCAATACATGAGTAGATGCAGATATACAGTTACAGTGTATTAGATGAGTTAGTGCAGTTATTGAAGTTACAGTGCAGTAGATGCGTTAATGCGGTTATTAAGGTTACAGTGCAGTAGATGAGTTAATGCAGTTATTGAAGTTACAGTGCAATAGATGAGTGGATGCAGTTAGTTATGCAATAGATGCAATAGATGAGTTACAGTGCAGTAGATGAGTTAATGCAGTTATGAAAGTAGTTTATTAGTGCAAATGAGCATTCAGTGTAATATTCCTGTTGTGCAAGTGAGCAGTATGGAGTGCAAATGATGCTATGTGTGTGTAAACAGTCCGGTAGAGCAGATAACATGAAGTACTGGTGTGTACAGTTCAGTCATGGATGCAGCCCTGTTATGCAATGTAAACAATGTAGTAGCAGCATTAAAGTTAAAGTTATGAGGGTTAGTGGAATCAGTGGGGAGCAGAGTTCAATAATGAAACAGCTCTGGGAAAAAAGCTGTTTCCTAGTCTGCTTGTTCTTATCCGGAGGCACCTGAAGCGCCTACCGGAAGGCAGGAGAGTAAACAGTCTATGAGCGGGGTGAGAGGAGTCCTTGAGAATGCTGCGAGCTCGACGCAGACAGCGTTTCCTCTGGATGTCCTCAATGGAAGGGAGTGTAGTCCCTGTGATGCGCTGGGCTGTTTTCACCACCCGCTGCAGTGCCTTGCGCTCAGCAACAGAACAGTTCCCGCACCAGACTGTGACACAGTTGGTCAGGATGCTCTCTATCGTGCAGCGATAGAAGTTCACCAGGATAGTTGAAGACAGTTGGTTCTTCTTCAGTGTCCTCAGAAATGAGGTGTTGGTGGTCCAGGACAGGTCCTACGAAATATGGGTCCCCAGGAACTTAAAACTGGAAACACGTTCAACAGCCATCCCGTTAATGTGGATGGGGTTGTGTGTGCCTCCTTTCGCCTTCCTGAAGTCCACGATGATCTCCTTTGTCTTGGAGGTGTTAAGGAGCAGGTTGTTGTCTGAGCACCATGTGGCCAGGTGCCGTACCTCCTCCCTGTAAGCAGTCTCATCGTTGTTGCTGATGAGACCAATCATTGTTGTATCGTCTGCGAACTTGATGAAGGAGTTAGGTCCATTCACAGGTCTGCAGTCGAGTGTGAAAAGGGAGTAGAGAAAGGGGCTCTACGAAAGGGGCTCCACTAATGTTAATCTAAGAGTAAAAGAAAAGGAGAAATGATTGTCTTTTGTAGCTTTATTTAGTATTCTTCTGTATTTAATTTAGAATTTGTCTGTAAAATGTTTTAGCTATTGAGCCTTTTATTTATTATTTTGTTTGATTTAATTTTTCATTAAGTTGTGACCAAAAGGGGGGTGCCCTTTTTCAGTTTCAGCAAATGCCCCTCAAAAGTTATTTGCACGGCCCTGCTCTTCACCTTAGATAATCTTGTTTGTTCATTTTAGTTATAGTTGTTAGTTTGTTGAGTTTTTGTTATTTCGTTATTTGACAGTTTGGTCAATCCTTTCATTTGAATAATTCAGCTTTTTGTCAATATTGTTGTAGCCGGTTTTTATTATTATATTGTATTTCTGGCTTAAGCTTAACACAAGTATAATTTTATTTATATTTTTCTACCAGGCAAACTGAAATAAGAATGGATTCTTTCTTTTGAGTGACTGAGGGAAAACAATTCCCTGACACCCGTGATGACCAGATCTTTTATGCTTCAGGCTCCAAAGCAAATGGAGGTATCACAGCTCATTATTAATGTCTGTTGGAATTGAGACCCTTATTTGGGTCAGTTTGTCATGAATTTAAACCTCCAAATCATTATCATAAAATCCATACTTGTATTAGTGCGTATAGCTTGGATATGTAAACAAAATGATTGAGAAATTTATTCCTGGAGAGATTAACGATTTTAAGAGGGAGAGAGAGTTATGTGTGTGTGTGTGTTTACCAATTGAATATGGTTTTAAGCACTTACACAGGTCTATTGTTTATTTATTTGAAATGGAAGTAAGCATTGCCAAAAGGAGGCTCTCACGAAAAATGCACACCTCAAAAAAAAAAGACACGTCTCAGGTAGATGTTACGTACATCCTATCTCTTCAACCGTTTGAAAGTAACAGATTACATTTGTATTATTCTGAAAATTATTAGATTTAAAGTCTGATAAATTAAAGTTACCAAATACTAATACGTTTTTATAGCCCCTATATGCAATATACATGGAATTAGGCTATATATTTATATAAATATATATATTTAACCCCAAGCCATATTACTCTTTACACGTATTATAATCAAAGATGATCAAATGTAGGCCTATCTGAAAATGTATAGCCATCGAAAAAAAAGTTTCAGCACTTGTTTGCATTGCAAGAAAACTTGTTGTTTTAGTTGTTTTGCTTGAACAACTAAAAGTTAAAATGTCCGTAGTTAAAATAATAGCAGAAATGTTACATGTTGCGTTGATTAACATGTCACTTGTTCCAGTCGATATTTTCCACCTGACAACCGTGACGCTTTGTACCAAAAACCCTGACACCCGATTGAGCCACATTCAAGGAGCCTAGTAAAAATCCATGAAATTTAAGGCCAAAGTATTCAGTCTGAATGTTTAGGCAAGGTAACCCCAAGGGCTAATAAACCAAAAAGAAGTAAACCGTGCAAAACGGCGCAATGAAATCCAGGCTAAGTAAACGAATCGGAGTTTACGAGAATCGTTTAGTAGAGGAGAAAACGGGGAGGAAGAGTGCCTAGAGCGTTAATGCACAGCAGGTGATTGTCTGTTGTGCATTTAGAATTTAACTTAAAAATTACAAAAAACCTATGCAACATGTTCTTGTACAATTTAGATTTATAATATATATATTATTATAATAATTTGTTATGGTAATTGTAGCCAATTTAGACGACATGACGTCTTGCATGTTGATAATTTTATTTAGCCTGTAGCTGTACTTGCTATAAAATAATTCAGTAGGCTACAATGACGGACGTCAACCACTTTTAACAAACAACTTTAATGTACTTAGATTTTGTCTGGTATGATCAGATATTCCAAGAGATGCATTTTTTTTCTCCCTTCATGAAGTCAAAAAGCCGTGACGTTCCCTTTGAGCAAAGACTCTGTACATGAAGAACGAACGAAGCTCGTGGACACGCTCCAGAGAAAACACCAAGCCTAAAAACAACAAAGAGGCTCTTTTTAACTTCTTCAAACCACATCTCAATAAAAGCTGAACAAACACAACCTGCCACCAGCGAACGCCCGTTGTCCAGCAAGCGGCACTAAAAGATCGCGCCAGGATTGGATGGGGGGATTTAGACACTAAAAACAAATAACCGGCCAGAATAGCAAAAATAAAAGTTCACCTCACAGGATCAGCATGATCCGTTTTCGCTAATGGTAATTTAACAAGCTATTTGGTCATCCGTAGTATAAGCCTACTGAGAGAATTTGAAAACAGTCCAGTAAATGCAACAAATTGTGATTTTTATCAGTGTTATGGAATTACCAAGCAACCTACCTCAAGCCATTAAACACAATCTCGTTTAAAGATAAAGAAAAATAAACTTTCTATCTGGACAGGGTTTAAACGAATGGGCTGGACTATCTCAGGACAAATTAAACAACATCTAGGCCTATATTTTATTGTTGTCTCTACTCAAAGGAAAAGACAAAGTGACCTGAACGTCGGCATGATGGAAATGGTCTGTGAATGGTTACTATTCAATTTGTATTTCGTTCCCCGCTGGTCACGGAGGCGAGATCAGAGGAGAAAGTGAAAACACATGGCTGAGGTCAGGCGGATCGCAGGACCACCAAGCATGGGAAGAGAGGCAGAGGGAGAGAGAGGATGAAGATGATGAAGAAAAAGAGAAGCTTCGATTAGTGCGGAGAAATGGTGTTGTTAAATGTAGATAGCCTTCGCACGGACTCTATTAACATATCACTTACACTGAATGGAACAAAAACCGACTCTTTTACGATGCGGAAGGTTTGTTTTAAGACGTTTCGTTCTGTAAACGCTTCGTGGCGTCCGGTACTGACGCCAATCAATGTGCTCGTGCCTTATACCCTGAGACAAGTTTTGAATTCCTGGGCTCTAATGTGTTTATTTTAAATATCCCAGGGAAATTATTACATCAGCGGCAAACTATGTCCACGGAAACGGGGCCTCTCCTTTGAAGTTGGCAGCGTAGAAACGTGATTTTAATTACATAATAACGTTTAAATTGTATTTGCACAAATAACGACGTAGATTAAGCAAGGGGGTATCGGAGGTGCGACCAGAAAAAGTTGGCTGTACTCTGCGAAACGCAGCCAAGGAAAAGCAGCAAAAAAGAAGGGTAGCCTAGAGAGAGTGGTGGGGGTTGTGCCGATGCAACACGTGTCTCAAAATGAATAATTAATCTGACAGTTTTTAGCTTTCTGTTTTTTCGCAGAGCTCGTTAGTGTTGGCCCCCGAATGGTCGCATGATAAATGACGGCGTGGCTCTCCTGACTCTCCTTCGCTAATTAGCGCCCTGTGAACTCCGTCGCCTCCGCGCGAACACAAACCAAATCCTATGAGCTCGGCCAGAGTGAAAACATTACTCTTGCTTTCCCCTTAGAAGTCTCTTGGCAGATCCATATATTCCCGGGTCGACTTATTTCACTACAAATGTTACTGTAAGAGAGCGGTTATTCGTTTGCCCCTTAAAGCTACTATATAGCCTACCGAGAGACACAACACTACAGCTTTAAACCTATTCGGTAGCTGCAACCTTCTAAGGTCGAGGACTTAAAAACGAAGACTTGTTCTTCAAAGCACGCAGCCTGAAAAGTCCAAGAACCGAACTGAACTTTGATTTCCTAATTGCGTCACCAGCTCCTCATGTAGCGGTTACACCAGCAGAAAACAGCAGAGACGTTTCTGACGTCTTTTAACAAATACGGAGCCAGAAACATGATATATTATTTTAGAGAATCTGACTTGTTTATGTTCATTCAAACAGCCCAACGGTATATTGAATTAACCAACCTTAGAAATTTTAATCAAGAATGAACCAATAATGTTAATTAACAACATTACATATAAGATTAAAACACTGAAATTGACCGTTTTTGTTAATTACATTTATTTAACTAAACTTTTGAATGATTATTAAAAAATGTCCAGCCGCTACTGGCGCGTAGTGAATATCCGGAAGCTATCCTTAAAAACCCGCGGAAATAAGGTCGCATTTTGGGGCAGCATTTGAAGCAACCTTTGAATCGGGACAGCCTTTACCATTCTTCACTCGCGCTGCTGGGACGCAATCGGTCTCAAAATGCAGCCTTCAAAGAACGAATCGGGACACAGCTTACGTCAGATCTATGCCTTTTAGCAACGTCGTTAAGCACGACTCTGCCACACGCGCTTCTTACTGCACATGCCTTTAATGCCTTTAATGCCTTATAATTTTATGTTTTATTATGTTATAAATATTATACTCAAGTTTAGAAGTGCTTTTAAACTGCTTCCCTCTATGATTCGTATAAAAACCTATTGGAAAACTATTATGATTATCATTTGTTTATTTTCTTAAATCCACAGGAAAATAAAAGCAAATGTGATCTTTAATTAATTGTTAATGATTATATATGAATTTTCATTTAAATTTTTCTCTTACATCACTTTTTATGGCTCTGCTGTAATTGTTGTTCACTTACAGTCAAGTTATTAGAAAAGGAACCCAATCAGAAATTGCCTGTAAGCAAAAACGACAAAATGCAGGCTCTGTACTTGCCAACAGTCTACATAGAGTAGACTCCAAAATAAGGGTTAGGGGTATATCACACTGCAAGTTGGTTCAGGACATTGCTATGACAAGGCAATATTTTGAACTTTAAAGAGTAATGATGTTTGCTTTCTTGTGTGAACCTCTCAAGACAAATCCTATATGATCCGCAGGCTCTCACCTAACACGTTTAAAAATGCAGAAGACCCAGAGCGAGGTTTGTCTGTCATTTACATTAACCAGTAGAAATAATTGCCCTCCCAGTCTGACTCCTGCTCTGCCCCTCTTTAAAAATTCATCATGGTCTTTTCATTAATAACATTTTCATTAAATGTTTTAAGTTATGCTAAAATGTCTCTATGAGGATTGGTTTCCTCGATTTTGCTGGGGGCATCCCTTACACAAAAGACACATTAAATTCACATGTGCAAAAAACAAATACATGAAAACGTGGAATTAATTTGTCTTCTTCGGAAGGGCAATAAAATAGCAAACTGATTGTCTCAGTTTTATATTATTTTATAATACTCTCTCTCTCTCTGTCTCTCTCCCTCTCCCTCTCCCTTCCCTTCTCTTCTCTTCTCTTCTCTTCTCTTCTCTTCCCTTCCCTTCCCTTCCCTTCCCTTCCCTTCCCTCTCCCTCTCTCTTGTTGGTGTAGTTAAAGTGAGGTGAGAGATTCTCTCTCATAATTGTATTTCCCCCATGTGCAGATATTGTCTTTGTAATTAAAAATAGCATTTAGCATAAAAAATGAAAAAAATTCAGAAATATCTTTCATCTCTGCATCTCATTCAGTTTGTCTTCATTATACAGTATGGCTCTTTAAATCTTAATTTAACAAGTGAGCAAAGACCCACAGTACAGTATGTGTACTTATCTGTTCCAATATGTATATACGCCTGCCTGAGTTGCACTTAACTGAAAATTGCCACATGTGATTTGAGCTGTCATATTTTTCCTCCCATTGACCGGATCACATGTGTTTCTCATAGTCATCACATGACGCGCGCCATAAAGGATGTGTAACGCGGGCCCTCCGTCAGTGGTAGCCGTTCCACCCCACCCCATCTAACACTATATACGATCATTCAGCTATTACTGTGTCAGTGAAGGACCACCAACGCTCATGACTGTGTGTTTGTGTACATGCTTGGTGATTATAGATGCAGGATGCTTTTCTTCGACCACACCATTAATCATAACACCCCATCAGTTTCTGGAGTTGTTATAAATGTATGCACATGGCCATGTGCACACAGAGCAATAAACCCCTTTTCATTTCAAAGATATGGATCTTTCCTTCCCATTCAAAAGAAAAACACACACATATCATATAGTGTCACACTGGTCTTTTGAGCTATTTGGGAGGTTGTGCTGTACCACCAACAAAGAGAGGGTGGGAAACATGCAGTCCTGCCCACTTTACCATTTTCTTTTGGTATTCCTGCATTGTGGCATCTGTGGAGTTGCTCTCACTACTATATCATATGGATTTGATTATTATGTTCATGCGCTGATTCGCATTGTGTGATGTGTCATCTTTATAATGATTAAATCATTAATGTAAGCAGTTTGGTTTAAAGGGATAGTTCACTCAATAATGAAAATTCGGTCATCATTTACTCACCCTTAAGTTGTTTCAAACATGTATACATGTCTTTCTTCTGCTGAACACAAAGAAAGATGTTTTAAAGAATGACAGATCTCATTTACTGCCATAGTAGGGAAAATAAATAGGGGGATGAGATCTGTTTGGTTACTGACATTCTTTCAAATATCTACCTTTGCATTCAGCAGAACAAAGAAATGTATACAGGTTTGGAGTGACATAAAGATGAGAAAATGCTTTTTGGGTGAACTATCACATAATGTGTTTTTAATGTTTTTAAGATACCAGAAAAGTATGCAATAAAAAAATGTGTTCCTGTCATGCATTTAAAGTGTTCAACTTGTTATATTTGCAGTACAATTTGTTAACCAGTCTGTGTTGGGTGCTTGTGAGGACTGTCCTCATGTCTCCTTCGCAAACTGGGCATAGGCTTATTTGTAAGTGTGTTGCAGGTCTGGAGGCGATTAACTTGATCTTTTTTTATGGCATTGCTCTATATGTGTGGCAGCCGTGAGAAAGTTTTGGACAGGAACCGAACCCATTTCTGTTTCGCTTGCCAAATCTCTGTGTGGCATTTATACAGTACATATCAAAGTCATATTAAGGATTTTAACACTCCTTTAGATCATAACATTCTGGCTAACACTGTACTTATGCTATAAAATTGTAACATTGTATTCTGCTTGCCAATTGTTTTAGATGTGAATATCTCAAGTCTTCACATAAGAGAAAGGCATTTATACCATAGAGCATGATCAGCTACAAGATTTAAATAACAATCATTTGAAGCATTCTAACTTATAGGTCATTGTTTTTGCCACACAATAGATTATCACAATATATTCACGATATCTTAGCGGTATCTGCTGATAAATGGTCATTATTAATATTATCGGCCCGATTTTATTAAAGCCAATAAATTATGAACCATTTTCTCTTGTTGAACCACTTCTGGTGCATGCTGTTCACAGTAAAAATCCAGTACAGTAACAAAAATGATAAAGTTATCTGCCAAAATGTACATATCGGTGCATTCCCAATTCTAACACAACCATTGTTTCTTGCCCTATACAGAACTATTAAAATGAGTGTAACAAATTATGAAGTAATTAATTTTCCGCAGGTGGTAGACAGCTTAGACTGGTGTTTCTTAGTTTTGTAGTGCCTAGTTTCAAATGGGAGATGTTTTAGTTATTAGGCAGCAAGAGACAAAATAGATGGTAAGAGGCTTCCGCAAGGCAACAAAGCAACCTTTACTGACCGTCCTATGGCAGAAAATCAAAACAAGACCGTCTGAGGGCAACCAAGGAATGATGCTTTCCTGAGACAATAGCAGTTTGCTCTTACACTGTCAACAAGCCTGTATGAGTAAGTGGGAGGTTGATAGCAGTGCAACCATGTTAGGCAATTAATCCAGCCTCATGTAACAATAGTTACAAGAGGCGAACCAGCTAAATGCTTGGCATTGCTCTCATACCGATTCATATTGGAGTGTTTGCATTTCTATTTCTTATTCTAGCACTTTTTTAAGTTTAACTAATTTTGTCAAGATCTTAACAGAATAGTTCAATGCAAAATAAAATGTCTTCATTATTTAATCACATGATTAAATTATTTTTTTATTATGAATTTTTTCTGCATAATCTGTTTTTCATGTTGGAGCCAAGAATTTTGCTTATGTAATTATAAGCAGACAAAAATATTCCAACCTGAACTTTGGATATAACATTGGACCACCAATGAATGTGGTTTGATCTCGCAACTACAGTATTATACCTTACATCCCTTCTGCAAGATAAAATCAGTTTTTCAGTCTTGACACTATTTACTGGTCTGATAATGGATATGCGTGGGTTCTGTAAATGCTACCAGAGACGGTTTACCACATTGATTTTAAGGATAATGATTACTATCAGACCACTAAAAACCCAGCAAGCCCCTTAAATATAAAACCAGCCATGTTTAAATATATTGTATTTTCAGTACACTGCAAATGCTGTATTTAAATCTACATACATTTCAAATACTGCTATTGTACATTAAATGTAATTAAATATGAAATAGATTGATTGGTGATTGGTCAGTTGTTGTATTTTTCACAGATTAATCTTTTTTCAGGTGTACATAATAAGAGGTAATAAACTGGACGAGAAGGATAGCGTTTAATGATTAAGCAAAAAATAGTACCAATAGTGAGTAGTTATTATTTATGCTCTTAAAAATTCTGTTATGTGGGAGTGAGAAAGTGATGACAAACTTTTTATTTTTGGGTGAACTGTCACTTTAAGGATTGTCCGCCGCTGCAAATTAGTTATTTTCCCAAAGCAAGGTTTTGCTTGGATTTGTCAGGTTTTGGGTAAATTTATCCCAAACAACATATAGTGGTCACACACACACAAACCTTTTATCCCTGTCTGATTCTGTATATCTCTCTCTCTCTGTGGCTAGGGTTCATTGAGCGACTGAGAAGACACACTCCGGTCCAGTGACTCCAGACTAACAGTGAGTTGGTGGTCTGGTCTGTCTGTTCAGTCAGCCTGGGCGCTGCTACCCAGATCTCAGGGCGCTGGTCTCTTGTTAGATGGATTAGATTAAGCCTTGTTACCACCGATCTCGGGGCAGTGAAAATGCATTGTTTATCAAAAATTGATTAACACAGGTTCAGGTTCGCTGATCCCAGAACAGAGTTAAGCACTCCTTTGTGTAAGCAGATAATGGTGTCAGAGAGCAAGGCCTGATCTCTGTTCAGATTCAGAATGGTCACTGCACCTGCCACAAAGACTGACCAGTTTCTGTCTCTGTGTCCTAAGTGTTAATGAGGAAATCTGTCCATGTAGAGAGAGATGGATAGATGGAGAGAAAGAGAGAGGGAATGTGTGTGGGTTTGTGTGTGGGGGGTAAACCCTAAAACACTGAAAGGCACCGAGTGTCTGTGAATAGAAGGATTATCTCATTGCTCTTTAAAGTGGTTGACAAAGGGTTTGTGGTAAAACATTCACATCTCTTGTCAACATTTATTCATCCATCAGGTTATATTCGTCGATTAAAGGATTAACCTTGCTCTGAGGGTTCATATTCAAGAGTTAAAGCTCTTTATACGGCTACTGGGAGATTACAGTCAGTCAAAGAAATAATTAAGGCATTTATCCAATTTTTAGTATTCAGATATTTTGCCAATTGATTTGAGGGAAGTAAGATGTGGGCGAAATCTGAAAACATTGCCAAGAAATCCGTCAC
Organism: Triplophysa tibetana; assembly: GCA_008369825.1. NCBI lineage: Eukaryota > Metazoa > Chordata > Actinopteri > Cypriniformes > Nemacheilidae > Triplophysa > Triplophysa tibetana. The sequence goes on along the minus strand of CM017901.1, from coordinate 25,171,922 downwards.
ACAAGTTTCTCAGCTGTTGAGTTTCCCTCAACTTTCTCACACTGAGACGTCAGTGCACATTTGGGTGGCAGCCGTTCGTCTGTTCCTGTGTGTTCTTCTCTTCTGACATGAGTTGTGGCATCTTGTCGCACACATGTTGCTGTTACTATGTGAGCACCACCCAAACACAGCTTGGGCCACGAAGATTTGGAAAGTCTATTGTTTTGAGGCCAACCTCAGAAAGGCATTGAACGCCAAGACATGGAGCGTGTGTGTGATCTGAGGTGCATATGCCATAAAACATGTGCACACAGTTTAAAACAAGTTTCAAACTCAGTTTTTATGAATTCATAAAATCTCAGAAAAGGCTAATTAGCTGTTGCCATTATAATTGGTTTGTAGAGCTAGTGAGCACAATGGGTGGGAAAATATTGAGGGGTACAGTGCATAGTCATCTTTTTCCTCGTAGCGTTACAGATAGCCTAAAATCATCTGGAGAAATAGTTCACAAAAATCAAAAAGATGAATGTTTGTAATGTTTATCTCTATACAGTATTTAGTTTTTAGAACAAGAAAGTAATAGAATATAAAAATGGACTGAAACATGATGGCAGTAAATTTTTTGGTTGTGGTTATAATTCGTTAACAATAAAGATCATAATAAAAAATTGTGTTCTCTACCTTGGACAGAGAAAGTAAATTGTGTTTTTTGTTGCTGAAATTCTCATTACCATAGCATGTCCCGATTTGTCTGAGTGCATTATGGCCTATGTCATAATTTAAACAGAGTAAAATATTCTGAATGAAACAATTGGATGTTCTACCAGATGTTCTCAAATGATCAAAAAAATGATTGGCAGAATATTCATGTATAGTAAAATTGAAGAAATTGTGTGTAAACGGACTGTTTACACAGAGACAAAGATATTTACATTAAGTTTGATTTTATGTGAGGAAACACTACCAGTACCTTTCAAACAGATTAACATATTATTTTATAATTTTCTAGTTAATAGCTCATTTCCGAGACAGGTGGTTTTCCACATAAAAAATGTTAAATGTATAATTTCCATTAAAATATACTTCATTAATGTCCTATTATGTATAATTAATAAATGCTTGCTGAGAATTTAATGAGAATTTTTCAATGCCTTTTTTGTCAAATATGTTCAAACTTTTGAAAAGACTGCCAGTAAAAGTTTTGAAATTAATGTTCTTTGACATGTCACCTTGTTTTTTAGTAAATAAATGAGAAAATGTGTTGATATCAGTGCTTTTAGGAAAATCATATTTGACATCGTCATGACTGGATTTCGTGAGAATCACCCAGTTATTGTTTCAACCTTATCTCATGGAATTCTTGATTATTTCATGAATAGCCTATTCCTTATGAATTGGTACGATCTTCATTGTACAAAAATGTATGATTATTAGAAAAATAATATTGAAGCGCCTCCACCAACCCCACCCTATCCATCGCTGCGAATGCAAATCGTACTAAAACATATAAACAAGATAAGAATTAAGAAATAAGAATTAGCCACAAATCCCCGCTTGTGATTAAGTTTTAGAATTTTTATTTTATTTTTATTGAACAAATATTAATTTCTAATAGCCATAGTATTTTCAATTCCATAACTGGTATCTGTGTTTTGTTATAAGGTAAAGTGATCTAATAGACTACTGTCTGGTGTTCTGGACCAGCTTCTCCTCTGCAGGGCTTCTTTGGGTCTATGTGTTCTTGTTTTCCCACAAAGGGACTTCGATACAAATCCCTCTGGCACGGAGGGGCCACAGCAAAGTAAACAGAGATTTATGTCTTTAACCTTTGGACCCACCAAGTGTTCTGGAGTGGTAATCGCACACATTTATGAGTTATGGGTGGACAGGTTAAAAAATACAAAGAATTGTTTCTATAGGAATAACTGTGATTGGATGATTGGTCTCCAATTACCAAGTGTGCCCCACTGTTACAAGAATATACTGTCTGCAGGTTAATCCTCGTTTCCTCCTTAATGGAAAAAGTACGTTAAGATCACAGAAGATCTTCTCCATGTGCATTTCTCGAAGTGTAGCTGTAGTCTGTGTTGAATTGGCAAGGCTTCGTTGTATTTTGTTTATGATGATGGCTCTCCGTTTGATGCTATCCAGAGAATTCCTTTAACTCATTTGAAAAGAGGCAGAAGCGGAAAAAGTAAAAGAAAATGAAAACACACAACAATTTCGAGACTACATCACTTCGGTCACAGAAGCTGGAGCCTGTTTGAAGTTCTGGTGGTGTGTGTGTGTCCCATTCAAGAAACCCCCTCCTCACTTCCCTTTCCACCCTCCATGTGTCAGCGAGGTTACAGCGCATACGCTTGTTTTGTGAGACAAATGCATTCGTTCTCTATTGTAATATGAAACACTCCAGGCCCACTCGTTCGCTCTCTCGCTCTCTCCCTTTCCTCCATCTTCTCTGAATGGAGAGACACAATTAAAAGCACATTAGATCTTTTCAAGTGCTTGTAATTTCATAAGTGAGGGTCCCGAGCTCCGCGCAGGGCTTAGACGAGGGAAAGCCATATTTAAAGGGGCCTGGGGAAAAGATGGGAAAGAGATATTAACTTCACTGGGGACTGCTCTCAAAGGGGCCACTGCTAGCCACACAGCAGCCCACCCACCCTGACACCTGCTGCCTTAGAAAACACACACACACGGGCATATTTACACATCCACAAGAGGAATAGGAATATTCACAGCATAGGTTTTTCTTGCATTATCTGAAATGCAAAACGATTAATCTGTTAGATTAATAGTTACATTGATGTTTAAGGATCGATAGAACGCAGTCCAACTGTTAATAGTCCATATCACTGGCACGGGGCGGCCAGTTGCATCGGCTTGGTGTCTGAGATAGAGCAGATGGGTCTCTAGACAAACACAGGCTTAAACACGAAGGGCAACGGAGAATGATACACAACTTAATGTCAGTTTATAGTCAGGGTTTAATCGTGATGCTGTATTATGAGTGTTCTCCATAGTCTTTGCCAGCTTTCACCACACTGAAACACACCCAGACACTTTTACTTTGTAGGGAAATGCAAAAAGGAGTCCCACGCTGAATAGCCGCAATTACGTGACATATGCGATTCTGGCTTTGTTGTTTTGCGGTAAGCATAATTGTAAGCGTGCTGAGCAGAGGCTAAAGCACGGTCAGTGAAGTTTTAAGTCTATTTGTGTATGTATGTGTGTTTGTACATGTGTGTGTGTTGAGGATAAGCAGAAAGGCCTTGATGGAATTTATTTTCGAAATTCCCACCGTAATTCATACATGTTTGTGTCTGCGTAAAGGGATGATATATTGGCTTAATCAAATGGGAAAATATGAGGAACCCAGGTCCTGACACAACGGCAGCTCGCTTTATTATTCTAGCTTAAGGTGCAGCATACATAGCCCTGCCTTCTTTGATCCTGACCGACCGTTTGAGTGTGTGAATAATTGTAAATGTGTATGTGCTTGTTTATTGTTTTAGGTGAGGTTGGTACTCTGTGCCATTGGCTTTGATTACAAAAGGGTTAACCTTTTGAGGAACAGAGAAAAGATATTTAGAATGTTTTCGCTGAGCACATTAACCCATATATGTGTGTGTCTGTGAAATCAGAGACAAGGCGGTTCATTACCAAGATCATTACATAGTGTTTCTTGGGATACAGAGTTCAATAAGACACACCGCTAGTCATCAATCCTGTGTGTGAGAGAAAGTGTGCAACTGACGGCGAAAGAGAGAATAGCCCCAGGCACAAGCTATGTCATGGCTGGCATTTGCTGCTGATGAAAAATGAAAACCATTTAAACCAGCCATTACCAGGATGCTTTGATGTACTTTTAGTCTGACTAGATCCAGCTGTCATTATTTTTTTGTTTGTTAATAAACAAAGCTTGCATGTTGGGGTCATGAAGTGGCATTTTAACAAATGGCAAGTAATAACAAAGTGTTCTTTATTATCTTATAGTCTTTCAATCTTATTTACCATATCGCTGCTGTTCTTCTGAAACATTGAATCACCATATTTTATGATTTTCATTTTTTGCCATAAACCATTATTATAGTCACATCTTGTGTTCGTCACTGCATTTTTGCAAATATCTAACCAATCAAATATTAAAAAGTGATTGTCATCAGTGTCTTTTTCACTGATACAAGGTTTCAGAAGAACAGCAATGATACATCAATAATCATTATATTTGATCTATTTATAACTTTTAATAAAAAAATTATAATTTTTGTGATTATTTGCAATCTTTTATGTTTAATTAACACATTGTCCAATTTCAGTATAACTTTGAATTGAATATCCTCAAATATTCTTTCACATTTTGATCTGATCAATTATCCAATAATCTCCAAACAACATGATAGATTTTTGTTTCTTTGGCCCGGTCCATTATCACATACATCACAACCTACGTGAAAAAAGTGGGAAAAGAGAAAAATCTAGGCGATAAACTCCTGTTTTCTGTCACTAAACGTGGTCTTTAGTCTGTAATAAATCCTAGGTGCTGTTTGTAAAAGAGAAAAGGATGATAGGCTACAGCACTGGAAGAGATGGAAAAAAGAGGTAGAGAATGGAGAATTTTATAGATAATTGTTGTGAGTTTCGAGTTTAGGCAAAACGTGTCTATTGAAACCTACAGATCTCTCCCTGAACCCATTGTCATTTCATTTTGAAAGCCAAGCGTGGTATACCCCCCACTACATATGCGCTTTACATTAGGCACCGTGTGTGGGGTTTGTGATGGTGTTCAAACTCTTTTTCTTTTGAAGCACCTTTTCACCCCCCAATTTGCTACACATTCACCCCTTTGCAAAAACATGATTACCGCTGCAGCGTGAAGCTGGCCACCATCATTCACCCGGCTTAGGCTTTCTCAAGTTAGCAAATCACCAAGAAAATTGGAGAGGTCTGCAAAGTGTTCAGCACTTATGATTCCATCCCAGATCTCTTAAGAGTGTATGTGGTTGGGGAAACCCCACACCAGAGAGTGGTGTTAGTTCTCCAACCGTAACATAAACCAATTTCCAAGAGCAGTTTTCTCCTTCATGGTATAACGAGGAACAATAATACATTTTTAAGAAACAAGACATTTATCAGTCCTGCATCAAGTTTACTCAGAAAAGAGACTTGAAATTTGAAAACAAAATTGAAATAAAACAGTGCAGAGAAAAAACAAAGGAGGGTGCTTTGATATAAGGAAATGATTAGAAAGCATTGTGAAATCATTGTTAATTTTTATAATAAATAGGCATTCCTGTTAGGGAGATGCTTCTGTGTAGTGACAACCAATGGCAAAAACCTGCAATAAATCATACAGTTCTGGTAAGGTACTTTAAATGATAGTAATTTATGACTTTTCACATTTAGATCAACAATTTCATTACTCATGTTTTGTATAAATGTTTTTAGAAGTAATTGTAGAGAGAACTCTAAATATTTTTACACGCCAGATACTTTTTCTACATAAAAATAAAATGCACATTTAAAACTCATGGCTAAACTGCATGATGGTGCACACAATATGGGATTTTAAAGTTATTCGTAAAACTAAAAGTAACATCATTTTTTAACACTGTGACTGGAAATGAATAAGTTCTGACTTCACACATCTGGCTGACAGAATTTTCCCCATTCATATTTTTACAGTTGTCAACATAAAACAAAAACACTTTGGGGTGGACTTATCCATATCATAACTATAAATATCATTATTTAAAATATTCAAAACAACATTTTAATCGATGTTTATAAATTTACGAGAATGATTATGAATTATGTGTTTTTGTATAATTAGCCTGATGCAGAATTATTAATGTTTTGATAAAGTGCGTCTTCAAACTCTTTGTTCACAGAAAATGCAAGATCAAAGGAGATTTTTTAAGTTTTATTACAGTATTGTAAAAATGATAAAAGACATTTAACTGGAACATTGCCACATTATAATAAAATGTTTTTTTTCCGAGGTTATCACCACCAGTCAAAAAATTGGACATCTACTACTTTGGTAAAACTGATTTTGCATTTTTTGTTTTTGTGATGACTATTTTCTATATTTTAAAATCAAGTCATCAAAATTATCAACTAATAAATGGAAACATGAAAATTTTGTAGTGAACGAAAAAGTCAAATCCATAATATTACCTTTTTTCATTTGTAGTAATATTATTATTATTCTTTCAACTGTCTTTATGATTTATAAAACTGGAATTGTCTTTATGGTGTTTTTTAACAGTGTAAAGGTTTTGTGTGTTGGGATTGATCTTTCAGTGTTTGTGTAATGAATGATTTGTGTAGAATGATTCATTTTCTTATGTTGCGGAGTGAAATTTCTCCTGTCCAGTGTAGAACGATTTTAGGCAAGTCCACAGTATCTCCCCGCCTTCACAGGGCAGATTATTCACAGATTGGCAAATCCTGAATCACTAAAGGTTTCGCGTGAGAAGGGAACAGCCCGGTGTTGTTGTTTATCTGCCTTTGTAATGTGTTTTCTGTGATGCAAACCATTAGACAACTCTAACCTGGACACTTTTTCAGTTTTTCTATAATAATTTTAATCACAGGGGGTTTCCAACTTACAACATATGATTTTGATGTACTGCAACAGCAGAGATTTTCACAAAATTGTGACTCTTTTGAAATCTTTACTGGGAAAATATATTAACATATTATAACACACATTTGTTATTCAGATAACCTTCAAATGTGTTTGATGATCCAGTATCTGTTAATTAAATTAAAACTTATTTTTCAGAAGTTCTGCCGTAGTCAATGCAAATGGAAGATTTTTGTTCAAGGATTTCCCTGCATCATGTGAACAACATTATTTCTGAGATCCATAACTCTATTCTGATGTTAGGAATGTTAGGTGTTACATACAAAAGTAAAAAATATCTGGTTAAGGTGCCGTCATCGAGAATTCAGAGAAGAGGTGCAGTTATTTTAAAACTAAAGGTGGGATCTACAGGGAATTAAAATACTGTAATGTAAAACATATATGCAGTCATTACAGTTTATATCGCTCATGAACTTCTCTGGCAGTAATAACTATCACACTAGTCTCTCTCTCTCTTATTGCAAAAGAGCAATTGAAAAATTCATAAATTAACACATGCTTCACTGACTCATAAGCTTATTATATTTACTATACTTCACTTTCTGAGGTCCTCTATCCATGTTCTGTGTGCCTTATGCTTATATATATGATGTCTCTAAACAAAGATATACAATCAATCATGTTATCTTTCACTTCATCTTAAAGTGATAGTTCACCCAAAAATGAAAATTCTTTCATCGTTTACCCTCTTGTCATTTAAAACTTCTATGTCTTTCTTTCTTCTGCAGACCAGAAAGGAAGATATGTTGACGAAAGTTGGTAACCGAACAGTACTGGTCCCCTTTTACTTCTATTGTATGCACACAATTTCAATGCCTCAACGAAATGATGTTTTAATTTTTCTGTTTGGTAGCATATATAATTTCAAGATATACCTGATTATGAAAATGTAAAAAAATTGTCCTTTTAATTTAGCCATATACATCAGAATTTCATAAACAGAAATCTAATTTCAAAGTTGTAATAATAACAAATTGTGCAACCATTCAATCCTCTTCGTTATGTCTTTACCTCTGATTTGTAATTTCCATCTTAAGAACAAGATTTTAAACTGGTTGGAATACAGTCCACCAATGGACCTAAAACCTTTTACAATGAGTTACATATAAGTATATGAGTATACACATTTAAGTTACATAAATCTACATGCTTGCAAAATAGGAGTTTCTTTATTGTAAAATGTCATAAGTGGTTAGGAGGATCTTAAAGGCATCATTTGGCAGCTTTACGATGAAACTAGTTTGAGACTGTGCATGTGGGCTGCAGCCTTGAAATTAGGCCTTAGATTTGCTCTCCTTTTACCTCTGAAGTATCCTCACAGGGTCTTGGTTGAAGTGTCTGGTTGAAGTTGCTCAATAGAACCCATACTGCAAAGAAGGCCTGGTTTTAGGGCGGCCTCTTGAATGTCCAGACGCTTGAAAAGTTTTGGAGTGGAAGGTTCCTCAGTCTCATTACCGATGGCCTAGGTGTTAATAGGCCATGGTTGGTTTGAAAGAGCTGGTATGTGGACGTAAGTGCTTATTTGACAGAGAAAGCGATGGAGGTGGAGGTGATCTGATGATGGTTAGCTAATCAAAGTCCAGAGCCCGCCTTTGGAGAGCACTAGAGGTTAATTACGCATGTGGAGAAAGTCTGACATCATCTTTCCGAAAGCTTATTCGCTGACTAGAAGTTCAAGAGGCTGCATTTCCTTACGCAGTTTGCTTCAGTTAGCGGGGTAATAATAAATGTAGATGGTGCATGTGTAAAAAACGTATAGCCTACATTGAATGCGCTTTAAGTCGCTTTGGATAAAAGCGACTGCAATGTGCGTAAATGTAAAAAAACATCGAGAAAGAACGTATTAGATCATTTTTTGTTGATATGTACACAGAATTTACACAAATTATAATATTTAACAAGGTATGTGAAATTTTTAGCAAGACACCTCACTGACATTTTCAAAACTGCAATCGAATTTCACATTAAATTGTTATGGGGATTAAAATATGAAAAAGTAATTTGGGTTGAATCATTAAAATTATTGTGATTTAATTGAGATTTGTAGAACAACACACATTGCACAAGTAATAGCGTTATGAAAACAGTCATCATTCAAAGCACCACTCTGGGATTTGCCACGCAAATACTTTCGATCTGTGTGGAGCTCAAGCGCCTGGAATCCTGAAGGAAAATATTATCATAACTGCATTGTGAGAAATATCGTTAAGAGGGGACCTACGGTCGGTGGACGTTTGAAGAATTTTCCGCTGGCAGAGTCGACTGGCCCTTCGGGTCAAACTTTTGCACTGCATCCTTCGACTTGCTCTTCACCACCACATAAATAAGTCAGAGACTTGTTTGCTTAGAAAACATGCCCGTATAAAAGACTTCTGTGACATTTTAAAGGGACTGGCGGTATAGGCTGTAAAACCATCCAAATTATCCTAACAATCAGCAAAGACTCACACACAGTTTATTTAGGGAGCATGAATAAGCATTTAAACCAAACCACTTGCCTTAGTATTTGCAAACTTTGATTTGGAACCAATTTTATTTTTACGTCATGTTTTTATTGCCTATTTATTATTTGTCTATTATTATATCCTAGACCTGTTTTAGAATTTTCGTTCAGTTTTGAGAGATAATTGTTTCAGAGTCTGAATGAATCTTTGGACCACACATCATTTATAGAGGACTTTGCTCATTTGATTCCTCTTTTTTTGTTACACGGCGGTCACTTACAGCCAATGTAATCCGTGCCTATCATTTAGATCTGTGTTCGGTTTCCACGCCAAAGTTTCAATGAACACGGGTTGTGAAATATAGTTAATATGTTGGCATCTGCTATCAACATTATCTAGTTACAGTTTACAGCTACAATTAGACGACCTGAGAGTTATGGGGGTTATTTATGTCGTCGGATATAATTGGTTTCAGGGACGTATGTGCCATGTGCATATCACATTTAAACTGAGACATCTGTTGCGCAAAAAGAAATGAGGTTGGAAGGGTTAATCAAACTTTTCAGGCTTGCAATTTCACTTGGACGATAGACTGCGGTAATCATAACAGGAAATAAAGGTTTTGTGGAATTGTAAACGCGAGTTATTTCAACTTTAGTCTATTGTTAATGAGAAGTGCTGGAAGTGATGCAAGATTTTGGGCCTGGTTCCGATGTTATAAGCATACACATTTTTATGACTTTCTGGTGGGTCTGAGTGGCTGGTATCACTAAATCACTCTCGCCTTTCATGTTGGTGGGGATGTTTGCCAACCTTTATATTTAGAGTGCCAACCTTTATATGTAGAGTGCCAACCTTTATATTTAGAGTGTGCATAATAGCTCACAAGCCCCTACACGATGATGCACATTTTTTCAAACCTCGTCGACGACAGGTGGATTCTCTTATGTAATGTTAGGAAAACACCGATTTTGTCGCTTTTATTTAAACTTTACACAAAAATAAACTTGTACACGGAAATATATGATTATCTATTTGTGCACAAATCTTTTGGAGAAACTGTATAGATTTCAAGGACCGTAATATGTAGAACGTTTTTCTTATCTGTATAATTTCTCTTCTGATTTAATAAACATCTATGCAATCAGATATTGACACACTTGATGAATTTAGGCATACTCCTTTATATTTTTGCTTACAAAAATTGTTAAAAATTTAAAATGTGAATTAAGCTTTATGGAACACAGCCATCTTTTAAGACGACAGTTTTAAGAAATTCGAAATGGCAAAATGTTGGCGTTATTTAAAACATATTTATACATATTTGTTTTTGTTATTTAGCAGCGCTAGAACTTTGTCTCAATTATGTAAATAACAAATAAAACTGATGTTTTAATACATATAGCCTATGATTTTAATGTCATGGAGAGCTAAATTTAATTCCTTAATGGTCAAATAGAAGGCTAATCTTATAAATAATCTCACGTCCCAGCTGTAGCCTAATGAAGGTCCGTTTCGTCCACATTAAGAAGATAATATATTTCTTATCTTCGTTAGACGCAAAACCCTTTAACTGTCAAAACTTTTTAGAACGATATCATAATGTTATTTATTTTAAGACTTGTAAGACAATTGGATTTTATTATTAGAGCAACATGTGTGCGTTTCTTACACATCCCGAAACACAGTAGAATTGTATTTGTGTATTCCTGTGTTGCGCTATTTATCGTTTAGAAAAAATGCAGTAAACATTTACATTTAATTAAAACAAATAATTTAAATTAAATAGACAATTATTTCAGTGGTATTGAAAAATATGTTTTTTATTCATAAATTAAATTTGTAAATCTATGGATCAGTGGTTATAGCATGGCACCAGCAATGTCAAGGTCATGGGTTCAATTCCAGGGGATTGCACATAGTCAGAAAGAAATGTATAATACAAAACAATGTAAATCTCTTTAAAAGCGTCTGCCAAATAGATAAATGTAAATAACATTGGCTAATCTATACTTTAGTGAACCATTAAAGTAAAAAAAAAACTTTTTATATGCTGATTTAAATGCGTAATTTATTTTCAAAGCAATCTGCCCTGTCCATTAAATATGAAATATTTAAAAAATGTGAATGAATATGATTTTAAGGCAGGTGGAGAAGCACCTCAATAGTGGTGACATTTCCCTATTTGCTTCTTAATAAACATAAAATCACAGTTCTCTGCAACTGGCTCAAATTTGGTATCATGTCGTGAGACGCCTTCTGGAATTTCAGCTGGGTAGAGCTTCAATCCAGCTGTTAAATTATGTCTCTTTCTGATGCTCTAAATGTCAAAAATTGGAAAAGTGTGTGACACAGGTATTCTTCTTATCTTTCACAGAAGCCATTATGATATCGATTATATGATCTCACACTTAGAGATGCAAAGTCTTTGTGTTTTCAGAAAGAAGCCGTGCTTACAGCACATAACACATATGGACAGACTGGTTGATAAATGTCAGTGAAGGTGGCTTTTAGCCTGTACTAGCTCTCGAGTCTTCGATTTTGAGTGAAGGATGTGTGTAGTTGATGGCATGTGTGGCTTTCAACGACAGAGATCCGTCTAGATTGTGGAGCATTGCGGAGTTAAAGGTCGCCCTTAGACGCCTTTTCACTGGTTAGGTTGGTGGTTGCGATTCCATAATCCTAAATCTTGTCACAAGGCTGCTCGCTTTGTCCAGTTCGTGTTGACACAAGGATAACATGTTACAATTGATTAACTATTATAATTCTGAATAGAGCGGTTAATTAATATTATTTATTTATTTTTTACTATTTGAAGGAGGAGACGTTTAACCAACGAACGGCATAATTTTGGTAATGCAAATATTACCTTTATAATAGGATAATATATGTATGCCCATTGTTCCTACTGGAATTGATCAAGTGGTAAAACATAACGCTTTCAATTTCGCAAGATCAAAATATGACGTGATCCAATTTTTGTATAAAACTTTATTCAGATACACAAAAAACTTTAAGACACCTTTTCTAAACGTTTTCCTGTAAACATATAATAATTACACGAATATAATTTTGAAGCCCTTAAATGTATATGGGTAATTGTCCATGGTTTTTCAAATAACAAAAGAAAGGTCTCGTTGAAGTTAGGTACCAAAATATTTAATTATTATAATTAATTAACCATTTTCGTATTTTTAGTTTTTATTGGTATTTGAAAAAACTACTGAAGGTATAACCATTTTGTTGTCATGTTACAGGAAACCCATTCAAATAAATGTAATCCAAAGCTTCTTTCACTCAATCGATCCTAACATTAATGTATGAGTTCAAATGGAAAAGTAGATCTTTCACCGTGAAACCACATGTGTAATTGTGTTAATGTATTGTAGCATACTTTTTATATTATTAAACGCAGAGAAAACACTATTTGCCAACCAGGAGAGAATTCAAACCAGTTCAAATGGCTATATTGGCCAATAACTTGGCGGATGCCTTGTAAAGATATTTCCCTTTTTTAGTCTGGCATATGATCATGAACGCGTAATCCACAGTGATTTAATTCAAACATCCTGAAATGGCAAATATTTAGAGACATGGTGGCATCTCATTCAAGTTTAAACGTAGGAGGGAGGGGAAGAGAAGAAAGAATTTCCTTACGCTGCAGGCAAAACAATCGCATTTGCAAACCCAAAACCACCCAGTTCAAAGCTCGCCTCTGCTTTTATACTCCAACAGCCATATTTTGCCCTATATGGCATAAAAACTATCCACATTTTAACAGCTTTCCTTGGTGTCAACTGTTTTGCATTAATATTTTATATTCGACAGTTAAACTGCACAGTACTCCCCACTTAAATCGAATAACACGCTTAAAGAATAAATTACAAAATATAAAAGTATCTCAGTGGAACCTTTTACGCGTCGAAGTACCAAAATGAAAAATTAGACGCGGCGCATAGCCATATATCCTATATACTGACTTCGCAATTGTTAATCTCTCCGAATTACGATATCTGTATTAATAATTAAATGCTATACGCCAAATCATGGTGTGCAATTTGGCGTACGTATTAGACGATAATGCAACAGCGTGTTATTTATACGCAATTGGGTGCGATCGGGTTGGTGTACAACATGTAGCAAGATATCTGTTCAAGAGAACCAAAATATACAGCGCCCCCCCCCCCCTTAATCGCGACCAGATGTGAAGGCCAAGTAATTGATTTACCGCCATTCAGCGGCCCTAATGCAGACTGAGATGGTTAATTGTGTATTTACTTATTTCTCCGGGGGAGAAGGCAGGCCCATCTTGACACATGAATATTCCTCTGGGTGAATTACAGGAACTTTACCGCGGTTTACCGTGGTGCCTTCTCTCTGTCTCTAACCCCCCAGGCTACCTGCCACTAACATCTGAGCACCACATGCTTGCCTCGTTTCACATCTCTTTGCCCGAAAAAGTCTTTCCTTGGTTCCCCTGCCCCTCCGCTTTCTCATCCCAATGGATGCTGCTCCTGTGGCCCTACACGCGCTTTTTCACACCTACCGATTTCTACCTCCGAGTGTAACATCTGCTCGCGTCTTAAAACCCAATTCCCGCTTCCGAATATATTGCGCACTCAACCCGTTATGATAAACTGAGAGGAAATTCCAAGCCACTCCACAGGGACACCATCGGTCGCGCTCTAAGAGTAATGCGCCTTTCGTATACAAAAGGAAAATTCTCAAGATTATTATCTTCAAAATAGCGCTCTGTGCTTTAGCTAACACAGATGGCAGTCCAGATATCAGATGAACTTCAGTAATGGTGTATCTTTACGCTTTGCCAACAGATAAGTCCAAGTTGGTGAAATGTTTGCTTCTGTGTACAATCTGTTTTAATGGCACCATAAACATATCGTGACACCTACAACGAATAGCCATTATCGTGCACAAAGCTTTTTCAATGGAGCGCGCTTTGGTGGGAATATTTTGGTGTCACGTTGCAATTGCCGCCCAAATAATAAACAAATTTTCCTGCCGGACTGTAAACACTTGGCTAGCCGGGGCGGCAGCATCAATGGAAGAAGTGCGCATGGTATATCACAAACATTTCCCCTAACGGCTGCAGACTTCCAGACCAATTAAGGGGCATTTTGCTTTGCATGGCGGAGGAAATAGCTCTCCACGCTGCGAAATGTCACTGAGAAGTTCCCGAGGCAAAGTTTTTTTTCTTTCTTGTGAGAGTAAGTAAGTCTCCCAGAAGTTCTAGTTTTCTCTTTTAAAAAACACGCACTGACCCGAGAAAGTGATGGTTTTAATGTTCGTTGTGATTTTTCTCTACCTCCTGCCTCAGCTTTAACAGGTTCACGTAATTGAACACTTCTGATTCACTGCACATAAAACAAGACTTAAATAAAAGTGATGCAATCCATCAGCAGAATAATAAGGATCTGTTTATTTTCATGTCGACACGAATACAAATGCTGGCAGTTTTCTGGCCGTATCTTTATGCCTTCAATCTGCACTTTGAATTTGGGGATTTGTGCACAATTTGAAACGCATATTGCAGCATCTGGATACATTCCTGGCAATTTAATGCAACTTGGTTTATTTACTTTGACTTTTTTTAATTTAAGTTTGTTTATGTGCATTGTATCTGTCTCATCATGAAGTACCCATCTAGCACGTATGTGAGAAAATCTTCGAGAAAAGGCAGGATTCATTTGACCAGACCTGTGAAATGGAAGCATCATTTTTACTGTAAGTTCGCAGGAGTTAAAATCCATTATATAGGATAATAAAAAAATCCCTTAAAGCGCCATTTTAGACTCCCACTAATAGTTTATATAATTTATTTATTAAACCAAGTCATCATAGATTTTTTTTTTTTTAAAAAGTGTTTTCCTGCAATTTTATGAAGATTTTCACATAATATACTATGTAAGCCTTGTACAGTGGAAATGATGGGGGTGTAAAACTTCAAATATTTTAGAAATGCATTTCAGTGTTTACGTTTCATAAAAAAAAGCTTGATGACACATAAACATGCTTATTTTAGCTTGTGCTTGTTATACATTAAATCTAAAAAAAATTTAAACTTTGAGTTAGTGGAAATATTTTTTATAGAACAAATGTTTTTGTGAGTGATTATAATATTTGACAATGTTTTTTAAAACAATGCATAAAATCAATAACAAGCTATTAACCTCTAAAGTGACAGGTAAGAATCAGTGCAATGGCATTACTAAACTAAAATTTAAATATTCATTTTTTACATTTTCTTCGGTAAAATAAAATATAAAATAAGCAACATAAAATACTACAACGAGCATCATAAGCATATAATGAATATAAATTGAAAACAGATTTTTTTGTCCAAGAATAGATTGTTCCTCTTAAATATTACTTACAGGAGCACCTGTGAATTAGGTTTAGGTTAACTCTGTGCCATGCTTCTAACTCTAACTTCTTACTACCAGCATGTTCTGTTCTTATGTGCCTAGTAGTAAAATTAATGAACACAGTGTTAGGTTTTCTTGTTTTGTGTCTTTTTGCATTAGAACGTCATCTTACCTCTCTGTGTTGAGAGTTGTGCAAGAGTTTGTTGGATGTGTTGGTAATGTTGTGTGACTCACGCCAGTTTTGATGCGCACACATGAGCAGGTCTTTTGCAAGAGAGTGTGCATTCTCTTAGCAGGCTCAATCTTTGTCCAAGTCAATCACCATTCACAAGTTTGACGCCTGTGTCTAAACGTGAAATTAACAGTCCCGAGTGTATGTGTGTGAGTATTTTCTGTGATGAACAGTGTGCTGCGCTTCCGACAGAATGTATGATTTTATGCGTGCTCGTGGCATAATTTATGAACAGAAGGTCTCCAGTGTTTGCCCATCTACAGCTGTGCTGTCAGCCCCCCTACGCCCCCATTGGCCAGTCTTAGTGCTTCATGGAAAAGTTCATCAATATTTTGGGTGACCTCCGACATAACCCCTACAATTTAAACAAAGGGATTCCGGGTACACTAAATGGCCATGTGGTTGACAGGGCGGCGGTACTAATGAGGGAATGTCGTCTCGGTTTTACAGTTCAGGCCGAAAGCGGTCAAGCGGAAAAACGGCCTGGACTGCCTCACGCAAACTTTCAAAAGAAGGGGAGCGTACAATCCCCACAAGGGCTTTTCTTTTAGTCTATCACTTCAGCAACTCGCTCTCTCTTTCTCGCTCTATGATCTCTCTGTGGTGTCCTATTCATTTTCATCTCTATCTACTCAGCCTACCAAGACCTTTTTTTCTCTTTTCTGCTTCTACCTCGCTTCCAATCACACGCTGCTCTCCTCATTCACAGTCTCTTTCTATCACCCATTCTTTCTCTCTCTTTTCTTTTCGGCCAATTATCAGATTAAAGAACACCCAGCCCAGTCTTTTTTTTGATATAATGAGTATTCACCCTCCCTTGAGGATCCATCACTAAACAGAGAGTTTCAGACACATTGAGTCTGTCATCAGACTGCAGTCTGTTGTGACTTAAGCCCAGTCACCATCCATTCTTGGGGAGTTGACAAATTATGATTTTGCTGGATTTTATTAAATATGTCCAACCATTTATGTGCTTTTTTCCTAAGCTATAGCTTGTTCACTTATTTGGGAAAAAGTCACACTAGCATGCGCACACACACACACCTACACAACAAGTATAAATAGGGGATAACAGGATGATTGTAGATCATATTTGAAACCCAATTCTTTTAAAAAAATGTCCAGCAATCTTTGCAATCTGATGCATGTTCATCAGAGATGGAAGTTCATTCACCTGGATCATTTTAAATATAAAGCTTTAAGTTATTGTATACAAATATTTAATAAGTCTGCTCTTAACCTTCCTATAGCTCAGTGGGAAGAGCATTGCGTTAGCAACGCAAGGTTGTGGGTTTGATGCGAGGGGATTGCACAAACCTATGTATAAATGTATAGGACAATGCAATGTAAGTCGCTTTGGATAAAAGCATCTGCCTAATGCATAAATGTAAAATGTAAATATAAACTAAACAAATATCTTATTTCTGACTCACTTTCTTTGCACCTCTCTCTTCTCTTTCCCTACTTATTTAAATATCGTGAATATTACAATTTGGAATATAATATAATATTAGCAATAATAGTGTAACTTGTGGGCTTTTTAAAGGCTGAAGTTTATATATATATTTGTATATTTATTGCATGTCCACTTTCTTGATTCATTAAAGCCAAAATGATTGGATTGATAATGCACAAGGATGCTTTGGCCTTTCCCCCTATATCTTCCATCAATAAGAGAGAGAGAGAGAGAGAGAGAGAGAGAGAGACAGAGAGAGATTGAAAAACATCAACTTTAGTTTTCTTGTCAAGAAAGGTCTAAAGGGGAAAGATTCCTCTCACTCCAATAACCCTCACATGAGCATACATTTGTGTGTGTATGTGTTTTTTCCTTTTGAAGAAAATGAGGAGATCTCAGAAATATGAAAAGCAGTCTGAAATTTTCCAAGTATCTTGTTTCAAGCTATTTAGCTTTGACTGATTTGGCTAGTTTAGCCGAATATTATATGATGCTTATGAATGTCACGATTACGGAGCACATCAGTGTTTCCACCATGGCTCAGCTCGTCATGCAATCTCCAGAACGTGTTAATGTTTGCTTGGCTAATACTATACTTTAGCCTGCACTCTGTATTCCTTTTTGTGCTTTTATCGCATTAGATCACAGTTATTAGTAAGTCTCATGTACAGTATGTGTGTGTGTTTCAATAGAGTAAACAATTTTCACTCCACTTCCTATCTATACCTTCAGCCGTGTGGTGGTAGCCTTCAGAGATAAGAGATGAACTCACACATACATGCTTAGTTTCAGAAAGAGGGAGTAAAGTCAGATATTGAGCAGCTTGTCCTCCCAGTGGGTTAAACAGATGTGGAAAAGGATACAGGTTTATCACACACACATATACACAGCAATCTGTCATTAATTAAAACTCTTCAGTTCAGTTGTAGAAAACTGGGACTGCATTGATTCATGCCTGCAAGATGTCAGTGAGGTATGTAAATTTAACCTAATAAGTTTTGTCAAATTGGAAGTACAGTTTCCTCTCTCTCGGCATTCGACTGAGCTCTGTGTTGTTGAGTCATCATACACCAGTATTTTCGTTCCAATCTTGAGGAAATTGTGCAAACTTTGCAAGTATTCACTCCAGGCAAACCTTCAATCCAACATCTGCGTGGAACAGAGATTGTTTACTTCTTCTTCCTGCAACATTGTATTAAAAACTCAACAAAGTGTCTCCACGGGTCTCACCCTAGAAAATTTGTGAGTGAGGTGAGAGCTGCTTTGCTTTTCCTTCCTCCATCTGTGTGTGTGTATAGCCTTGAGGGATATCTAAGGTATAACTCATCCAGATGTTTGTGGAAGTTGAAGCACATTTAAGGAAGTCGTTCACTTTTTGGGCTTGACAGGTTAAATGTCACAGGATGCACAGCGGCACATTTGAAATAACTAACACATTATGTGTGGGTGCACACTTACTGTCGATTTTAGCTTTCCATTTCACAGTGTGAGCTTGGCTGTTTATTTTGAAGTTTTTAGGCAAACTGTGGTTGCGGAGAGTTAGTCTTTCTAAGTGAACTCGGCCTCACTACATCCATTCGAAAGTTTTATGACTCTGCTCGCGAGGGAGAGCGTAAACGGGTCACGACCCGGCACGGTACTTTTTCTTTCTGAGGAGAAGATGGAAGACTTTGAGGGTCACCGAAAGCGAATGATCTGCTCATGACTGTGGAGAATGTGCATGTAATCTGCCACTGTGGAAATCAGTCAGACGCAGTCTCTCTCTCTCTCTCTCTCTCTCTCTCTCTTTCTCTCTCAAACACTCACTCTCTCCTTCTTTCTGCAGGTCCATAAAGCTGCGGTTGGTTGTAATTCGTCCTAGTAGAGAATGCCTTGGAAAAACAAAGCATGAATGTCTCAACATTGGTTTGGGTCGAACGTGTGTGTGTACTCATGCCGGACTGTAATAGTCCTTTCACAAAAGACAATGTTTCATAAAATCAATAAAGACGTATAGACTCAAAATATGAAATTGTTTTATTTCTAATTATAATATTAAAGGTTTCAGTAAGAGAAAAGGGAGAACGGGTATTAATGAAATAACTGGTACCAAAACTTGATAGAATGGCATGAAAAAAATTGTAAAATAATGAAATGATAAATATTTTTGTGGCGTCAGGGGATGCTGTAATGTTTCATTATTTCTCAGTGAGCGTTTTTCGTCATCATAACATATAATTACAATTATAAACATGCTGTGGACTTAATATTAAAAATATTAATTATATTTGATTGTGGTTTAAGAAATAAGGATAACCTCAATGGGAGGTTTTGTGTGGATTTGTTACAGTAGTTTTTGCTCACACACACACACACACACTTGTTAATGTTTGTTCGAAGTTCTTCAGAATGCAAAGGTGTAACTTGTACAATCTGTGAGCTTTCTGTGTTTTATAAATATATTTTCTTAATTCCCCAAACCAGAAATAGTAACACACATACATTGACAAACTTTTGACCTGATGTGTGTGTGTGGAGTAGATACGTGCACATTTGTGGTTCTGTTTTAGTTCAGCTATCCAACACAAACAGATAATTCATACATCAACAAAAGAGAAATGTAACTAAGTGGAATTCCCCCGAAGTACAATTTAATGGGTTCAAAAACTGCATGTTCACCATGTTTGATTTGGCACAGTGGTGGATTTTATGTGTGTATGTTTGTGTGTCTTTGTGTGCAAATGAATGTAGGCTATGTGTAAATGTATGTGTGTGGAATGCATGTGTGCATAAATGTGTCGATGTGTACAGTTCTGTGTCATGACTGGTGAAGGATATTCTTGCGTTTCCTCTGCCTAGATGATTTCTTGGATAAAACAACAAACACTTTGGTAAAACAAAGCTAAGAATGTTGTCTTAGGCTCAGAAATACCGAACTATTAGTGAGGGACAAGCATATGTTTTGTGGAACCTGTCAGAAACATTGGGTAAATATTATTTCAATGTGAAGATGAATAGAGGCATGTCCACTGGCAATTTATTGAGGTCTGAACCCCCTAATAAGGAATTATGGATGAATTATCAAAAACAAACACAGGATATAATCTGCATGCAAACAATTGTCAAGAAAGAAACAACACACTCGGGGAAAGATACATTACTTTATTCGGTAGCCAAGAGACAAACACAGAAATTAATTTCAGTTGAGGAATTTTATTTTAATGGCCATTTTTCACTTGGCAAGCTGAAATGTTTCTTTCATCATTAGTAATTGCAAACTATATTACTGTCTGTGACCAAAATTAAATACAACTATAAACCAGGTCAACCTCATCAATAACCAATCTATAACCAATAAACACTTATTTTATAGGGCTGTTACGTGTAAGTTACTGTGCACACACTATTTTACATTTTAACCTATCCGTTGGTTTGAATATTATAGAAAATATCCTTATTTGATCCAACCACGGTAAAAAAAAAAACTCAGTTAAATAAAGCAAATTGGTCAGGTCTGTCAGTATCCTTTTGTGTACCTATTGTTAAAAGTATGCACAACATTTTATATTATACTAAATCATGACAACTGTGTGGTTGGTTGATCGGTTGAATATTTAAATATCTTAAATTACTTTTGATTATTTACTTTGATTATTGTCACTCATTGGTGTAATGAAATTCAGTCAGGTTTGTTTAGCAATATTAAGTAATGTGTATAACATCATTCAGTTCATGTTACGACATGAAATTGGATTTTTAAGCATTTATCTTGCTGTTTCATGGATTGGTGGAATAAGGGCAGGAATAAAAATGGAATGAAAGGGCAAGTGTAGAGGTATCAAAGGGAGTTTTGGGTTAAAGAGCAGTACATTACGCCGGGAAGTCTGAGTAATTAATGTTCACCAACCACCCATAGAGCCCTCGAGCCAAAATACTAAAGAGAAATAAATCACATTTTCCCATTGAGGTGGTGGTAGCTAGTTTGTAAGTCATCATCATTTCTTTTTCTTATTTGCATTCATATACTGTATTTATATTTTAAGCATGTGAAAACCGAAAATACAAAAGTTGCAAGATGTACAATCGAAGATAAGTCATTAAACTGATGTGCGAGGGAAAGAGGGCCCTGCCATAACCAGGATATTGAAAGCTAAACTGTAGATCTGGCGGTGTGTTTGTTTGGGAAGAAAAAGGCAGACACAGGATCAGTTGAGGAAATCTACAGGCCTTCAGCCCCACAGCATCTCATACTGTATATATCCAGTTACCCCCCCCACAGACTCCACTCCAACCTCCTACTGCGATCCATTCAACATGTAAAACCCTCACACATAAAAAGACACACAGGCACACTCCGACCACCCCGAAGCATCAGCCTTCAGTCGTCATAGAGACCCGAACTATCGGCTCAGTTCCAGCCATATTGTGACAGGACACAGGAAGCATGTGCCGTCTTGGGAGGAAGTATCAAATCAAACGGCATCTTTTTCTACTTTAGGAGGAGATTCCTCTCTGGTCAGAGGTGCTTTACGCAGACGTTTAAAATAGGCCTGTTGGAACAGGGGATAAGAAACAACAAAAGCCTGCATTCATGTGCCCCACGCCGGAAAACAAAATGTTATTGCACAGGCTCACTTTTTACCTGAGGGACAGAGAGACAGGGACCACAGTGAGAGAGAGAGAGATTGACATTGATCACATGAGTTTGAGAATTATTTTTTCATTTTGATCATTCTCCATTGAAACGAACGCAGGGAGATGGATATACTATAAATGGATGCAGAAGAATGAAAACGTTACTAACATGAGACCCGGGATGACAAAGTCTCAGGCCAAGAAATGCAGCAATACAAAGTGAACGTCACACTTCTCTTTCTCTGCACACATTAACTGGAATACACATATGCACAAAATTACCAGCTTAAGCAAACTGAGTCACTCCTGCAGGACCCCGCCTCTGTTTTCCATTTCATTGAGAAAGTCAAATTTTTCTTAATGGATACTGTACGCACACGGATTCCTCTGTATTTGTTCATGGAGTGAGGAACAGTTGCACGATCACTGCTAGGATTTAAATGTGGATTTAAAGAACCTCATGTGTACGATTATGTCATAATCATGTATGCATAATTGTCCAATCAGCCGCTGTCACGGAGAGCAGAAAGTCTGTGTGGATTGGCGGCTGGTCTTAATGCTGAACATGTTTCAGTAGACCATATTACCTTGGCAATACCTCAGAAAGGATTTGTGGACCTCTCCCCAATCTCATGCTTCATCATGCTACATAAGCTACTTTGACATGGAGGTGCAGTCCGGTAATTGTTTCCCTTTTTACCTTGAACTTGCAGGACGTCCCTCACCTTTGGAATCCCACGTATGCCCTGAGGTTTCCAATAACTATCTTGGTGATTATCATAGATGTATAGATTCAATCTTTTGCAGGATCTATTTATGGGGTGGGATGGGGAACATTTGGGAATAGTTGAATGGAACATAGTGTGCCCCAGAGAGAGCTGCAGTTGTGTCTAAAAAGTGAAGGAACCAAACAAATGATTTGAGCCTTTTGTTATAATGATTCATTAGGGTGAAACATCACACCAATTGTTTAGCTTCTACTCAATGACTAAAGACCAATGTATTGAAGTTGGATTCATACAGTATGCCCAGGTTGGAGGTACAATCAAAACGCTGGTTGGCAAACATATTTGTACCTCATGTTTTCTGCCGCATCAGAAACTGTGGCATTAACATTACTGAGAATCAATTTCTTCCCACAAATTAGGCAGTCCATCTGGCAGTCTTTATACTTTGAAAATGATGTATCATGGATTGGTCACAAGGAGTCACCAGGACAGCGGCAAGTTACACTACTGTATCTCTTTTCTTTTGTTATTTGTCAGAATAGTTGTGAACTCAACATTAAATGTGTAGAATAACGCAAATGTATGGGAATTATCTTGTTATTTTAAAAATAGAATGCATGGTTGATGTCTTTCAGAAATCTCAGATGTCCAAATTTGCTATTTTTATTGAATGGAAAAAAACAATGAACGTTTTAAATGATTAAATACCGTGTTTTCAAAGTTGACAAACATTTTTGATCCTTTTTAATTTATTCATCAGATATTTGCAAAACTCAGTGACAAACATAAAGGGTGACAAATAATAATGATTTGTGGCAAAAAATATGGAGATACATGGTTTCAGAAGGACAGCAGAGATATATAAGAAACGAAGATATTGATTTCAAAATGTTTTGTAATATTTCTTGTCATTTTATCCTATCTATCCCATCCATTTAATTACATTTATACAATTCGAAGAAGCTTTTTTCAAAGAGACTTACATTTAATGTAAAAACAAATTCAGTTTGTGTCTTCCTTGGGAATCAAACCCACAACCTTTGTATTGCTAATGCAATGCTCCTCTTATTGAGCTTTTTTCAATAAAATAAATATTTACACACAATTGTACTTTTGTTCAACTGATTTTAAACAAGACATACCTTCAAATGAAAAAAAATCCCTACATTTATATAATTTTTTACACTGTAACAGAGTCTGTAACCACAGTGGTACAGTAAGTACAGAAACTTTCACCACTAACTGAGGAAAAACAGTTTGATGACTGTTAACAGCATCATTCCAGAGGAGGGAAGTGGAGATTGGAAGGTTGAGTATGAGACAGAGAGCGAAAGGCAGGCTCAAAGAGCAGGGCTTCATGGGTGGTTCCATCTGTTGCCTTTGGTTTTGTTGAATGACTGACAGGGGCGTCATGCAAATGTGAAGTACAGAGAGCATGCATAGACAGGAACCCTAACTGCTGCTTTCCCCGGCCACACACATGCACATGTTCTCCGCACAACCATCCTTAAAAATGATTATTTTAACAACAGCGTCAATGTTTGCTGCATTTCCTTTTAAAAATGATGAATGATGAATTGCTTGTGAAACAGATATCGGACAGCAGAAATGCTTTACAAACACACAGTATGTTTTTTTGAGTAATTGTTTTACTACATGCCCTTACCAGCACTTTATGATAATCCATGTATCATTGAAATAGACATTGTGACTCTGTGTGAAAGGGCAAAGCCTTTAGCCGGAGAGAGAGAGTTGTTTTGAGCCTCTGGTTAACGTCCAGTGCAGTGCGTGGTGTAGATTACCTACGGGTGTCACTGTGATGAATGGCCCGGCATAGCGTGCTAAAATGTTTATGCTCCCGTGGCGTTATTGCGTGTAACTGGCGTCCACAATCAAGCTGCTTGGGGAAACACAATTGGGTTAGCCATTACAGGAGACATGAAAGGTTGGGAGGTATGTCTGTCCATAAGCTACTGAAAGCTCAGAGAAAAAAATCACAAACAATATCTTGAGTGTTTCTGCTAGCCAGCAATGAGAAAATTGAGACTATTGCTTAATCTCTTATATTCTCAGAACTTTTTTCTAATAAAAAGATCCTGATAATCTCACAAGTAGCAGCTCAAGACTGCAAGGATTTCAGGTAAATTACATTACAGATCGATTACTTATTTTTCCTTATTGTATGTCATTAATTGTCTAATTTGCTTTTTATTTTTCCTAAGAAATGTTGGAAGAGCTAAAGTGGAAACCTCACTGAAACAACTGAGAACGCAATAAAGTCTCCTGTTCAGAAGCAACTTCTGAGCAATACATTCTTTCCTCATGGCACATTATATTGCATAGTCTCTCTGTTTCTGTTTGTGTTTTATTAATAGAACTTTAATGTCCAATCAAAAACATAGTTTAAGTCTCAAACTTAATAACATCATGAGTGATTTAAAAAAAATGAAAATGCACAATTATTTAAAACTGCACTCTAAAAATGCTGGGTTATTTTCAACCTATGCTTGGATCAGAAGGGACGAACCCAACCGTTGGGTTAAAAATTAATCTGCTCTCAAAATGTAAGGTTGTTTCAACCTGTTGTCGGGTAAAATATGAACTTTCTTCTCGAATTTTTCTCAAGTTTAAAAGATTGCATTCGTACCCAACCAAAAAAATATATATATTTTTTAGAGTCTGTTTTAAAAAAGGATTTCACAGTGTGGCACAGTACAACAATTTGACAACTTTTTATTCAAAAAAATTGTTTATCTGGGATTTTTTGATTAAATATATCTTTAAAACTCTGTGATCTTATGTGCTTTGCAATTTCATGATGTTTACCTTTTTCAGTATGTGTCCAGGTGCTTCCAGCATCATCAATGACAAAAGCAAGTATTTACCAAACTCAAAAGTTGCAAAAATGACAAAGGCAGACAGTGTAAATTCATGTACTCTTTTATATCTGTGCCACATATGCACGATTGCAATGTTGTCCACACTTAAAACAATGTATTCCCAGTTTTAATAATAAGTTAAATACTATATTTTAGTCTATTATCTATTATCTATTATTTTAAAGCAAGCATCAAAATCGTTGAGCAGAGCTACTCTATATATTTTCATAACCTCTCCACAGGAATCCGCTCAGTGACAATACAGACAGCAAGATAGGAAGACTGGACTGTGAAAGTATAGCAATGGACAGCGTTTTATAGAAACTACAGAGAAGATACAGCGATGAAACAGAGCTAGAAGCAGAAAAGGCATAAAGAGATAAAGCAGAATTAACAAAAGACTGAAAGAAATAGAAGAAGAAAAGAGAGAAAGCATGAAAAGAAGAGAGAAGTAATTGACTGAAGTTGGGTGGCAGAGAGACATGTGTGTTAGTGGGCTCTCTAACTCTCTCTAATTGGAGCTGTATTCAGACCTGGCTTTAGTTCTCAAACTTGCTAATGGAGCATAAAACTCACACACACACACACAAACAGACGCGCACATACACACATGCTGTTTGTCTCTATACAGCTACAGAGGATAAGTGTTGCTGGGCTACAATATGAATGGATCAGAAAGAGATTCAACACCTCCCATGGAGGGCATTCACTGCCCTATTACATCTCTCCTTGTAATACCTCTCATTCACACATACACACATGGATTCTAAAAAGTTACATTAATAGATGTAATCAAAGCGGGGTGTAGAGAGTAGAGCATGTGTGTCTTATATCAGCTGAATGTTGCTTTTAATATTCTGATCTGATGATGTCATTGGAACCACACTTGTAATCCATGTGCTTCATGTGATAACTGCGTTTAATTTGCTGGTTTTATTCAAGTCAAAGATATTATTTTATGTGACTAAATAAATCTTGGGTTACATCAATTACATTTTAAGGTTCAGATAAGGTTGAAAAAGTTTTCAAGATTTGCACTATAGCCTTTTGTTGTCCAGTTCCACCTCACGTGAACTTCTTTTTTTTACAGAAAAAAAAGCTCCATACACACAAACCAGTACTGACACAATGGCAGTAAATAACTAGTGTTATCAAATCTTCTGGTTTCATCATCCTGAAATTAGCCTAATGTATTGATATACATTTTTTGGGGGCATTTTTTCACCCTGACATTATCAGACTATACATTATATTTGTATATACCACTGCTTTACTCCAATGTTGCTTTTTTACTTACATACTGTGCGTATGATAAACTGCCCAGCTCATTCAGTATTTGTAGGTTTTACTGATCCCCAGTTAAACTTACTGTAAAGTGTGCTTTACCTTCTGTGACTCTGATCCTCATGACCTTTGAACCTTGCTTGATAAACGTTTAACCGGGAATCTTGGGTTAAACTCAGTACAGCCACTAATCCTAAACACTTAAAACAAAAACGAATTGCCTCCAGCCTCTCAAGTTTGTCAAACTGTAGCTGCTTGGTGTGAGTTACTTGGCATAACTTTTTGCTGTAATTTTAATTTAAATTTTGTTTAGGTTTGGGGGTGTAGAGCTTAAAATTAACACGACCACCTATGTTTGTGCATTGTCATTCTTGTTCTAAAACTAACCACAATGACATTCACTCACTGTGTACTGGAGTCTCCTCAGTCTTCAACTTCCTGTTCTCAGTTTTTTATGCTTCCTCAAATGGATAACAGTGAAATGTTAAAGAGTGAAAACAAATGAAAGTTACAGGCGGAATTATCTGAAATTGTATTATTATTTATTATTATGGAATACTTCTGCATCATAGATCTATAATTATTAGTAGACATAGACCAATATAATTATGTTACATCCATTTCTTTGGTAAACATAAGATGATTTAAAAGGCTATTTATTAAACGTTTCTGAATGACGAAATAAAATTAAATTCGCAACGCTTTTGAAATTGAAAGAATATGGACAGTTTAAAAGCATTACATTTATGTAACTGGCATTACAGACAGTCGTTTCCCTATTATATTTTCTTGGCCTGTTAAATTATCTATTCTGTGTTATCAACCACTTATTCTGACAGTTTGGATGACTTGGATCACTTTAGTGTTAGAATGTACGAATAAAGCAATTAGCAATTATTATACAGAGACTAAAAGTAAGCGCATGAGAAAACCCAGGCAAATAATATATGAATAATAATAAATATACATCCTATAAAATAATAAGTATAGCTAGTATTTACATTTTATTATAATATCAATATTTATATTTGGTTGTTAAAATAACATTTATATAGCTATACCATTCTTTTTTATTTTTGCTGGCTGCATTGTTATTAGGCTACATTTTATCTGATGACTACACAACTCAACTCTTACAATGAATTTGTGACCAGCCAGACTTTTGCTTATATTCCAGATAAATTGTTTAATCGATAAATTGTTAATGAAAAATGTGGGTGTGAGACGGTGCAGTTAGTGAATTAAGACCATGCTGGCACGTAATTTTTAATTTGGGATTATGTAGAATCTTATTGCAAATCTGTAAATAGCCGTAAATCCGTAAAACGGATAGGCCACGGCAAATTTATGAGTAAGAGATTAAATTAATATCAATGCAGCACTTGACGAAAAATATTTTTAGTTAACCATGCGATGTATTTTTCGTGCAGAGGTGGGCTAAAAGCAAAATAGGATTGCATAAAAAGACCATAAACCATTATATAATTGTATATGCAAATGATATGACTTGTGTGTTTGCGTGTGCGCGCGGTGTTTTGTGTTGCACTGAAGTAAAAGGGTAAATGAGGACAGGTGGAATTAAGAAGTGAGTTGTTTTTCTGCTACTTCTTATTGTGTTTGTGTGTAGACAGTCTGTGGGAAAAAATGTGCATCCTCGTTATTTAAAATGATATAATGCAATAGCTGCGTCATATAAATAATATTTCTATGAGCAATTTTGAAGCGTGACTATATGCTATTAGTTTATTTTAAAAGCTATTGGCCGGGTTTGTTACCCTTTAGCTTATCCATTACCTTTCCGTCTTAAGCATTAGTCCAAGAAAATACAGTGAGTAAACTATTCATATTGTGTGTCATACAATAAGCATTTGTTTGCGTTTAGATTTTATCTTAAATTGTTTGCTGTTGACTTTTTTTTCCTATCGTGTTTATCTCAGCCAGCAGTAGGGTTACATCACTGTGGCACTACTCTATTTGTGTGCATGTAAGCGTGCGAGCGTTTCCTGCCCCATTGGCCTACTGAACTATCTGTGCATTTCCTTTTCGTCTACTCCAGATACACAGTTTATTACGCTCTGTGAGAGGAGTCTCCACACAAAACGCTGGAAACGCAAATACAAACGCTTCACAAATTATGAAACTAGTAATTTAGTGACATTTTTATTTGTTAATTGGAAAAAACATCTTTGAACTATCATTTGATAGCGTAAACTATGTATTTATCGGTTGTCTTAATGTTATGGAGGCTTTAATTGCCGTTCCTTTTAAATTAGTATTTTTTTGTGATTAGAATCAATTATCTTGTATAAGCATTCGCATATTGGAAATTTGTGATGACTGACTGCAAAGGACATTTGCTGAAATTCAGCAGACTGCCCCTCTTGATGATAAATACGGAATAAGGATTTGTCCCACTTTTATACTCACCTTTTTACTTTTGTTTTTATTTTATTTTCTCCCCATTTTACCTATTGGGTAAGATATATTCAATTCTGGCGTATACAATGACCACAGATGACAAAAAGTAAACGTGTAGAGCAGTGCACTCCCATGAACAGGGCCAGCTGGATCAGATCACGCCGATTATCATCGACCTGAGGGCAGGGAAACAACACGTTTCTCACCCCAGTGACACTGTGATGTCGCTCGGTAGTAATTACAGAGATAAATGTGGGAAAGAACATGCAATGTAGGCCATGATATGAAACCGACATTGGTGCTTCTGTTATCGGCTAATTTTGAAATTTAAGGCATGAGAAAAGTTAATATGCAGGCCTCCTTTTAAATGAGCCAATACAATACATTCTGATTAAGCGGAATAGAAAAAATGATCGTTTTAATAAGATGATTGCAAACTAGTTATACGCCTGGAATATTAATTTAACGTTTTTGTAGTAAACTATTTATGGATATGTAAATTATCAAAACAATAATAATTCCGCATATTTGTAAAACCTATTATCAGCAAATTTGTACCAATTACAAATGTAAAACAATCTTAAATATGCGGTTGCTACATAAATGCTATCTTTTAAAGTACCATTGCTGTAGCTAAACTTTATGTCTAAAATGGGCCACTGTGATTTGTCAAGTACACCACTCAGATTCTCTTGACTTTTAAAGAACAAACCAAATTTACATTGTTCGGATAAGAAACTCATACTGTCCTCTCGTCGGTAAATGGTAAATGGGGAGCATGTAGAAGTGTCAGAGCACCTAAACTTATTTTTTTTTAAGGGTGACCACAACCATTCACACAGAGACCTGAATTTATCAGGACAGCCATCATAAATCTTGGTCATCTTTTCTGGAGTAAAGGTATTCTACAGATTTTATTTCTTCATGAGACAAAAAACGCCCAGGATATTGTTATTTCACAACAATCATTTGATTATCTTTACGTTATAACTAGTTTAGTTCACTGTAGTTCACTGCGCCTTAATTCACTGTCTGTCTTTCTCTTGTTTTTCCTCGAGCAATGCATGACGCATCTCGATAAAAGCTGCCACCGCAAAAACTGTTGTCACATGTATGAAGCCTTCTAATCTTATAATGAAATTAATTATCATTTTTGCTCTTAAATTATTCGTAATTCATCTTCTTTTTTTTGCTCTTGTTTTGTTCGTAATCAAACTTTTTTTCATGTTTTTTCTCTAAAATAGTGTGGAAAATTCCCCAGGCTTACTCATTACAAAATTTATTAGTAGCGTTTTTGTGAAATCTGCTTAATACTCATGTGATGACACATTTAGTGGTTAGAATCTTGCCTTAGCATTTTATCTTCCCTTGGTAAAACTCTTTTTAGTAGAGGCATCAGTTAAATTAACCTATCAACATGATTCAACCTATCAATGAGGTAATTTCCACTCATCTTGCTTTGTAAAACAATATTTATTATTAATGAAAAACAGACCGTGTAAAAAATATCACACTCCGAGTATACAATATCAAAGAATGTACATTGTTTATTAGGCTACTGAGAAGTACACGTTGTAGAAAAAGCTCGATTTTAACCCTCCTGAATTGTCATTAAAAAGTAAAAATAAAAAATTGCCAAACTAGAAAACATAATATATCGTTTTTAGACATTTAACAATTTATTGTATAGCCTGTTCAAAAATGTTGTCCTGAGACGCCCTGTGCAGTGATTACCACAATGTTACCACATTGACAACGAAAAGTTCGTGGGGGTAGAAATTAGATTTAACTAATAATGTTAACATAAATATATATTTCTTATTGTACAGCTGGAATATAGGCACGAAAGTGTTATTTTCCAACATTCAGCTGCTTTTAACAAAGAAACAAAACAATACAAAAATAAGCCTACCTTAAACATAGGAGTGTATCGCTTTAAAAAATTTGAAGTTCAGATAAGAAATTAACAGCCACTTGTGCCACTGACAATCCGATTTGCGTAGGTTTCGTGTAAAGACGTTGGTCCGTGCAAGATTCCCGGTAGTGGATGTGGTAGATTTGGTGAGTGCTGAGACACGATGGCCGGCGGCAGCATCGGGACCACCGGGGAAGTCCGTGAGCCACAGTGCGATTGCGCGGGGCTTAAAGAGCTCCCAATAATGCTGTCTATGGAGAAGGGTGAACGGTGAGCTGGGGACTTAGCCGCTGTCTGTATGGGGGACGTAATGCCGGGACTTAGAGGAGGATAGAATCGGGAACGGGTGAGCTCCGTAGTGGTTGGCATGAGAGAAGGCGCGGGGATGAGAGTTCCGCTATGATGATGCCGGGACGCGGGCGGCGGCTGCTGTTGCTGCTGATAGGCAAGAATCGCAGAATGTGCGTGATAGGATTGAAGCTGTAGACCGTAACCGCAACCGTAAGGTCCGTAGCCGTACGCAGCGGCCGCGGGGAGAAAGCCACCGTGATCCCGGAGAAGTTCAGGTGCCTGCTGGCGTTTAAAGCGTTTCCGGCGCCGCAAAAAGCTCCCGTTATCAAACATGTCTGCTGACTCTGGGTCCAGTGTCCAGTAGTTGCCTTTCCCAGGGTTCCCGGGCTCCCGTGGTATCTTGACGAAACAGTCATTTAATGACAAGTTGTGGCGGATCGAATTTTGCCACGCTGGGAACTTTTCCCGATAGTATGGAAATCTGTTACTGATGAAGTCACAGATCTCGCTGAGTGTCAGACGCTTCTTGGGACTTTGGAGGATTGCCATGGTGATGAGTGCGATGTAGGAGTATGGAGGTTTCACCAGAGTGTTTTTAGTCGCTGGTTTGTACTGGTCCCGTGCGGTGGTGCCATCCACGCAGGGTGGGGAACCGCTGAGCAGAATCTCGTCGTGCATCTGAGCAACTTCGTCCACGTAGGAGCGCGTGTGCCCGTCACCATCATCTCCCTCACCAACCACGTCGATGTCGGTCTCCTCTGAGAGCACAGACGCATCCGACATCTCGGAGCTCAAAGTCATGGCTCTCTCGCTCCCTGATGGGCTACGGCGGAGAAGCGCTGGGTGTGTTGAGCCTGGGTGGTACCTGCGCTCATGAGAGAACTCATAAGACGCGTTGAGCAGATGCGCGAGAGGCAGAGGGGACGTGCCAGTGTGTCACTGGTGCCATAGGCTTTCAATGGATTAATTTCGGATCTGAATGATGAGGTCGCCTAGATCCCAACATCCACACGCTTATTCTACCGGGGGAGTATCGGAGTAGACCCTCCTAAAGGCCAAACCAGGATTCCAAAGAGGGCGGATCTTTCCTTGCGTTTTATACTACCCCCTGATCACATGACACGAACGCGTCACCATTGCAATGCTGTTGAGGAGATAAAATATATCAAGCAGAAAACGATCTTACGAAAATATCTCAAACGACCGTGTAGCTCTATCCTTAGAGGCTATCGTTTATTTATTCGATGATTTCATGGAATTGTCCATCTCCTGGATAAAATGCTGCAGTCTTCTTACAGCCTATTGATTCGGATGAAGCTCAGCGCACTAACACGACGTTGGTAGGACCCTCCCCTGTTATATTTAATTTTTTTGTACAATAGAATGAAACCAGTTTATACTTGTCTTAATTGTAATGTTCCTAGAGTTAAGGATTGCGTTTTATGGCTCGTCCTGAACAGTGCAGTGTCAGTTTTCTTTTGGAAACGCTTTTACGCATTTGCCGTGTTCCATGTCTGCCTCACTACGCATAGTAGTTTGCGTGACACGGGAGTGCTCCAGATCATCCGCGAGCCATTGGTAATGGAAAAAAAGTCAGCTGTTAACTCGCATCAGTCACGCGGATCACGAAAGAGCATTCGAGCTTGCAAAAAGAAGAGCACTTGCGCATGTGCTCCAAATTGTCATATCCACCATTAATATTTGCGATTGGTAATTGCTATTCTATCTGTACATTTTAACGTTTTTTAGGATAATTTACCCCAAAATAAAAAATGAATTAGAACATCTGCTAAATAGTTTGTGCATGTTTCATAATGATGCATGAGTCAAACGTGCACATTTACTTGAATTAAACAAAATAATTACTTGAAAATAATAAAGTGGGCCACGGCAAAAATACTGATACAAAAATACACCATCAAACATTGACAATTTTTGACTCCAAAAATAATGCCAGGACATTAATTATTTTAGAGTTTGAAGTGATTTAACGCGGATTAAAATTTATCTTTTTAATATTTTCGGTTTAAAAAAATCCTACATTGTATATTTAAATATTTTTTCCATTGAGGGAGAGAAGGCCTATCCGTCTTTGTCATCTGTCTTTTTCTTTCTGTTTCTATTCCCATGTTTGTTTATAGACGTGTGTCCAAAGCCGATAAGTACTCCTAAAGACTCAATACAAAATCAGATGTAAAATCTAATTTCTGAGGTGACAACACCGTATACAATTAAATACCTAAATGGCATATTGTTTTCCACTATTTTCATAATTACAAGAATATAGAAAACCATTAAATAATTTGTACAAAAATGATTCGTTATATAAACTAAATTTGACAACCTACAGAACATTGTTTATTACGGTTACATTTATATGAATAATAATAATAACAAAATGTTATTATAATTTTGGTTTCTTATTCAAATTAAATACACCGACAAAGACAGTATAGCTTATACTTTCTACTCGCACAACCAATTAAACGAAAAAAAACATTGAAATCTAAAGTTGGCTACTAAAACAACTTGTTGCTTCAGTGATGAAAACATACTTGTCCAAAAAACACACAACGCTGACCCATAGAAACGTGGATCCAACCTAAAATAAAAAACAAACTCTTCAAACTTTTCATAATTAATTATCTTTTCATTCATCATTTTTACAGTTCCATGTTGGTTCTTATGGATGCTGTGGGTTTTAGAGGTATATTTGTATGATGGCAAAAACATCTGGTCCGGTTTGATGGCCGTTTTATGGTGACTCGTGTGGTCAGGCTTACATCTATTGAGTTCTTTCAGAGTTGAAAGAGTGCCATCTCGCGGCAGTGTTATCATTCTGAAGCCACCTTCTACCATTCAATGTTAATCTGAATTTCAGCCACGGTCAGTTTTGTCTTAACACTGCGAAATCTCTTGACCGTTTTGGGTAGGCTACCTGTATAGCCTTAGTAGCTTGATAACTTTACACTTCAGTACATGATCATTGAGGATTAAATTAAAGTAAATAATACAATTTTGTAAATGTATTAAGGTGTATTGCCTTGTTAAGGTCACAATAAAAGTTAATGTTTAGAAAGATGTGGCTGTTTTGATGTCAATGATGAAAATCCATCTAGGTTATCTTAATTTGTGCTGCAAAATGACAATGAATATATCTTTATTGTGGGTTAAATAATTGCGGCAATGATAATGATAATCAAAGATGCTTGAAATTGTGTTGTTATTATAATCGGAAAGCAACAAATTTAAAGGCAACATCCGTTAAAGGGACCGACGTTACTTTTTATTACGGCAGAATTTAGAAGCTAAAATTTTGGTCATCATTTTTGGTCACGTACGCCCTAAATAAATGACCAAAACGTGATTCCAGTTACATACATGATTCAGTCTTGAAGAAAATTGATTTTAAGTTTTGAGAACTGGGCACCATGAGCCGGGTCAATTCTCGTATGTGTGGATCAACCACATCTAAACTGTTTCTTAAATCCAAAGGGGTGAGCCCAATCCGCTTTGTGTGACTCGCAATACCATGAAAGCACTGAACGAGCGAGCACCATGGGGGCTTTGATGAGAAATCCCAAAGATGTAATCTGAATTCTAGAGGTCTATTTTGATTACACGTGCTCTACGTTTCATTTCAAATGCAAAAAATCCATTTGGTGCAAACATGCAGCCTATAAAGTGTAGGCATATGTGTGCGTTTTGAACTTGTGTTTTGAAATTATGCTCACCTCCAACTAATAGACAATGCTTTTAAAAGTAGGAACCACGACCATTAGAATTCTTTTTTTCTTATAATATGTTGTGAATAAAATGCATTAAAGAATTGTCGAGAAATGTTTTGAGAACATTTATATATTTTTCAATGTGGATAAACTGGAGAAAAAACACACGTAATTTATCTTCGATGTATCTAAAATCGTTGTTAAATCTTATTCTTTGCTACAGTCAGCTCATTAAATCAGATTTGAATGATAACACTTATTATTATAATTTCCTATTGTCGTTTTAGAAAACACAGTAAACTGTGTAAGAGCTTTGTAGTTATAATCAGACTTTAATACATTTTACATACATTATACGAGGCCTCACAATTTAAAATAGATTTCTAACATAAAAATGTATATAGCGAATGGTCACCTGGGCACCTCAACATTTTCAGTGTGTTTGACTCCACGAACGTTTTCCACAGTTTAATGGATTTCTCTTGGTTAAAAGTCCAGAATTTCAAGTTAGGGATTTTGACTTGTCATAAAGTATGGGCCTAATGGTGCTGCATTACTTATTGTTGTGTAATTGTTACTCGCTTTTAACTAAATTTAACTTTTAACTTGAAATATCTCACTATTATCTCACAAAAGTGATCCGACAAACCCGTTTACTATTCTTGGCCAAGAGCGCTAGAAGGCAGATTGACAGGCACGGTTTCTAGTTCCAGCCCACTGCAGAGCATTTTAGACCTGTCGTCACTTCCGTCTTCCTCTCTCGCTTCCATCTTGCTCTCCGCGTGTGTGTGCTGTTAGCGTGCAGGTCAGTGTGGAGCTCTAAAATACTTTATTTCCTGCACAACCACTCCTGGTTCCGAGTCGCAAGGTAAACAAGTACCTTATTTGCCAAAAGTGACTGCTGGTTTTTTGGATTCACCCGCGAAAAGATGCCGTAGTCGCTTCGGGTTAGACTCGGCCTTGCCGGGAGAGATAACGTTACAGGCCTGGGAGCGCATGAGATTAGCATTCTTGCTAACGCACTCCAAACAAACGCAACGAGTTATTAGAGGCGATAGATTTACCTCATATTTAATACTTCTATATAGATTATATATAATATATATAAACACAAGTCCGATTGCACATGTAGTTATTTTATGAAGTTATTGTAATCCGTTTTTTTCCGCCAGCTTAACGGTATTGTCAATTGGCTAACTTTTTCCTTTGTGGTTCATTGGTTTTCTTGTTTATCCGCCGACAAACCGGCACATTGTTTTAAATATCTGAAATTTATTTTGTTATATGTATGAAATTGGAAGCGCTATGCGAGGTGAAGACAACTGTCTGACTTAAAGTGTTTCAGTCAGGTGGTCGTTCTTGTTCAGCAGGCGTGACAAACCAGTTCTTATATTTTGCGTAGTGGGCCTTAAACTTTACGTGCGTTATTCCACTCGCCGTTGCTGATTGTCTGATAAATGTCACTTTGATGTTTTAGTTTTGGCTAAATATGTTTATTGACGTTTTCTTGTGTGTTTAAGAGATGCATATCCATGCCCAGGATATCGCACCCCTTTAATAATGTATGTACTGTTTCTGTCCAATATGACTCTGACATACCGCGTTGTGTTTTACAGATGCGAGAAACGATAATGAATCAAGAAAAATTAGCCAAGTTGCAGGCGCAGGTCCGCATCGGAGGAAAGGTAAGAGTTAAAGTTGCTTCCTTTAGGTACTTTATGAGTTAATGTAATCCGACAATACACTTTTTGCTTGTTACTTTTATATTGATGGGATGTTTTCAATAGGGCACTGCCCGCAGAAAGAAGAAGGTGGTTCACAGAACAGCAACTGCAGATGACAAAAAGCTTCAGTTCTCACTGAAAAAGTTAGGTGTAAACAACATCTCTGGTATTGAGGAGGTAATGTCTCATCAAACGCCTTGTTTGTATGTGCATTGAATTCAGCGTGTTTTAAACTTGGATTGAACATTTCACACTGTTGTGTTGCAGGTGAACATGTTCACAAACCAGGGCACAGTGATCCACTTCAACAATCCCAAAGTGCAAGCCTCATTGGCAGCCAACACCTTCACCATCACAGGCCACGCAGAGACCAAACAGCTGACGGAAATGCTGCCCTCTATTCTTAACCAGCTGGGCGCTGACAGCCTGACCAGCTTGCGCAGACTTGCTGAGGCCCTTCCCAAACAAGGTGTGTGAATCAAGTCTTAAAATTAATTTTCCAAAAGTTAACCCATCTAATGCCTCTGCTCTGACCGAAGTTTAGTTTGGGGTTGAAGAATGCTTCAAATTGTAAGTCTTGATGTCAATGTAGTAAGTTTTAACGTAATGTAAATCGATGCTGCCACAGAAGATAAATAAGCTAAAATTGTTGATTGTAGATTTGTAAATGTTATTGCTATGGCATATATATATGCTTGGTGGATGCAAATAAGTTTGATGAATAGTTGCATTTTTGTATATGCACAAAATTTTCTTCTTTCGAAATTCGAAAAAGTATGCATTTATTGTTGTTTAATTATAATCCTTCACAATTGCTTATTCAACGTGAAAACCTTTAAGAAAAACATAACATGTTTTTTATCAATGTAAAAAAATGGGTAATCAAGCTTTTATCTTAAGTCCAGTGTTTGTCATTCGGTTGTATTTCATAAACAGTGGTGTAGATAAACAACACAGAAAAGCCCTTTTCGCATTGTCGTTGTTTTCCATAAGTACATCAGTAAAAATAAGTCTGAATGGCTCCTTGGTGATAAAACTCGTGCATTTGGA
Source organism: Triplophysa tibetana (assembly GCA_008369825.1). Lineage (NCBI taxonomy): Eukaryota > Metazoa > Chordata > Actinopteri > Cypriniformes > Nemacheilidae > Triplophysa > Triplophysa tibetana. The sequence goes on along the minus strand of CM017901.1, from coordinate 25,134,145 downwards.
CAAACATATTCGCAGTGTAGGTGTGAGTTGGTAATCCTTGTTTTTCAATTTTCTTGTCATCTCCCTCTCTGTGTAGTGAAGCAGCTCAATCGAAGCCGTAAAGGGTTTATAGGTATTTGCTTAGGTTGACTATAACCACAAAACGTTGCTTTTGTAAAATAAAGAAAGCCAAAAGGATGCACTTTCTGCTGTGTGTGAACCGTTTCTCTCTGTTCGCGGAAGTGTCAGTAGAAGGGCTAGTGTCAGTTGTGCTTATAACAGGTGTAAGCACATTTATGGGGGAGGGTTGCGTCGATGCTTCTGGTCTATCTGTTTCTACACTTCACAATATACTTGGAGCCTTCAAGGGTTAAAGTCTGCTTAAAATGGAAAGTATGCTGTTAATTTACTCGCCATCAAGCCATCTTCCGCAGAATAGGAAAGGTTTTCAGCTGAAATTATGGTCATCCTTGGGTGCCATCTCTTTAAAATTAGCAGATGCAGGGCAGTAAAGCTTTGCAAAGTTTGTAATCGCTTTTCCGTGCCCTGCTCCCGTAGAAGGCCAGAGCTGTTGAAATGGGGACTACAGAGGGAAATGGGCATTTTTATTTCATAATTGTCTCTTGGAATCACACTTTAAAAATTGAGGAATAAAAAAATCTATCTAACTTAGAATAATATATCTGAGATGACCCTCTGGGTTCCCCCACAATGCCTTTCAAGGGGGCAAAAGCTTGTTTGGAGCCATTCTTGTTGCATGCGCAGGCGGATTATCTGACGATGATTACGTTGTAAATAATTATATAAATCTTCAGAAGCTAGTCAGAACTATTTTATTGTCTTTATTTGCTGTAAACTAATGCTTTAATAATGACATGTTGCTAGGTTATTTGTTTGGAACAGATTTTATTTTCCAAACAGCTGCATTCATGAGGTCTGACTTTTCTTGGTCGTGCGTTTCTTGTTTGGCCTGATTCATTTATGAATCCTTTAATCTGTAAGGTATATGTTTTTTGCTCTGTCAGCCGATAAATTCATAATCCTTAATGTTTAGTCATGTCACCATGGCTAGACATCTTGCAATCCCAGTTTGCAGGAGTAGAAATTAATGACAGTAATGCTCTAGTTCACCAACTAATGTTTTGGTTGGAAAAGTTTGTGAATACAGTTTCAAACGATAACAGCTGAACTTTCTTTTTTCAGTTGTTGATGGAAAGGCGCCCGTAGCTGGTGGAGAGGATGATGATGATGAAGTTCCAGGTCAGTATGTCACTACTAACCTTAACACCTTGATCATTGTCCTCAACGCAAATTACTGAATGGTTATTCTTTTTATGTGATATAATGCAAGCATAGAACACATGCTTATTTTAGTCAAATTGCTTATTTTGAAGTATGGTAATATCTAGAAAACGTATTTAGGCAGTTGGTTTTTGGCTCTTCCAGTGCCACCACGGATGAGTGTTTAAATACTCTTATTGTTTATGAGCACTGATAGCTTGGTTTGCTTTTCGTTTCAAATGGGGGGGAGGCAACACATAAGGTTGCCATTACAATTGCACACATCTCTTCTCCATACAGACCTCCTTCGGTTAGTAACCTATGTCTTACACATTTAGAGAATGAGTACATCCTAGACACTTCATAATTAGCTTGCCGCGCAACAATGTTATGTTAGTTTGCTAAAATTAAGATTTAGCAACGGTTCTGTTCATTGAAATCAAATAAAATCATAACCTACAAATTATTGCAAAAACTTAAACTAAATGAAAAATTTAAATACTGCATGAAAAATGAGCTGAAATAAGTGTACTATAGAGCACTATATTTATCATAATGACCTAAAATAAAAATTAAGTACCCTTATATAGCAAACAATATAAAAAATGAACAAATAAAAATAAAAGCTCATTTAAAATATAAATTAATCTATAATCTAAATAAAGCTAAAATCAAAACTATAATAACTTTGCCGTGCTGTGACAAAGGGTTAACAGCTTGTGCCTGTTGCTGAGATTTGGATTTTTTTGTTCTCTGAAAACAATCAGACTCGAGCCTTCTGTTAGCGATTTCCACTCCTGACACCCTGGAGCAGAATCGTTGATGTTCCATTTATCAGATTTCATCTCATAAAAGGCAACCGGCTTTTGATCCATTGTGGTTCCATTTTTACAGCTGTGGGCTTTTCAATCCCTCAGTGGACGTTTATTATGCTGTGACCCTGCAGACAACCTGAGGGACAGATTTGCCGATATTACTGATTTCGTATCATGTTTCTATAAACACTTGCACGTTGTTTCATAAAGGTGGTGTTTGGTTCTTGATATTTTGTTGCGTGGTTCTTCCGAAGCCCTGCTGTTCAGGCTTCCCAGCACTTGGAACTGTCCTCTTTATGTAGTTGACCTCTTGATCATTGAATGTCTGTTTTCTCTTACAGATCTTGTGGAGAACTTCGATGAGGCTTCAAAGAATGAGGCTAATTAACTTCATGGGAAGGAAAGGCGTTTGAAATCTCCAGTCTCAGCAAAGACATGCGGGACTTTTTCCATTTCTTTTATAAATATATTGCATCCCTGAGTCTTTTTTTTTTGTGCACTTCTGTGACCCCCTCGTGTCGAGGCTGAGAGTGTGAGATTGTTTGTGCCATACAAGTTCATGCACAGTGTAACGAGTGTGTGTGTTTGCTTGTGCGGTCCAAGAGGCATCGTTGCCTCCACCTTCCCTGTTACTGAGGCTTGGTTGTTTACAGCCTATCTGAATCAACATCTGGAAATAAACATTTGCTATTGACAAAAAGCTTATTAAATATACCATTGTTTTGTCTTTATTGGGGTTACGGTTATACAGATTTGTTTTGAGCTAACATAAACGACTAATGTTAAGACCTTTCTACAGACTGGAGAAATTCTTATAAAGGTCTACAGTATTTTGTAATTCTCTTTTCTGACTGTTAAGTCTTCTGTGAAAGTAGCATGATTTGTGTGTTTAAAATGCTTCTGTCCTACTAAAATGTGCTGAAGATGTCAAACTACTCAGAACAGTCAGATATAAACAGATCCTTCAGTTTAAAGAGATTTATTTACAGTGTAGCACCAAGACTCTATTAAACAGTACAATCCAAGGTTTACAAATTTACGTGCAAACAGCATTTACACGCACATTTTTTTTGTACTTTACCTACTGTAAATTCTGATGGCTAACTAGTTCAATTTGTTCTTTTCAGTCTTTTAACCGATGGTTCTCAAATGAATTACATTTCTCCCAAATTTCAATAGATATTATCTTTATGAAACCGCATAATTGTGGCAATTTAATATTCAACTCCACAAAGTAAATAACTACATTAACCAAAGTCACTACAAAACTCACAGATACATATTAACAGATTGACACACTTAAAATTGCCAGCACTTCTCTAGTGTTTCTTGAACTGTGCATTTAAATCCTTAATATAAATTAATGACAGACAAAAACAATTACATGTAAAGTTGGTTCCGCGCGTGCAAAAAGATACTGTCTACTTCGTCAGTTCACTCGCTATTATTAAACCATGAAAATTCTCTTCACATCCTTCTCACGTTTTTCTTTCTCATTGTAGCTTCATTGCCATGTTCATTCTTTGATACCTTGCAGAAGCTTTAGAAGATGAGCCTCCAAAACCTGTTGAACTGGGGAAAAGAAGAAATACAGTTCACCCAAAAAAATTTTTTGATAATTTATTCACCCAAATCTGTATAAATGTCTTTGTTTTGATGAATACAGAAAAAGATAATTGAAAGAATGCTTGTTAACCAAACAGTTTTTGGCCAATATTGACTACCATAGTAGGAAAAATAACAATGATGTCAAAAGTTCTCCAGAACTGTTTGCTTTCCTACATTCTTCAAAATATATTTTGTGTTCAACAGAACAAAGAAATTTATAAAGTGGTAGTAAATGGTGGCCATTAATTGTTTGGTTACAAGCATCATTCCAAAAATATTTCTCCATGATCATGAGAACAAAGAAATATACAGTATACAGATTCAGAACAACTTGAATTATGGAATGAATTATTCCTTCAAAAATCTGATACCAACAAAACAATGGATTCTATTTTCACAAGTCTATATGTGGCACATCTTATAGGGTTTGTTTCCCAAAAATGTAAGTTTAGTCACCCTTGTCATTCACATCCACGGTTGCTTTCCTTGTTCTTTTATCTTTCACTTAAGGGTGTGTATGCCTTCATAACACTTGGATTACATGTCTTGTGCTATAACACTTTTGTGAAGTTTGAGAAAAGGCAAACACAAACCCGTAACAAAACATTGCCTTCGTGATTTTGGTTCCAAAAAACAAAGAAAGCCATAGCGGTTTGAACAACAGTGTGTTGATCAGTGTAAATGACAAATTTGTCAAGTACTTAAAAAGCAAGACTATGTGTTAGGTCACCCAAAAATGAAAATTCTGTCATAATTTATTAACCCTCTTGTCATTTTAAACCTTTTTGACTTTCTTCGGCAAAAAACCAAAGAAGATATTTTGAGGAAAGTTGGTAACTGAACAGCACTTCTATTGTATGGGCACAAAACCAATTCGAGTCACTGGGGGCCAGTTAACAACTTTCTTCAAAATATATTTTTTTGTGTTTTGCGGAAGAAAGTCGTACAGGATTGAAATGATAAGATGGTTAGTAAATGATTACAGAATTTTCATTGGTTACACTTTATTTCACAGTGCCCCTGTTACAGTGTAATTATACATGAATGAAAATTAACTACATGTACTTAATATAGGGTTAGAGTTTGGTTCATAGTTAGTTACATGTAATTATGCATAATTTATAGTAAATGCTATACTAAATACAGTAAATAAAGTGTTACCTTTTCATTTTTTGGTATCTATCAATTTAATGATGTAAACCATATTATGTTTGTGGTATTTAATGTTAAATTACCATTTCTATGACCCATCGCCACAGCCATGTCCATTGCATTGAAACCAGAATCGGATTCCATGGTAGGATCAGCTCCACTCTCTGTTCAGTGATTGGAAGAAATAGTTAATATATACTAATACACTAACCAAACTTGGAAAGCTGTAAAGAAAACGTAAACACTGTAATGCAATACAATTAAACTGAATTAATGTTCTAAATATGCCTGTACCTAAGAGGATTTCAACGCAGCGAAGATGATTACCGTGGACTGCGTAAAGTAATGGAGCTCCACCATTCTGCACACAAAATGACCCATTATTTAAAACATTAGCACTCTTATTACACGGCTTGACCAATCAAACGAGGAGAGTGGAAATAACTCTTATATAATAAGGATTTTATTATAGCATTGATAGTTTTGTATGACTTCCCACGCACATCAACAACATTTTCTCAAACATTTCTTTTAAACGACAAGCAGATGTTCTTGTGATAATTGTAAAGTCAGACACATGATTACCATTCTCACATCTCAAATTTCATGAGTTGAGGAGATCTTCAGAAACCCGAAACGTGAACTACTCACCCAGTCATACTCATTCACGTCAACTCCGCAGTCGATAAGCATTCTAACAATATCTGTGTATCCTTTACTACAGGCCAACGACAATGCACTCTCTCTACCCTTGGCCAACAGATGAGGATCTGCACCCTGAAAGAAAAGACAGTGTGAGTATCTTGAGATTTATCCTTAAAATATTACTTTCGTAATGTTTCGTAATATCAATTTTCTGCTCCAGGAACAGTGTATTATTAACAGGATTTATAGCATAATATAGAACTGCAAGATAACTGGTAAAGATACCACAGAGACATATTTTTGTTTATTGGTATAAAGTGTTATCCATTTTGCAGGTTAAATACATTTACACTTAGTCATCTAGGAGACGAATTTATCCAAAGCAATTTACAAATGAGGTAAACAATAGAAGTAATTAATCAGCCCTGAAACCTGAGACAGAAAATGATCATTTGACTGGCATGAAAAGTAGCCAATTACAGGACCAATTTGTTCATTTGTGAAACTGATGATTGCTTTGGCAGTCTAGTCAAGTCCAAAATAACTATAATAATCTGAAGGTAACTGTGAACTGTTAAAAGACTTCTTTTAAAGTGTCGTAAGCATGAACACAACACTTCAGTTTTTAAATCCTTACACTGGTTGCCGGTTAGTCAGAGAATAGACTATCCTCTTTGCATATAAATCCCTACACAACATAACCCCTGTCTACCTCTCTGAACTTCTTCATCTCTACACCGCATCCAGAAGCCTACGATATTGTGACCAGGCATTGTTGGTAGTCCCTCACGTTAGGCTTGAGCGTAGAGGTGAGCGTGCATTTGCAGTTGCACGGCCTTGACTTTGGAATGTCCTGCCTTTAGAGATTAGAACAGCCCCTTTTCTGTCTGCTTTTAAGTCCCTGCTAAAAACTTATTTGTTTACATTAGTGTATTGACTAATTTGATATGGCCTTTTTTTTACGGGCTGTATTACATTTTTGTCTGGTCTGTTTCTGTATAAGTGGTATAATCTTGCTCTTCTGTAAAGCACTTTGGTCAGGCTGGTGTAAATATACAATACAAAAAAAATGAAATTGAACTTGAACATGTTGCACGCACACTCTGTAACAGGAACTCCACAACAGCGATCTGGCCATGAGCTGCTGCCCACATCAACGGAGTGAATCCTTCTTCATCCTGCAGGTTTATCACAGTCTCTGTTTGAAAATAAAAAATAAAAGTTTTTTCCCGTTTATCACAATTTTAGGAATGAGACCCCTAAGAGTTCAATGCAACTGAAAACCAATTAGCAGTTCTGCTGCGTTTCACAGAAACTAACCTTGTTCTATTCGACTTGCTAAAAATACCATCTCTCCTTGTGCTGCCAACTGGTGTATAGATAGTGCTAAAGAGGAAAGAACAATAAAATATCCTTGTATGACCAATGGTTATACTTTTTAAAAGTGGGCATTTCTTAAGAAATATGGTCATTAATAACACAAACAAAAACACACGATAAACAACAGGACTTACAGTGAACAAGTAATGGTGTGGATGAGACCTCATTGCCACGGTGTTTATTGGTGAGTGTGGTGGACTGTTTTATTGGCGAGAAATGTTTGGTGGTGGATGGCGTGTACACATGCCTGACCTGAATCCCAGGTGAGGGAGAAGTCTGGATGTTACATTCCGCTGTTGACAGAGAAAATATTTTTGTTTATTCCATAAATTTCGTTTTCAGCACTAAATCACAACAAACATTGCTTTACCTTTAAATAACACAGAGGCTACCTCCAAATCAGAATTGACCTGGTCCTGGATATTTTTACTGTCTTCTTCGTTTAAAGATTTCACAAAGCGCGAGCACACGTTCATGTCAAAGCGATTAGGCAAAATAAACTTTATGCCCATGGTGTTCTGTGAGTTGGCATCCTCCGTGGAGCCAATGTTGATTGGTGGCTCTACCTTGATGCCTGTCACCTCTGGCAAAGGGCACAGGCCCTCCATCTCCTCCGATGACATTGTTTGCTCAGAATCAGTGACTGTTGTGCTTGTTCAGCAGCTTATAATAAGCATGGATGGAGGTGTAGGTCCCACGCAGAATATGTTTGTACCTAAGACTGAAATATTATTATATATTAAAGTGTAAACCATCTATGTCATAAGATGTAATGTACTGTTTCTGATTTTAGCAACTGTAGCTTAGTGGCAAACCATCGGTGCAATACTATCTAGGCACAGAAATTCTCCAGATAACAGAGATGTTATACACACATACAGCACACACTTGCTACACATTAACAGTAAATCACAGCATTCAGATATGTTTTCTTAAAGTTTTTTTACACCTTAACAAAACAGCACACTTTCAAAACACCAACATGTACATGCAAGGAAAAGCCCGATAATCTTCGTGAAAAACAACTACCCCCACATACCCTATTCTCTTTGGTACCAACGAGCTAAGCAATCGTTGCTTTGTGTTGAACAAAATGCTAGTAAACCTGCAAGCGAACTACATCGATTACTCTCTGTTTATCAATAAAAGAAAATCTGGACCCTTCACTATATAATAATCTCGTACATCTCGGATTTTCTTTTTAGAAACATGAAGCAGTGTATGGAGTAACGTTAGCTAGATTGACGGGCTGATGCGTCTTGTTTATCATTTTGGATTTTGATTTGATGTATGTGCATCAATTATAACCTTTTCAAAACTGTGGAGCGTTGTTTATATTTAACAAAAAATAAGAAATACATACCGGTTTAAGAGGAGCTTCTGTTTTGAAATATCATGTTGTTCACGAGAAGAATGTGAATAAAGTTTTTTCAAAATATCACGTTGTCGAGAGGGTGGGGCTTAGAGTGTTCATCTCTGTGGAGAAACTGGTTACGTTGTTACGTCGTAAGAGAGGCGTTATTAATCAACCCTTACAAATGACGACCGACAAATATTATAAAATATTAAATGTTTTGATGTTGTATTTAGGCCATGTTTAATGTATGTACCTTGGCTTTGGCTATAACTAGTATAAAGCATATAAGCACAGAAGTTTCACAGACATTTTCATCAAAATACCATAGCTAAACTGTGGTGTTTCGTGTTGATCATTAAAGTCATAAAATAATGTTATGGTGAGTAAAGTGTTAATGGGAAAATTCTGTCATCCTCCTCTTGCCATTTCAAACTTTATTCCTTCTGCAGAACACAAAAAGGATATTTTGAAGTTGATTGAACATCACTGGCCCCCATTCACTTGTATGGACACAAAACCAATGCAAGTGAATAGGGGCCAGTAAACCACATTCATCAAAATATTTTCTTTGCGTTCTGTGTAAGAAAGAAAGTTATACAGGTTTGAAATGACAAGAGGGTGTGTATGCTAAATGATGACAGAATTTTTATTTTTGTGCTCTTGCTTTACTCTGGTATGTGTATTACTTATTTAGATCATGGGTCATTTTTATCAAGTTGTTCAACACAATGAGTGAAACACTTTCTCTTGAAAGTCATTCAGAAATGTTAAATTCGGCAATTGTACAAAATAAATGGTTATGTTTTTCTGATTATTTTTGTTCAAAGTAAAGTTGAAGTTTCTAAATTATGTTTTTGTTTCAATGAGCCTAAAGCTAATTTTCTGCTGTAGGTGTTCTTCTGTAATAATGATCAAACATGGCCATCACCCTCCTCAGTATGGGTGCTCATGAGCTCTTGACATTTGTTTATTAAAGCTATTTGAGTAATTTTGGAATTAGTGGTCAGTGGATATGTAATCCTCTAGCAAAGTCATTTTTCGAATTGAGTGGAGGAATGGATAAATATTTATGTTAAATCTGCTCCAAGCAGCTGAGTGAAAAGGAAACAAAAAAGACAGAAATCTGGACTTAAATTCCAACCACATCACCAGTGCAAAAACCTTTAGATAATAACATTTCCATTACCTTCTCGGGTAAAGATGAAATGTTCAGTATAATTTTCATAGACAGAAACATCTTTTACCGTAGCATGTGAGCCATTCGACTGCCTAGTGATTTTTTGTGGATCTTTTCAGAATAATTCTGCAGAGTCTACAGAATTTTTTCGAACAATGTGTTTTAACCTGAAAATCTTAGTAATGTCTTCTGTAATGTCTCCTGCTCTTGCAGTTTCTGACACCTCTCATACAACAAGACCTCTTTGGGACTTTTTATTCCACCTGACTAGCTCTGTAATAATTTATCAGGCCCGTGGTTTTCTCCTCCGCCAATCAAAACTGCAGCATGCAAATCAGATTGGGGATACATGTGACATAACAAATATTTCTTTTACTGTACATAATCTGCCAGAGTTCTGTTATACCAGGTTATTATTCTCATCTTCTTTAGTGCTTTCTGTTGCTGTCTTGTCCACTCTCTGTACTAAATGAAGGAATTTAGGGCCGTGGTTAAGACAAACAACAGTGACACTGTGAAGTGGACACGCTTTAAGAGTGATTTGGATATCACAAAGTCATCTTTTGCTTTTCAAATGCCTGTTTGAAATGCCTTTCATTTGTAATGCCTTTCAAATGCCTGTCATTAATAAAATGATATAAAATGTCTGTATATCATCATCTTTTGCTTTTCAAATGCCTGTCATTACTAAAATGATATAAAATGTCTGGTCTCATTTCACCCTGAATGTAACGTTTCATCTTGAAAGTAAGGCCTCACAGTTGACCACTTCATCTTGTGGTGTTATAAAAGCCCATATCAGAGTAGCAGAAGAGCTTGAACTATACGCAGAGAGGGTTTTGAGTTAGGCCTGATCTCATTAGATCTATTTCAGATGAAGTTCTTGTTTCATGGCTGTAACTCTTTGTATGTTTAGAATTGACTGTATGAGGTTAAATCACCCACATGCTTTCAAAACTGCAAAGTGGGGATTTCCTAACACGAGACAGAATTTTAATCCATTGTTTTGGATTTAGCCAGTTAATATTGCACTAATCTTTCCCTCTGTCACTAAAAGGCAGTGCAACAACACCTCTTATGTGCAATTAATATATCACACTTTCGGTTTTTACTTTTTGATTTGTGAATGTACTACCTTTAAATAAATCCTAATGCATTCCATGTCAGCTGTAGATTTAACTGCTTTTTGTGTTTATTTTGTACTTGCAAGTTCGAAACAATGAAGCACTGTTTGTGTGCCAGGTAGGATTGGAGCTGATTTAAAGAAGTGGATTTATCCAAGTAAACAAAATTGTATAATCTTTTTAAACACAAACACATATAGCATAATGCAGCATTTGTTGGAAATCTTTCCTAAGGATTAAAGCAGATTGAAAGTTGAAACAAAAACGCAGAGATCTCATGATCAGTCAGGACTAACAAAATTAATCATTCAGTATCAAAAATACAATATAAATAACATATCTCAAGAACTATCAATACACAAATATATAAATAGTAAGTCCTGGTAACACTTTATTTGAAGCATGTAAGTATAATGTAAGTGTGCTATATAATGATGGAAACTGAGAAAAGAAAAATAGGTTTCCTCAAATATAGTTTTCAAATATCTTAAAACTCTACTTTCCCAATCCAAAAATGAAATAAATATCCTACTCACAACTCTTCTGTTCAGTGGCTTCTGATGAAGTTAAGTGGTTTTGTAAAGTTAAGTCATGTATTATCTAACCTTACTGCTGTGGCAGTGGAAGGCTCATCACAGCAAGAGCAGGAGATTGTTACCTGACTGCAGAGTGCAGTTGTAGTTACATGGAACAAGAGGGCCCCTATGGTTTTGATGTGATGGACACCGGGGGCAAACCTGGTTTAATTGAATGTGAACATGCATTTATATAGACATACACAAGTCCCAAGGAATGCAAGCCAATAATGGGTGAAAACACAGATGAGAAATAGGAGCATAGATTTATGAAACAACAGTAACGACTGCGTATGTGAATATAGAGGGCATTTACCTCTTTTTGGGAAAACCAATCCTTTCTTTGGTCAGCTTGGTGGGATGTCAACATGCTGATGGGAGATTGGGAATATGTTGTTCAGGGTTGATTGAGAATCATTGATGGAATAAATCATGATCCAAATAGGCTGATAATGCTAGACCTCAATGGCCACCATTGGCTGTTCTTCCAGTCAATATGATTTTAACAGGGCTGCTGGAAATGCATGATTTGTGCTGGAGCTTTTGTGGCCAGTTTTTTGGGGTACCCTGCCGTTCTACTCAGCATGGATGTGGACCATGACGTGATCTTACCTTTCAAACAGAAAGATGTTGTGATGGAGGGGGGCCTACCATTGTTTTTGTTTGTTTGTTTGTTGATGTTGTTTGTGCATTTATTAACGAGAGCCACATAGGGTTAAAGACTCTTTTTGGGTCATAGCCCAGCTCCAGTCCACAGGCAGGATGCTGGTTAACTCAATAGGAGGCTTCCTCTTTTCTGCCTCATGCAGTGACTGTCTGGTTTCATTAATGTTGACCGTTAATGTTCATGTGAGCAAACAATCATACCTCCAAGCAGATTTCGACTTTTTAAATTCAATTACTATTATTTTACACCATTACATCTATCATTCTGCCCATAAAACTGAACCTCTCCTATCTTTTTGAGATTGCATCATGTCAGAAGTGGTTTCAGACATTCTAACTGACTGACTACATTAAATATAGTTTTGCTCAGATGGTTACAAACATACAACATAGTTAAATGCCCCCCGGATCTAAAAGACCTTTTTGGCTTTATTTTCCCACACAGTACATATTGTAACAAACAGCATCACAGCAATGTCTAATACCTGTTTTTATGCTTTGCAAACGTACAAGGTTTTATGTACACTGACAAAAGGTTAGCTTTCCTTAACTCACTTAAATTATTTTCCATGTTGCAATGAATTGATTTTCATTCACTTTGCATCTGGGAGAAAGTATTGCACTTTTTGCCATGGATGCACTGTGCAATTGTGTCCAGAAGGCGGCAGTATAAATTCATATTTCTTGGGTCCAAGGCAGGCGGTTGTTCAACCTCGTGAAAGAAGCAGTGTTAAAATAAAAAAAAAACATTTTCCAGTTCTCTAAACAAACAAGCGTTTTGAATGACAGCCCACTCATTCTCATTTTCTTTTAATTCTTCTTCAAAGTTAAGTGAGATTATAGCCTATAATATTATAGTTACAGTATGTGTTTGTTTATTTATTTGAGTTTAGATCACGTTTGGAAAACAACGTAGCTTCACTGAAGTTAACCCAAAAAAACAGATCCCTAAAACAGAAAAATAAGTAGACGCTTGAGAAAGAAATAGAAACAACAACAAGGATTATTGTTGAGAACTGAACACACACAACATTTAAGCATTTAAAGATTTTTTTAAAAATTCCTATAAGAATAACTGCTGTATACACACTAGAAAACAACACATGGGCATGCGTGTTTCCCTTTTCTATTTTGCGTAGCCTATATTTACACCGCGAGGTAAACGTATGATTGTATGTTTTAATGTTACGCTATAGAGTAAAATAGAATAAATGTATTGTCATTGTCCTACAAACGAAATTGAACATTAGTCACTTCATATTGCTCCCAGCTTGTTACTGATCAACCGCTAGATGGCACTCCCCTGTTTCACTTTGACAGTGGTTTAGCCACAGACTCATAACCTCTGTGTTTTCCAATAACATTCTGCCTGTAATTCTTTGATTCAGTCCAGCCTGCCGGAGAACAGACAGGAAGGGTGGGCACCCTGATTGACTTCCTCTCCATTTCCTGTTCAATTGCCAAGGTCACTTAGTATAAACTAGTCGTGGTTGGATGGGACACTTCTTGATTTTTTATCTGTATGACAAAGCAGACTTAGAGTTTGGAGCTTTAGATAGAATACATAGAAACGATTACATTGTTCTTTACTTTAATAGTTTTACGCATCTGGGCCAACAAAAATATATGTAGGCTATAGAATCTTATTTTAGGGTTGACATTCTTGACTAGCTTAAAATCCTGCTTTGTACTAACAGGCAACCTGTAAAAACACATTGTAAAAATTTAATTGACATGAATTTGAACATTTGATGTCTGATTGAATGGTAATGCATAAACTGTGTTTAATGGACTAAAAATAGTCTTAAGGGTACAGTTCACCCCAAAATCAAAATTCTTTCACCGTTTACTCACCCTCAGGTTTTTTTAAATCTGTTTACGTTTCTTTGTTCTGTTGAACGAAAAATTACATTTTGAAGAGTTTAGGAAAACAAACAAATAGCAATTTTTGAAGAATGCTAGCAATATTCGCTTCTGGGTCAACTTTGACTTTATCCTTTTTTTCTGCTATGGTAGTCAATGACGTCCCAGAAGTGAATTGCCAGCATTCTTAGAAAATTGCTATTTCTTTCAAATATCTTTCTCTTTGTTCATTGGAACAAAGTAATAAATACACAATAGAATGAAATGAGGGTGGATAAATGATGACAGAATTTTGGGGTGAACTATCCCTTTAATAGTAATTAATACAATGCCGTTTTTAACAGTTACGGGTATTTTAATGTGTTCTTTTAATCGTAATCTGTGTGAAATTTTGCAAACGTGAAACACCGATAGACAGAATTATAGTGATACAATGGCAGTTAAAAGTAAAGGGACAACATGACTGCAGGTGCGGTGAGGCTTACGAAACACAGGTACTCAGCATATGAGCCACACGAGTTCTGCTGTAGGCTAATTGTTTCTCTTGTACGTCCTTTTGTTGAATTTAATATTTCCGAAGTACCTCCTGAATATTAATTAAGTGACGTGACGTCGTTTGGTTACTAACCTACAGCGTCTAATCAAGTAGCCTACTAAATAGTCAGACGTAAAGCCTTTACCGTAGTAGCATTGGTTAATGGCGTCGTAAGAGGGCGGGGTCATAATTACGCACACACTGTTCTGACGAGCGCACCAGTTGAAGTGTTTGCCGGTGTCGCATCCACATCCACAAATCTGCGTCCCCTCAAAACATTCACATCTATGTAAACACGGATGTACCGGGCGGGAGGTGTTTGAAAAGAGAAAGACGGGATACTTTGTGCAAGCAGTTAAAAAACTTAAAATTGTCCGGTTGAAGCGAATACACTCGTATGGAGTGAGGTAGGTGTTTTCGTACGTCTCTTACAGGTGAGAACGCGCTTGCACTTGAAGTAGACTACTTATGTCTTGCTTTTTAAAATCCTTGTTTTTAACATGTGTTCGACATGAATAAGGTCATAAATGTTTTGTATTTGTGGAATTGCGGTACAAATGTCCAAAAAGTGAAATGCACCTACACAGGCGCCAGTGAAAGCTGTTATTGTTTGGCAGTGGGTGACAGTCGCAGCCATGGGAACTGGAGCGGGCGCGCGCTGTTTGTCTCCCTCACACAGTGCCTACTACTGTACAACTATTCACATTCAAACAAGAGCTTTTTTGCTCTCTAAGAAGAGTTTTAATCTGTTTGCAACATATACAGTACGTCAGAGTACAGGAAAAATACAAGACGTAATAGCAGACGCGTTGTAGTGTTTCATTGACAAAGTCCAAGGATGAATGACAGAGCATTGAAGTCAGTTTTATGGTCGTGACAGCAAAATGGCTCTAATACAAGTCATTGTTCCGTTTACTGGAATCCTTTATGTGTTTAACATAGCTGTTATCAAAACTGCCCCTCCTGTAATTTCGCCATTTACTGTGTGACCGATCCTAAACTGTCTTGGGTGGCTGCGACTATGTTTGCAGAAAAACAGATGCAAACTGTATGAGCTTAAACAGTGTATGTCTTGGACATGGAGGGGGAATCGGATGGCATTGTGTCCTATTAATCAGGAGAAATTTGGACTTCCTCTTTCCCTAAATCTCTTCTTGTATCTTGTATAAACAGCAGGGCCAGAGAGCGTCTCGGCCCTCACTCTCGGGCCGGAGAAAGAAAAATAGAAAGGTCTGGCATGAAAGGCACTTTGAAGTACTCTACTCATCAGTCTTTGTCTCTCTTCTTTGCTCTGTTGAATACTGAGCAAACAGGGGCGACAAAAGAATGCTTTACAGGCCTACTGGGTAGCTGGTGAATTAGACTGTGTTAGTCGTATCACAGAAAATGTTGCCTTAAATGTTTTGTTTTTGATGTCATCCGTGCAAAAAATATAAACCTTTGTGCATGTTTCACTCCATCACCACAATTACATCCATTCTTTTTTTGGTTTTGGCTCTTCTGATTCAATAAAAGACTTATAGACATGCAGCATGTTTCCTGATTATGGTGGGTGTCACCTTTAGTGAGGACATATGGCATGTGTCTGTAGACTGCAGGTGGAATTCGACCGTGGCTGGTCAAAGTCAGGTTGATTTCACCCAGAGAAACTGAAGCAGACACAGGTCAGAGTGCCTTCCCCCACCTGTTTTGCTCTTAAGTTTTGCTGTCTGTTTTGTCTCAGTCTGTCTTATTCTTTTTATGAATAGTTTAATGAAGTCTGATCGAAAACTTTGCGTAGTCTCCTGGACTGGGACTGTAGTCCAACTTTAAGCCATATGTATTTGTTTTTGAAACGGCAGGGTGCGGCAATTACACCATAAAAGCCCTGATAACACTTCAAAACCCTATATTGCACTCCAGGTGAAACCGAATATGCAGGATACGAGTGTATGTACTGTATTTATGTGGGAGAACGCTCCAGTGATAATCCAGTATCATTGCTCATCCCAATTAAAAGAAACAGGCATGTTTGTAACATACTGTGTGAAAATACTTCCAAAAGAAACAAACCAGAAATAATGTAGTGAACACACAAGTGGACAAGTATCGTTTTATATACTGAATTTCAGAGCACCAGAGCATATGCCGAGATAACACATCGTCTTGATATTCATTCCCAGTTTTAGGTCTAACTGCTTGGGATTGTGTAAAAGAGGCTTCAGTCTCTATCTAAAGGTCGATCAGAACCGATATGTTTGTGAGCTTCATGCTAAAGCAATGAACAATGGTTCTCTCTCTGTTTCTGCCTTGACCTCACATGACCTTCATTAGCTCAATCGTTTTTGCTTTGTTTAAATTGCATAAATATACGCGTCCATTAAGGATATGTGATGAAGGTCATATAACTATGCTGTATTCACGGTTGTTTCTCTCTCAGATGCGTGTGGTGTGTTTGTATTGGTGTACTTGTATGTGTTATTGGATCTGTAGTCTGTATTGAGTTACAGGTGACGTCATCATCCCTTTAAAAGTCGCCCATTACACTAGCATTTGTGTGAAAACAACAAACAGGACACCTAATCCTGAAAACACAGCTGTTTGCGTTACTTCTATAGTTCACTTCTAAGCTTTCTATTTATTTTCTATAAATGAGTCATACATATCCGAACAAAAAACACGTATGTTAAACTCACAGCACCTTGACCAAACCTTAACATACGTTCTGAATCTTAAAGAAAATTTCAGCATAAGGGGCAGAATAATATCGGTAGAATATTTTAAGATTATGGCTATGCTTTCACATATTGTTGATGGTTCGTACAATTACATCTGTGAGTGTTATATACAATATGGTTATTTCAGATATTTTCATTTATCTTTTGTACAGCATGGAAATGGGGAAAACAGAAATAATGTAATTAACACAGACAGGCAGCATGAAACATTCCAGTGCTGTTCAGCACTCCTGGAACACCACTTTTCTATAAGTGGCCTGGGACCTTTTTTTTGAAGAACTTGGTTATATACAACCATAAAGCCACCTCAAGTGTTTTAAAAGTATTTCACAACGTTTCAAGAAATGACATAAAACTCAATTTCATATTATACAGTTAAACTAAGTCATCAGTTGTAATGCCTAGTTCTCTCACCTGGAAAAAAAGAACATTGCCGGGGTGCTCAGGCCCAGTGTGAGACAGGCAGAGGGTTGCGTTTTGATGGACGCTGTGTTCTGACATTTCGAGGATCAAAAGATTAAGCTCTCTGTTGTCCACACAGCTATGTGAACATGTTCCAATTAAAAGGCAAAGTTTTTGTTCCCCTCCCTCTCTGAGGATTTGGTCCAATTAAATGAGAAGTCAGGTGACTCGATGAGCAAAAATGAAAGGATGGACAAACAGACAGTGATGTTAAAGTGTGAAATTATGCTTTTAGGAATGGCGATTAACCATAAAATAAGGAAAATCGTATACTTGTTTTTTGTAGCTTTTTGTGTACTTCATTCTTTAAACCTTGCTTCTTGTTTAAGGGTTTTTACAACCGCTCACCATATTGTGCAGTACAACATAGCTCTCAGATGTGAGAACCAGTTCTGCTCACATGCCCTTTTCTCCACAGATGTGTTTGGTTTATTTGTGGGTGTGTCTCTTTGGCCTATATTAAAACATTTTCTTTCTCTTTTGTCAGGTGCCGCTGCTATAATGGAGCTCAGCAGGGGAGAGGTGCCACTTTATGTGAGTGTCACAGATTTTCATTTTGCTCCATTTCTCTCTCTCTCTCTCTCTCTCTCTCTCTCTCTCGCTCTCGCTCTCTCTCTCGCTCTCTCTCTCATGAAATTGTACTCTTTCATTCCTTTGTTTCCTTCTCCTTTGGGATCTGTCTTTTCATTCTGTCTGTTTGCCAGATGACAAAACTAATTTTAATGCTACTTCACCTGTGCATGTGTGTATGGCTTTCATGACAGAAAACCCTTTGGAAACTGCTCTCGGCTTCCTGATATCCCCTCCCTGGTCTCTCAAACCGCATTTGTTTGAGTTTTTGCATACTGTTTAAAATATTGGAAAGGAAAGTTCAACAAAGTCTGACTCGCCTACAATTAATATGCTCCTGTGGTGCCCAAAGCACTGCTGCATGCTTGTTTGTTCCTGTTTATTATTGCTTGCCACTGAAAAGGTGAAAAATAATCCATATACATTCTAGAGATTTGTACCCAGCCTTAACTCCAATGACACAGCTGAGTCACAGGAGCACATTAAAGGAAAAACTTCATTCAAAAAACTTGAATATGACTTTTCTTCTTGAAGAATAATAAAGTCGGAGTTATAATACCACTTATCGTTTGTCTTTGAAGTGGTAGAATGGGACTGAATGAGGGGCAATTCTTTGAAGCTCCAAAAAGTCCATCCATCGAGCAAAGAACTGCTTGTCACGGCTCTGGGGTTTTAGGTCTTCTGAAGCAAATCAATGTGTTTGTTTAGGAGAAATTATCCATATACATATCCATTAGAAATCTGAGGCTCGTTTTTCCGGAAAATTAAAAATCAAGCAGATCTTTGACTCAATTTTGTTTCTTGCTGAAGTATCCCTTTACACATTCTTGTCTTTTTCATTTTAGCAGAGACAATTGTCAAATTTGACTTGCGTATTATGATAGAAATCCTCAAGGACACAGATAAAAACTTGAAGCTTAAACTAAGAATTTTAAATAAACCAAACACATATTCAGCTATATAATGCTGGAGCATCAATTCTCTTGGTTGGTGGTATTTTTTTCCGGTAGTTGGATTGCATAAAATGTATGATAAATAACTATATTTCATGAAATGGAATTAAATCTGTGGTCCCCTGTATCATCTTGGGGCCCCCAGTTTGAGAACCACTGGGCTACAACACCCCTACAATAGTATATATTTTTCTGGACCTTACTTCATTTAGGAAGCTCAGCTGTGTTATCACAGTATGGGGTGAATGAAAGAGACACACAATCCTTCTCTGTGACCTCATTATGAAAGAGGGGGACTATGTGTTAGGTGTGTGAGGCTTTTTAAGGTGTATGTGACTGTGATGGGGATAATGTGTTATTACAAGGGGATATGTTGAGATTTTATGGCAGGCTTGCATAGTGTCAACTCTCAACTCCCAGCACGGAACTGTAGACAAACATTTCATTCACTCAGAACTAAAAGCAATTATTGTTCGTGCATATGTGTGTGTTTTTGTGTGTGTGTGTGTTCTAAATGCTTTCAGGTGTTCCTGGACTCCCGGTAGATAAGTGACCTAGTGTCATTAAGAGAGTGTTTGTTTTTTTACTTTCAGAGATGTGCTGTAGGCTAAAGGGGTTGATATGTGTTGTTGAACGGCTTCATCAGAGTTGAAGATTAGTGTCGCTAAATTTTTCAGTCCACCCGTTGCTTTCTTTGTGGATGTGAATTTTTTCTTGAAACTGAATGGATAACAATGGTAGCAGTGTACAGTATTTTGTAGTATTTTATAATCTAAAATGTTTATTGGCAACAATTTAGAATTTATATAAATCGTGGCTCTTCTATTCCACTGTTGCCATGATGTTTGACATGAGACTAGTTGGTGTGGTGTGCTATTTTGTGCTCCTTCAGCAGATCTGAGTTTGGATATGTATGGCCTTGTATGCCTGGGTGTGTCTGTGTATATTCTCGGGCCAGATGCCCGATGTCTGACTAAAATCAAAAGAATGTTTAATGAATCGCAGTCAAGGTGAGCAGGTTTAAATTCACCTGCACTCTTCAAAATAAAGGTGCTTAAAAGGTTCTTCACAGCAATGCCATAGAAGAACCTTTTTTTGGTTCCACGAATAACCATTTAGTCAAAAAAAACCATCTCTTTCTTAATTTTTTATAATCTTAAGAACCTTTTTTGGTTCCACAAAGAACCATTTAGTCAAAAAAACATCTCTTTCTTACTTTTTTATAATCTTAAGAACCTTTTTTGAAACCGAAAGGTTCTTCAGATGTTAAAAGTTCTTTACGGAGCCTTTTTTGAAACAGAAAGTTTCTTTAGATGTTTAAGGTTCTCTACGGAACCAAAAGGTTCTTCTATGGCATCGACGAACCTTTTGAAGCACCCGTTTTGTGTGGTTTGTTTCGTTTGAACTTTTATTTGATATTGTCTAAAATTTATTCTTAAGATGTGTTAAATGCTATGGATAAATTATAAAGTTTTACAATATTCCGGTTTTGTCTCAATTGTCTAAACTGTAACACTACAGCTTACCACAACAAGACTTGCAAGTCATTAGTCAATGTTTGAGACTCATATATGAGTTATTAGAATGCAGAGGTAGTAAACACGTCAGTTATCTTTGTTTGTAGTTAATGGTTTTAACTCAATGTTTGACACAGAAGAGATATGGGGGACTTGTTTGAGATGTTTCGTTTCCCGAACTTCATTAGGGAGATAGGAAAGTCTGACCCTGTGTCCGGTTTCTTCTGTGGAGTGAGTGAGGAAAAGCATGCCCATGTTTTACTGGAACAAACAGTATTCACTGTGTCTCTGTTGGTCTGTTGAATGATAACACTGAGTAAACTTCATAGTGCTGAAAATATAATAATACAGAGGAAGCGTCAGCTGATAAGACTCAAGGTTTAAATGGAGGTCTTGTGTATTTCAGCAAAGTCACTTGTTGGGGTGGTATACTCTATTGGTCAACCACTGGTCTGGTTATCAAAACCTTGCATGTCAAAATGAATGATCCACAAGCTGTTGCATTTATTCAGAACTGCTCTTTCTGTAAATAATCTGTTAATGTTATTTTTGAATGGGCAAGCAATTGGTCGTCTAGGTATTTAAGGTATTAGGTGTTGTGGATCAATGTCTGGTGGACACGCAACTCCCTCAAGAATTATATCATTCAATGCGTGAAAATGTTTTCTTCGGAAATTTGACGTCTTGGAGAGCCCTCTCAATCAGGGTCGGTGAACATGTACAAATTCCTGTGTGCTGTTTTCTTCCTGTTCCTACGTACTGCTTTAGACATCAGACGGGAGGCATTTCCTCAATAAACACATAATACATCTTCCTGCTTAAACACTTAGCTTCACACCTTGGCTGTAAAATTCAGAGTTAAAGAGATAGTTTACCCAAAACAAAAATTCTGTTATCATTTACTTACCGCGAGTTGTTACAAATCTGTTGTTATAAATCAACTCTATTTTAAATAAACAATGGCGGTATTATAATTTGCTAACCTGGACTGGCAGACATGAATTCGACTGTATACTACTCAGAAGTTTCTTGCTGACCATGTGGTGAGGCCAGGAATCTGTACGTGAAATAGGGTAGACCTACTCTCATACCCTATACCATTTATCAACATTTGTGTGGCAATATTTTGCCTATTTGCAGAGCCCAATGTATGGCTACTAATCTACTGCTTTGCTGTTGTTTTACTGTTGTGGTAACATGTCATTGTTGAACGTCACCTTCATTCGGTTTTGTATGTTGGATAATAAGGACCCTGGTGGCTGGGATTGATTATCAAAATAAAATCAATGTTGTATTCTGACTCGGGAGTGTTTTTATTTCTCAAGGAATATCTGTCTGGAGAGGTGAAAACACTGCAGACAAATTTGTTGCACTTTATGTCTCCAGGCAAATGTATTGAAAAATACACCATCAACAAACTAGACCGTCCAGCTGGGTAACCAGACTTTAATTAATTCTTTAAAGTTCAAAAAAACTTTATACTCTTTATATGATTTGTCCAGATAGGATTTTTGTTCTCTTTTAAAATCTTTCAAATGTAATTGTACCAGCCAAGCGTGGGTTTACCTTTTCAGATTATGTAATTTTAGACCAGTAGTAGAATTCTTTTTAGCTATTTAGTTAGGACAGAAAGCTCCTATTCACTACCACAAAGAAATTCTAGCATATCACACGTCTTTGAGCTGGTATGTTCAGACAAGAACATTGTGATCAAAGACAATCCAACGAGTGATTATCTCTAATAAAGGAGAATTGTGTAGTAATGCTATTTCGGTTACCTAAGAAGATTATGATTTTCACAGACTTTATTTGGCTCACTTGAAATGTGCGGTCTATAGTCAATCCAGTTTGTGCTGTTGTCAAGTGGCTTGTTTTTGAAAGTCAGAAGAATGTATCAATGATATTTGTAATATGTTAGATGTGTATTTTTTTAGATGTAAAAGCAAAATAATGTAGCTCCAGAGCCTGTACTAAACATCAAATACAGCAAAACTCTGATGTGAGTAATTCCCCAAACCTCCAGAAATAAATGATCGTTGTCATGTTCACATTTGTGCATTGTTCTAAAACTTGCTCTGCTGGCTAGAAAACAAAATTGCCTCGATTATTCAGTGGTGTTATACTTAAAGCTGCATCCTTATATAGAAAATGTGCTCCATTTTGTTAAATTTACTATAAAAGGCCTGTGTGCGTAAGTAGCCTCGAGAGATCGCAGAAAGACGTGTTTGCTACGTTGAACAACAATAATGCTCACCTCAACATGGATTTAGAAACAAATCCTGTTAGAACATGAGAAACCGGTACACACCCTTCTCAGGTGGCAGTCATTATGTCATTGGTAAAGGAACACACGACTATGCATGCAGTCCATGGGGACCGGCGGTGAGGCTATTAGTGAGATGTTTTTCTGGATCTAGTCTGTAAACAGGTGCTGGAGACAATAACAGCTCCTCATTGATCAGAGATGTAACTGTGATCATTCTGCTTTTCTCTTCATTTGTTCAAGTAGAAACAGCATGAGATGAGGTAAAACAGAGGCCGAAATGTGAACTGGCTGTCTGCTCTGTTCCTCATTTTATTGATAATTTGAAATCTCGTCATGGGGTTCAGTGTATATTTAGCCTTAGAATGTTTGTGTCAACAAGGTTGAAATAAGCCACACTGTGAAAGCTATAGTTGTTCAAATGCATAAATGTAAATTGTACATAAATTGTGTACATCGTACGTGAGCTTTAAAGGGATAGTTCACCCAAAAAAGAGGTGTGGAAAGAGATGTATAGAGAGGGACTCCCACGCTCATCATTCATCCCCACGTGAAGCGCAAAGCCTCAGGAAAGAGGAGAGTTCTTACCTTTCCCTCATTCCCACACCACAGTAGCTTTTTCTCTTCCCTCCCTCCATCACTATTTCTGCAGGGCCCCGTAAATGACAGGAAGTGAGGGAGACGTCTGGTGAAGGAAGGCAAACAATCAAAAGGGGCCTTTATGTTGAATGGAGGCAGAAAGTGAAAAGTGTCCTGTCACATGCATGCCCCTGGTCAGACTGAATTTACTGTTCACGTGCCTCCTTTATGGGGTGCTGCTTTGATCCAGGGTCTGTTTAATAAAATAAGGGTTTGGAATTATGGGTTGATCTCTATGGCCTGTGTGTGTAACTTTGAATGGCTGCATTGATGATGAATGGCTGTGCTTTTGGATTTGTTATTTTTAGAAAATGTATGTGTGTGCATTGATTTGTTGATATACACGGCGTCTCTGTACCTGCTTTGGGGTACAGAGAAACTTATCATGTTTCCTCCAATTCTGGTTGTGCTAAAGGTCCAGTGTATGAATTTTAGTGGCATCTACCAGTAAGGTTGCGTATTGCAACTAAGGGCTAATCATAACAGCACATCAAGATTGAAAAATCACAGTTCTGTAAGTAGTGCGCGTATAAAAATGCTATAAGACGTGTTCAAATATATGTCTATGTTATCAAAACAACACGAGAACAATTAATGTGCTGTTCGGTCTGCGAAGCGCTTTATGATGTCCGACAAACCTAAAATTTGGAGCTTTTTCGGACCCGATAAGAACACAGGTCGCATCATGTCACTAAGTCGTACGTATACCAAATTTTTTCCCCTATGGTGACAGCTTAATGATTCGTACGTTTAAATCTGCGTCTCTGGCGTGATTGGCAATCAAACTAAACTTACGTAATAAGGAAGGGAAACAACACACAGCTATATATACAAAGAAACTATATATATCTAATTTACCATTGAAAACAAAACTAAACTATTTTAATTACTGCAACAGTTTAAACGGTCTGTTTCATGTTATGCATTTAAATCCGCACTCCAGCGCAGTTGGCAATGAAACTATGGTAACACCTTAACCACAAACAAAAAATACTCCATACATTTTTCTAAATTAACTTGATACAGAAACTAAACTAAATATAATTTGCCATGAAAAACAAAATGGAACTTGAAAGGGGTGATTTCATGAAAAACAGACTTTTTCCATGTTTAAATGCTAAAAGCAGGTCTCTTGTGAATCTGCCAACTCCCCATTGGTGGAAATGACAAATCATTAACTTTTTTATGCGAGCCTATCTCTGCAAGCCTGTGAGAAAACGAGCGCTTCAGATATCAATCTTTTACTGACTCAGGCAGCCGGTCTTATTATAATATTTCCGCCCCATGTGCTGAACGTGTCCGCCATTTTTGTTTTCGCATGTGTGAAGATCCAAACCATTAGCAAAGCTTCCGAACTGTTCTGTTGTTGGCTGCACATACCGACACAGAACAATGTTTCCAGTCTCATGGAAGACAAGAGAGCGATGGATTTATTTAGTTTTCAATGGAAATCATCCACACTGAACGAGGCAAAGCTGCAATAATTGTTAGTACCGGTATTTTTAAAGTCCACATGGACATGCGGCAGCTAAATACTAGATAAAATGTTGCTGTGACACGTTTGTCCGTTCACTATTAGAAAGCAATGTCTTCAGCTTGTAAACATGCGATGGGATTGTCCTGCGTGATGTTAGTTTGAAATAGCGATGCAGTTGTCTTGAGTATCTTCACCTCAGAAAACTGTGTGTATGGGTTGTTAACACGTGACGCGGTTCTCTCTCCCGAATGCGGTCGTGACCGGACCAACAGGGACCGTGGGGGCTCTGCGAATGCCCCCGGGGGAAACCGGTTTGCTTATCGAAAACAACGCATTTGGTGTTCAAAGACGAGACCTTGTTTCTTGTTCGCTGTATGTGACACTACTTTATTGTTTTGTCGCTGGAAGCACAGGCTCACAGCGCTGGCTCAGTTTTCTGCTGAAATGGGGGCGGAGACTAGCAGCTCACTTACACTTAAAGAGACACACACCAAAAGCGTTTCTCCTCACATGCAAAAGTGGGCATGTAGCGCATGGTATATTAAAAGATCTGTGTTTTTTTTAGCTGAAACTTCACAGACACATTATGTGGACCCCTATGATTTATATTACACTTGTGTAAAACTGGAAAAAAATCTTCCCTTTAATGTGAGGTGTGCTGCTCCGGCTCGTGCTGTTCTGATTAATTCTGAACGTGTATCATGTCCATATTGCACCAAAATGCGACACTTGAGTTGAGCTGACCTTATTTATACAACATTCAGTCTTGACCTAGATTTCAAAACACTTGAAATAAAGAATCATTATCCACATAGTCATTTAAATGTAATTATGTTGTGGGTTAACGTGAGTGTGTTGAACCAACTTTTCAAGCTAAATTTGATAAACGCATAGGCCCAGCCTTGTCAGACAGTGGTTCTAAAATGGAAAATGAAATCATGTCTAATACCACTTTTTGGCAGTCAGGGTTCACTATCTACAAAAGTTTGAGGATTTGGAATGGAAAGCTAAATCTTAGTTCTTTACAGTGTGCAAAAAGAAGTGCTGTTTTCTGTCTGTTTCAGTCATGTTTGACAGACATTTTTAGCAAGTACAAGACTAGGTTGGTTTGGTGTGTACCTCCATTATGTTGTCAGCTATTTAAATCGTGGTTTAGCTCTGTCTCTTCTGGTATCCAAATGACTATGCAAATGCAACTCTAAGCAGAATTCCTTTTTTCAGGGAAAGAGATGTAAATGTACCAAGGTGAATCATGACTATGGAATCGATTTAATATCCTCATTTTTATATTCTGTGCATTTAAATTCTTTACACTAACTGTTTTGTCCAATTCTCATAATGTCCCATAACACTCCACTATCACACGTATATCAATCTCTCTCTCTCTCTCCCCTCTCGAAATTTCATAATCACATCCACTATCCTCCACAAATGATATTATATATTCTGATATTATGTACTCTCTCTCACTCTTTCTTTTTCAGGGTCAAGTGGAAGTCTACGGAAAGCTGCAGGAGTCTCAGTGTGTTCAGAAGCAAACTGACTACTATGTGGTCCTCGTGGGCTCGTCCCTTCACCATGTGACCCCAGCCTACAGAACTGAGGACCACGGCTCACTAAAATTCACTGTTCCCGGTGAGACACTGAATAACTTGCAGGGTGCAGTTGGTTCATAAGCATCTTTCTATGACTGTTAGACTGACATACGTTTGTATAACATGAAAGGTGATTCTTTACTGGAAACATGATATCACTTGTGTATGGTAAAGGGGTAGGGAATGTTTTTGTTTAGAAACAAATCAAAGGCAATCACTTGATAACTTTAAGTGTTGGTTGGGGAAATGGATTTTTCATATCACTTGAGCTTGATTACATCCTGTTTTTCTATTTTGACTTGCCATGTGACAACAAGCAAGACAGAAATACACAAGACAATATTGTGATTTATAAAAAACACTACCATTTGAAAGTTTAGGGTCACTTGACTGAAATGTTTTCTTAAACCTTTTTCAAAAACGTTTTAATCTGAAGGCATATGTCTACTTTTTAAAATGAGTTACGCTAAGAAATTTCTTTCATCACGAAACAAAAAGAAATTATAATGTTTTTGATATGGATTGCTTGGACCAAATATTTTAAGAAAAAGCAGTAAGAACCTATAAGGAATGGCAACTCCTTCAATATTGTTTGCAAAGACTATTCTTAATCTTGATACATGTTTGCACATGTATTTACATGTATATTCTCGTATAATTTGATGTATTATTAAATTTTTGTATTTAAACTTCGGCCAAACTCTTTTTACTCCAAGGTCATGATGTTCCAGAGAAAGTGTCTTTGAAGTTCTACAGCTGTGTGAGGTCCAGCAGTAATTTTCCCATCAGCCCCCTCTCCCATTCACAAGAGCTGTTTCTGGAGTACATACAAGATGACGCTCAAGAGGTGGCGGAACAACTGATGACCTCTGATCCCTTGACCTCCAGTAACCATGAAGACATCCTAAGGAAATACTGCCTAGAGAATGAAATCTCATCTCAACAGAATCATTTAGATAAGACTGGACAGCATGAGAAGGATGGGATGTCTGATCCGAAGGAATTATTTCAATCTAAAATACCAGATGAGACCAAACAGGGGCTATGTGTTTGTGATCAGGGAAATTACAGCCTGAGAGAAGGTACAAGAACTTCTGAGGTTGCAGAGCACAGATGCAAAGCGGGACAACACAATGCTTTTGATAAAAAAATCACACAGGCCCTGGCTAACTTGCACTCTCTGGAATGGGACGGCCAAACCAGACGGGTGAATCAAGGTCAGTCGATTACACATTCTTTTGTTCCCTTTCCTTCCAGTACTGCTAACCCTTCTTTTGTCCCTGTTTACACTGGATTCTGACTGTTATGTACAAGTACATTTGGCAACTCGTCAAACAAATTAATTCTTAGAAAAACAAGGAATCCTTCAATGCACCATATCCATGACTGAAGTCATGTGATTCATATTTTGGAAACATGGATCACTGTTTTAATCACATCTTGTGATCTTTCCATGACACTTTACAAACTCGCTATTTGACAAATTTTCATGTAAGACGTCTGTGTTAAAGAAATTACATCCAATTGGATTATCAAAGAGCTATATAAACCTATAGAGCTCGGTACACTGTGTTATGTCTTGTTAGTTGATCAGAGGACTAAATTCTACAACCCTTTAGTTACAACTGAATAACTCTAAGTAATAGTGTTTTGTATTCATTGCACTCATCAAAGTGAGTGGCTCTGAATTCCTGGACCGATGTGTAGTACCACATGTTTCAGAATAAGATCCAGCACTAATCATTATATATATATAAAGTCACATTGAATTATCTTTTAAGAAGGCTGGTGTGCTTATTTCACTCTTACAGTTAGAACTGGAGAAAGACTGTTTGACAAGTGCGTTAAATAAAAGTAATGATTTAGGATTTCCTCCCTATTGCTATTTCAATTTAGGATGATGTGCAAGCTTTGTTGGGGATTTCCAATTTAAGGAAACACTGATGTTGCATCAGAGCAGTCAGTGAAGATGAGTGTTTGGTGCAACAGCATGCTTCTCATGTGACTAAAAGTCAATGTCAGGCATATACACTGAAATAGTAAACAATAATATGACTTATGTTGTCCACTTTTTGTCCTGCTTTTCGTCGTCTTTGATGTCCTTAGTGTCAAGGTGTGAATAACTTTTGTATTTTGTGATTACTTTTGTTTTTGAAGGCGAATTGGAACATCTTTGTTTGTTTTCAGAAGCACAATTTGTTTTACTTTCATTCATCCATATTTAATTAAAGTAGAATCATTCATCTGAATTAGGACAACAAACACAGAGTAACATCATTTCGATTGATCCTTAGATGTATAGTTAAAAGAAAACTCTTCCACAGTTTCACTCCAGGACATTTTGTAATTTACATATTGTAAATTATGTTATTTACATATACATCTATTTTTATCTTTACATTTTTTCTTTACGTAAACTTTCACTGTGGTAGGGCGCAGTATGTAAATTGGAACGGATACTGGGCTCATTCCATCATGGAACATTAACTAATTTCTTAAACAGTGAGAAGAGGGAAAGATTAAAAAAATGTCTTTAGCGCACAGAGGGGCCCCTTACATAACACCAGCTGTTGTTCGCGGTAAATTGCACAACTAAATTTAGCATTCATTCCCTTGCTTTGTCTGTGGAACGACGTGTCGGTTATAATTTATGACCCGCTTTTTAGCAACATTCTTAGTACGATCTGGGAAAGAAACGCACATTTTTCACCAAAATAATGTGATGCAAAGTGTTATCCCTTCGCTGGACATTCTCGTGTAAGATATGTATTTATATTTACATTTTCATGCATTTGGCAGACGCTTTGATGAAGCACCTTACTGTCAAGTGCATATACAGTCACAGAAAGAAGGGACCGCTCTAAATTTTCATTTCAATTCAGCATTAGGGATGTATTGTGGCTATTCCCGTCCAGTTTCTGTTGAATTTCAACAAAATCTAACCTCAGAAGTGACATAAACTCATCCAACAGCAATGTAAAGACTGACAACATTACAAGACGCATGAAAACTGATAAAAAGCGATGTCATCGCATATATGTATTTTTTTTGTACTTTTGCTAAATACACAATACAAAAATATTACTGTTGTATTGCTTAAAAGTGAATATGAACTTTGCAGTGTTAAAGGTCTGAAAAAATAGACCATTTTGTCTGTTATTTTCACCTGTTTATCATGTTTCTGCATACAAATGCAAAAAAAAAAGAATTTGTATTTGATATTTGGGAGAAATATTGTTAATGGTTCACAGAATGAAACAAAAATTAACATTTTACCTATAAATACCTATAAATACCTATAAATAGTCAATTTTAAAATCAGAGAAACGGTCTCTGAAAAGGTCTCTTTATTTTTTCAGTGGCTGTAAATATAGCAATTGAGCTACAAAAACGCAGCAGTCTGCTGTCTTATTATTTAAAAAAATCTTATTACTCTCGTAACTAGTTCTTGTGAGATAAACAATTGTTTAAATTTCACAAACATTGCAAATCTATCAACGAAACTGTTCAAGTTTCGGCAAGTTTATCTAAAATATAGAAGTGAAGTGCTTGCGGTGAACAAGAAGCAGTTGGAAATGCCTCACCTCACTTCTGTCTTAAATCAAAACAGCTGTGTGCACGGTCAACTATCCCACTCAATACAAGCATAGAATCGCAGACATCTGTTAAATCAATTGTGTGTTCGCGTGTGTGCAAGTGCGTGTCGTGTTTTGCGAACACACCAGTCTGGTTTCCTCATGTCCCCTGTTCAGTGTTTCTGTCAACACCCTGTCCTTAGTTTGACTAATCTCACACCTGTAAAAGGCTTTATCTACTCGACTCTTTTTATCCTGTACATCCTGAAGTACATTCATATGAACATGGTTGTTTATTCTGAGACAGTTTGTTGGAATTCATTATGTGTGTGCCATTGTTGGTGAGTTGGGGTATTGTAATGACCTGATGGGCAGGTTGTGACCTAATTTCTCTCTGGTTTCTGTTACTAGACATGTGACAAGCAGAAACATTGATAAACGATTAATGCTGTCTGAAATGACTGAGAGACCTGCATCACCAAATGTGACCCTGGATCACAAAACCTTAAGTAGCACAGGAATTTTTTTTAGTAAAAGCCAAAAATACTTTATATATATATACATTTATATACAGAATTATAAAAAAAATGTATGGCCAAAATAATTTGGATAGCAAGTAAAGATCATGTTCCTTGAAGATATTTTGTAAATTTCCTACACTAAATATATAAAAACTTTATTTTTGTGTGTTGATGGCCTGCTACAATGCCTCTGATTAACAAACTTCAAAGACAATTTTCTTAATATTTAGATTTTTTTACAACCTCAGATCCCAGAGTTTTAAACGGCTGTATCTCCACCAGACATTGTCCTAAACATCAATAGAAATCTTGTTTATTTAGCTTTCAGTTGATGTAAAAATGTAAATTTCAAAATAAGACTGGTTGTGTCATCCAGGGTCTCATATAGAATTCAAAAAGATAAATTTAATTTTAATACAGGTTACCAGGAATCTCCCCTCTTCTCTAGAACGACAGGAAGTCCCGCCCTAAACTCACGTTACTGGATGCGCCATTTGGTTGTCAGGCCATGTGTTAAGTCGTTGTGTTCACCACTGTGTTTTGTAAATAGCTTAATGATTTTCTACACACACAAACCCACACATGACCTTTAAGAAAAACATATTATTCTGTAATGCAGAAAGCACCAGGTGTGACATGTTTATGTACACAGTATAGAGATTAACTTGGTGTTTGCATTTTAACTCCTTCATGTGAAAGTGTACGAGGGAATTATGGAAACCGTCATTTTCACAGGTCTCATTCTCAAGTTTCATTCTCATTGTTTGTTTTATGTTCATGTTGTGTAGTTTATACATTTTCATTTTCTCTCTTAATTTCAGATGTTCAGAATCTTCTTCACACCGTCGGATGTTTAGGGTTTTCCCACCTCTGCCACTTCCTCCTCCAGGTGTCTGAAGGTCAGGGGATGGTTCCCACAGTCAGCGTGGAAGAACCAAGTTCTCCTAGGCTGGCTGAAAAGCACAGAGACCCGACGCTCATCAGCGCTTTAACAAAGTGAGTCATTGAATCCAGTATTACACAATACACTATAATTAAATCCAGATTTAGAAAGATTCATTAATCACCCATGTGTCACCTTAGTGATGTTATTGTTTAAGTTTACAGTAACAACTGATTCTGACTAAGTCATGTTATGATCAGTATCTCCAAGCCCGTGTGGATGTGTCCGGTCTGGACCGACGGTTCGCACCAGCTCCGTTTCTGTCCTGTCATGGACTGGGTTTGCCTGTCTGTCAAACACAGCACAAAAATAGATGCACAAAGCAGCATCCAGCTGTACAGAGACCAGTGCAGAGATACAGAGACGCTCACACTGGTGAGTTTACATTTGGATATGCTATTAATTGTGCTTTAAATTGTAAACTTTAGACTTTTCTTTAATCTCTAAGGTAAGAAAAATATTTTAACATAAATTCAAAGGTAAATAATTGATGTTTATAGCGTTTGTCTGCAGTTTTTGCCTGGTTTATCTCTTTCACTATGCAGGGTTGAGCCTGGTATGTTTATTAATGGAGAACCTCAAGGTTTTTGTTGAATGAAGTGTAATTGAGGCCAGTAGGGGGTGCCCACCCCATGTTCTGTCTGTATTAAAATGCTATGGTATATCCAGTAAAAAGGCACCGATACTGAATCAAGATACTGAGTCAAAACTAGTTATTAACAATTCCAAACTTTTATTTTGATAAACAGCTTCATATTCCTAGCATCCATCTAGCCTCAGTTATGACACGTTTGTTAATCCTCTTTGTAGACACAGTTGTGCAATGTCAACTAATAGCTGTTGTGTGGTGTGTACTGCACTGACAGCGCATTCACGTGGATGCTACACCTTGTCCACCGATAGTGGTTCTCTTTAAAGCATTGTACATGTGATATAAATGTCTATATGAAAGTCATAAATTGATATGTTTAGCTTAGTTATTTAGCTACAGTAGTGTCATTAAACAGAGGCGCTTATCGGTTTGATCAAACAAATAATCTCTCCCCAAACTCCCACCATTGATGGAGCTATTGTTGCTATATCAATCTTTTCAAATGAACTGATTAATGCTGAAAGCACCTTAAAATCGGAGAAAAAATCATACATAAAAAGCGCTTTCTTATATAGTTGTGTGTGCACATCGAGTTGGGGAAGGAGAATTCCTTAATGATTTTACAGAAAGTTACCTCTAGATATACATACATGTTTCAGAGCATGTTACGTGGTGTGAGAAAGTGGTTTTATGAGTTTTTAAGTGTCGCTCATAAAATGAAAGTCATAACTTTAGAAACCATTATTACACTGTATTTTATTGCTTTGTGAAGCAGACTGGTATTTCATGTATAACAACTGTTGACAGACAACACTAGAACGCCCTGGAGTTTACTTTTGCCGGAAATCATGTACCTTTGATCTTAAACACATTATGTAACAAATCCTACTTTGTTAATGGTTATGCACGTAGAAGTTTACATTTACATTTGTGCATTCGGCAGATGCTTTAAAAAGGACACTTTTTTTAAGAGACTACATATTTTGTAAAAAATAAACAAACCAGAAGTAATAAAACCTAACAGATGGAGAAGGGATGCCTCTTTTGTTTAATTTTTCATGTGTCCATATATGAGAAAAATATACCGTTATACATGAGACAATCCTGAAAATGGTGCATACCTGACTATGAAAAATGGTGCACTAAAATTTTTACATGGTCATTTCAACCACCAAAGGTCAACATATGTGCAGTCACTATAGTAAAAACCTTAGGTTAAAGGGGTCATTTCACGCGGCTAAAACAAATCTTATTGTTTGCTTTAGATGTAATACAATGTGTATACACGATTAAGGTTAAAAAACGTAGTATTTTCCACGTACCGTGCATGTTTGTATCTCATCTTTGCTCCGCCCCTCTGAAACGTGCTGATATTTTACAAAGCTCATTGCTCTGAAAAGCGAGGTGTGTTATGATTGGCCAGTTCACTAGTGCGTAGCGATTGGTCGAATACTGCACGGAAATGTAACGTCTCTTACCATATTCGGAACATCAGGCTGCTCTGGCGATGGTAAAATGAGATTTAAAAATCAAATCGTGTTACGAACTGACGTAGATTTGCCGGGGTGAGGTTACACGAGGCGTTTCAGGCAAGTCTGGGTGAGCATTAGCTTCTAGATTTTTCGGGGAATCGCCCCTTTAAAACTTTTTTTCATGGTAAGGTTGACAATTGCATGAAATTACGGAGCTGCATAAAAGCACACCAGGAATGATGCATTTTCTTTATGATGCATTTCTTTATGAATTATTGTCAAAACACAAATCTGATTCTCTATCCGCATTCTGTCTGGTGTGTTACAGGTAAGGCGTCTGAGGGGGTCATCTGAAGAAAGCACAAGCATATCTGATTTATTTGACAGAGGTGAGTCTCCTCTGCTTTTCTCGAACCCTGAGGTCTTTGCATGTATTTTACATTTAAATCACGATTGTGTTTGTCTCTCGACATTTTTGGCTGTGTACTTTTTCTATACTGTAATTTTTTTCGTGTTTGTTTTTGCTACACATTTTTGCAGATTGATATGGTAATCTTTAGCGCTATTTTATTCTCTTCCCGCTTGTAACCTTAACCTGCTGATCACTAAAGTCAAATGGAGTCACATGAAGCTCTTAACCAAGACAAAATACAAGAGCTTTGGCTAAATGCGACCACTTCAGAGACTGGGTTTCATTAGTTATAAGTCATGGAAATTCAACTTTTTAGACAATGAAAGTCAGGGGAGAGTGAGGGAATTTGACATTTGGCTCAGAGTGGGAACCCTGCCTCTTCTTGACCCCGAATCTCCTTACACCATCCTCTTTTTCTCTGTCTGTTGCTGTGAGTTAGTTCTGGCAAGGTTGTTAGAGTACATTGGGTGAATTTGGCTCACTCAGGAGGACATTGTGGTAGAATGTGGGATGTTGAATACACACACACACACACATACACAGAGCGGTCTTTGTGAGGGACCTCCGGCTGGTTTCCCAAACATGTCCAGTATGAGGAGACACATTCCTCTTGGGTGGGCTTAGAGAGAGCGAGACACTGTATATTCAGAAGGGCTAAGAGAGGACTAAGAAATAACCAGCCCACAGTTGGACTGATAAGGAAAATTTGAATGATGTCAGTTCTATTAAAAGAGAGAGAAATTGCCAGCTTCATGTGTTGACAGCCAGAACCCCTGCAGGTTTAGCCCCTGTGACCTCTCGACCTTAATGTGTAGACTCTTCCTGTCACTGTTCACCATAGTGATTGTGGTTTTTCGAACCGATAGGCGTGTTTGTGCTTGCTGGTTTCTCTCATTTCTCATCTCAAGTTTAAAAAACGTGTCCTTTTGTGATTTATTGCAAGCTTGTGTCCAAATGGATGTGAGTTTACATATTGAATCATTTCTGCTTCTCAGATCAGGACAGCCCGCTTGTACCTGAAGACCGTACCCTGGTGGATAGTGTGAGTTGAATCTTTCTTTTGCGTGTGTGTCTAAATTGATTCTTGGAATCAGAACCTCAGTAATCACATGGTCTGTTTCAGACCTGGCGCACGTGCTCTCCTGTGCTTGTAGGTTCTTCAGCTGTCTAAAAGATAGATGTTAATACCAGTGCTCTTCTTTTGTTCTTGAAAACGGTGTGCAAGCTTGTTTTTGACGTCTTGTTTTACAGGTCTTCGAAGAACAGCTTGTTCTTTGTCTTGATGACGAGGAAGACGATCTAAACACGTTTTACAAAGGTAAAGATCCATCCATCCATTTAATCGCATGTTCATTTTGCTGCTCTGTCTGTCAGTCACTACTTTTTTTTGTCTGGGTTTAGGAACATTGTCATTTTTCTATGACAGGAGTAGATTAATATCTTTCTCACATTATGGTTTTTATCCCACATCCTCTTACAAGGTCATTCTTACTGGACTGACCAAGTTGCTAAACACTGAATAGGGGAAATAGGCCACGGTCTGATGTCGGATCCAAAAAATTGATGTCAGGAAGTTTTTTCTAGCTAAATTTTAGTAAGCATTTATTTTAGAGTGGCCACAATGGTTTCAGCACTTAACTTTTAATGTATGTAAATACAATATACTTAGGCTGTTATATTTCAAAAGTATGTAAAATGACCCCATTAATGAACCATGAAGCTTTATATGAATAATTTTACAACAGTTCTTTCTGGTTCTCGAATCTGATTGGCTGAGAGCCGTGCGATATGGATCACCATGGGAACTGACAGTTGAACAGATTCACTTGCTCGGACTATGCTGTCCTTGCAACTGCTGCATCACTCAGCCTGAAGAACTTAGACAGCTAGCTAACAAGCAAATAAACACACACACACACACACACACACACACACACACACACACAAAGCAGTTTATCCTTTCCAGAATGTTTACTTCTGTGATGTTTTCTCATTTTATTGTAAAACTGACATACAATAAACAAGATATGAAATTACAAACTGCACAATAATAACGTTACATGTAAACGCGTGCACTGCCATCCGCAAATGGCTGTAGATATGCGATCGGACTTTCTTTCATTATGATATTGTATCGATCACAGTTTAACTTCCAAGAATCAAAATTATGTCATAATATGAATGCTTTTAGATAGTGAATAAACTTACAGGCATATCTTTCTCCAAGGAAATTTCTGATTTACATTTAGTCATTTAGCAGACGCTTTTATCCAAAGCGATTTATGTACCAACGTGTGCCCTCGACCTGCCCGGTCGCCTCGTGCCTCTTACCTTATCACAGCCATGCTGATATAAGAGCATTATATACACTCCTACTCAGGATTATCCAATGGGCATTATGGGCACATGCCCAGGGGCCCATGCGCCCTTGGTGCCCAAAGAAAGGGGGAGACTATTTCACATAACAATCTTGCGGTTCTTGTAACACAAATTAAGTTTAACAAATGGACAAATACTCTTATAGTATAATCATTGACAAAGTCGGCCCTTTAATTCTTAGAAAAATGACCATGTTTATAAGAAAATATTTGAGAATTACATTTAAGAATATTCTTAAGAACGTCCCATAATTTGTCTTAAGAAAATTCTTATGTTTTCTCTTAAGAACAGTTTTGTGAATCTGGCGTGTTTGTGTGTGAAGTATGGAAGAGTCTGATAGAACTGAATTAACTGCTAGAGGTGTGGTGGTAGTGTGTGCTTGAATATGCCAGTGAGTTACAGTATGCAGGAAATGTCTTGATATTGTTTTTGGTGGTCCAGAAAAGCATTGTTGCAATCATGTTGTGTAAATCGTGTAGGATGTGTACAGGTGTTGATATTGTCCTTTAGGTTGTGATTGTTTGTAAATTGGCCCTGTAATCCTGCATAAAATAGAGGTCTTTCCTACCCGCAGAACCCTAAAGGCTAAAACTGTATCGTCGGTTAGGGGGGTCTACAAGACACTTGTACCCAGGGTTCTTAATCCGGGCCTGCTCCTATTGCTTTAATATAAATTATTATCAAGTTAACATGTTACGTTTTTTATTTTCTTTCATGTGCATGCCTTTTTATTTCTAGTCATTTGTTTTATTGAATAGCTATAATTTATTTTATAATACACTGTTCAAAATACTCCTTATCATCACAGAATAACACCAAGTCAGTTAACCTTCAGGCATAAGTGATTGTGAACTGTTTTCGCTTGTTTTGGTGCAAATAAAAGTGACAACAGGTTCTCTGGAGAGGCAACAGCAAGGGTGGTCTGGGTAGGACCATTCTCAGAGGGCCTTACAGACCTCCATGGGATTTGAAGAATGAAATGATCATATCTATTGTCAGATCTTATCCTGTCAGATCTATTGTCAGCGCTCCTGGTGCATGATAATGCCCAACCTCATGTGGCCAGAGTCTGTTGGCAGTTTCTGGATGATGAAGGCTTAGATGACATTCACTGGCCGTTGCGTTCCCCAGGCATTAATTCAATTGAACACCTTTAGGATCTCATGTATCCAAAGCCATCAAGTAACACCATAGACTG
This sequence comes from Triplophysa tibetana, assembly GCA_008369825.1. Taxonomy (NCBI): domain Eukaryota; kingdom Metazoa; phylum Chordata; class Actinopteri; order Cypriniformes; family Nemacheilidae; genus Triplophysa; species Triplophysa tibetana. The sequence continues at coordinate 25,096,703 of CM017901.1, read as the reverse complement.
TACATAACTCACTTATGCTCTGATCAAGGTTTAGGAAGAGATCCCTCATGACACCATGTGCCATCTCATCAGGAGTATGCCAATACATTGTTTGGAGTTAATTTAGGCATGTGGAGCCATGCACATTAATAACATTATGAGTTCCTGTGATGAAATACAAACGTTGAAAACGTTCATAAGTTTAGTCAGCCAGTATTTCCATTTTCTACAGTGATTTTACTGTAATTCCTTCACTGAACGAGTTTGTTTTTGTCTGCATTGACCATTTAAACATTATTTTGTTCTCACTACATTATGCAAAGTATAGAAGTGAAGAGTTTAACCTGGATATTTCGTTAGTTGAGATCTGATACAGGGTGATTTAGGTGCCCTTAATTTTTTTGAGCAGTGTATATTTTGCTTACTAGACCTTTATATACATTTTATTCTGGTTGCTTATTAGACTTTTATATAAGATTATTTCAAAATAAGAAAATGTCAAACAATTTTTAAGAGCTTCACTTCTGAATTTAAGATTTTCCGTTTCTCCCGATTAAAATCCTTTTAATTTGAGGAACAGTTTTGCCAATTGAAAATTTAGATGCAACAAGTCACTAGGAAATTGAGTTGAGATCTGATTTTTTACAGGATATATTTTTTGGGGGAATACTTTCCCTCATCCAACCACTACATTGCATTGCAATAGCAGCATGGACTTGTAACTGAAATGACATTGTGCATAAATTTCTTTCCGACATGTTTTGTTTAGCGTCGTGTCAGTGGTGCTTAATCAATGAACTAAGTCATGTGATGCCTTCACATTTTTGGACACTGTTATTGCTGTTTTAAGTATTGTTGCGGTCCTTCTGAATTGGATTGGATTGGATTCAATTCATTGTCATTACACATATAACAAGTACAGTGTAACGAAACCTCAGATGTCCAACCTCAGATGTCCAACGAAAATGGGAAAAAACACTGTACTTCTTTAACGTTTAAACACTTTGTTGTCAAAGTTAACAAGCACTTTTCAATGCTTGTTATAGGTTAGATATTTGCAAAACCAAGGGACAAACATAAATAGTGACCCATAATGATTTATGGCAAAAGGAAAATGACAAAATATGCTTCTGGAGGACACAAGCAATATGCTGTCCTTTTATTAATGCAGTTCAAAAAGTGAACTAAGAAAGATTTATAGTTCAGCAAAGGGAACAGACAAAGGGGCTTTTTCTCTTTTAAATGAAATTGGCACTTCCATCCATTCCCTGTCCTACACTCACGCATTCACTGTTTTAACTGTAAAGTGGCAGGAATGTTAACAAGCGTAGATTTTTGAACTTGCACAAAGGCTGACATTTAACATGATTCTTTAACATTTAGCTCATCCCACAGAACGTGTTCCACATTCAAATTGAAATGCCCTTACTGATCTCTCCCTTCTACCTGGTTCATACAGTATTTTAGCAGAGCTCTCCCTACATGGACATGTGGCTGACCTTGTGAATGAGGCTCACTGTGGACTTTCAAAGGAGAGCTTTCACAAACTTTCTGCCCAATGTTCACATGGAAAAGTTTTAATGAGTGTACCATAAGTCATTTTGTATAGTAAGGTTGGCTAGGTCGACTTGTTCATTTAAGTACGTTTAAGAATATGACTACTTTAATGCAGCTAATTTATACATTCATTCATTCATTCATGCTGTGCTCATGCAGTCTATTTTATCGCTGTTCTGTGCCTCATTTCTCATTTAAGCCTAAACACACACTCGAATGCACAGACGGTTAGCCACTAAAAACTCAGGAGACAGAAGAGGGAGGGGAAAATTGGGGATGGAGCCCAGAATCTGTAAAAAATCTAAAAGAGTCTCACCAAGAAGGACGTCTGTACACGAACCCCTCAGACCTCTTTGTCTTGACAATCATGCTGTAAAGGAGTATAAAATCTTGAAGTAAAGGAATAAAAACATGGACAGGAGGATGAAAAGAAAATACAATCTAAAGCTCTAAAGGGACCGCTTTGTTACTTGCATTTAAGAAGATTCTTCTCTATGTCATTGAGTATTCTTAAGATAGCTAGATTCATAATAATAAAGATTTATTTCGGTGCAACATAAGCATTTAGTTGCTTCTATCATTTACAGAAATGCTGTCCTGCGTCTTCTTATATGAAATTCCTTGTTGCCTTTTGGCACATTTGGTTGACTAAGGAAGTCTGCTTTTTGGATTATTGGAGCCCATGTTACTGCTGAAGGATCCACGCACACTATGTGGTTCTCCAGCAGAGACTGGAAGTCCAATACATGAAGAGTGTAATCCATCTCGACTCAAGCGCACACACACACACACACACACCTGGATGTGATCCTAAGTTCCACTCTGGCTGGTAATGACATTGTTGTGAGGAATACGATGGAGTTATTACGGGGCTTGAGAGTGTTTTTAGTGAGATTGATGTTGTGTCTTGTTGCATTGAGGTTGTGTTGCGTTAAGTCGGTAATGCGTTGAGCCTCTCTGAGTTTGGGTCCGTGTTGCATTGAGTCCATGTGAGGTTGGGTTTATGGGGGTGTTGTCTGTATGTGGTTGAGTTTGTATAGGGTTTGTTCAGTTTTGTAGGATTTTTTCTGCATTAGCTTGGTAGTAGGTGTAACGTCTGTTACTGTAGACGAACAAAGGACTTTTAAGCAATGTAGATGTTTGGGGCTTTTCCAATATTGATATATATATTTTCCGTCACCATGTTAAATGGGAAACTCTGACATACATAGCCAATTGAATTAGTCTTCATACATTTGGGTGCATGCTCTTTGTTACTGTATGTTGTGGTCAGTTGTTTGCTATTCATTCAGAATTATTTTTCAAATCCAAGTAAAGTATCTGAGATGTGTTTTTATAAAGAATTGTTTACATAGTAAAGATATGTTAAAATTTTCCACAGTTGTCTTCATCTTTGTTTCTGAGGAGCTGAGGGGAGGTGTGTCTTTCGGCATCCCAGGACCTCACAGGGTTTTATTAGCATGTATGGTTAATGATTACTAAACCTTGGCTGACCTTCAGATTCTAACAGACATCTTAGTTTTAAAAAAAACTCTGTCGTGGTCTCCCGTGTCTGAAGTCAGTCCTGACTTTGCCTTCAACAAAAAAAGTGGGAGTAGCAAGCGTAGAGCGTAGAGACCGAACCCACCTTCTCACACACTCGCACACACAAACATACTCAGACACATCGGTGCTATCTCCTGAAGGCTTATCAGTGGAATCTGTTTTTTTGGAAAGGTGTCCTCCAACTCCTGTGTTCTTTAACTCCACGGTTACAATAACATTATGCGTTTCTCAGAACGGAACTGTTGAGGGAAATAAAAACATGGATTCTGACTCAGACTCTCCGTTTAACTACTCGTGGCCATCCTTTCCAAAGATGAGAATCAGGAGACGGACACCAAAAGCAGGTAATGAGAAAATATGGGAGAGAAAACCAACTTTGACCATTGAGCAGGTTGGAAAAGCAGATTAAATGCAAAAAGAAAAGAAAATTAAATGTTTCACATCGCATGTTTTCGTCTCATTGACTGGATTGGTTTTGGTTCAGATGCTGGCTTGTACAGTATTAAACAGTGTTATAGAATAAAAGCTGAGTTTGTGGTGTTGGCCTGTAGATCATTAGAAGCTTCATTTAGCCATGAGTTACAGCACTAAAAGCTGAAAATAATTAAAAATGTGAGTTTCCAGCAGTTTGTTCCACAGTTGATTGTATATGGTGATAGAGAATTACAATGATCATTTCAATAATGCTGTTCTAAACATTTTTCAGACCAATAATGTGCATTAATTTATAACCTCGATTAGATGTTTCTAATGTTTATTCATTTGTAAATCACTTCTTGAATGAATACAGTTATTGTAAACGTTATATGATACCATGCTACCATGACCACAGGTCTCTTCTCATAGAAACTAGGTGAACGCTTCAAATGGCTCACAATCTTATGTCAGTTTCAAGCAGAACTGCATCATCCAGTCTTTATTTGTGGTGCTGGCATTAAAAATGCAGTAGCAAATCTGCTTTTGTGGTGATGGGATTTCAGTACCTGAGCTGTGTTTGTGTTTAATGCAGATGGGATTTCCAAAGTGATCTGAGGGAGTTAAGCCTGTGTGTGTGTGTGGAGAGGAATGAGTGAGTTGACGTCAGGTTTTGATTTTTCCGTTGTTGTTGGAAGGCTTTCACATGCATCCTTTATGACAGCGTATGGGGTGCCCCTCCGAGTTATCGGAATCTCGGCTTCATTTAAATGTACACGCTCATCCTTTGCCAAGACACATGCAACTCATTATGTGCCAACGTATACAGACCTTTTCCTTGAAATTGAATCTTGCCGTGTTTGTGTTTGTTTTGACGCTGGCTGAAATATAAGAAAGATCTTGTTGTATAAATGGAGTGGTGTTTTCTTCTTGCGTAGAAAAGTTAGTGAGAATATGACAAAAGTTGTATTTCCAGTGCACCACGTTGGCAGCATTGGCAAAACTTTGAACTGCTGTATAGGAGACTTTATGGATTTCCCTGATTGAAATTACCGCTTTGTGATGGTGGTTTCTCTTAAAATGTCTTGAAACAATTAATATGTATAAATGAGGCTATTATTGACAGTAAAAGTATATCGCTACATAATATTACTATTGGTAAAAATGTTTATATTTCAATTGTGAAGGTTTACAGGGTTTGGTATCTTGATAAACAATGCACACTGTGTGAAGTTACTATCTACAACTTCAAAGGAGACACTTGTGAGGTCACTGGGGAAATACTCAAGTCTCCATTTTGCTCTCAATTAAATTTTCATTGCTGTCTAGGAATGCATATTGAATGTAGGCCTATATTGAATGTGTTTGGCCCTGCAACACTTTTCACCAATATGTAGGAACTTCCCATTTAACAGACAGGATTTCCTTGACAATGTTGAGCCAGAGAACATCTCAGTCTTCCGAAAGATGGAGTGTGTATCTGTGTATTTTGGAATCAGAGACACTGTTTACATTTATATTTAGCAAACGCTTTTATCCAACTTACAGACTTACAGATGAGGGAAACAATGGAAGCAATTGGAACAACATAAGGAAAACACAAAGCATAAGTGCAATAAAAGGAAACTGGTCTCATATAGCTTACCACAGTAGACAGTATATATTTTATAACACAGTTCTTACATCCACAATGTGTCACTGATGCCGATGTCATCCCTTATAACTATATCCAGTAGATTAACTAAACACATTAATCACACTTATTAATAGGGGTTCATTTAACAATATCACATCAATTACATATTTCACAATGGCCCAGTTTCTATTTTCAGTCTAAAATGCAAGTTTGAGTTATCTTAACTTGTACTGCGTGCACTGACATATCTTTAAATAAACGTTGTTTTGTCTCAAGTATGTATGTAAAGCTGCTAAATTGTCCTAATTTAACTAAGGCCTGTCAATGCAGCAAATGTTCTGGTAACAATGCAATAAGGTTCCACTTTAGTTAATGCATTAGCTAACAGAGAGCAAAATACTTTTGTCAAATAAAACCTTACTCTATTGATTTAATCTACTTTACTTTTAAAACGTTGGTTAATGTCAGAAATACACAGGTAAGTATAGCGTTAAAATTCTGTCATTGTTTACAGACCTCTATTCTGCTGATTTTATTATGACACAAATGACGGTTCATAGTGGCTATGGATTTTCAAGCTGTCAACACAAAAAAACACTTTAAAGTATCTTAAAAGTCAATGGGGTTGTGTGCTATAGTCTACATCTTTAGAAGACAGTAGCTTCGTTGTACAAATTTTCCCAGGTTTGCCTCCATACTGTGTTTATAAAATGAGAATTCGTCATTAAAGCTTTATGAACTGTATTTTGCATCTTTCAAAACAAGTGTTTTGCTAAAAATGTATCATATGCAGCGTTTACAGAATCATACCTCCGTTTTCCAAGCTCAGATCTTTTGGTCAAAACAAGTTGTTGTTATACATCAAAAGATACACTGTAAAAACAATTAGTAGGATTTTTTTGCACCGTTTTTTAAGTTCAGTTTGCTACTGATAACACAAAAAATTAAGTAAAGTCTACTTTATAAAACAGTGTGATAAAACGTTAATTTTTAAAGTAAAGTTTACTTTAAAAAACCATGCAAAACAATAAAGTTGAATGGATAGTTCACCAAAAAAGAAAATTCTGTCATCATTTACTCACCCATAGGTTGTTCCAAACACTTATACATTTATTTGTTTTTGATGAAAAGTTGGGAAGACACAAAATAAATAAGTATACTTAATTTGACCAATATAAATGGGTCTAACGTGATAAAATTTAGTTGGATTTACTTAATAATTTGTTCAATTAAAATTACTCAAACAAAATAATTAATAATAAACCAATATTAGTACATTTTATTCACATGATATTTTAACATTTGTTTTTGTTAAAAACAGGAAGATACTTATATTTAGTGTATTTTAATAATTTCTTTTCATAAAATCTACTAAGGCATATTATCATTTTTTTTCTTTGTAGTCAATGGGTTTGGATTCTGATTTTGTGTTTATCCAAAAAAATTATACAGGTTTGGAACAACCTGATGGTGAGTAAATGATGAAAAACTGTTCATTATTGGGTGAACTATTCCTTTAAGTTCATCCTACTAGTTGTTTTTTACAGTGTACATACAGTACTAATGATTCCTCAGTTTCTAGTTTGTGTATCTGAAAAAAACCTAGCATATAGCATGCAGTTTTGGAACAACTTCAGGATATGTCAATTATGACAGAATGTTCCTTTCTGGGTTAAGCCTTCTAGTAACTTTGCGAAAAGGAAGGCAAAAGCATTTAAAAACAAAAGTTAATGGCCGTAAAGAGAGCGTGCTGTAGTGGTGTTTTCTTTTTAACTGCTTTCCTCTGCCTTCTTGGCATTCAAAGATGGCCCAAACACACGCATGCAGGCGATCAGTCTCTCCAGAGAATAGAAAAACAAAGCAGGCAACCACATATAGGGTGACAGCTGTTCTTTACATCGTACTCAAGTTCAGAGGTTCTATTTTTATTTTAGTTGTTCATTAATGACACGCTTTGATTCAAACAAAACTTTGTTGTAAAAAATCTTCTTTTCAGCAGTTAAGTGCTTATTGACACACACACACACACACACACACACAAACATGACTTGATAGTGTTTTTTTTTTTATAGAGATGTGTTCTTCTCCTGGCTCCTGCACTCCATTTCAACTTCAATCCTCAGACGCTGCCTCCGTCAGACTCTCAGCAATGCTTAGAAGCTCCACTAAGGTCAGACACAACGTTGCTCATGCAGATCATCTCTCTATTTCAGATCTACTTTCACCCTTTTCATCAAAATCCCTACTGCTCCCTTTCACCTCTTTTCGTTTAGTATATTTATCGTGTGATTGATTTTCTCAGGGAACGTCTGTTTGGTCTGGGATCTTGCACATTATATCCTAAACCTCAAGCCACAAGTCTTGCTGAACGTCAAAACAAACCTCTTAAGTTTGAGATTATTGAAAATGTGCTACTATGATTCTGCCAACAGAATTTCTCAAAATTATGACGTAGCAACCTAAAAACGAATTGTGTCATCAATGTATAACCGGATCACGCATGTTTGGTTATGTTTTAATGCAGGATGATGACTTTAATCTGAAGTACAGTGTTCCTGGTGTCACAGAGGACAGCTCTGGGACAGATAGTGGGGTGTGGCAAATGTCAGGGGTCCTGCCACTAGGGGCAACAGATATGCCTCCACTTATTAAAGATGAAGAAGGGCGAAAGGGAAGGTCTCCTGCCACTCGTTCCTTCTCCCACACCTCTCCAGCAGGATTGATGCTGGATAGACTCATGCGGACCACCCGAGCTGCTGAACTGTCCTGTAGCTCAAACTCACCTACAGAGTCATGTGACCTGAGGTAAGCCTGCCAATCTTGACGTGCATGTAATGCTTTTCAATTTACTTTTGTTTTTTATATTCATGATTGTGATGCAAATAGTTTATCCCTCACAGTTTATCTTTATGTACTCACCCTTATGATCCAAACCCATATGCTGTTATTATTTCTGTGAAGATAAAACGAGATCTCGATGTTTGGATGTTCTTCCATTTTGTTGGAGATGTAAAAAACAGAACATTCTGTAAAACATTCTGCTTGTAAAACTGGACACTTAAACGATAAACAATGGGTACAATGACAAGTTACCTGGGACCTATTTGCTCCATGCAGATGCCCCATAAAGCGAGACACTTTACTGTTCTCTTCTTCCCGGTTGTAATGCATAAACCGAAATGAATTTTGGGTTAGCTTAAAATGTCTGCAAAGTTTTTCTGAGAGATACATGGGGTATGTGGAAGAGGCTGTGTACCACCAAAACGAATTGATTATTTCCAGTGCTTAAGCGATGGTCGTCTTACTCGCAGTGGTTGTTGAGAATTTTTAGAAGTCCAATCCTCTTTCTAAGCCCGAGTTTGGTGGCCCTGGAAATGGACAGTGAAGAGGATGATGATGACGACATTTTAATGAAGAAGCCACTTCCCCAGCCAGCCCCCGAGCTCAAAAACAACGGAGACGAACCTATTAAATGCAACCCCACCGCTGATCTTACCTGCACTCGATCTCACTCCGCCTCCTCTGCATCTAACTCCGTCCCTGGAAAGGTACCACACCCACATTGAAATAAAACAGATCCTACAGATGTACACTGAGTTTACAACCTTTCTTTGTAAACTGTCCTACAGTAAAACATGGTATACACATAAACAGATGACTGTACCTGAAGAAAGTTTTTATTGATATCATTACAAATTATTCATTTCTGAGCATTTTGATGTAAAATTGTTCATTTTTTTCTCTCCTCAGGACGTTGCGCAAGGTATCCGTCTTCGTTCATATTCCTACACCTCTCCCAAAATCAGCCTGCTGCCTCCACGATTCAGTAGGGATCCCCAGCCTCCGCCCACCGACCTCAACCAGGGTCAGATACTAAAAACGTTTACATCAATAAACGTATTTTACCTGATAGTCGAATACCATAAAGAAAGTGTCAGTTCTTTACTCATTTCTGTGCAGATCAGTGATTCTTGAACTTTTTCGTTGTAAGGCCCCCTTGTGTAGGGTGTATCGTTTTGTGGTCCCCCAAAGAAAGAACTTGAACATAATCTAGAACTTTATTTAAACCAAAAACATATTTAATTATACCATGCTGGAACATCAATTATTTTGGTTGCTGGTCTTATTTTACTGATGTTTGATTGCTCAAAATGTATTATACATTTCTATATTTTATAAAATACCACAAAACTATCCTCCACTGGATCCATCTTGGGGCCCCCTAGTTTGGGAACCACTGCTGAAGATGACTAAGCAGAGAGGGGATGATATAAAAAATGTATTTGCAAACCAATTTACTACTTTGTCATTGAACATATTATATAATTTCTGCCATGGTGTTCCTTTAGCATGCGTTCTCTTCGGATCTGTTGTGTCACCATAGTTATTAATTCCGTCTACATGGCACGTTTTCTGACCGTCAGATGATTGACATCTATCGATATGTACTTTCCTCGCAAGAACTAGTTTCTGTGGCAGTTACAGGAATTATAGAATTTTTTCTCTGTGTTCCTCAAGGCAGTGAAATAGTTGTCTTTGGTCGTCATAAGAAGCATGTTTGGTAGGCACTAACAAAACTGTAGTCAAAAGACACACAAAAGCTCCTAACAGATATATGAAGAGTGGACGGCTGTGGCTCAAAACCTTTTTACGTTCTAAGTAACATTCCCTGGAACAAATTTGTGGATGTAAAAGGAATGTTTGGTTATGAGACACAGTCAGAGTGTGCTGCTGTTTCTATATTGAAAGTTTATGAATAAAAGATCAATAGACTTATTGGGTTTATTGCTTCTTACAGTATTACTGATTGTTATTCCGTTAAACGTCTCAAATGCAGCACACGCTCCACTTTTCTGCCTGTGAGTATGTACTGTAGAGTAGCGCTGGGCTGTAGTGAGTGTCATGTCCGCTGTGTCCTGTAGATGCCGCCCTCTCCAGCAGCAGTGGCAGCAGGTCTCTCCTACAGGCACTGTCTCTGTCTAAATCTCTCTCTCTGCTCAACCCTGTTAGTAAGTATAGCCACGACAGCACGCCTGCTCTCTTGCTCGCCCGCCCGCTGGGCCGCTCGCCCTCCATTCCACGGTGCGCTATTAACATGGCATCGCTGCCTCTCTGTGTATATGTTAGAGTATGTGTACAGTTGACAAAATGACAAGTGTGTGTTTGTATAACATTGTAACATTGTCATGTTGATGTGTGTGAATGTATATACCATATGTGTGTGCTATGGTTCCTCATCCTCACGGCTTTGCTTTGCTCGCTGGTTGTGGAAGCCTAAAGTTTTCAACATTACTTCATAAGATGTTGTTGGAAAGTAAAGGTGATGTGATCAGTATGTAGATGACTTATTTATAGATTCAATGAGGTAACTGTACATGTTCTTAAATCCGAGATGTCAGACATGTTTGTTGAAAAAGCCACCGATAAATGGACTCCACAGGAAGGAATGTAAATGATAATACCGCAAAGACATTTTAGTGTATATTCTTTCTATCAACATCATTTTTCTCTTGTCCACAGAACATCGCGCCAGCAGCACATCAGAGCAAGCTCAAGAGAAAAGGTAATGCAGACCTCCAAAAAACCTGTTATGATTCCTCCATCAGGCATGAACCAGAGAATAAAACACATGTTGAGCAGAATTCTCCGCTATCTGTGATAGCAGGGTTGCCAGGCGACAGATTGCCTTACTTGACTCCAAAGGTCATTGCATCTTTTCGCAATGTAAAGTTTTTTAGGGAATGGCTTTAATGGGAGAATGTAGATTAAAAAACGATCATTACTTTAAATGGACACAAACAGATATGTGTATGTATGTTGCTTGAGAACCAGATACGCAATCGGTGATGAAAGCACTTTTTTATCATCATTTTGGCCCCATCTGTAAACTGATGTCAAGGTGTGCCTTTTTTTACAGATTCTTTTTCATAGCAAAGCACAATAGCGCCATCCAGGGACAGTTTGTGTTAGGAGACATTCAAATGAAAGTACAGAATGACTAGTATTTACCTGGTAATCATTTTATTATCAGTGCACAGATCAGGGGTTCAACTTCACATAAAACTGATGACATGTTAACCCTGAATGCAGTCACACTGGATAAAAGCAGAAATGTGAATTTAATAAATGTGTGTGTGAGGACTCTAGGAACACTCAGAGTGTTGTATTGTACTTCTATAGGGAGTTAAGGTTTCGTAGACGTGCTCAGTCGGCTGATGATGAGACCAGCACAGAGCTGGCTGACTCCCTACAACACCTCACGCTCTCCGAATTCCTCAAAGAGTATGTCAATACAGTGTCCCTTACCCTAAAAAATCAACCGCACACTTGGCATGACCCTTTTAATAACCTAACCTCAATGCATTGCATCTGATAGCCTCTAACTGTAATGTCCAGAATGAACACGCTGGCATGAAATCTGCTTTTTAACTTTTGTGATAAAATGTCTCCAAATCTTGCTGTCGCTTCACTGTGTCAACACTATAATGTGTCATAACCCACCTAAAGATTCTGTGTATGTGGCCTAACTGTGCTCGTCTTACAACTTACCCCACACCGTGCTAATGTTTGCAATCAGGTATGTTTAAAATGCAAAGAATGTTCCCACCGCTCTGCTGATGTGCCCTAGTTAGGGAACTAGGTGCAGACTAATGATTAATTTTCCTCCAGCCAGGAAAAGAACGCAAGTCTTTCCCTGTAAAAAATTACCTTAATGGAACCTTAAACACTTCACAAAGCACTAACTGTACTGGCATGTGTTTGTGATTATAACCTGTATCATGTGACCAACGGAGTGGGCTTGTGTGTTGCAGGATCGAGGAAGAGGAATGGGACAAATATATCATCCCTTCCAAAACAGAATCGGAAAAATACAAAGTCAGCCGCACGTTCAGCTTCATCAAGAGCCGGATGTACAGCACTCGAAACAAGAACAAGGTATATACATATTGAGTTTATGAAATTAAATGATTTTATACTGAATGCAAAATATATATTTACGCCAATAATTTAATTTATCTAATTAGAAAACTAAAAATTTAATTATTTTAATGAAGGTACATGTTTTATTCTAAAGTTTTGAGGAGTTTACTATTATTCAAACATGTGGAAAAAACATTAATAATTAATTAGAAAGTGACTCTTAACTTTAGAAATGTAGTGTATACTGGTGTTATAGAAATCTCTATTTTTTTTAACCTGTCTATCGCTCACACACATCTCTATTAATAAACATACAAACAGGAAGAATAAATAGAGAGTTAAAATCCATACATTCGTCCCAAAAACAACCAGGGGACTCCCCTTTTAATCATTAAACCTGCTTTTGGCTGTAACTGTTTTACCAGCAGCAAATTCTCCACTGGCTTTGTTACGTGTGTCAGAATTAGAATAAGTAAATAAGCATAAAACTTAAGAAATTATAATAATGTTGAGATTCTTGAGCAGTCATGGTAATTGAAACCCTTGTGACGTGGACTCAGTGATCTCATGGCTTTCCCTTGGATTTTTAAGGGCAAAGGGAAGGAGAAAGAAACCAAAGACAAGCTGGTAAATGGACACCAGTTCTCAGCAGGATCTGTCCTGGGGTCGATGCTTTGTGAGATCTGCGGAAAGCCAGCTTCTGGGAAAGACTTCCTCCACTGCACATGTGAGTCAGTTTGAGTTAAGAATGTTTGCATCATTTAAGTTAAACTTAATTATTTTATTGTAGCGTTTGTGGTGAGTCATTCTGTCTGTTTATTTGTCTGTTTATTTTGTACCCGTATTGTTTTGTTGAATTTGTTTTGATTACTTTTTCTCTTTCCTCTAGACTGTGCACTGAGTGTCCATAAGGGCTGTAAAGACTCGACTACGCCATGCCAGAAGGTGGATTGTGCTTGTGTTTGCACAAGACTTACATATCACCTTACTTTAATAATTAAACTCATAGACACGTATACCTGTTTAGTCAGACCTAGTCATTATTAAATGGATAGTTCATCCAAAAATGAAACTTCTGTCATCATTTATTTACTCTCTAGTTGTTCCAAACCTGTATACATTTATTTGTTTGGTTGAACACGGATAAAGTTCTTGGAGTACCATAGTGGGAAAAATTCAACGGTAGTCAAAGTGCCCCAGAACTGTTTACTGTCCTACATTCTTCAAAATATATTTTTTGGGGTTCAACAGAACAAAAACTTTATAAAGTAATTTTTCCTACTATGGTAGTCAATGCGGTCCAATAACTGTTTGGTTACAAGCGTTGTCCAAATCTTTTACTGTGTTCATTAGAACAAAGAAATATATACAGATTTGGAACAACTCAAAGGTGAGAAAATTGTGACATAGTTTGTATTTTTGGGTGACCTATCAACAAAAGTGTTCATCACTGTTTATCAATAATAATAATTCCTTTTACAGAAACCACATGACAAATATTCAGTAATGGCAGTGAAGAGTAGGACAGCCTCTCTTCCTCAAAGTGAGTTGTACCTGATTTATCAAACATTAGTACATAAATACTAGAAGGAACCTCAATAAGCTTAACCTGGCTGTGAGCCCAAGATTATTACTCACTATGATATTGCTACCAATCATTATGACATCATCACATTGTGACGTCACTGGCGGTTATTACGAAATCATCCTGTAATGCTGGATTCACATTATGACAACATTACTCATTATTACATACACACATCCTATTATGAAATAACCATTGGGAAGCATTATGTCATCACATATTCTAACATTATTGCTTATTGTGACATGACTGTCAATCGTTGTGGTGTAATTTTATGACATCATTACTGCCACCGGTGATGATGTCACAAGTGATAAGAGACTCAAATGATTAAAGTAGTATCAATATGAAATACAAAACAATCCACAATTAGCATTAAAAAAGAGTCTGTTGTGTGTAAATGTATATATTTAGTGTTCCAATGCTTTTTAATCTAAGACTAAAGCTATAGGAATCTTGAATCATACAGTACAGTGTCAATAATGTTGCCTCCTAAGTAGATTGCTCTGCACTTTATATTTGATCTCATCTTTATTTTCCCTCTCTGTCACATGTAGATTTCACAGTGCGTGAAAATTCCTCTTCAACCTCTCAGGTGTCCCCATCTGCCTCTCTTCCTGTGATGACATCCCGAGCCTCCAACCCTCTTCCCTGTCCTCTGTCCAGAAGTGTGCCTGCAGTCACTGAAAGGTGCAACACTCGTTTTGAGCATTTACACCAACAACTAGCTATAAACATTATACATAACAATATGCTGTCATTGTAAATGACATTTTCTCAAAATGGTCTCAATATGCTATAAATACACTATAGTTTTACTATAAAGTTTGATAGTAAAAATATAGAATTGGATGTAGACTTAACAAGTATTTATAAGGATAAGTATACAAATAGACCCGCAAAAGCTTCCATAGTTTTCTTAAAATAGGTGAGATCTTGGTGTTTTACATTTTTTTTTTTTGACATTTTATCACCAGGCTTAGTGAGAGCCCAGATGCGGATAGTGACTCCTCCCCGTGGCGAAACAACATCCAATCGGAGGATCTCCTTCAAACGTTGGAGTCTTCAACATCTACAGATTCATCTCTCATTGAAGGTATAATCTCCTCTGTCTTAAACATTTGATAGTCCAACTTATAATTACTTTATAGTACTCTATAATTATATAACAAGGAACTCTGAAGTAACCCTGATGTGTGTCCCGCCTCTCCATACAGACTCTGTTGACTCTCCGCTGCAGACAGAGCTAATGATGAACGCTGTGGATTTGGAGGCGGAGTCATGGAGCCTTTCGGTGGAGCCTCAGTTCTGTAGGATGCAAGAAAAACGCATCATCAAGAGACAGGATGTCATTTACGGTCAGATGAAAACGGTTTTAGTATGAATAAAAATGTTGCACGAAAACGTTTCTGCAAGCTGTCAGTTCATCCTTCACTATTTGAAAGTATTCTTGTTGTTTTTCAGAGTTCATGCAGACGGAACTCCATCACGTTCAGACCCTCATGATAATGGCGGAGGTCTTCAGGCAGGGAATGCGGGAAGAAGTCGGACTGGATGCGGACACTGTTAATCGGATTTTTCCGTGTTTGGATGAGTTACTCCTGCTGCACCGTGACTTCCTGTCGGCCTTGAGGGAACGGCGGCAGAGCTGTGTCCAGCCCAACAGCAACAAGAACTACCTCATTCACCGTGTGGGGGATATTTTTCTGCAACAGGTATTGTATATGAGATATTGCAGTCTGAAGTATTTGTGATCAAAGCCCAAAATTAAAATGATCAACTATATTGGCATCAAATTATATTCAAACTAAATAATGCGCTTTGTATTTTGTGACCATCACAGTTCTCCAAGGAGAATGCAGAAAAGATGAAACAGGTGTATGGCGACTTTTGCAGTCACCACACAGAAGCGGTCAGTTTCTTTAAAGAGCTTCAGCAACAGAACAAGAGATTCCAGCTGTTCATCAAAGTAAGAGTCTGATCACACAATGAATCCTCGGCACTGGATTTCAGAAGTTAATCAATGTGATCTTTTTGCTTCTGTAGCAACAGAGTAGCAACTCATTAGTAAGGAGACGAGAGATCCCCGGATGCATTTTGCTAGTGACGCAGCGAATCACAAAGTACCCTGTCCTCCTGGAGAGAATACTGCAGTACACAGAGGGTATTTTCCTTTCACTACCCACACTACCCAAATACACCAACATATATCAAGTTGCATAAATACAGTACACATGAATCTCTCTCTCTTTCTCTCGGTCAGAGGAAGAAGAAGAAGAACATGCTGACCTGTCTCGTGCACTAGTCCTGATCCGAGAGCTGATATCAGCTGTGGATCAGAGTGTGAGTCAGTTTGAGCAAAACCAGAGACTTAGCGAAGTGTTGGGTCGTATGGAGAATAAATGCTCGGCCAAGCTGAAGAGCGGAAACCCCTTCCGCAAGCAGGACATCACAAGCGGAAGGGCTTTGCTGCACCAGGGCCCTCTGCTCTGGAAGACGGCCACAGGAAGGTTAAAAGGTCAGCACGCTGAAGGATTCAGTTAAACACACTGTGAACACTCTCACACAGCATGACGGTTTTTGATCTACTTACAAACTGTTCAAATCCACCATAGGTTGTCTACTGGAAATACATAATTAATTTGAAATAAATTAAACCTTTTTATGTATGTAAATACGTAAGCCATAATGTTTTCCTTTTATTTTAGAAAACAAGATTTTTTTAATGTCCACTTGAGGGACAGTGCAGTGGTTGATGTGCAGCTATGCCATGAAAAAGAATAAGAAATGGCTTTTTGAATAGCTCTCCACTGTAGTGACTTGTATGAAAGGGTTAAAGAGATAGTTCACCCAGTTCTTACCGTTAAGTTGTTCCACACCTGTATAAATGTATTTGTTCTTTTGAACACAAAGAAAGATATTTGGAGAAATGTTAGGAATTTTCAGTTCTAGGACATCATTTTTAACATAGCAGAATTTTTTCTTTTTGATGTTCCTTATGAACAAAAAATAACATATTTAGGAAATTAGAATATACAAGAATTTAGGAAAGCAAACAGTTCTGGGTCACCTTTAACTACCATTGTAATTTTTCCTACTATGGTTTTCAATGATGTGCCAGAAGTGACAATTGCTAACATTCTTCCAAATATCTTCCTTTGTTTTCACCAGAACAAAGTCATTTATTTACATTTTTAGATTTAGTCATTTTGCAGACGCTTTTATCCAAAGCGACTTACATAGAGTTCAGGGAGCAATAAGCGATATGTCATACAGCAATAATACATAAGGTGCTGATACAAAGTTTTTTTTTTTTTAATTAAAGTAATTTATACAGGTTTGGAACAACCCGAGGGCGAGTAAATGATGACAGAATTGAACTAATCCTTTGAATAAACAATGCTGTACTTTTAACGGATTAATTCAGTTATATTTTTTATTTAAAACTGCAACATAGTTGATTACAGACACTGCAAATATGTCAATGTATCTTTTAATCTTATATTATAACATTTATATGTGTTATCACATGAAAAGCCAGTAATTTTAATAACACAAAAATGACAGAAATACAGAAATCTTATCAAGCAAAAGTTGCATTTGGAGTTTGATGACTTAAGATCCCAGTTTCACAAAATGTATGTTAAATAAACATTTTGCCCTTTTTTTTGGTGTACCGAACAATACTGTAAATCACTTTAATCTGGCCAAGCAGAGAAAATATCTTAAGACATAGTGGGACTATAAGTTCTCATTTAGATACCTTGTTTATGGATTTAATTCCTTAATTCATTGCTTCCACTTGTCCACAGATGTGCTTGCACTTTTGCTCTCCGATTCATTGGTGTTCCTTCAGGAAAAAGATCAGAAGTACATCTTTGCTGCTGTGGTTGGTTTCAATAATTACTACACTATAATAATTACCATACTATTTCAACTTCACAAATTTGATGTAAGTGTGTTTAAGTGTTAAATCCTGAAACTGATCTTCCTACGATTGTGTCTCAGGACCAGAAGCCTCCAGTGATCTCCCTGCAGAAGCTGATCGTGCGAGAGGTGGCCAACGAAGAGAGAGGCATGTTTCTGATCAGCGCCTCTTCGGCTGGGCCTGAGATGTATGAGGTGCACGCTGCCTCTAAAGATGAGCGCAACACCTGGATGAGACACATCAGGGAAGCTGTGGAGAAGTATGTACTGAGTGAACATGTATTTATAAAAGTACTGTAGGGCCTTGCTGGTTTCTAAATGAAATGCGTGTTTAAACAACATGGAGTGATGCATATACTATAGCCATTTTAAATATTCTTAATTGATTTCATTTTTAGTGTGTGATTGTAGTAATAAGCCTTGTGTTTGTCTTTCTAAGCTGCCCTGAAGAGGAGGATGAAACCACAAGCGAGTCCGAAGAGGAAAGAAGAGTTGCTGAAGCAAAAGTCCAAAAAATCCACAGGCTGCAAGGTGATACAGCAAATCTTTCGGAAGTAGCCTGTAGTGTATACATCACATGTTTCAAATCTGGTAAAAACATGCGCATCCAATGTGAAGACCAGCAGATGTTGCTGCTGACATTAAAGTCATAACCTCTTCTATTGTATATTTCCAATGTGTCCTTCAACAAGGATTTCTATTTACGCGAGCAAAAGAAGACTCTTCTCTTTAAACATAACCTTTATTTTCAGAGTCTCTGTGTGGCCACGATCAGTTGATCTGCGCCAATCTGGAGGAGAAACTGCACATCTACGCCAAGCTGTCGGTCATGGTTGGCCAACGTGAAGCAGGACCAGACCCCCGGCTGCTGGTACGGCCCAGTACTGAAGATATTCCCCAGGCTGCAGTGCTGCTCAACGCTGCTCTTAAAGAGGGTGAGAATCAGCTGTGCAGGCTGCGACAGACAGCTAAAAACAGATTACATGTGCTTGCATTTCTTAATTAAAATTAAGATGAATCATGAATAGATGATTGAATAATTGATGTTGTATAATGGTTTTTAAATTATGTTGCACACAGCTGCATTTATAGTAATCTTTGCCATCATCTTTGCTATTTTTCTCTTTATATATTAGCGGAGAACTTGAAAGCAGCTCTCTCCTTCTACTGCGCTTCTCTTCCTAGTCTGTCTGATACAGAGGAGCAGATCCAACATGAACCCTGCACCTCCTCCTCATCTCTTGAGGTCCAGAGCCCTCTGACTGACACCTCACATTGTGAAGAGGAGGAGTTCAGAGGAGAGGAAGGTTTGGAAGCGCAAGACCTTAATCTCAGCACAGCCGCACAATTACAGGTAATTGAGTCCTGAATCCTGGTTTTTACAAGCTGAAAAACACTGAAACATCAATTATTACGGTAATTTAAAAGCAAGGTTATGAATAAACATATAGTTGTATGAGTAAGAAATATTGAATGTTTTCAGTATCGGTGTTTTAAATTGCAGCCTTAATACCAAAGGCCAACGTTCAGCGTGAGTAATACAGTCTCCTATCACCACATGAATAATTCACAGTCTTTTTCCACTATCACATCTCATCCTTTATGTTAGTAAGTATTAATGAGCTTGAAATATGAGGAGTCCATTTCACCTTCTCGGGGGTCCCGTTTCATTAAAAATAAAAGCAAAGAATTAGGACTTCATTTTCTTGAATGTATTTTCTGCTGTCGCTGGCGGCGTGCTGTACAGTACGTCATGCTAATAAAGGGTTTATGTGCTGCTGACATGGGCACAAGCTCATAAAAAGAGATGATCAATATTTAACGGTAACGATCCCTTGTTTTTGTTTTCTTATTTTATTTAAAATTACCTTCCTGCTGAATTTCAAACATTTCAGATTTAGCTTTATAATATATACATTTATAGTTATTATAGTATTTGTGTGTAATTTTGCCTCAACATGCTAATTTTGCCAAATGTAACCTGTTGCTAATAGCCAATTACTCAGAACTATAATAAATAAAGGTAGTCACGTGTCCACCAGATGGCGCTGTAATAACATAGACTTGATATAAATCTTATCTTTAGAGGGCAGACTTGTTAATGAGGATTTTGAAACAAAAGATTGTCTCTTCCCATTGACGCTTCGACACTACTTCAAGACCACTAACATCCCAAATTGCATTAATTTATATCGATTCTGTATTCTGATCTCTTTTCAGTTCAGGCCAATGTTTGACGGTCCCAGGAAACTGACCAACATATATAATACAGAGAACACAGGGATATAAAGCATATCATTATAACTAGTGTACAGGAGTTTTTATGGTTATGGCATCATATTTTGGGAGATAATCAATATGCATGTCTTAATGTGCTGTAAACACAACGTATGCACTTATAAAGTGCAAGAGGAAGCAGATGCCAGCCAAGAATGTAGATTTAATATATTGAACAGTTTGATAATGGAGAACACACTGTGTAAGAGTCAACATCATATTGAATTTTGATGCTTTCGTTTTGCTCAGAGTTGTTTTGTCGTTGTGTTGTTTATGATGTGTTTGTCTGCTCAATACAGGTGAGTCAGAGCGTCCAGAGTTTGACTCAGCTGCTGTACAGTCTACAGGTGAGCTCACTCCTGTCACACACTCGAACACTATCTTAAAGAATAATTACAGTGGACAGAACTCCGTCTGCTTATGTCAGACAGGCACACACTGTGCGGGCACGCAACATGACTCACTCCTAATAGCTCTGTCCAAGCCTTAAGTGTCACATTGACTAAATCAGGAATGCGGTCTTCTGTCTTATATAATGCGCAGGTGGTTTGCTGTATGATCGGATTATAATGCCGGTGTTAGAATGTAGACATAAATGTCACACCTCCAAAAGGCTCTTTGCCACTTTTTTTTAAACGCTGTTTAAAAAACATCAGTGGTATTTGCAAGCTATTACCGAGAGTATTGACAGAGGGGTTGTTTTTCAGGTGCTTATTATTATTTTTTTGAGAGGCAGACATAGTTTATTATGACACTTTAGATGTAAAAATACAAAATGAGAAGTGTAAATTGGGGTATTTATACATGTCAAGAGCCAAAAATAAAGTAAACATGTATCATAGAGCTATGGCAAGTTTTTTTACGATATATGTTGATATGTTTAATCTTATTGGTTGAGTTGTGACCTGTATATATACAGCTGCAGAAAAAATGAAGAGACCATTGCAATTTTCATTTCAAATCTGCATTTCTAGATGTAATGTGGTCTTTTCAGTCCTGTGTTTATTGAATTTTACTAAAATCAAAACTCAGAAATGATACCGTCATCCAACATCGTGAAGGAAAACAGTGATAAAAATCCACGTCATCACACTTTCCTAAATACAGGTAGAAATATTACTTTTGTATTATTTAAAAGTTAATATGAACTTTTTTACCTTTTTTTCCAGTGTTCATTTTAGGCAAATAAATGCAAGAAAAATATTTGTATTCGAAATTGGGTAGAAATGGTTATAGTAGTTCACAGAATGAAACAAAAATTATAATTTTAGCTAAACACATACGTACATATTTTCAAATTTAGAATCAGAAAAACGACTCTGAAATGGTCTCTTAGTTATTTCCGTGGCTGTATAATGTTTATTCTTTTTTTGTTTTGTGCTACTGGTTGGAGAAATTGTCTCTTGGGGTTTAACCTCTGTATCTTTTATTTTACGTCAAAATCAGTTAGATTTTTCATTGTTAGACCTATAGAATTTTTATTAATTTACATTTACATAAACATGTTTTAGAAGTAAATGTTATCAGATTTTTGGTTTTCATTTTTTCTTTATAATTTTGTGACAAAATGCAATGACATCGGGTTATGATATGATATTGACATTTCAAATGAGCGTTTAGTATTGAAACTGGAGGCGAGCATATTGTATTGAATCGAGCCAAGTGTAACGTATTGAACTGTGAGTCGAGTATATCGTAACAATTTGTCAGTTTTGTCTAGCGTATCGAATCATGAGTCTAGTGTATTGTATCTATTTGTCAGCTTTGTCTTGTGTATCGAATTGAGAGTCAAGTGTATCGTATCGAATCATGAGCCGAGCGTATCGTATTGAACTGCCAGTCGAGTGTATCGAATCCGGGCCGAGTGTAATCGCATCGAACTGTGAGCTTTGTCTAGTGTATTGAATCACAACCTGTGTGAATTATTACACCACTACTAAATTATAGGCAAAAAGTTAACCACATTCCACAGTATTAACTGAGCCATTGTTTATAGTGATAAAAAACTCACATTTGATCTTCTTTACTGTTAACAGGCTGCGGTCACTATCCAAGACAGTAGCTATGAAGTCCAAAGGCTCCTCCTCCTTCTGTTATCAAGCCCGTCCCCTCATCCCCATTCCCGGCCGATCCCCATCACTCGCAGCAACCATGCCCTTCAGGAGCAGGAGCGGCAGAGGGAGGCAGACCGTCGGCGGGAAGAGCTGGCAGACGCGGTCCGTCTCCGGAGCGCCATGGTGCGGGAACGCCAGCAGTGGGAGCGGGAGTGCCAGGTGCGACAGGTTCAACAGAGAGAGACGGAGTTGGCGTTGGAAGGAAGAGAACTTTTGTGCCACCTAGAGGAGCGGAGGCTACAGAGCGAGCGACATGAACTCCAGGAGCAGCTGCACGAGTACCAGCAGAGCCTGGAGAGGCTGAGAGAAGGACAGAGGAGCGTTGAGAAGGAGAAAGAAAAACTGGACACTCAACGCAGGCTGCTTGACAGTTTAAAGCACGAATCACAGCAGAATCTGGTCATACCGCTCGATGGACAGCAGTCACAGGTTTGTCTATTGTGTGTGGGGGGGGGAGTATGGTCTGTGAGGTTATTTCCTGGCGAGGTTGACGGGGTAAAAACTGGGGTCACATAACCCATAGCAATCTTAAAAAAAGAGGATTTGTTTTAATATTTTATTAATAAATCCCATATCACCCCCAACAGACCGCCACGTTCACATACACTATGAGTGTGTATTCTGAGTTTGGGCATTACCTGTGAGGGGATGTGGGTGCCTTTCTTGCTTTTGATGTTTGTGCATATGCTTGTATGTGTATCTCGTCTGTTTGTGTATGTTTAACATTTTCCTCAAAGCTTTGGCTGCAGGCAGATCATAAAAGCACAGTATGTGGCTGGGGACACAGCTTTCTTCTAAACGCTGATCTATCTCCTCGCTCCTCTGCTCTTTCCTCATCACTTCTTTACTCTGTTGCCAAAACACCCAGGTAGTAATGTCATAGGAAAGATTTCCCAAATCCTCTTCTCTTCTGGCTTTGAAGATGGAAAAAAACTGTCAGTTATGAATTCAGGGCAACGATATATTATTATTTTTTCCTCTTAGCTCCTTTTTTATTATTTTCTAGTGTCATTTTTTACTTCTTTCTTTTTCTGGTTTCTTACTTAAACAATAACATATGAGCAAAAGAGTGTAATATATATTTAAGTTTTGTGTCCAACATTGAAAATAAGCCTTAAAGAAGCAAAAGCAGAACATAGACGGTTTCAGCGGCAACAACAAACAAAAATTATGTTGCCCAAACTTCCAGTGGAAAGAATCAATAACCGTTTTAATGTAATACAATGAAATATTTTTAATATAAGTTAATTCTTATAAAACAAATAATTTTTTATATCATAGCCAAACAAAGACACAGATAAAAAAACTCAAAGTCCACTTCTGGCCACTCTCTTACGTCCGATGAAACATAGTCTCACAAAGTAACGTGCAGATTGACATCTTATCTGAAACCTAGCTAAAAAATAAAATAAAAATGTGGAGAGATACAAAATAAAGAACAATTTTAATATTAAAAGCACTCCTCTTGTTTATTCAAATCAATGGACCAGAACTTGCTGTTGTATATTCTTCAATAAGTTTCTCAGATGTATTCTTGTTTCTTCTTTCTATGTTCTCTCTCTTCCCACATGTTCTTCTTTCTGTGTATGTTCTCTCTTTCACTGTCATTCGGTTAACATTTTTGTAGGATAGTTGGATTAAGTCCCATGGCCAGTTCTCTCAACACGCCCTTACAAATAAATACTAATACGGCAGAACCCCAAACACAACTGAGTTTTTTCAGGTCCAACGCTAATGTTGAATTTCAGGCTCAGTCAAATCAGGTGTGGCAAGCCACTGAGGAAGAAAATATTTCTTTCTTTGGCTTCTTGTATGGATTCAGCTGCGGTCAAATGTCTGTTTCTTTCACACACAGAAACAAAGCCAAGTCTCTGATTCATTACCTGGGATAATGAAAGCAAGACATGGCTCATCGGTCTTGAGCCATGTCACACAGTCTTAGCCTCTGCCACTTGACTGCGTACTAATAAACAAGATAATGATTAATGATAATTGAAAAGGCAAAAGCAAAATAGTTTAACACAACTCTGTGTGCTTCGTCCTGCAGGACAGTGTAGTGATATTTAATTTGCTTTCAAAAGGACTGTTTGAAAATAGCCAGAAAGGCGAAATGGAGGTTAAGGGTGTCCCTCTGTCGGCTGCTTGCTCTGTAGCATTCTTCACTACATTGAAATGTCAATTGAAAGTAAATTATGGGTGAAGTCTTTAACTCCGTTTGACACTGATTCCTTCGCATTCTTATCTCTACATGAATTTAAAACGTACCTGCGAAATCCATTATGTGCACTCACCTCTAATATTTTGAGAAGCTTTTTTTTTGTTTATTGTCAACCAAAAAAGTTACAGATTGCAGCTTTAACATTTGAGTATGACTGTGTCTCAAGGTTTCTAAAACAGCATAGAAACATGGAAAGAGAAGCAGCAGGGTATTGTGTTAAAAAATCGTTTTATAGTTTGATTTATAGAGCACATTACAGCGCACAGTCTGTTTATCATTAATGTTTTCAGTTATATTGAATCGCTTGTACAGCTTACAGCAAAGTGAACAAATATAATCAAACACACTCACCTTAAATGACTGATAGTGAAATCTCTCATACTTTTTAAAGTTCAACATTGGTTGTGCACCATTTATTGGCACAAAAAAGAAACATATTGTTCATTGTTAGTTCATGTTAGCAATAACTCAGTATTAACACATACAACCTTAAAGGTGTCATGAATTAAGACATACATTTTTACCCGAGCTTTTGTTACATAAGACGTAATTGTATTCAAGCTTACATCCTGTAAGTGTCAGAACTGAAAATGTCCTTGTTACTGAAATTACAACTTTTATTGACACCAGGCCCAGCGAACGGCAGGTCCTGGAATGCACCTATAGGTTGAACACTGCCTCCACTGAAGAATATCAACAACTACTTTTTTAGCCCCGCCCACTGGTATGCGCTTGACAGTACTGTAACACAAATTGCTCGGAACCACATAGAGCGAGCATGCATTAAACATGCCGTTAAAAAGTCTGCAATGCCCATTTAAACCGAGCGTTTGTCGAGCCTACAACATAATAATTTTGAATGTAAAAACCATGCGAACGGCATAAGTAGACCTCATACAACACTATAAAACAATAGAAAAGCCCAGTTCATGACACCTTTAATGAAAAGTGTTAGCATTATTTTCGAGTTTTACTGCTGTGAAAAATGTCTGTCTGAATACTAGAACAGTCATATATTTAATAACACATCTCATTCAATATCAGGGTGTTGCTAGCCGATGTAGTTTGTAGTTAATTACAAGCCATCGTGCAATAGCTGCTTACCCGATACAGCAGAATGATCAGGTTAAAATCTCTGTTCATTTAGCAAACTGCTTATATGCTTGCTGAACAGATTACCACATCAACACTCCAGCTGTTACATGTGTTACGATTCTGCCGACCATTTATTTCAATCGCTCTTTCCCTTATTATTATTTCGCTTATTCCTCATATGGATAACATATGGATTATGTCTAAAATAGCCGTCTGTATTCACCCTCTAAGTTTCTGATCCAAACTGATCGAACTCGCAGATTCTTAGGATGAGAAAAGGGTGGAGTAGATGACTGATGCCAAAAAAACACACTCAATTTTTCTATTCTGTTCTATAAAGTTGTACATTATTAAAAATCTGTTTCATATTTTGGATCACAAAACCATTTAATGTAGTTATAAACTCTAGTCAAAAAATACAAATGAAGTCATGGAATAGAAAAGCCATTGAGTGACAGCACCAGATGATCTCATATGGAGGTGATAAAAAAATAATATTACAGCTAATGGTAAGCTTGAGATGAAAAAGCGCGACTGACATGTTATTCAGATGTCAATCCGCTCAATAAGTTGCGTTGTGTACTGTAGATATCATAGGGTTTGATATGTGAGTGATACAGGTCCCTTTTCCATATTACAGGACGCTGGTCACCTGGGTGGCGAGGACGAGCATGGTTCAATTTTTGTGAACGAGGCAGCGTTTATGTCTCCCTCTTCAAACAACAGACACGTCCACCTTCATCATTCACACCATCATGATCAGACGACCCATCCTCATTCAGTATCCTTAGGATTATCAGACTCTCCCAGTGCTCAGAACAGTCTCAATTCACTCCTGGCCCGATCGAATCACAGACGCAGCTCTGTTGGCGTGTCAGAAGAGAGCTGGACAGGAGGCATATTGAACTCTGGCCCGCTGAGAAGTCAAGGAACAGAGAGTCCAAACAATGGTAATATTTTTATCTAAGATACATGTGCTTAAAGGAGTTGTGTTGACATCATGGCAGTCCTTTCTTTACTTCATTTGCTTCCTTAAATAGTTGATGATATGATGCTGATCACCTAATAATTAATTTGTTGATGATGCGTCATACAAAAGCCATAGTTTTAACTTGCTAATGCCATTATAAAAATGTAATAAGCAGTCACCCAAGATTACATTTTCCCATCAGGTTGAGAGTCTGATTATAGGGGATGTTTACAAGATAAAACGTGATCTCCATTTTTTATTAGGCTACTGATATGACTGGATTTATCTAAAAGTGCCATTTGTTTGCTTCAAGAGTGAAACCTTTTTAATAAGGGAATAATTATCGAGTGCACCTTGTACCCGATTGCAAAAAAACATGATTTGATTTCATCGGATCGACTTCTCTTCTCTAGCAAATCATCACTAAAATCTCGTCAGCGAGGGTCGATATTCTCTCTTTGAGTTGTTAATCTGTGTTTAATAACGCAGACGCAGACACACTCGGGCACAGACGCAGATCTTCCTCCATAATCAATTGCACCTCTGTCTATTTGCAGTCGAGATGACAGTGGCATGTGCTTTGAGGGCCAGCAGCTGCGGGAGACTGATTGGAACATCGATCTCAAAAATCTTTACCAAACTCATTACAGAGTGACCTGTCATCTAACAAAAGAGAGAGACAGAAATTTATTAATCAGATTTTTCCACATGAGCCATTAAAATTGTCCGTTTAACATTATGAATTGTTGCTCCCTTTCAAATACTTCATCTCTTTAATATGTAATGGTGAATACTTATTGAATGGAGAGATGTTTTGCACTAAAGCGAAGTCTTTAGGCGGTAAAGGTTGCATCCGCTCTGCGCATTGATCGTCTCAATTATCCTTTCTTGTTACTAACAGACCTTTGTGCAGGACTGGTTGTGTTAAGATTATAGCCCCATTTCTCTTTCATCATCGGTTGGGAATTATTAAACCTGATACCCTCAATGCACATTTGAAACTTTTAATGTAATGTTTAACAAGAAGTTGCTAGAAGGTGTGTTGTTTGCCAAACAACTGATTATAGCCACTGATGATAAAGGCTTTTGTTGTGTACCAAATGACATGCTATATATTATGCAATTCACATTAAGTGTATGATTTCCGAAAAGTAGTGTCGTCTCAAATGCAACGCTACTAACTGGAAGCACTTCCCCAGATGGGTCAAATGCAACCTAAATAAATAAAATTACAGTTAAATTGTACTTTTGATTTAATTGGTACCTATTTTGCCCAACATGCCCTCAGTCACCATCAGACTGAAGCGCAATGGCCTCTGCAGGTGAACTTTACTCACAGTGTCTCTCTTCCGCTATATGTACAGAAATCTGTGACCGTTTTTTTGCTAAAGAAACTGATAAAAATATTGATAAACCGGCATGATTAATTTATTACATTTCTATACCGCTTATCTGGGTACTCAACAGGGGGGACCTCCTCAAGGGGGGACCTCCTCAACAACCACAAATGTGCAGCATCCACCTGGATGATGCGAAGGCAGCCATATTGCACCAGAACGCCCACCACGCTTTTTTACAGTAGTGTCCCCATCACTTAACTTGGGCATTAGGACCCCCACAAACCACAGGGTGAGCATCCCCGCTGGCCTCACTAACAACTCTTCCAGCAGCAACCTAGTTTTTCCCAGGAGGTCTCCCATTCAGGTACTGACCAGGCTAAACCCTGCTAGCTCCAGTGGGCAACCAGTCTTGGGCTTCAGGGGAATATGGCTGCCTGCCATATAGGCTAACTGTGTTAGCTCATTAGCTCAAATATACAGTAACACTACAGCATGAATGAAAGTTGTGAAATAGGGGGATGGTGTTGGCTCCATTGAGAATAATCATTCATTGTGTCGGTAATTGAAGAATTGAATTCACAGCATCATATGAAAGTCAAAATCACGTGATAGCTCACACCTCTACAACACAAATTTGTGACTGCAGATCTATTTTTAACTTCAGTGTTACTTTTGTTGAATGAATGCTTGTGTGGTTTCATGTTTTTTTTAACCGAAAGCTATACTTAAAATTAGTTTTAGGAAGACAGATACTAAAATTAAACAACGTTTGTAACTTCTGTTTTATTTTTAAAGGTTAGAATCAGGTGTTGGAAACCAGCATAGAAACCACTGTAGAAGAAAACACATCTGTGTAATTGTAAATTTTACATTTTATTGTTCAAACTATCCTAACTCCAGTTTAATCATCCAGTATATGAGTTAAGCAAAAACATTTACTAAGCTTTGAATTGTGGCTGTATAATATAATAAATATATAACTGCCTTCAATATTATCATTACAGATCTGGGTCAGCTCAGTCACGGCATAGAATCTTGGTGTGCGGGAGTCTCAGGGACAGGGCTTTATCAAGATGACGATCTCCTCGTGAACCAGCCCTTTGATACCATGGAGACAGAGAACAGAGATGCTGATGGAGAGGAGAATATTGTGTATCTTTGAAACGAACAAGCTTGAGTTGGTTTCGAAACTAGGACTTGAATTTGCATTTTAAGATTTGAACCAGAACTTCTTTGACATTCTCTGGACTTTATCGCACTTATGTCTGTGTGAGACATAGGGTACCCACTGTCGAGACATAGGATACTCACTGTCTGAGTGTCTGTAGTTTGCTATATAGCCTGGAGGCTACAATGAGGTCAGGCACTTTCAGGACAGTCTTAGTCACACACAAAAACCCCAATCCCACCAAGATAACTGTGCAATGTAATTTTTGTTCCTTGTCTGTTAACAGTAACTGGACAATAAATTACTGAGTCTTTCTTTCAGCAGATAAACAATAACTACAAAAAGCATTCCAGACTCAGTGTAGGTTGTTATTCTTGGATGGTAGCACATGGAATCACACTGTCACCCCTTTCCAATTCAATGTCACACACATTTGGAAACTAGTTTAACAAGTTTATATGAAGAATATGTCAAATGTGTTCTGCCATATTC
This sequence comes from Triplophysa tibetana, assembly GCA_008369825.1. NCBI lineage: Eukaryota > Metazoa > Chordata > Actinopteri > Cypriniformes > Nemacheilidae > Triplophysa > Triplophysa tibetana. Next base: position 25,067,465 of record CM017901.1, on the reverse strand, counting down.
CTCTAGAATAGAAGTTCAGTGATCATCATGCAGGTGTAGAACACATTGCCTGTTTGTCAGAGATATACAGTAGTGATCTATATTCATATTTGCATATCCAGTCATATTCTGGAAGGTCTCCTCAGCACACAAGCATTCTCTAAATACATCTCTAACCACATCTAAACTGAACTCTGAATATATTGCCATATTCGCCTTAAGGCTTTTTTGCATTTTGCAAGTGTCAGTTACGTTACACACAGGTGCCGTTTCATTGTTTTATGTGGATCAAGACTGTCATTATTTTTGGTTATGGATATATCTTGCAAAAGCATAAATGTAACTCGCACTTCAAAGGCCCTATTCAATTCAAGCCGTGAGTGTCATAAGAAAACTATTATCACAGACAAGTACTGGGGTTTAACATGCACTTGAATAAAACTAATAAGAATTATATGTCTATTTTGTTTTTTTAAATGATATAATTGTACTGAAAATATACAGCTTTTTCACTGCGCATGAAAACTTGCTATATTTTGTGTTGTTTCTTCCAAAGCATAGAGTTTATTTATTGCTTATACTTTAAAGAACAAGTTTTTTGTACATAGAGCATGTTTTGTATAATTGTTGTATGTAGTTTGACTGTTGTATCAAAGGTTAAATGTAGTAAATATGTTCTTGCGTTCATTTAAAGATTTTTCTTGTTTCTTCATATCGCCGGTGTCCTTCAGAAACCTTCATATACTATACCTTTTACGTGTTTAAAATACTATGTTGTCAAAGTTGAAGAGCACTTTTTATTGGTTAGATATTTGCAAAACCCAGAGACAAACATAAATGGTGATATGTTTATTTTATAAGCACCATGTTATCTGATGATAGAACACAGCTTGCTGTCTATGAAAGAGAATTGCTTGGAACATATGAAAGACTATATGAAACCTAGTTTACTTTTGTATTGTTTAATGATATTCAATAAGAAAAATATGTACTGTAAGGCAGTAATTTTTTCAGTACAGTGGTTTAAGAGACGTGGTCTCTGTATGACAGGTGGTTGAAAAAGTAAAAAGTGGGTTAACGCCTGAATTTACAGAGGTGACGATTTAACATTCTGGCAAAAGGTTATTGGGACATTTTTTACCTTTAAAATAATGATATGTGCTGATGGATCGTAAAAACAGGATATGTATTTGGAAAAAGGGTAAATAATTTCTATATATATATTAACTTGAAGATGTAGATACATTTTCGTGCTTCTGACTCTGTTCTAGTCTGATCTTTCAGGCATATAAAACTCGTTTTAGTTACACTGCCGAGAAACTTCATTACTCTATTACGTTTGTGTAATATGACAGCCAGCAATTTTTAAGGCTGTCTGCATGTTATACAAAGATGACAAACGAGTTAAAGAATTGAAGGAGGCAGGTAAAAAGAATAGCAAACAAAGATTCTCATGAGAACAATTCTCAGAGTGCAACCCCACTGATAAAGAGTTAAGAAAGTCTACTGTATATCAGAGTATTCACAAAGTTAAATTGTTTTATATTTCGCAGCAGTAATGGGTATTTATCTAAGAGAAGATAAATAATGGGGAAGGGACTGATCATATTTCCAAACCGCAGCTCTAGAACTAACTGTCAGCTTTATAATCCACAGGAGTCTTACAACAGTCTGTCAAAGTCAGAACACATTCATCAAAGTAATGACACCCACACTGGAAGACAAAATGTTACACAGATGACAAATGAATTTCTTTTGAAAAGTAAAGTTTTAAACTTTGATGTGAAGTGTAAATTGACATTTAACTGTTGAAAATTAAGTTTAAAGCACATAGTTTTCGCAGCAGCGAAATATTTTCAGAATCTCTAAAGCATCTCTCTCTCTCTCTCATTATTCCGAGACTTCTAAAGGTTATGTGCACACAGCTAGGGACTGACAAGTCGATATATACCACAGCTGAGTAATGCGTCTGTGGACGAGGATGGTAGTCACCCGTGCTAAACGCCTCCCAGTGGCACAATAATGACTTTAGAGGGAGTTCCAGTGTAAACCTGTCACACCCGCAAATAAATAACAGTCATTAACTAGCATCCCACCTATGGCACTTTTACGAAACAAACTCTTTCCCTCTGCATATTCAACATATTAGCGTGACGGGTGTGGTACTTCATCTCCTCTGCGCTGCACGAGGAACAAACATAATGAATGTGAAAAATAGCTAGGTGGCCGAAGTTCTGTCTTTTATTGGGGTTTACATTTGGAGGCAGAAGGAAATTTTATTAGACAGCGGACAACATAAACGCTGCGGGATGCTTTTTTGCAACTCTGATTTGGTGCATTGGCAAGAAAATACATTACCAAAGAAAAAAATATTTTCTCTCAAATATGTTCTTTAAAACCTTGTTGGATATTAGTCTAAGCATTCAAGGGTTTGAATTCTGACAACATTTCTTCTTCAATAAATCAATAAATATTAGAATATTGTATAAATACTAATACGTACTTTTGTTTAAATAGTTAAGATTCACTCTACTAACTAATAGTTTTATGGGCATTATACTGTACTATACTGTACAATACTTTAAAATACGTATTTGGTTTTCTCACCAAACGTTTTTGTGTTGGGTTCATAAAGAAAGGATTTGAGAATCTGTTTTAATATTTTTTTGACACGCAAGAACCCTTACCACCAACTTGCTTATGAATCGGAGCTATGGATTCATTCTTGTCTCATCACACACAGATGCACACACACGCACCTCTATCTTCAGCTACAAAGGCGGGTATCTGTTTACTAAACACACAGTAATAACACGCACACAATCCTGAGCTTTGATGGAGGGCAGAGCCTCGCGGCGAAACCACGCAATCATGTGTTTAGCACTCATTTGCCCTTTCATTTCTTACTAATCCCCCCATTCCTCAGTTCTACCTTCCTCAAGGGCGTCTCAACTGTTTTTCATCACCTGAGACGTGTACGTCCCAATTTGTCCCTCTATAAGACCTCGCACACACGCAAGCACATATGTCATGCCTTAAACCTCATGAGCTCAGCTGATTAGAGGATTGAGGTTTGACTGAGGGATGGTTACTTTTGTCCATTGATGGCGATGGCGCAAGCAGTGTTTTGAAGTCTCAGTAATTTCGCTGCTAAGGTCAAATTCATTCTTGTGATATTTTTGCCATCTTTGCGCAGCTTCCGAGAGGCATCTTTTGCAGCGGTAAAGGAAAACTGTGTTTAGGGATCGGATTTTAACAAAGGCCAGTGAAACACATGTACACACACATGCCTATCTTTGTCCGGAGGGCATGCTGAAGTAGGTATCTTAAATAGTGTTACTTACGTTAAATCCTCCAAATCCCAAAGCCCCTGAGTCAACAAAACACATATTCACAGTATCAGTCTAAAGGCCTGTATTTGTCAAAACTGCAACAGCGACGGTCCTCGAGTACAAACACCTTTGAGTCAGAGACAAGCCTCTATTTTTCACCTGTCAGCGCAAATGCGCAGACTCACACGCAAAGCTGAATTCACTTTTCTTTAAAACGCATCCATGTGTTTATTTAATTCTGAGCAAATGTCAGTCAATAAATAGCAGTGAATTTTAAAAAAGAGAGAGAGAGAGTAGGAGAGAGAGAGAAATGGGACCGTGTAGGCCTACCTGTCAGATAAAAGCTTTAAGTAAGTCTTTAGTGTTGAAGGGTGTGTACAAGCGCTTTGATGTGTTTCCGAATTACTGTCTTTCTCTGACAGCTTAGGAAAGGGATTCTCCCAAGTTGTTTCGTTTATAGATCAACATCAAATTTACCACAAAAATACAAACAGCACGGAAACAATAACCGTAATTTAAAACCCTGCTTATACTAAGACGCCTTTAATTTGACAGACATTACAGTTAATCTCCAAAGATTCCACAAACATTGGTACAAAAATGTAATAATTACAAATATTACATTTTTGTAAATGAAAGAATTGGGGGAATGGTTTCTAAATGATTTTTGAACGGAGAGGCTAAGAGATGACCTATTTTTGTAGGCTAACCCGGAAGTAAGCGCGCACTGGTTCCCTCGGCAGAAAGCCATTTTTATTAATGACTTTTGGAAGATCACAAAAAATAAGATCTGTGATTGTCAAATGTTCATGATGTTTACACGTTTTCTCTATCAAGATAATATTTAACGATTAGCACAGTATTTGCAAGTTTACATTTACATTTAGAAATTTAGCAGACGCTTTTATCCAAAGCGACTTACAAGTGGGGTAGGTAATGGAAGCAATTGGGACGGAATAAGTACAACAAAAGCATAAGTTCAATCAAAAAGAAGACTGGTCTCATATAGCCTAACACAGTATACAGAATCATCATCTCTACCACCAAGCCTCAGACAACTCTTTGAAACTTTATTAAAAATGTGCTCAAATCCTCAGTGAATGAATCCCCTACAATGATTTTAGACATTTGTGCCCCTGTGGCATTATTTGTGAGATTTATATGCGCGTCCCGTCCAAAGGAGGTAGTCGCTTTTAGCAAAGAAACAATAAAGGTTTAAAAACTCTAAAGCGGGTTATTACTGGTATGTTTTACGTCATAGATTAAAACGTGAAAATATTAAGATATATTTAGATTATTTTGTGTGCTACAGACCTAATTTCGGGCAATTTACCAAAACTCATTCATTGGAACCGGAAGTCTTAAAATGCTAACTTGATTCCCGAGGTTTGCTTACTTCATCTCTTGCCACTCAATTCACCAGTTAGACAGGAGCCATTTTTTCCTGGTGTTGCTTACTGCAAACAAGATCCTCAGAAATGAGGGAAATCTGTATACCTCAAACCATGACATGGGGATCACCACCCATGGGGATGGTGGTCTAGTGGGTTAAACCACTGAACTGGTAATCAGAAGGTTGCTGGTTCGATCCCAGCAGCCACCACCAGTGTGTCCTTGAGCAAGACACTTTACTCCATGTTGCTCCAGGGGGATTGTCCCTGTAATAAGTGCACTGTAAGTCGCTTTGGATAAAAGCGTCTGCCAAATGACTAAATGTAAATGCAAACAAATTCTTGACAGTTTTTGAGTCAGAGACATGCTGTGTATTTACCACATCAAGTATAACATAAGCAAACTCCTTTATCCAAAGCAAGAAACAGTCAATTTTACAGTAGCTATATATAGTTGTAGCTTTAGACATCTTCAAATGATCTGAACACAAGTCAAGAACCACCTCAAGTTTTCATTTTTGTTATCTTACATACAGTATTTAATTAAAAATATTTTTTTTTTGCAGCGTTTAAAGTTATTTTGGGCCAGCATTGTTTATGTTTTCTGAAGTGGTCTATACCTAAAAAAATCGCCACAGCCTGTCACTTTCACACTGTATCAGGTAAATATCGAACAGAACCTCGATCAAGACTGTCTTTCATTTTGCCTAATTTTTGTCTGACAATTTTGAAAAAATGCCGACACACATTTGTGAAACTTTTTAAAAGAGACATATCTATATATATTTCTGTCTATTCAAAGGTAAGATGTTTTTTTTAATCATTTAAATCAAATTTTTATAATTTTAAATGTTAATAAATATACCTTATCAATATAAAGTAACAATTTATGGACCAGCAAGGTAATTTAACACGTAAGTTAAATGAACAATCAAATATGTCAAACATGTATGAAAAAATGAATTGACCTGCATTCTAGTGATCATGTCTAATAAGTAGAACTGATGCTTTGTGAAACCAAATAGCAGCTCCAGTTTTGGTGTCTATTTAATTTTGCCCCTCACAAAAGACACACACACACATACATGGTAATTGATAGTGTTTGGCCTTTGCTGCTTGTGTGGATGAATACACACACACACACTCAACCTTTCAACATGTCACAGTGCAGACAATAACAAACACACACACGCACGTGCGAACACACCTGTCGTCACTCTGTGTGTGTCACTAATGGTACTTTCAGTGGGCCGCCGCAACCAGACTCAGCTGTTCATGAGAGAGAAAGAGATAAAGACCCACAGGAGAATTATTGGCTCTCTATGACAACATGTGTGTATGCGTGTTAAGGTACAAGAGCAGTGTGACCTCAGTAAGGTTGTGTAGATTTGAGAGCTTGTCTGTGTGTAGTGGGTCATTCAGAAAGTGTCAGGGGACATTGCATGTGTTCATCTGTGTGTATGAGAGCTTTTACAAAGAGACTTTTTACTAATGTGTGTGTGCGTAGCTGGTAGATAAAGTGTGTGTGTATGTGTGGAGGGGCTTTAATATTACTTTTTGTGTGATGTTTGCTTTCACCAGCGGGGTTGTATTATGAAGCCTGCATGATTGAAGATGAAGGTTCATTCTAGAGTTCAGCTGACTACAGTTATTACCATCTGAGTCCGCCCACCTGCTCCCTCAGCGGTGAGCTTGTGGAGACGGCTTTGTTCCCTAAAGTTACCCCGCCATGTGTGTTCGCGTGTCTGCGTGTTGACATCCATTCTGTATCACACCTATTGTGTTTCAATACGGATCGCATGCGTGTGAGTCTTTCTTTGCGCCTTAAGCTTAATGACAGGTTCCTTTTTTACTCAGGCAGTCACGGGGCAGCCGATAATGGTTGTTCTGATTGGGCTGTCACCAGGACCCGTCGTAACTTATTAGAGATTGCACGGCCTATCTGTCTTCATTAAGAGTAGCAACTCTCTGGCCTGCATCCTCATAAAGATATCCTCATATATCCTGAGGGGTAATGATACCACATTTCATGTTTTACCACCTTGTCCTTGCTTCTGCAATGTGTGCACTTTACTGTTCTTGTGAGGGAATCTAAAAATCTTACTTCAGAAGCTGAGGAAACTAAGTGAAACTTTTCATAGTCATGTTTTCCTCCAAACTTCTCTGTACAGATGGGGACTAGAATGGAACAATATATTGTATAGGCCTATATTTTTTTAATAAATTCAGGTTGGATCCAACGGTGTACCTTATAAACCACGTGTGTCATCATAAGTTTGTGAATAATAGTAACATACCCCCCAAAACCATCACAGACAACATACGTCTTGTATCTACTTGAAACATAAGCTCCTATTGAATTAGCAGTATCCACAAGCCGCTGTATGTTATAAATCAAATCTTTCCTTTAAAACATGTTTTTGGAATAAACACTTTCTCTCAATATTATCTTGCTCTGTTACAGCTGAGGGACTGGTAGCTTTAAACCAAGTGTCAGTTATGAGAACTGTGTGTGACCTCCAAGCAAATGTTTAATATCCTATGAGCCCAGTGATCCACAAAGATTGAAGCTGTAATAAAACATTACACCACCTCATTCACGCATCCCAACAATGTCATCCAGTAGGCCGTTCATCAAATCCTTATGATGAGAACTCTGCAGGAGGAAATGGTCATTGTGTTAAACAATGACGGACGTTTCACACATAGGCCAACTTATATACTAATGCTGAAAAACTGATCAAAGCATTTATGTACAATAAATATACTAGACACGGTATCTTTTTTTCGTATAGCCACTTTTTAGCATTGTGAAAATCACTTTCCAAATAATAACATACAGTTTAAAGGAGCAATGTGGAGATTTTAGCAGCATCTGGTGGTCAGGTTGCGAATTGCATGCCCAATATGTGGATAGAAAAAGCTCATCCTAATGCAATAAAATTGCATTTCTGTCAACAAATCCCCCTAAATATCACACACAGCAGCTACTAAGTATTTTAGTATTGAGGCACTTTCTGAAACTCCCTGACACATCCGATTACGCTTCTTTGGATCAAACTGAGAAGCAGCAAATTCGGGAAAACGTCTCAATTTAATGTCATTGCTGCAAGCAAAAACTACTGAAATATTTATGAGATGTCATTTGTGTCACTACTGTGTTCTCTCATCTAAAGCTGTCGTTGGTCAAGGACATCGCAGTCCTGGAAAAACCACAAGGTATGTGTCCTGTGATTACCAACACTGATCAGATATGCAGTTCAGGCTTGATTCAAGATCGTGCTGAGCGCAGCATCGCTGAAAGCTTCTTAATCCCAAGTGGTAAATGAATTCCTTTCGTAAGACACCATGATCTAAGTTTACATGCATACGGAATCATTTCCGTGCCGAAACATCCATTCAATTTCATCCAATGTTTTGAAAGTGCTAACCGTCTTCACACATAAATTTCAACTTTATTATCCACTTGACAATATAACACATGCATGCACGCACACATTGCCTGATAGCACGATCTGTGGTACATTACTAACAGTTCAATGAACAGGGCGCATTTAACATAATTTACATTAATCCACAACATGCATTGACTAATGAACAACCCATGGGGTGCCATTAATCTGCTATGCAGATCAATATGTTATGATACATCCATTTCTCTTTCTCTTATTTTCAGTTTCAGCATGATTGCTGAAACTACTGAACTCTTTTTTCTCTCTTTTATCTTTTTCTCCCACAGAGATAGGTGGGCGAGGACAGCGCCGGCAAGAGATGCAGAATAGTAATTTCATTGATTTCTTTACAACAACCCAAGGCCTGGTAACAGTGTTCAGATAGCAATAGATTTATCTTCATTTGCAGAGAAATAATGCAGTGTGTTCATATCACAACTCAAATATAAGTTTTTCAGACTGGCCCTTTATTGTAAATGCAAAAGCACTGCTGTTAAGAAATCTATAGGGTGGGTATATGCATCCACAATTATATGAAGTCTGTGATCACTAAAGAAAAAGAGAATATGTAGTTATATTGTAACATACAGTTTAAAGCATATTCAGTAGAGGTCAAAAACATGATAAAGAAAGATAGTAGGAAAAGTAGTTGTAACCAAACAGTTCTTGGCCACCATTGACTACTATAGTAGGAAACACTGGCTTTATAAATGTCTTTGTTCTGTTAAACACAAAAGAAGCAAACAGTTCTGAGGCACTTTTGACAACCATTTTCATTTTTCCTACTATGGTGGTGGCCAAGAACTGTTTTTTAAAGCGTCCAAATATCTTTCTCTGTATTCACCAGAACAACAACATTTCTACAGATTTGGAACAACTCGAGGGCGAGTAAATGATGACAAAACTTTTTGGGTGAACTGTTCCTTTATCTCCACAAGACAAAAACAGATGTAATAGAAACAATGAACTATCAGAAATAACCCATACTTGAGTGAAAAGCTTGTTAAATGATGTTGAATTCTTCTTTTTTTTCCAAGTTTAAATTTGAATCCCAAATTTTAAAACCATGCCCTCAGATGTTTTAAATGCAAGACAGAGAGTGAGAGAGACTGAGAGGCAGAGAGACGAGTAGCCTCAGGCTAACATTCTCTCTGTTGTCTGTATGGATAAAGTAAGGCAAAGATTAGTGAGTGACTTCTAAAACATCTCAGATGAATCACACAGAACACTGGAGGAATGAGAGAGATCTGGTGCAGCGCCACATGTCTCTGATTGTTGTACAAAAATTCTGTAATGTCTGCTTAATGTTAGTGGTGTGAAATTCAAACAACACTGTCCCTATCTCTGCGTTTCTTTGACTGAAAACATGCACACAGCAAAATCATAAGCAATCTTTTTTCAGAGGAGTACAAACACAAGACCATAAGACCAAACACAACTGAACTGTTAAAATAGATCTGGATGGTGTTGTTTCCTTACTCTAGTGTTGAAGAAAAATACCTCTGTGTAATTGAAACTGTCATAGTGGGATTGAAAGTGCTATAGTAACACTTTCAAGAGTGTTACTACACGGTAAAAAATGCCCGTGAAGTTAACAGTAAAATTCTGTTGTTTTCACACAAAAAACCTGTTATCAGAAATATTTTTTATCAAAAAATATGGAAAACGACTGTAAAATTGTCTGTAAAATTAACAGCAAAAAATCTATCGTTTTTACAGAAAAACCCTGTTAAAATGCTTGTGAAATTAACAGTGAAATTCTGTAGTTTTCACAGAGAAAACTGTCATCAAAAAACGTCCGTAAAAATACGAAAAACAATGTTAAATTCTCCGGGAAATGAGCAGTGAAATTCCATAGTTTTCACAAGGAGTTTTTTCCAACTCCACAAACACTGTTATCACCTTCACTTACAGACACCACTGTCACTTTATTTTTGTTGCACGTCTACAAAAGTTGTAATTGAGAATTAACACAAGTTTACATGTTGATGGTTTTTGAGTCACCATAATGGTGATGAGTGTTTGCTTTAGTTGGGATCTTGACCCTTTATTTCTTATGTTTAGTCACTCCCTTGTTTTAATAATTATATGTTAAAACAGACACGAAAACAGGTGGAAAAAAGCTCAGCAAAGTTCAGCAATACTTTCTTTCTACTTGGGAGAGTTATTACATGTTTTAGAGTTTAGGCAGAGATTTAAAGTTATTTGTAGTCCTCATTAATGATATTGTAAGACATTAAATTATATACTGCTGGTCTATTTAAAAAAAAAAAAGATCTTTTAAAAATGTTCTAGCAGACATCAACAATATAACAGTTTGTCTCAACAATGGTGAAAACCAAAAAACCTCTTAAGATAAACGCAATGCATTATGGGTATCATCAAAGCACAAAACTCATCCATGACTCCCAGCATGCATTGCGGCTGTAAGATTTTCATTTGTTGGTCACCGCTGTTGAGATTCATACACTGATTCTTGACGTTTAAGTCAAAGACCAAATACAAGCCTTTTGTCGATTTAAAAACTTTTTATATTGACTGTCGCAGGAAATGTGAATTTTAATGTTAGTTCACTCAGACTGTTGTAACATTAAAACCCAATGAGTAATTAAACAACTTCATAGCAAAATTAAGTGAAAATATCTAATCATGTTTTCTTTTGATGTCATTTGCTACAAAACTATGTTTCATATAAAACACTGTCACAGCAGCACAAAGAAAACTGAAATTTATTCGAGAATTATCGATAAGGATGAAAGAACGCAACTAAAGCAAACACTGATCACAATAACGGTGACTTAAAACAACAATAAAACATCAAGTCATGGCTGTTATGCTGCAGTCCCTGTGAAGCATAAGTGTTGATCGTCTTCAGTATTGTGACATATTTCCAAGATGAATAGTGGGTGTGGCTCATGTTTTCCGCTGTGAATTGATTGGATGAATAAAAACAGGATATACCTGTAATTTTACGGTAGCTTGCTGGCTACCACAGCTGCCGGTATTTTTCCGAAAAAACTACGGATTTTGTATTATCTCTCTTTTTTCTGATATCAAATGTTTGGTGGGTCACCACTACGCTGAAGAGTGGAGTCTGTGTTTAAGTCAAGGTCAGGCAATGACATGCAGATGTCATGCTGCTGTTATGCTGCATGTTGCTTTGTTTCATAGTGACTTTGATGTTTTAATAACAAATTACTAAACAAATTCAGTAAATGTAATGTTTTCACTTTTGTGCATTGGGACCAAGTTTAAATTTCATATAAAGAAATTCTGTTAATGTAAAAGACTCAAATGTAATAAGTTCATACACAGCTGGAAGTTTGTGCCCTGAAGTTTTAAACTGCAAAGATGTTTACGTTCTTTTCCTGTATTTTTTACGTAATTTTACTGGCAACCACAGCTGCCGGTATTTTTCCGTAAAATTTACGGAACATTTTTTTACAGTGTATAAAGATCTAGACAGTACATTTGTTTGAAACCGAATTTGAAGTTTTGCTTGCATTTTTTTTTTACAAAAGCTTTTTAAACTTTTTAAAGCAATATTGTTACTGTCCCTATTGTTAACTACAAAAACGTAAATTTGTGGAAACAGTGACGTTATTTGTATGGTTACACAAGCAGTATCAGTCACCAATGAGTCAAATAATGTTTAAACATATGTCGCTTACAGTTTATTTGCCTTTTGGCATACAATACAGTCAATATAAATATATAGCCGCAGAGCATTCCCAATTTTGATTTAGTCAACATTTTTAGATGTAGCCATTTCAGTTCAGTGTCTGAATTTGAACAAAAGAGTGAAATAAAGTCTTCCAACAGCAATGTGGAAAACTGTCAGAATGTCAAGACACAAGAAAACTGTGATAAAATATCGAGGCTATCATGTTAAACATACTTTTTTTAACTTTACATAAATACTACTGCTGTTTTGCTTCTAAAGTGAATTTTAACTTGTTTTCTTTGCAGTTTGAGGTCTGAAATTTACCTGCAAATTAATGCAAATTGAAACAATAACTTTTTTTGAATTTGGGAGAAATACTGTTAGTAGTTCACAGAATTAAACACAAATTATAATGTTCCATATACACATACCTATAAATAGAGAATTCTGAAAAACTGAAAAATAATATTGAAGTGGTCTCTTGTTTTTCTATATATGTGACCCTGGATCACAAATGTAGTCGTAAGTAGCACGGGAACATTTTTAGTAATAGACAAAAATACATTGTGTCTGTCAAAATTATCGGTTTTTCTTTTATGCCAAAAATCATTAGGATATTAAGTAAAGATCATGTTCCATGAAGAAATTTTGTAAAGTTCCTATACCTTAAATATATAAAAACTTCAAAGGCGATTTTCTCAATATTTAGATTTTTTGGCACTCTCAGATTCCTGAGTTTTAAACAGTCGTATCTCGATGTTGTCCTATTCTAAAAACTCATACATCAAAAGAAATCTTATTTATTCAGCTTTCAAATTATGTAAACATCTCAATATCGAAAAATATACCCATAAGACTGCTTTTGCTGTCCAGGGTCACATATTTAAAGAACAATAAAGTAAGGATGAAAATGGATTTAATTTTTATCTGTAGAAAAAGAAGAGAAAAGAACAAATAGCATTACAAATATCAACAATAACTTATAATACATTAGGCAATTCCCTGATGCACTTTTGTCTTTTTTCATCCCCATTCTTTTCTTCTTGTTCATTTAGTCTACACTATGGTGAAAGGTCTTGGTCATCATGCACGTTCTGAATTCTGAATTCAACTACAACATTCAGACGCTAGTGCAAGTATTAATTAAAGCAAGTGGCCACAAAATAGAAGTCTTTGTCAAGTGCCTGCCATCTGTCACGTATGTGTGTGTGTGTGTACGTGCACATGGGTGAGTTTTTTACAGGGGAAAGAACTACGGTGTTAGAAGCTTCATAACGTTTTTATGGTATGAGTCACTGCTTCTGAAAGAAAAACAATTGAGCACTTTAAAGATGTAAACTTTTAAAACACTCACACTACACTTTTATTACTTCTATGATTATTCTTGAGGGTTTATCACACTTGGCTACCAGGAAGTTTTCCACCAGCGTGCCTGCCCAATCATTTGGCAACGTGTCTGTTGTTTCAGATCATTCAAATTCAAGTACGAAATGCTGACAAGGAAATCTCATTTGACATTATAACCCGCCTGTAGTATTTAGTTGAGGGATCCGAATGCTGTGTTTATCAATCTGTAATTGGAACCAAATGCTAATGTAAATGCTGCTTTGATCAACAACTCTTTTTCTGTCAGGACCACTGTCGTCAAAGATTATTAGCAATAGCGACATTTAATATTAGAGGAATGGAACTGTTCTGGGCAAAACTGCCCTGGTACACCTGGGGACCGAAGCAGATTCAGTATAACACATTTTCAAAGTTGTATCTTAAAGCGGCAGTCCGTAGGATTGGCCTTTTTATCGCAATCTCAGTTTGTAATTGTGTGGAGGTATTTCTTTACGTGAGTTGTGATTGGGCACTCCTCAACTTCGCGGATGCTGACAGTGCAGTTGTGAGAATCGTCACTGTAACGTTACATTAGTAGCACATAATAAACACAGATAACATGACAGATGATATAACACGAAACATATAAGAACATAAATAGACACAAATAGAGCAAATGGAGGCCGTGTTGAAGTGTTTTGATATTATTTGGGATTTTGTTATTTCATGGAAACTCCCGTAACGCGAACCAGACAGAAGATCCTCGAACGGGTCTCAAATGCTGACATGCCCGTTCATAAGTCATTATACACCATACAACTATATATATAGTTACTATATGCGAAGCCTTGCCATCATATCCGGGATATAAGTCCGTAAATTTGAGTAAAATCACAGGCTTCACTTGTCCGTGCTAATTCGGGCCACATGAAATACAGATGTGGGGAGGAAAAGTCATTTCTAAATCACACGAGGTCCCCGGATAATACTAATCCCCCTCAAATAACATTAGGACTTAAATTACATTTATCATCATGAACAAAGAACAGAGAAAAAAGAGAGAAAAAACAACCGATGAAACTGTACCCGTCTGTATTAACACAACAAATGCACAAAGTTTTTGTGTTTGAAATATTGAAATTTCTTAACTGTTCAGAAGAAATAAAGCGATGTCTGCATCCGTTTACAATCCTTTCAGATCACGGAGTTCCCGCCATATTTGAAATATTGTTGTTTTTAGGGGCCTGTCGTAATTTTAGTTTTAGTTTTAGTCTAGTCTTTGTGTCAAGCTGACGAAAGCAACACTACTTTTAAATGCCTTGCCAATGTTAATTCTTGTTTTCGCACGGGACCGATCACATTCCCTTTTTATATGTAAACTGTCATCAGTTCGTTCTTTCTTGTTTTTCACAAATGATGAATCCCCAGATGTCAAAAGTACATTGCTTGGCGTTAATAAGTACTAAAGTACTATAAGTACTAAACGCCGCCATACGTCGTATGAAATCCTACCCACAGTTGTGAGTAGGCCTACACGTTATAAACCGCCTGTTCCTCGCATCCACATGCGGGCTACCAGACAGATCCCCTTCGTTCTGTGTACGAATGTGACGAAATTACGCATAGTCGAAAGATGCCATATAAGGATCTCGGGGATAGTCGACCCGACAGTGAAAATTACACCATTATTACAAGCTTTCCGTGGTGAATCCATCAAGGATAATGACACAGTTTTAAACACAGTTCTTTTGTGTACTTGCTCAATAATTGGTTTAAGCTCATTTCTACTCAAAAGAACTTGCGGGCTTACGCTTTAAGTGTATCATTACTGTTTTGCATGACACTGATAAAGTGACGACGTATCACAATCCATCAATTATTTAGTTTGCATACGGGTGTATTTAAGATTTTAAAAGAGGCATTTATTCATTTCGCAGATCTAAAGACTTTAAAGCATCCAATCAAAAAGTTAGTTGTACAACCTATTCTTAACCATCAAAGGTGCAAAGCCATGCGTGAGTATTTATGAAGACAATGTAATAAAGACGTGACAGCCGGAACTCTGCATAACATTATGAAACCAGACTAGTCTCTCACTTCTTTTGTTTCCTGTTCTGTCGTCATGGTTCATGAGAGGAAAAAAGCATGATGTGTTCGCGTGTCTGATCGCCTCTCCTCCTCTCTTGCTATAATGACATTCCTTCATCCGTCAATCACTCACTCCGTGCAGCGTGAAGCATCACACCCTATTTTTTGCTCTTTTGTCTATTTGTGGCATTTGAGAAGAAGACTCAAGTAATTAGAGGAGCCAATGGTGACCTGACCATCGCCCACAGTCAGACAAACACTCACACACAAGACATTACTAACACTACCGGTGACAGACTGTTTTTCAAGGACATTTTAAGATCAACATGTCAGTCAGTTTGATGGGTCATGCACTTGAACTAAAACTGAAGAAAAAGAGCCTTTCTCCTTATACTGATATTTTGAGGTTTTTCTCATTTTCTTTCTAGAACTTGTTGTCATTGACGTACCCCATTTTTTCTGGTACTGGGGGGGCAGAGGGTCCTTTTATGACTCTATAAATCTCCAGACGCCATGGGCCAGGCTGCCCAGAGCAGTAGATCACTGGCTGCCTGTCACATACACAGGCTTAATGAGCGAATCTCAGCCCGTAGAGAGCACAAGTGTGGCACAGGGCCACAGTCAGAGGACTGTCAATCACACACACACCCATCACACATACACAGCAAGAGGACATTTATGAATCCCAGCATAAGGTACGAACTTTTTAGGTTGGATTTATACAATTTAAGATTTAAAACACACACACACAAAATGGTAGGAAATGCCTTTTATTATTTTATTGTCCGTCCATCTCTACCCTCTCCATCTACATTTTCATGACCATTTTCAATTCACAGGCACTTATTCACTCTCTCAATGTGTTTTGTTGTGGTAAGACAATTCCATCAATCGTATACAATACACGTTCTGCATTACCTTCATGGTCTAGTGACTGTACCATTAGTCAGGGTGGGTGTTGTCTTCCTCTCTTCTTCTGAGCTTATTGCAACAGAATTCTCATCCCCGGTGAACAAAGCTGCATATTTGGGTATTTGTTTGATGACGTTCAATGGAAATTTTGTCTGCAGTCAAATGTGGGGAGAATACAGAAATCAATGGGACTGTGTTGCTTTTTACAGTTAGTCACTCACCCAAACCTCATATTGCTTCTCAGAATGAATTGCTATTTCAAACAGCATTCTTCCTAATATTAACGTTATTATTTTTTATCAATAAGGTATTAAAAATGTTTGTTTTTCATCACACATTATGTTAAATTTATGCCATTTATACAACCTCATATCTTCATTTCTGTATGACTTTCTTTCTTCTGCAGAGCACAAAAGAAGATATTTTGAAGAACATTGGTTACCAAACAACAGCGGTCCCTGTGATTTTCAATGGACAGACACAAAACCACTGACATTTCAAAATATCTTCTTTTGTGTTCCACAGGAGAAAGAGTCACATACAGGTTTTGAATGACTTAAGGGTGTGTAATGATGACAGAATTTTTATGTTAGGGTAAACTTTCCCTTAAAGTATGGTCATTTATACTCATTTACTTTAAAAATTGCGTATAATCTTATAAAAATATAAATATTTTAATCAAATAAACACATTTTTGTATTTATTACACTGTACAGTTTATTTTCCCTCTAAATGGTGTATTTTCCAGTCTGCTGGATCTATAATTACTTTAATCATTCTTACAACAGTGCTGGTCACTCATTTATTTTTTCCGGAGGATCCATTGACTTCAATACAATACAATATGCATTACTATGTCTTCAGAAGTGTCATTATTATGTATGTTATTATTATCTTAGTATGAGCTATTTCTATCTACATAGACCGCAGAACCCAAAAATTGTGCCGACCTCTTTGTCCTGTGTCAGATGGAGTAAGTCGTTGGTTGGAATTTGAAACCTTGCCACTAGATGCCACTATATTTTATATACTGGACCTTTAAGTCATTGATAACCATTTGTTGTTTATTGTCTCTACCTCACTTTCAGATCTCATCTTTCACACGCATTTTAGATTCAAAGGTACATATTATCACACATCAAATCATTTCTAACCAAGACATAGCGAACTCACCCCTTTAATCCCGTATGCTCAAAGAGATCAAATCATAAATTCATTCCTGATGAGATCACATTACCTCAGCTGTCAGGTGACACAATCACCATCCATCTCACATTAAATATAATATATCAGTGTTCTCAATATGATACATACAGTCATACGAAAATCGAATTGTGACTCCTCATTGCAAAGCACATTTAAATAAAACTCAATTAATCGTATCGTAATCGTACTCCTCCTTAATGTATGTGTGTTGGTTTGTGTGTGTTTGTGCAAGTATATGAGCGATGCGAGGCAGTGAAGCATTTCCCGAGGATGAGTCAGCTTGGATATATGAGCTTCTGATTTCAAGATAAATCTGTTTTATTTGCTCGGCCTGTTGCTGCTTTTCATCGAAACTTTATTGCACCTTTTTGCTCAATCACTTCTGTACGCATTTCAGAAGAACCGAATCAGAAGGAGAGACACAGAAGATCAGATAGAGGTTTCATGTTTATGTTTTTTGTGAATCATATCTCAGTTTTTGTATTATCCTATGTGAGATATTTATACACTGATAAATGAACGCTTTTGTCTATTTTCTTTATGATATATGATATTGTCATTTAAAAGTTAAGTTGAATCTATGACAAAAAAAACGGTTAAACTTTCAATTTTACAAGCATGGAACATTTTTAAATACATATAATTGAATGAACATATATTATGTCTAAATGTGTAGTAATTACTCAATTCCATCATGTTCAGCTAAATCTGATCTGACTTCTGTGGTATTTATTAAAGCACCTGCAAAGTCGAGGTTGAGCCCTGTAACAGCAGAGGTCATCCTGTCAGCACACTTTCTATTAATAATAATATGACTGTCAGGCCCAACACTACCTTTCACATATCTGTCATGACTGAAATTATTACAGGTGTAAGAGTCATGAATTATAATGTCAAAGTACCTATGTATCTGTGGGGACAAAAGTATTTTTTATAACAGTTGTGATTGTTTTTATATATTGTTCTGAGATATTAAAAGTAAATCTTTAGCGTGTTGAATAAAACTGATTAGCCTTTCATTTTAAAGATTTGGTCTATTCAATAAAGGTCAAAATTCTTATCTGTAACTTTTGCCTATCTATTGCCATCACAGTTTGAAACACAAAATTTATTTTTGTAGCTTTTACATTGATCTGTAAAAGCCTGTGTGTGTGTGTGTTATCCTTCACAGTATGGGAAAATATTATTATCGCTTGCAAATTCTTTCTACTTTGAAATCAGCTTCACCATCGGCCCATAACAGTACACAGGGACTGCTGTTTTAGCTCTAAACAATCTCCGCCTGTTCTCTGCCGCAGACTCACACATTTGCATTCCTGAGGAGGGAGGTGTGTCAACTTATTCCCGTGTTGTGTGTTTTGATCTTTGCTCTTTTAAAAGCCTAATTAACAGTTAGACAAAGTATACAAGGTTTAAGGTCAAGACTGTGCATAGATGAACAAACACACAAATGCTATCTGCTCTTGATCTCTGTCACACACATGGGTTTTATCCGGACCCCTTTTTATTCAATAAAAGCGAAAGGTGAGAAGCCTAAGATGCAATAAATGTTAGTATGTGTGTGCATGCAACACAAAGCCGCACTATTCGCAAGCGTTTCTGTGAGGTAGTGCTAAACATGTTTTAATAAAACACCAAAGGGGAACACTCTGCATTCAACCATACTGACAACACCGTGAATTACACAGCAACATATTAGCATTTAAGGGAAAGACTTTGTTCTCATTGGAAGAAACACAAGACCAAGGGTCTACTTAGATCTAGAATTGGCCCATAAAACACACACACATGCTTATACAGCACCCTTGAGGTCTACTAAAAATGGGGAGCACCGATACCTTTTTTAAAGATCGAGTACGAGTACAGATATTTTTTTCTGGTACTCGTCGATACCGATGCCTGTACAGATCACTGTACCTTTTCACAACACGGTGAGACTAATAAGAATAGAATAGCTTCATAATTACAAACAACTCCACCTTAAACACATTATGAAAAAATAAAAAAATATGTGCTTTTCACAAACTTTCAAAGCACATTTCACAACAAATTTCTGACAGGTCTGTCAGTTATGTCACATGAGGTTTCGGTCTTTGGTATCGGTGCATTTTTACGAGTACGAGTACATGAGCTTAGTATCCTGCCCGATACCGTTACTGGTATTGGTATCGGTGCATCCCTAACTAAAAATATATACAGTTTTCTAAATGTTAGGACCTGCTCTGAATCAAAAAGCTTGAAATGATCTACTTTTCATTTTTGAAGGTAGATGTGTTATCAAGATGATGTTATCAAGTCACTTCATAGCTCATAGGCATTGTTGTTTATCAACAGGTTTTTTGAATTCTGGGTAGACAACATACCCATCAATGGGAAAAAGTGCAAAGGAATCTCTTTGAAGATCATAAACCTTAACTTTCCAATGAAATCACATGAAAAACAGGAATACAGTTCAGGTTCAAAACAAATCTACTGTCCTTGTTTTACCTGCTGTTGCTAGCATGCTTTGGGTTAAGTAATGTAGGAAGTATTTGCCCTTTAGGCTTACTGGACCGGAATGAACAAGCAACCTGAAGCTACATCACTCAAGGGCCATCCGTGTTTGTGACATAAAAACTATGCACGCTATGAAGCGTTAACGGAGGCGTATTAGATAAAAGGGAACCTGACATAAAAAAATGCTAAGCGCAGGCAGAATCTCATTTGCAGTATTTCAGGAGCCCTGACAGCTCTGATAATGAAAATTAATGCACTAATTTATTGGCATGACAAGCGGTCTTTCAACACTTGAGAAAAGTGTTTATTTATTTTTTTAATCTGATATTAACGCAGTCCTGACATGAATTCATTTTAGCTTTCATTCAATATCTTTCATTTATTGAGGAGAAGCTTCCATGTTAAAATACCTTTGCAGGTTCCTCAGTCAGTTTGGATATCATGTACTGTATTTATCTTCAACCTTTTACTCAAGGACATGGTACATTTTTGCAAGTCAGAGTTTACGAGGCGGATTTCAGTGCACATGAGAAAGTCATGAGAAAAATTACTAATATGTTCTGCATAAAAAAAACACTACATTTTAGATAATTCTTAATACATGTTTTCCTCTGATATGCCTCTCGCATCAACATATATATCAACGTGCATAGTACTTCATCTAATTTGTTGTTACATTTACAATTTAAAACTTTTATAACTTAATGCCTTGTACGACTACAATTAATTCTCAAGAATCTCTTCAATTACTATGTACAGCCCATTGGTCAAGAGTTGCTTTAAAAATAAAGTTAAATAGGAGCCTGCTGCAGTTGCCATGGTTTCATGCTTCAGTCTCTGGTTTAAAAAGTCTCTAACACCTAAAGCACTGAATGATAAAGATACAAAGGTCCCCAGTCAATGAGATCAAGCTCTGCTGTATATTCAAATGAGATACCGAAACCCACCCACACACGCACACACAGATAAACGGACACACACATCCCCACAAACAAGGACACGCGCACACAAATTTAAAACAACTGTGTGCATGCGTGGGAGCTCAGGGAAAGGTAGAATGTGTGATGTAGTATTCTATGCAAAAATACATATATCCATGGGGGTCCTATGCATTATTAATGAACCCTTTAGGATCTACTTTTTCGATTTCCTTCAAGGATTGAGCAAAGTTTTACAAATATGAATTCATGTTTTTGGTTCACCGCGTATTAATTCATGCATAATTCATAAAATGTCATAATGCATTCTGATCAATGTTCGTTTATTCAGCATTTTATAATGTGTTTATATGAGTGTCACACATGACTGTGCTCGGTTTATATTACCTCACATTTAGAATGTTCTACCTTAGTTATATGTCAGCTGTTGTTTAATGTCACCTGATTTGTGAGCAGAGGAATTGCTACGTTTCAAGTTGCTATAGCAACACATGACAGGAAACACATGATATCTAAAATAGAAATGTCCCTTGTCACAAAGATCCAGACAATCTCTACACTTAAACGACTACGGACTGTGTGTGTCTCTATCTTTCCCTGTAAATTAGATTTTCCATTAAGCCATTTTAAAATCAAAAGGTATCCCACTGTAATGTGTTTCAAGAAATAAGTAAATATATATATATATACAGTATATACATACATAAATAGATATAAAAATTTGGTTCAAGTGCTCAGTTTTTCATATGAAACCATTATATGCTTTGCAATGTGGGCCATAGAAAGCATGAAGGATTATTCTTAAACATAATTCACAGTTCAAGGTTTAAGATTCCATTGTGGCTCTTTTTTTAGATATACTCTAAATTAGATCCCAGCATTCCAAAATCTTTTGTTTGTCATCTGCATTTTGTTTGGTTTACCAGTTGATGACAGTTTATTACAATAACATAAAAAGCCTATTTCCTGAAGTCACTCTTTATTATTATCCCGTTGTGTATTTGTCACTGTGACGCTCAGATTTTTGTCATTATATTACGACAGCAAGAGACAATAGAACTCAAAAGAGATAGAGAGATCACAAAAGCCAGGTTTACTCAACACACACACACTCACACACACTCACACTCACACACACACACACACACACAGTAATTCATTATCACACTTGCTGTGATGTTAAGCCAGACTTGGTCAAAAACAGCTGACCCATGTATAGCTCAACTGATATTTGGTAGGTCAAGACCTGGCAGATGGAGCCAAGATATTTCCCAGAAAGAAGGAAGCCTCCCTTAGGGAGGAGTTCAATAAGTGTCATTTTTCACAGTCTAGCTTTTCAAAAAACAGTGATTTCAGCCAAGTCGAAGGGGTCATCTGTGTTTTGGCCTGCTCACCAAAGGAACATGACATCATGGTTGATAGAGACGCTCCCATAGTCATCATGACTTGATTTAATCAAAGCTCCAACATGTGGTTTCAGCCTAAATTTGTTAATCCACCAATTGTATGACTCATGATGCTTGTGGCTGTACAACAGTCTCATTGCTTAAAGTTGCATTTAGTAATTTATTGCTTATTTACAAAGTCACATATCGATGCTGTCCTTCCAAAACCTTTATCACCAAATTCGCTTCTTTTCAGTAAATGGAAAAAACACTGCCCTTTTCAAATGATTTAATACTGTGTTGTCAAAGTTGACAAGCAATTTTTAATACTGTTTATTAGTTAGATATTTGAAAAACCCAGTAACAAACATACAAGGTGACTAATGATTATGATTTATGACAAAAAATAAAAAAGACGAAATATACAAGATATCAGAAGGAGAGCAGCGATATATAGAGATGAATAAATCTATTGAAAAAATATAGTTAAAGTGATGTGCATACACGATAAATGACATCTTTAGTTAAACACGATCTCTAGAGAAAAGACAGGAGCAATGTGTGTTATTTTCAAACGTCAGCTTTAAAAAAACATTTGAACATATTTGTATAACTGCCTGAAATGCTTTTATTTTGTTTTTGGTGATCTTGGGTTTAAAAAACAAAATACTTGCAAATATACCACATGATCAAAGTTTTTTGAAAATTAATAGGTAAATCAGAATTCTGTAATCTAGAACGATAAAGATTCTCCGCTGTGTTTGTTCGTTTCCTTTTTTTCTTCCTCTCTCTGTCTCTCTGACCCGAAACCTGTAGGCAGTTTCAGCAGTCACATCTAAATGAGGTCTTCACCCCAATAGCCAAAGGGGAAGTTGTTGTTTCCAAGAGCAAACAGCACTCGTTCATTAAAAAACCCACTGACTTCACACTTCCCAACCAATCATCTGAACCAATCACCAACTCCAGCAGGTGGCATGTTCATCTTTAATATAATTAATGTCAATTTGGTCTCATTTTAATCAAGGCCAGACAGGGGTTAGATGAGGTGACCAGAGCCTTTGTGTGTGTGTGTGTGTGTTTGTGTGTGAGAGAGAGAGAGTTTAAGACCTATTACAACATGATGGATTACTCCTGACCAAGTGGCAAGCTCAAGGTAATAAGTGAGTGCCCCATCTCTCTCTTTGCTATTTTTCCTCCTCAGAGACCAGATATTATGTTTGACCTATTTATAAGCATATATACAAACGTGCGGAGTCATAATGATCATAAGTAATAGACAAACATGGTCACCTTACACACCAGTTGACATAAGTGAACATATTCCTGATCAGCTTCGTGTGGCCTTAAGCTGCAAACCGGTGTGTTTAAATGGTAATCAGTTTCACACACGGCTTACAAAGCAGTCCATTCATAACCAGTCATGCTCTACTTAACGCATGTGTGTGTGTGTACATGTAGACACAGTCAGCATCAGTTAGCAAAAACCATGAATGATATCCTGTCTCCTCTCATGAGAGAGGCATACCAATTTCCTATATACCATGGTATAAGTATATATGAGGCGTAGCATAGTCACGGGCTCAGGGGAGACACGGCCCACCCACACATGTCCCTGTGAATTTTAGCATTGACCTTACTTTTCGTGTTTAAGAATGTGGTTGAGTGTCTCCCGTAAAAGAATATGAACATTAATTTAGTGTAGCTGTGAGATAGAACAAGAGGTTGATAAATTCCATATAGTATATAAGCGTGTGTACAGGCACTTGGATTTTCCTGTGAGCTCCGTCTTTTCCAAGAACATAAACATAATTTGAGTGTGTGAGCTGTTTTTACATAGAGTCTTTAAATCATGAAAGGGTGTTAAATCATCTATTAAAATCATCCACCCACTTTTACACTCTAATTTGGTCAAGTCTAAAACGGTCTCCAGCAACCAACCAAAACATTTAAGTAGACATATTCTTACATTCAAACACACATACACACACTCGATATCGCTGGAGGCACTTTAGAACACTGATATTGATTGCGTTCTGCACATCTGGATACTCTTTTCATAAAGTTTTTAACAGTGGGGTTGTAGGGAGTTGACGCAGAAGCTCAGATAATAGCTGGCGAGGTATGCAGTAGCTGCAAAAGATATTTGCTCGTTCTAACTCGAATTAGCAATTCCTGTTGTGGGAACAGGATGTTTTTGTGATCTAGTGTTCAGTTTTTGTTGCTGCACTATTACAAATATTACCATAATAAATAAAATCTGCGTGACAAACAGTATACCCTGAACATAACTGTACGTTCACTCTTTATTCATAAGTACTGTAAAATTATGAGTGCTTGCTTGAAGTTTCATTTAAACAAAAGGTATTGATTTAGCTTTTTATCATTTGTTTGCAAGTTAAAAGTATTTAAAAGTGAAAGTGTAATTTTTCATACACAACAAAAAAACGGAATTTTACCATTTTGTTTTCATTTTATTTTCATAAAAATTTTTAAATGTTGTAAAAATGTAAAAATACAGAAATGAACTGCAAATAACATGGACTTTCACTTCAGAAAAACAACTGTTCAAGTTTTTTCTGGTTCCCCAGCAGTTGGAATATTACCGTTTTTATGGGTATTTTTTACAGTGATAGCTTTTTACGGAATCAATAACAGTGAAGCTTTTTCCTCAACAGTGTAAAAGAACTGTTGTTTTCTTAACAGACGGATTTTGCTTTAGGACAAACCAGCTGCATCTAATATATAAAACATGTTTCCTGAAAGGTTCTTTCTCAAATTTTTACGTAAGTTTAAGTATTAGCAACTTCAATAGTTCAATTGTAAATGACATGAAAACTAGTGTAAAAGTATAATTGCTCACTATTGTACGCCCTTGCTTACCGTCACATCCTGCAACAGTGGCATCAGGGCATTGATTTAGAAGAGGCCCTAACACGCTTACCCTTCACACAAATCCACCATGTACTCCAGGCTAAACCATTAAACTGCAATGACACTCTAAATTTCACAAATGCATTTGACAGTATTGCAGACACTTAATATCAGATAATCTTTGGGCTGTGTTTCGCTTACGCAAACGTTAAAGATTGACACACATTTACCTTAAGATGACAGATTTCTTTACTCTCATTTATCTTCTATCATTGCACACAAGTCACGCTTGCACACATGCTAACAAACACACATCTCCAAAAACACAGATATGACGTTTACACTCCCTGTAAAAACAAGGGCGTATCCGTCTCACTTCAACTTAAACCTATTATGCTGTCTCTGTGGGTCAGTGATGTATTGCTATGGTCAGGACAGAATACACCACACTGGCTTTTGTTTAATCCGTCACTATAGCTACAGTTTCTGGGGCATCCCCTTGCTCTTAGCATGTGCCATGGGTTACATTATCATTATAAACCACAGCCTGTGAATGATAACAGACTATAATGGCATTAGCTCTTATTACCTTTTAATGATAAACATGTATTCATATAAATACAATTTAACATATAAATAAAAAAACAGTTACCACATTAAGCAAATAGTTACCAGGCAAAAACTTTTTACAATGTGCCTGTATAGGTGTGCAGTAAAAACACTTAGTCATTGATATACTTTATAAAGATGCAATGTCAAAGGGATATATCAGTGTATATCTAAATAAAGTTCCCACCTCTACATCTGCCTCTCATCAAGAAAATCAAGATGTTATTGAGTAAAACGCAGAAAGGTTTCAAGCTTCTCTGTTTATGTTCCTCGCCATGGAGATTACGTTTTTATGAGCCAATCTGCTGCACGGTAATACAATTCCTCTTTACCGTCTCTGGGGGAAGTAATTTACAGTTTATGGTACCCTCAGAGGCAAAACATAACATAATAAAAAACATTGTAGCTTCAATAATATTATGTTGTTTAAAGGGACTTCATTGGCATTGAAGTTGCAATTAAACAGAAACCTTGCTAATAACATAAATCTACACTTTTCTGAAAACATTGTTGTGCTGGTTTTGTAATAATCTGCACTAGATTTCCATGTAATTTGTATATAATCTGTAATTAGCTAACTTTATAAAAATATAGGCCTAATAGAAAGAAAGAATTACTGCAGTGATCTATAGCAGGTGCTAGCAGACACCAGGCAGTCCATTTTTA
The DNA here is from genome assembly GCA_008369825.1 of Triplophysa tibetana. Lineage (NCBI taxonomy): Eukaryota > Metazoa > Chordata > Actinopteri > Cypriniformes > Nemacheilidae > Triplophysa > Triplophysa tibetana. Next base: position 25,041,150 of record CM017901.1, on the reverse strand, counting down.
CTTTCAAATGTAATTATGTGACATAACAAACCAAACCAAATCGCTGTAAGGCAATTTTAAGGTAGCTCACAAAAGTCACTTCAATCACACAGGAAAGAGCATCCAGCAGAGCCAACAAGCAGAAGAGCAACCAATCAGATCTCAGAATGCATGGAGACAGCTGACATTTTGTTTCACTGATCCACAGAGAATTTCTACGTCCTTGTACTTTTTTTCTCTCTTTTCACTGTCTTTCTCATGCTCTCACTGTATTTCGTCCTTCCTCCTTTCACTATTATACCTGACACTCAGCTGTAGGTGGGTTGGTGTGAACATCTGAGTACTGCTTGTGGGTGGATGATTATTTTGGTGAGGTCATTAAGACTGTCACACCATTTGATTACGTGTAAGAATACATGTGAATATGTTGAAAATGCTAGCTGTGAATAATGTGACATTAATAGTTTGACATTTAATGTAAATAGTTATAACACAGAAACGCATGTGTAATACATTTTATAAATGAAAATTAACATGTGATAAATAATTTGCTTATTGTATTTTATTACAAAATATCTTGTAACCAACCCACAATTACGTTCTACAAATGTGCAGCAAGTAAAGGTGATAATCCAGGCCATTGTATTGTACTAGCATGAAATTCATGAGAATGTGGATTTAATAAAAAAATGATGCAGGCATAGCCATAATTTGTTTACACACATTCAAATTAAAAACAAAAATGTGTCGAAATATGTCTGCCACTCTATTTTGTTCACAGAAAAAACTTGTTTGCACTAGGGTTGCACGGTGCTAGCACTGAGATGCTAAATCTTCAAAATACCCGCGATGCTGCTCAATTTTTCTTAAAGTACCCAAAGTTATGTTGCATTATGCACATTAACATTCATTTAAACACTAACATCTGTCTTTTTGCGGTCTCTTCTTAATGAATCTGTGTTTTGAATGACTCAGACGAGATAATGATTCAGTGGGTCATTCATCAAGAACCTTTATTTTTTTTGAATAAATCAGTTGTTTTGTACAATACATTTGCCAAAAAATTCTTGACACTACTGCTTTTGAGTCTTACCATAGTCATTAAAATATACTACAGTATTTGCTACAATTTATCCAAGTTAATACTACAAAATATTGTAGTGTACAGTACAATGCAATTTCCTTTAGTCATACATTTTTTAAGTTTAGATCTGTGAATTTTACAAATTTGGTCAATTTTGTTTATTTCAATTATTAAAAACATCATGGTACTTCAGCTTGTATAGTATCATAAGATATGTTAAAGGTACCATGACAACTCTAGTTTATATAAACAATGTTCTCTAAATGCTTTTGTTTGTTTTCCAACACTAAATAGCTGGAAGAAAAGCAAAGCAAAAATGAAACTCGTGGGACATGGCTGTCTCTGACCCTAATTATTACAGACAAATGCTTATCCCATAAAATTGTTGAAATTGGTGACTGATGCTGTATCAATCCCTTCATCCATTTATACAAAGAAAAGATGGAAATGAGACCAAGCAGTTATTCTAATATCTCACACACATGTAATTAGTATTAAAAAGCCAGTGAAGTAGGGGAGGGTTTCATCAGCGGAGCAGTTAGTTCAGCTTCATGCATGGGCTTTCTTGGAGGCCTTTTGAAGTCCTTCCCTAATGTGCTTTTGATGTGTCAGACATTATGGGTAATTACAGTATACTGTTCTATGAAGCTTATTGAGAGAGACGATGAGAGAGAAACAATGTGAGAAGGAGGGATGGAAAAAGGGAGGAGAGATTTCCCAGAGGGGTATTATTCAGCTTTTATTGTCTAATTCCAGCAAATTAAAAATTGAAATCAGCACAGGCTTTTGTATCATTTGTTAGAACAAAGGGAGAGAGAGTACAGAGACAGAGAATATTAAGTTTTTATTAAAATGAATAAGAGGGCTTGATGCCCCACAGCTCATAAGATATCAAAACAAGAATATTATGCATTATTAAACTTGGCAAAGCCAGCATATGCGGCAAAAGTTTCAAGAGTTTTAAACCATTAACTCATGGAAAATGTTTTGTATCATTTGGATATATACAGTTTTACTGAGAATAAAGCGCATTTACGACACACAAATATTTTAACATTTTGAACAGCACTGTTAAGGGTTTTAAAACATGGAAGTAGGGGTGTGATGATATATAAATATATCACGATACAAAAAAAATGTTTTCACGCAAATGACATATGATGATGTCTGTTTAATCCTATTGGCTGACCTACATGTGACATACATCAACATGTATAATGTTAAAATGTTTGTTCTTTACTGGTTTCTCTTTAAGAGTTTAGCTTTAATTCTTTTTATCATTTTAATTTTGTTTCAACATTTTTGTTTCTTTTTCAGAGACATTTATTCATTGTACATTAATTTAATGCAAACAGAATTACCAATTATAACTTGAAGTGGAACTTTCTATTACCTGCACGTATTGTGTTTCTTGCTTTCTTTAGATGAATCGCTTGCTGTTTTTCTCAACTGTAAGTTGCTTTGGTGAAACTGTCTGCCAAATGAACAAAATGTAAATGTTGAAAAATCTTTAATGAGCAAAAAAGATGTTAAAAATAATTGCTATTTTTTTGTAAATAAATCTGTTGAAATTTCCCCCCAAAATATCCTAGTCGTGAGTGTGAAATCAATATTGTCCATCTTATTGAATCATATTCTGAGTGTACCGCTACATTCACATTCAAGAATCTGTGACTATTTCTTTCCATCAACTTCAGGAGTGTGTGGGGGATTTCAGTCTCTGTGAGGCTGAACATGTTTAATCTCGACTATATCGGTCTTGTGCCTCAATCATACAGTACACTGCTGGGGGATTTCTTTTGAAGCACATTTTCCGAGAAGATGGAATGAAAACATTAATGAAGCCAATTCGTTCCTTCCAGGAGACGGTTTCTTCATTTGTCCAAAGAAGTCAATAGGCACCTATCAACTGAACTGAAGAGAACCTGTCCTTTTAAACTACAGTAGAGCATGTGCCTGTTGTTGTTGCCGATGTCCTCCACAATGTACAGTAAACAAATGTGTTCTTTCGGGAGATTCGTTTGTTTGACAGTCTTTTTGATATCTGCGTTGACTTAAACTTAAAAAATATAATACTATTTCAGTTATTGCAAACCATTGCAATGTGAATATTTGCAATGATTTTTATATTTCTTGCGTTCCTACTACACTGACCTCAACAAATTGACAAATGACTGTTTTACTAAAGACAAAATGTGATGAAAAATGCAGTCTTGTGTGCATAAATATGCCCAGAGCACATCAAGTAGTTTTATATGGGATTTATGAATTTCTATGAAAATGGACCTTATAAATGACAAAGACATACATCTTAGTTTGGTTTTAATAATCGCATAATCTTTATTATTTTACTCAATTCAGCAACAGAATAGAAAATAAACCCTGATCTTCTGAGGATTTCAACTTCCTTTTTCTTCTGTTGGAAACTGAGGATTTAATCTCTGAGACACGCCGGTGCTTGACATCAACAAACACAAGTAAGCTGTTCAAAGTCAGGTCTGTGGGCTCACGATTTTTCATGCGTGAAGATGAGAGATAAGAGTGGAGAAGTGGTGGAAACACAATAGAACACAAGCGACACGGTCACACAAACACAATCACGTTGACATCTACATTCATTTTGTTTTGCGTTCACAGCTTAGACATGCACACATACACAAGTCTTATGTCTAACGGCTTCGCACAGCCACACATAAGCAAATGGACACATGCAGGATGCGTAACGTCAACAATCTAAATGTAGAGCTTGTCATGTCACTGCCTGCCACAATGAAACATCAGGTGCATTCCTAAATCATACCGTTGCCAGAGTAAAACGCAATCAAACCACTCAAGATAAGAAACATGTCCCAGAAAACAGATGGTTTAGGTACCATTTTGCAATTATGCTCAGCCAACCATTGTATGAGATACAAATAAAATTGGAAGGAAAGTCCCTAAAATTTCCTTCCTGCTTATAAATCCTTATAAATCAAAGAAGACTGACATCACCTGGTTCAGGTTGATTTGGGTGACTGAATCAACGGGCACAGGTAAACCCCAAAATGAAAATTCTTTCATTATTTCCTCACACTCTTGTTATTTCAAATATGTATGATTTTCTTTCTTCTGCAGAACACAAAATAAGATATTTTGAAGAATGGTGGTATGTTAGTCATATGGGTTTTTGATGGTAAAAAGGTGATGACATAGTATTTATTTATGGGTGACTCATGCCTTTACCTGTTAACTGTCGGAGCCCTTTTTGAGCCTACACATGAAAACACATGTTGGAACTAAAATGGCGCTAACTCATGAATTCTTTGGAATTCGTTTGAAAAAAGAAAAGTAGCTGAGTATTGTTTAAATATAAATAAAAAAGGTTTATGTCTTCTTTGATTAAAAAATACATTAAAAAAATATCGGTCTCAAAAGGATAACAAAAATCGAAGCACACTCTTTATAAAAAAGAATCAATTACTCTCCCTACATAAATTATTTTAAAAAAAACCAAAGAAATTTGTATTTCAGAGTCTTAGAGCTTTCCAATGATATAATTTTTCATGATTCGATTAGAAATTACATGCACAATATTGGCGCAAACTTAGGTGTCCCGTATACGGAACGGGTGACAGTTAACAGGCTACCCTTGTCTAAGCTTATGAGCAGGTTAAAAGAAGAAAAAATTTAACTAGATTGCAGACCTCCTAGTAAGCAAGGTAGGCAATATTTATAAATGCATAGTCTGCTTCCATATGCTAACACTCTCACCCAAGCTTAAAGCAACCACTTAGTGTGAGTGTTCGCACTGAGCTAACTCATCAGACCAACACTTTAGCAAACACATACCCCTACTTCAACACATGCGAACAACTAATTTCCACAAGATGGTTTCAACTAGACCTAAAAAATGCTAAATCCTACAAAGTACCAGACGGAAGAACATTAATCTAGCCGCATTCAATATGACAGTCATTACACTAGGATATACAAAGACCTCAAGGTCCAAACACATTAAAGAGGGGCAACAGCTCAGTCAACAGATGCAAACGAACACGCGAACCTTAGCAGACAGATGCGTTTCTGCAGAACATTGTAATTGTTTGTCATAAAAATCCATTACAATCGAACGCTGCCAACACGGTGAGAGTTTTGTCACGTGTGGAGGTGTGTTTCAGTGCGTTTGGACGTGATTTATTCGGCACCGGCTGAAGATAGAACCTCTGCAGATGTTCACTTAAGGATCATAAATTAACTTCCTCGGTTTAATGCGCAATCTCTCGCCATCTGTAGAGGCCTTCACTGAAAAGCTTCCACGGCATGCTTGTTAAATATCTGCCAAACAGGCCAACCATCAACGCAACCTTGTTACACATGCAATTTGTTTCAAAGTATGGGTCAAAGGCAACATTCACTGCCTCGTCCACATGCGAGAAGCCATTATGCAAAAGTAATGGTTCTTTTCTGATCAAAGTGTAACTTTAAACTCTCTGTTTAGATTTGCAGATTAGTATATGATGGATTGCTTGAACTCACTGTCCTGGTCAAAGGTGGGGAATTGTACACGGTGAGCCTATTTTACGTCGGGTTTTCCAATGCATTAGTCATCGAGGCTCATAAATATTTAGGTTGCATGGAGAAGTTCACAGGGTCAGAGGAAATAGATATGCGCACACAGGCTCACCTTTGACAAGGGTTTGAAGTGACTGAGCTGTCGTTGTTTACAACCTTCTGGAAAAATGTATTTGTGAATAAGCTACATGTGAGATTTTGGCATCGGCTGTTTAGGAAGGTGGGCTGATGTGAAACATAAACGGCTTAAACAGTTCAAACTAAAATAAAAATATTTTTTTCACATCTGAATAGATTTCTTTGTAGTGATAAACACAGAGAAAGATATTTGGAAGAATGCTTTTAACCAAACAGTTCTTGGCCACCATTGACTACCATAGTAGGAAAATTATACATTACATTATACATACTTTATACATTTCTTTGTTCTGTTGAACACAAAAGAAGATATTTTGAAGAATGTAGGAAAGGAAACAGTTATGGGGCACTATTGAATAACACTCTAATTATTCCTACTATGGTTGTCAATGTGGCCAAGAACTGTTTGCAAGCATTCTTCCAAATTCTCTATGTATCGATATGTGAATCTTTAGATTTACATAGATTGTGTGTTTTATAGAACACAATGAGACATTGACACACATACATAAGACCACACACACACACTTTTCATGTTTAGATGTATGTGTGTATTTCGGCCTGTCACTCTTCACCGGAGTCTTAAACACTGCTCCTATATCTATGCTCTGAATTAACCCTTTTTCCTAAATCCCGACAGCTGCTCTAAAGGGGGGGGGCAGACCCATTCTAAACTCACCACGCTTGGGCAGACAGCTGGACGAGACCCGGGCCCTGGTCTCCAACACTAGACATTGTGTACTGCTGAATTTACTTCTGATCCCCCTTTGTACAGACTGAAGATATGTGAAGAATACTAACATACTGCATACTACACAGAGTGTCCTGTACATAAATCATACTAATATGAAAACAGTCTGTGAAACAACATGCTATAATAAGAATTAGAGCTAGTTTGACCTCACTACATTGCGTGTTTGACAGGCGTCTATTTGTAATTTTGGTCATACATATGCTAATTTTGCCATTTTAATCCAATTTTGCATGAAAACCTATTAACTTTTGGCAGTCCAATAATGAGTCGTGAAGTTATTGTTAAAATATCTCTGGTGATATTGCTTCCACTTAATTTGCCAGAATCTAAATTGAAGGTCAAGTCATTATCCCACACAATGTGGTCTGGTCAAATACAGCACATTTGGCCAAATGGAATAGATCATGCATACAGAAAATTTGCATACCACGCACAGTATGCACAGTACAATTTTGAGAGTTTATTTTCCATATCTGTGCGTTATGATCGAAGTAGGCTATAAAATGCATGGTATTTTGTCATTTTAATAGGAAATAGGCCAGTACACGAATGCAGAGTATGTCTCAGTGTGTAGATACGGTTCTGTGGCACAGCAGTCAGTATAAATTCCCATTTCTTTAACCATTGGCAGATTAGACTAGTCTGGTGTGAAATCCAAGATAAGTATAAAAAAGAAAAGGATATACAGTCAGACAAAAGCTTTACCCAACACCGGAACTGTAAACAGTGCTCAGCATGAGCCCACGTTGCTTCTAAGATTCAGCTGCGATGAACTCCTTTCACCATGAAAAATGAAGTTCACAATAGACGGAAAAGTTGATGAATATCTTAATAGGGAAGGTTAAAAATGTGAGACCTAGATGCCCCTTATGGTAAAACAGGAAGAACTTCTGCACCGGTTTAAATACAGTCAGACTTTAACAGTGTCCAACCTCCGCAAAGTAATTTTAACATAATTGTATTATCTATGAAATGCCTGGAACTGAACAGTTTTCAGAATTACTTTGAAGATGACACAAGGAGCGTCTTTCCCAATGTTATATTTAGATCATATACGGTATAAGATCTGTGTTGACAGGTTAAAACCTTGCAAGAGGTGGCTTTCAACCCATTATCATTGTACATCTGCACAGACTTTCAACCACCTGGGTTCTGTTCCACAAAAAGTGGACTAGCTACTAGCTAGTAATGTGTATGGATATTTTGGCACATGCTTCATATTTATTAATTTGTTGGTGGTCGAGCTTTTTGTGATAAGAAGCAATATCTCTTTCATTTTCTGCTCTAGATCACTTGAAATAATCCTCTGTCAAACAGTTATGCACAAAACACAAAATGAATACAAATGACAACTCATACATGCTGCTGCAGATACCTGCACATAGTTCTGTACACTATTCCAAAAATAGAGCATGAAACACGCACACACATACTATTTCTTAGGCCTTGCACATCTACACAGCAAAGCAATTTGAAAAGCCATACAAACCTTTGAATTTTACAATTGCCATGACAATCTTGCTAAACCAGAGTATATCTACAGATATGAATTTTGAAAATAATTTCCAGTTCTTTCAACAAAAGCTCAAACCAACTGAAAGACACATTCTTTATTTGCCACCCTGTGCTGTTCTCCATTCCATTCCAGGGTGTAGTTTGGTTTCATCCGACAGCGGTGTTTGTTAGAACTCACAGGGCACTCATTTCCCTTAGAGAGAAAACAACCATCTATTTTCACGAGTCACTGGAAGCAGATGGATGTATGTCACACCTGATCATTTGGAATGGAAATTGAATTTTGGGTTTGGTGTGTGTAGAGTGTGATGGACCGCAGAGAAAGTTTCCATTTCGGGTTTCCCCCTCTATCACCCAGCATGCAAATCAGAGTAAAGTGATGTGGCGTGAGCTGATCATTTTATTTTCTTGAAAACAAACATGAGAAACCTTAGAGAAACGAATGGGGAAGTGGCACATGTAGCAGTATTCAAAATATAGAAGTTTAGAATGTGTTTTGTTTTTTAGGAAAAATATCTGAATATCCATCATCCTTGTAAGCATTACAGCTATTTTATGTGCCAATTGTGCCATGATAGAAATCAAAGGAAGATACAAGTGATAAAGGGTATAAACATACAAAATGGGGTTAGTATGGTAGCTGACAAGTTACTGGAGATTCTGAGAAAAACACTCTGAGCCATACAATGATGATGTCCCCCTACCACGTGATTTAAATTTGTACAGTACAACCTGCCGACAAACATAACACAAATGTGTGTTGTATTGCCTCATGACTTTTTTTCAGTACAAACCGCCTTATCACCCCCTTAAGTGGTAGTGAGGAATGGTTTCAGACGGGACTTGAGTGTGAACAGATACACGGAATATAAAGAATAAATCTGGGTCCTTCGGAATATTCTAAAACATTTACATATAAAGAAATTAAACGTTTCACAAATCTTACATGTTTTGTGAACACTCATAGTTAGATCAGTTTCATTCAAAATCAATTATGGTGTGGGACACCATTTAATGAAGTTCTTATTTAATAAATTGTAAAATCAAGACAGATTCATTTGGAAAGCAAAACTCTTGTTTCTTAGGGAAATCTAAAAACTCAGTCTAATCATAAAACATATTACGGCTGTTTAACGATAAAAACATGCGTGAATATTCAAGTTCATTTTTCTCACCCTGTTGTATTTTCCTTGAGAAATGAAGAGTAAATATCTTAGGTCACTTGCTTCTCACGCAAATGTATCTTAATTTAAGAATCTTAAGTGATTTGTTGTGGAAAACAAGTTATTTTTGCAATGTTGATATCACATCACCAGTCTGAATAAATACATTTATGAATGCAACTTTAATATGAACAAAGTCAAACATGGCTTAATGTAAGACCAGGTAGAACCACATTTCTTTCATAGTTCCCCTCACATACATGCAACCTCTTGCCAAAATATTGAAACCGTAATCCAATAAGAAAAGTTATACTTTCACATTGTATGTTTTCTCCCAAACTGAGGCCTGATATAAGACAAAATATCGCTGCTGTCTTTCTGTAACACAACCTCAATATTTCGTGATTTAATTTTTTTGCCATAAATCATTATTTTAAGTCACCCTTTTTGTTTGTCACTGGGGCTTGCAAATTTCTAACTGATAAAAACTATTAAAATCCTCTTGTCAACTTTGACAAGACAGTATGCAATTATAAAAAAAAATACATTCCCTGAAAAACAGCAAAATGGACATACAAGGACAGCGATGATATGTTTGAAAAAATAAATAAATCACATGATCAGCCTAAAATTGAAATGAAAATGATTTACATTAAGCAATGTTAGCCTCAGTCTTACAAATAAAAGATGTTAAAAATCTTATTGTAATGTTAAACATGTTAAAATCTTCACACCCATAAACACACAGACATCAATAAATCCTCATTAGTACTCCGTGTGAGCTTTGTTTTAATTTCCACAGTAACAAACTAAAACCGGTACATCCTATAACTGACCTATCATCCTGCCAACAAGCAGTCGCCTAAATACAATGTATGAAAAAAAACGAAATCCGTGAACATGCCGCCCCATGAAATGACAGATACTCTCCACAGATTTGACAGCTTGAATTTCACCAGGGGCATTTTAACATGTTACATAGTTAAACCCTCAAGACTGTACTATTCTCTTTATATGAGTCATGGAAAAGGCACATGAGACCCAGGTGAGTCTAGTTCTGACACCGAGCACCTCAACGACCTGTACAACCCGTCGTAGCGTTGTTTAGTGAGCAAGTATTTCATTTCAAATGATTGATGTGCTGCCAGTGTGTAATATGATACAGCAATTTAGATGGCTTTAATCTTTTCCTAACCGCTTTATTTGATGTGCCAATATAGTTGATTCCCACTTTATCTAATATAAGAAGCCTGACAGCATGGCTTTTTGTCCTTTGGGGGGTACACAGAGACCGCAGGAATGAAGGAGAAGAAAAGAGGAGAGAAGGAGGGAGTGATGGAGATGCTCAACTTGTTTGCTCGGTTTCCTGTGGGGCAAAGTGGGGCAATATCATGCCAGAGCCCCTTGATACGCAACAAGAGGTCCATTGTGCTGGAATATATACATATATATAAAAGTTTATATATAAATATATATATATATATATAGAGAGAGAGAGAGAGAGAGGGGGGGGGGGAGTGGTGAAAGAAGATTAAGGGAGGTGGCATCTCAGCTGTTAAAAGAATAAATCCCTCTTATTTAAAACTCATTTATACGAACCCGAGAATTATCTCACTTTCAAGCTCCTTTCTCAACTTCAGAACAGCACTTATGCACACAAAACATAACAGACATTGTTAAAATAAGCCATTGTTGGTTGAAATGTTTTGACCCCATTCAGAATTGTGCATTCAGCATTCTGATAAGCGCCTTTATAACATTTGTATGATTTGTTTATCATTTTGCATCCATAAAGACTGCAGACAAATGAGACTAGTCTACTTTTCCACATTTACAATAAAATAGTATCATATTAATGACTAAACTAAGAATTCAAAGTATACAGAAGTTTCATGATCGTGAGAACACTAAAATATCTTTTTCATTTCAAATTAGTGTCAACATGTTGTTAAGCATGCATCTATTACAGAGGCCAGAAAAATTAAAGGTGTGTTGAAAGGACAAACAGTAGTACAGTATATCAACCCTATACACAACAAATGAGCTAATACATAAGTGGAAATTTAATATTGATTTGAGTTAAAATTGTGTCAGAAAAGAGACTTTGTTATGATTATATAGATATTAAACTAGCAAGGTGCAGAAATCAGTATCAAGAACTCAAGAGAGTAGTAATATTAAAGTATATACTGTGTGAGAGTGTGTGTGTGATGTCAGGGGCCTCGAGGGTCTATGATCTGACAGGTGGCTGGCTAAATAAAAGCTGCTGATAGAACTACTTGTCTCAGATTAATGGTTTTGATAAAGTGGTAATAGGAGAGCTGAGGGGCAATGAGAAAGGAAAAGAGAGATGAGGGAGCGAGGCAGGGCGACAACTGACAGAAAAGAAAGTTGGCAGTCAAAATATTTAAGTTTTGAACATAATTTGTTCAGTTAATAGCATCTTGAAGCATGGAAAATGACCTGCATCCTTACAGCTGTGGTCTAATCCAAGGCTGAGGCTGTAAGTAAATGTGACTCAGAACGGACACAAACGCTTTATTTGATGTTGCAAGTGACTTATTCCAAATGAGACGTGAAACATCCTCCCCAGTAATAAACCACCCGCTGTGAAACACACACACTTTGATCTTCAAAGCTTTTTCTCATCCTGCAGAAAATGATGACAGGCGCATGAACAAGGGTTGTGTGCGCATGTACTGAACTCATTGACGGATACAATCCTATTAACGAAATGTACTTCCATTCTCTCTGCCCTCTTCTTGCATCCATTTACTGTTTGCAATTCTCAGAAACAAATTGGGCCTCAAGTAATTTTATTCTTTCAAATTTCCGTAGTGGATTTTACACTTAAACTTAGATATTAGGCACAAAATGTACTGATCCAATAGCTTACTGTTTTAGTGCAGCTCTATTTAGACATGTAGCATCACACATTAATAAAAACTAGACTGTATGACTAGCCTTAGAGTGGTTGCTATAATTACATTTAACCATTGCTTAACAAAAACAGTAATGCAAATAAACTGTAGTATTGAGGAACTAACAAATATAAATCTTTTTTCTCTGGCACCAGATACCTCAATGCCGGATATCTTAACATCCTGGCAGACCTGAGGGTCAAAGCATTGGGTCACCCATAATGCGGTGCATGGAGAGGTTAAACACATTACCGCAGAGGTGGGCTCAACTGGTATCAAATGGTATCGCTTAACACATGCATCACTGGAGATCAAACCGCGGATCAGACTGGTGCTGGGCCATTTCTCTAACTGCTAGAGTAATGCTGCATTAGAATGGAATGAACCAGCCCATCTGCAATCCACTGACCCCAGGCTAACGGTTTCCCTGTCATTATACTGTCAGGTCGTTCGTGTCAATGCTACCACTGAGCCATGTTTTCAAAGGTGGTTGTGGAGGGGGTCTATAATACATCAGCTTGATAAAACTTTTAACGTTTTTGTATTATTTTGACTAAAAGCATACTAAGCAGAGTGGACCATCGCTTGAATGTTCATTTAATTCAGTGCTAAAGCAACTAGTTGGCGGAAGTCTGCTTGGTGTTTGTGCTTTAAAATTGTTGTTCACTTATCAGTCTATTCACAGCCTATCTGAATTCTTGGCTTTAAAACACAAGGCTTGGGCATTAAATAATCCATCTCAATGAAGTCTTTTGCACAAGATGCAAAATATTGCATTGTGATGATTATTGTGAAGTTATCTGTCGTCCCCCAGGTCAGCTTGTACATTTTTTGGAGGAGTTGAATACGCTTCGGTTAACCTTCCCCTAGGATAGTACTCCTCTGGTGGTACCTCAGTTGTTCCTACTATCACCCAAATCATCAACTTGCCTCTCACCACTGGTATATTTCTCACAGTCTTCAAAGAGCCAGGTATTACCCAACAACTGAAGAAACCCACTCTTAATCCTGCACTGATAGATAACTACAGCCCGGTATCTCTCTTACCCTTCATCGTTAAAACTCTTGAGCGTGTTCTGTGTAACCAACTCTCTCACTTTCTCACCCAGAACAACCTCCTGGACAGCAACCAGTCTGGTTTCAAGAGCGGTCATTCCACTGAGACTGCGCTGCTTTCTGTAATCAAAGCCCTGAGACTGGCAAGAGCCGCCTCTAACTCATCTGTACTTATCCTACTAGATCTATCTTCCGCCTCTGAAACCCTTGACCACCACATCAATAAATCATCTAGAGTATACTGGAGAGGTGAGGTCTCGGAGTCCCAACATCTTGATATAGGGGTGCCTCAGGGCTCAGTGCTTGGACCGTTGTTCTTTTCTGTATACATGACATCATTAGTCTCTGTCTTTCGGAAACATAGCTTTTCCTATCACTGCTATGTGGATACACAACTCCACACGTCATTTCAGCCTGATGATCTGACTATTTCTGCAAGCATTTCTGCATGTCTGAGCGACATTTCGCTCTGAATGAAGGACCATCACCTAAAGCTGAACCTTGCAAAAACAGAACTGCTTGTAATCCCGGCAGACACAAAGATTTACAATTAAAACAATTAGGCACTTGGCAGACGCTTTTATCCAAAGCAACTTACATTGCTTTATCCTATACATTTTACACTGGTATTTGCAATCCCCTGGGATCGAACCCACAACCTTGCGTTGTTAACGCAATGCTCTTACCACTGAGCTACAGATTCATCACAATTTCTCCATTCAACTGGGCTGATGATCAGCTAAACTTCACAGAACAGGTTGCCAGCAGCTCTGGTCCTGTAGATTCACCCGCTACAATATTTGGAAAATTAGACCTTTCCTATCCGAGCATGCTTCTTAAATCCTAGTCCAGGCTCTTGTTTTGTCCAGACTGGACTATTCCAATGAGATACTAGCTGGACTTCCTGCTTGCACAACAAAATCTCTAAAGGTGATCCAGAATGCAGCGGCAAGAGTGTTCCTCAAATAAGCGAAGAGAGCTCACGTCACTCCTCTCTTCATTAATTTACATTGGCTCCCAATAGTCACTTGCATCAAATTCAAGACTCTGCTCCTACCCTACAAGACCACCACTGGTTTGGCACCCCCTTATCTTTATTCACTAATGCAGACTTATGAACCTGCCAGATCCCTGTGCTCTGTGAACGAACTATGTCTTGTGGTGCCATCCCAAAAAGGTAAATAATCGCTCTCAGGTACCTTCTCTGGATCGTATTTTTTTCAACAAAAAAAAAAGAGTAAGAGTAAGTTACTTATATGTTAGTCATGTACTGAATGAATGAATGCTGATGAAGTATACTGATTTGCTCATGTACAGTACAGCATTGCATAAAAAAGCCTAAATGGAAACGGACATAAAGAGATGATCTCAGAATTATCAAAGACATTTATCAGGATTTTATCTCGAGTTTACCTTAGTCCAAATGCGCATTAAGGTGATGGAAACAGTTAATTGTCATGATAATGATGCTGTGAATATTTGTGCATGTAATGAATATAACTCAGCCCCCAAATATCTGTAGAATTCAAAAGTTTAACGTTAAACTTAAATTACTCTTGCGGGTTCAGGTGGATTCTGCCGTGTATAACGTTAGGCATTTAAGCATTTGATTGTCCGTTAACTGCATTTCCTCAGTTCTTCTGCTTCTCTTTGTGGCTTTCATCTAACAATGACTCTGAAGTGTCCATCATTACTAGTTCCCTTCAATATATAATGCAAAACATGCAACGCAAATAATGCGGAATAGCCTATTTGACAAATAACAGATAAACAAAACGAAAGGGAAAAACGGTGACTAGTTTGATTCATGCTTGTATATTTTACAATATTACGAAGCCTATTAAAATGCATATATTTGTGTTTGAATCCAATGATGCTGGTAATGAGGATTTTCTTACCAATCAGAAATCTGTGATCTGTGTGTAAACACATCACAATTTTGCATTGGTGAAGTGCGCTTGGAAGCTCAAACGAGATGGTACTACAAAAAGTCTCAGGTCCTACTGTAGGTACTGAAAATGGTGGAAAACCCCCCCAAACTTTGCTGTACCTCACCGTAATGGGTCGTAAAAAGCACCAAATATGATCCGAGCTTCAGATGCTGAATCGACCTTAAAAAGACAACAGGGACTTACTTCAGCCGACATTGAGGAAAACATTCAAGAACTTTGTTTTTGTTAACGGTACAGTTGTTCTTTAAAGTAAACACCAGAATGAGGAAGATAGGTGAACAGAGTGACCATGGAATCCCTGAGGGGCTTTTCTATCAGAAACTGCTTATATCCTGGCATTTTAACAAACACACCAAACACAATCTCATAAAGTCTCTTAAATTAAAGGAGAATAGTGTAAAAACCAATAAACATTGAGCAAATTGCAATTCTGTAGGAGAGATGGCCTTGTGGAGAAAGAAGAGAATGGCCAGGCTAGGTCAAGCTAAAACAGGTGGGCTACTATAAATTAAATCTCTAAATGCACAACACGTCAAATCAAACAAATGGATATAAAAAAATAGAGAGACGTGGGGGATTGTTAAAATATCAGTCTCAAATATTGATACAACTTAAAATAATAGGGCAAGAACTTAGGTCAACAAGATGAATCCTTCCTGCCTCATTTAAGAAGGTGGTGTAATGGGGCAGGGAATATCTCTAGCGCATTAGACCCCTTAACACCGATCGAGCATTGATTAAATTCTCCAGCCCACCTTATTGGTGACCATTTACATCCCTCATGGCCACGGTCTACCCATCTTCTAATGGCTTCTTCCAGCGGGATAATGCACCATGTCAAAGAGCCTACATCATCTCAAGCTAGGTACAGAAATATGACAATGACTTCAGTTTGTCATCTAAAAAATCGAACTGCTTCACGATTCCCTTGTCAACGTGAATCTCAAATGGAAATTTCCAGCACCTTGCTGAATCCTTGCCAAAAAGAAAGCAAGGGAAAAAAGGCAGATGTGAAGTTTTTGGTGCAATGTTATAGGTACAATCTAATTGTTTCAGCCATTTTTCCGACCAACTCCAACCTATTCAACAAATGTTCTACACAGTTATCTTGTCAGCTGCTTTAAATGATATAAGAAAGTTGTTCTCTGCAACAATGTGATGTTTACTTCATCAGATGAGGTAAACCATCTTATTGCTGTCCTTAGGAAACTGAACTATTAAACAACCCGTGTGTGACTTGAGTTTGTTTAATTGTGACTTTCTACCATCAGTGAATGTGTTTGGACAGTATATCATTACTTTCTCTGCCTTTTCAGTTTGCACTGCCAACTTTGCCATTACAGAGAGAAAGACAGCTCATCTTCTCTCTCTCTCTCTCTCTCTCTATCTTTTCTCGCTCATTCTCACGTCTTATCTCTCTGTGTCATTCGTGAGCAATGAAACTGTCTTTTTCATGCCTGTTCTTCGGCTAGAACGAAGATGTGCTGGGTTAATTCTCATATTGTTAGCAGTTGGGCAGGTTTTCCAGAACATGCAAATCACACTGGTGTGTTGGTGTGAAGCATAAAATAGTCATTTAAATTTTCTCGTCCTAGTGCATTTGCATATGAATCCATCCTTTTACCCAAAAACAAATGGTTCATTTCCTGGTGAACAGGTAGATTTTTAACATTCCACCTACAAAAACATTATACCCTAATTGTTTAGCTGTCAGCCTCAGGGTATTCCTCACCACTGAAACATGAAAAAGAGTGAAAAGAAAAGGTCTGCATTCCAGTCAACGGTGCTTTTCTTAGAAGTCATTCATTCGGTAAACCCTACATACCGCACATTGCAGTTCGATGACACCTTGCCACATGCAGGTCAACTCATATGAACCCTCATGAAATTAATCTATTAATAATCATTATGATATCAGCAAATTATCAGAAATTGCTTTACGCTTCATGTAAACAGTCAGCATTGACTGTATGTATCGGAATAAATATGCAGCAATGGTCCTTTTTTCTCTTACATTTCACTTTCTTTGTTGTAGTTCTAATATTATTATTTTATTGTGACTCATTTATATTGAATAACCATGGTCAGGGGGAGAAAGTGCTCGTGGGCCTTGTTTGTGTGAGTACTTTGTGTCGTCATATGCGTTTAATGGTATGAGTCATGCAACAGCCAGATTTCAACCGACACAACCAGGTCAAGAGGAACAGTTTCAGTGAACTTTCCAAGGTATTGGATGGATGACAAAGACAGTCTCGTTTATTTCAGCATCAAACACAGATCTTCTTTAAACTTGTCTGTCATTGTCTAAATTTTCTTAAATGCACATTCTTATGTTTGGACTGAACAGTCATCGAAATTTAGCAGTGTCTTCGAGGAAACTTCAGACCTATTTTCTATTTTATTAGATTAGATATTAGATTAGATTTCTGCCTAGTTTCCTTATTTATTTTGGTAAATGGCAGGTTGTTTGGATAATTACTTTCCATGGCAGAATGGCAGTTATATTCTTTTGTCCTTCATTTCATTCTCGAACCAACTCAAACCAGTTTTGTAAAGCCAGCAGTCTGATAAGGGATTTTTAAAAGTCTTATTTAGCTCACCTGTAGTGGTGTAGGATCCATTCTCTCTCTCTGCTTATCTTTTTCTTGTTGCTTCCTAGGAAGAAATATAAAATATACATGATAATGTAAAACCAACTTTATGAAACTTTATAAAACCAACACAAAAATCTTATATTCTAAGGTATTTTGCATACCAAATGTAAATACTATATGCAAGTATTCAAGTATTTGACATTTAGTGAGGTGTTGATAGGCAGTGTTCATGGAGACTTCAGACAGGTTAAAAGTTTTAAAAGTTTCTGAAAAGCATATTCATCTGACCACTCAAAAAAAAGGAAGTTAGTGACGCACAGGGTGAAGATATTTTGGATGTTGTTAACTGGCACCAATTCACTTACATTGGTTTTGTCTCCATGCAGTAGAAGTGAATGGGTGCCGGCGCTGTTTAGTCACCAACTTTCCTTAAAAGATCTTCTTTTATGTTCTGCGGAAGAAAGGAAGTCATACAGGAGTAATTGATGACATAACTTTTATTTTTGGGTGAACTATCACTTTAAGAGCTTAGTCGATGCTCATTGTCTTACATGTTTATTATGTGCTGTGTGGGGAAAAATAAAAAAGTTTGCACTTTCACAGTATGGTTTGTAATTTGTTGTTTTGTTTACACCTAAAGTCCAAAAAGATTTAGAGACTGTAATGAATCGGTCATGGGAGTTGTATTTTATAGGCAACAAACACACTAAATATTGTAAGGATTAGTTGACAAAGACTCACACGAACAAGCACACAGAGACACACACTGCAGATAAGAGTTTTCTGCATTACACTGCCAAGGACTGTTCAAGATTGGGTCCATAAATCAAACAGTCTCCCTTTACACACACAGAGACACACATACAGATGGGTGCACACACACCTGCACCCCTCTGCCACTGCGTCCTTGACATTAAATGGATTTTTTTTCAACCCTTCCTGGCGGTTTCTTCATTACCAAAGTTATGGAGCTATGATTTATGTCGCTATGGCCATCACCGCTCTACAATTTCAGACAAACAACCGCACATCCCATTAAAATGAGAAGAGGAAGATGTCGCTGTTTTATCATTTCCTTGCCTTAATTCTCTCCATCTCTCTTGCTGGCTCTCACTCCCTCCAGCACAAACCGCCATGCAGGGGGTAATATAAACTGACATTGTTATGTGTGCCTCTCTATTTGGGGAGATGTGCATGCAGTTGTTGAATATGGACTGTACGTTTGAGAAGATGTGCGCTGAAAGCAATCTCTCATGGTGAACTTCCAAGATAATAAATAATTCACATCCCAAAAGGAAAATATCAACAGACCTTGAGAAAGAAATAATGCTTTGAATGATTTATTGTTTGGCAGCCTCTGCTGGAAAGGTACAATATCCAGGACTCTTCTTGATCTCACGTTTGTGCTTGGGAGATAGAAACGAGTGTGTGATTCCCGCTGTACTGAGATGGGTAATATTTCTTACGAATACACGCATTTGAAGCATTACCTTCTTAAGAACTTTCTCAGTGGGAAGGTCCGATTTACCCCATCTCCAAAAACATAAACATTCAAAACATTGCTCCCAAAACATTCCTTTTGGGAGCAATACAGATATTGGACATTTTTGGTGATGCTTTTTCTGACCGCCTGGTTTGTTAAGATAATGGCAGAGTACAGATGTTAAGATTAATAACAATTTCAGTCCAGTAAACTCACCATATGTATGTAATACATATAAACAGAAAACTCAGTAAAAAAATGTATATCAATACGTATATCAATAAGTTATATCAATCAAACTTGGGTTGTTTTGATTAAGTCTTAATAACAAAAAATACAGCTAACTTTCACAATAAAGACACGATAAAAAATAAAAAAAATGTGATGATAGACTTTTTTAAACGGAGTTATCTGTTTTTGCAAATAAACTGATCACATCGAGTCAGACATCATTCACTGATCTCTTTTCAGACAAAACACTTCACATTGACCTTTACTTCCTAACATACTCGAGAGGAGAGGGCTTTTTACAATTATTATCTCTTCACTTATTTGTTTCTATAGAACGATTATGCATTATGTAATGCAGCCTTTCATAGTGTTTTACATCATTGATGTTGCTAGTATGTGTGTGTGAGTGTATGAGGAAAGACATAACATTTAGACAGACACTGATGTGCTGCGCTAGAGCACATCTGCTTTGATATAAAGTGACAAGCGCTCTGCATTTGGGGTGAGTCAGTCTGTCTGAGTATGTCTGTAGTGCGTGGGAGAGAGAATGTCCAATGTTTTGGCAATGTTCAGACTCTTTTACCAGGATAATAAAACTAAATCTTTAATCTTCAGGGAGAAATCTATACAACGGCTTTGCTGGTGTTATGTTATGCGTGTGTCGAGGTTTCGATGTACATTATTTGTGAGAGACATTTGTTAACGCAAGGTTAAACATCATTACTCTTTTAGGCTGTTAAAAAAATATGACATGTCGTCACTGTGAGTGCATTCCTCGTGAATAGATGAGGTTCCTTTTGAATATTTACAGTTTTACCTTGCTGGGTTAAGAGTCTGTGGCCATGCTTTGCTTACGTTACTATCTGATAGTAGTCACGAAGCGACAAGGTTTAAGCCACAAGCCATTTATTTGTGTCCACGTTGAAAGCGGATGCTACCCCACTCCGTAACTTCACATCAAGTTCTGTTTGCATGTGCAGCCCTCTGTCGTGAATCACCACCTCATGAGTCACGACGCAGGAAAGAGCTTACTGTTTTTATTATACACCTAGTGCCTGCTTTTTAGGGTTTTTATTTGCCATACAATGTCCTATTCTGAAACTGTCACAATCAATATCTCATCTACTGTTTACGTGGATATTTCCCATCTCAACCCGGAAATAAATCCACTTACAAAGTGATTGACAGGATTTGAAAATCCACTGGTTCCTATCTTTGACCACTGGGAAACCATCAAAATTATTTTGTTCTCTCTGTATGTTTTGCTCAATTATTATTAAATGATAAATGACCACTTTACCACTCTATGTTTAGGCACGTGTTTGTATGATAGCTACAATGCATTTGAATAGCCAAAGTTTTTTTACTTCCCCTGGTCCTCAAATGAACTTTAGATCTCAAGCTGCTTTAGCATTGATCTATAGAAGTAATTACAGCAACAGAATTAACAGATTAGATGCTTTAACTCAAAGCCCATTTCTCTCCTCCGGTTCTCTTTTCATTCAGCCCCTTTCTTTTATTCTCACCCCCACTTTCATTACATAGACTGACCGAATGAAAAGCTAAATATCCCTCAATCAACTTTCTTTATCATTACAGAGAAACATAATTATTTTCTCTCTCTTTCTATCTTTCTCTCGCTTTCATTCCCTCTCTCTCATTCATAGTAGCCTACTGTGCTTAATTCTCCCGTGCAGTTTCCATGGAGTCACTGACTGCAGATGCTGCTGAAAAATATAAGAATATGAATAAATATGAATATGCAAATGTGGAAAAATGAAGGGATGATGTTAAATTTACCCATATCTATTATGTGCAGAAGCTATATGTTAGAGAGACAGTGAGGTGATGTGTATCATGTGTTTTGTTATGGTTTATGTAGCTGCACATTAACTTTAGGTCATGTACATGACAAGTATGTCTCAAACATGTCAACCGCTTCATTACCCACATACACATATATTTTATTTTCTCCATCGTATTTTGCCAATTATCCATCTCATATTTTCCTTACAAGAAAACCCTAGGCTCTTGGCGAAAAGTATTCATGCATATTTCTGTAGGTATTCATTACTCATTTCTCTCATAGATGACTGAGAATAAAAATCTGAAATATGTATCACCTTCTATAAGTTTGCACGCATAGACAAAGCCAAACACAGACAATGCCTCAGGACCGATCATTCACCTGACACACACACTCCCACTGTGTGTGTTTGTTCTGTTGCCAGAATTCCGCAGTATGTCAGGTGTTCACTTTTTACTGCAGTGCCTGTCCAGTGTATTGCATTAGCTGCAGGGGATATTGCGTAAGATTTGCAATTTCACTTAGTTTCTGTGTAAGATTTGCATGGAGAAATGGAATGATGATAAAGATCTATATAAAAACAGCAGGTCACATGCTGGAGTGCACTTTAAAAATGCTGGGTTATTCACAAGCCAGCATTGGGTCAAAAACAATTGTTGGGTTATAACTTAACCTAAAGAGGGGTTGTTTCAAACCAAATTCTGGGTTGTTTTAACCCATCGTTGAGGCAAATATAAACATTTATAGAGTGTAATAAGTGTTAAAGGACAAGTGTGAGTGTGTGATCACATTTTGTCATGATAAACAATAAACTTATAAAATCAACATGTTAAAGGAAAGTTCCCAGCCTGTGTTTTGATTTCCCAAAGCACATGTTTAGAAGCAGAACTTGATCTTTTTAGCCCCCTGTCTCCTTGAGAAGCCATTATACTGGGCAGGAACCCTCATTGACCTTGTCTCAGGGACAGGATATGAAGTTGTTTTCACAGGTTTCAGGAGGGGGTTTGCACTGCCATGATATAAGACAATTTCCAGACCTCTATCTCTAGAAGACACAAATCATTTGCATTAAACAGAGGAAATGAAGTCTTATGTGCACAAAAACACATGCTGTATATATATCATGCTATAAGGATAAACATCCACACACACACAGATCAAGCTTGAAAAAAACGTATTGGTTAATTGTTACGTTTTTGATCAATGTTATGCAAAAATTATATTTGCTTCCTTGTTAAGTTAATGAGAATATTAAAATGAGAAGTCTTTGTCATTTCATGACTTGTGTGCTTACTAAAGTGACGTTGACAAAAGAAGCGAATGCCAGCTTGTGCGCTGATGTGCGTCTGATAAATGAGTCGCGTTATACTGCAAAACAGTTTCCACAAATGCAGCCTCATTACAAACATGCACACGCTCAGATACCAAAGACTTGTTGAAACATTATATCATGTATACAACATGAAAAAGAAACATGCAAATATACATCCTAAAATATTTATAGGCTTAATGATTTGAGATAAAGATTGGGCAACATTGTTACACCAACCATGGCGAAGAGGGCTTAAGCCAAGCAAACAATGCAGAGCAGCTAATGCCTAAACTTAAGCCAGCGAGGCAACCAAGGCTTACTAATGCTTCTCTTAGTATTTCACACTGACTGCCCCATGACAAAAGACTTTAGACTCCCGTCTCTCAATACACTCTCTCTTTCTCTGATTTCCTGCTTCTATCATTATTTGTCATTTTAAAACATTTCCTTTTGGCAGCCATTTGGCCTGTGCTTTTAAATGGAGAGTCTGTAGTTTCCAGCTGTCCAGAAGAGTCAAAACACGCCTCTGAGGAATGTGACCTTCCCTCCTCTTTCCCTTAAGACACACTACTGTGAATGTGCAAAATTAACTCACAACAGCGGCTTGTTCTTACATTAAGCAGACATGTGCAGGTCATCCTAGAGCATCTATCTGCTTCTCACTCCCCGTATACTGTCTCAAGTTACTGAAAACCTCTGAACTTTTTCTGTGATTAATTGATTCATAATGGGTCAAAATAATCCTATATAAGGAGAAAATGTAATATCCTGGTAATAGGTAATATCCCGACAGCACAGTATGTCGCTGTGACATTCATGCGATGTATGTGTCTGGACAAAAATAAAACCTGCAGTTTATCACGAAAGGCCTGTTCACACCAAAAGGAAAAACATTAAAAAAGTAAAGCCACTTCTCAAAAGAAAGACAAATCACAAATCTAAGTGTATACTTACTACAAGGCTGTACAGATTTTTTTTTACTTTGAGACCAAATATGTACAACATAGTCATAAGGTTGACAATGACCTTCAAGAATGTTTTTTGTGAGAATACACTGCCGTCAATGGAAAAAATATAATTTTAGCCTACATATAGCTGTGAATCTATTTTGTATTTTGTGAGAATCTTATGTTCATCAAATATGTGGTTAATTACAATACAGTGTTTTTATAGTAAATCATTTTACTGTATAGACATTTAAATGTGTACTACGTGTATTGGATCTAGCATTATTATTATTAGTTAACACCTCTGTAAAAAAATAGTTTTCTACCTCTCTGCTATTCCCTGTCATACCTCTCCGTTTCTCTTTTTTTGCTCTTTCTCAGCTATCACTCTTTGTTATTGCCGTGTTTATTTTCTCTTTCACTCCTACTCGGCCAACACTTTTCTCACCGCGTCTGGACAAATGTGTTTTAAAAGACCCTGAGAAACACAATCTTATCGTCTGTCAAAACAAGACCCCCGGCTTAGCAAGAAACTCAATCCCGGATCTGGACATTACCATCGCGCCCATCTCAGATCGGACCGGGTATTTTTAACACATTACATAGCGCTTAGCGCTCATCTTAGAACTGACCCTGGTTTTATGGTTCCAGTGACCCCCATTTCAAGTGACCCCAGACATGAATTGAGAAAGCAAACATGTAAAAGCTTTACTGTAACGAGATGAGAAATATTCTGGCAAATTAGTGAGGCTCAGAGTGCTTTAGAGAAACAGGCTGTGAAAAAGAGACCACCCACCGTTGCTGTACTGTAGAACAGACTGACCTCAGAATTTATTTATCAGTTTTCTACAGGCACAAAAATGACATGAGGACACAATATGACTGTGCATGCACACGTGTCATTTTTTAGAGTCTGGGTTGCTCCATGAAAAGGATGAGGGACTCAACATCTTGAAAACATAATTTAATTAGTGTTAAGTTACCAAAATTCCCATTTATTATAAAGTGTTAATCCTTTGATCAACCCCTTTGTCAGGCTTCTATAGAAATACTTACACTAGGGATGTTCCGAGCCGATGGCAAAAATCAAGATCAAGGCATTTTTTTGGCTATTTCATGCCAGATCATTTCCAATCACGTCTCCCGATATGCACATTTTTTAAATGAGAACGCGAGCTGCCTGTGACAGATGTGTCTGCAGATTGGAAATACAAGAGCAGCAGAACAGCTGTTGACATTCGCAACGGATGTTTGTTTAATAATAACAATTTAATGCCAAAACCCTCCAAAATGTGGACGGATTACAGCGTGTTTTACGCTGGGATAGAGAACTCAGGTTAGCGTCAGATTTCTTCCTTCATACAGCGCTCTACCGGAGCTTTACAACAAAATGACACAGATGGGAAGCATTAGCGGCTGTCTGCTAACACGACAGAGAGGCTGATTTACCTTCATTTCAAAGTTTAAATATATATCTGTGAATAACACAGGGTTAACTTGCAGTATTGTGTTTAGTGTTTTAGTTTTGAGGCAGTAATGAATGAAGCACTTTGGGAATCGGATCGGCAGATAGACAACATTTTATCACTAGGATTGGATCAGGGCAAAAACCTGATCGGGACGTAACTAATTTACACAAATCCTTTTCGTCAAGAATAGCAACACTGTTGATTTGTGCTTGAGCTCTGTTTAATCTTAAATCTCTGTTTCATTCATGCATGTCATTCAATGTCAGTAGAGATTTTGATTGATTCTTAAAATAAACCCTAACACATGTTATAAAACGTTCAGTTCTGGTCCTTGATTCTGATTGGCTGAGCGGAGTTCTAAGCCGTTTTTTAAATACCCAGATATATAACAGCTGACCACACCACATAGCCTATATATAATTGTATTTACTTTATTTTATAAAACTTAGCCAAGTATATGGAGTAACCGTTTTATAAAACCAATAAGCCCCGCGAAGCAGTGGGCTACAGTGCATTTTATAGCAGCTAAGGGTGTTGTGACACGACACGAAGCTGAGTGCCTAAAACCCAGTGTGGAAACACCAGGTTCGTATTTTTGCCGTGTGCCTGTGTTTACATGTTTGCATTTTTAAAAATCAATCCATGTGATCTGTATTTGTGTAGAGGTCTGTACTGTATGTGATTGTAGTAGAGTAGGCGGGGCGAGACCGTGGTTCGAGGCCGGTAAGTAATTGTTAATTAGCGCCAGTGGTGCGCGCACCGACCTCGCATCACGTAGGAGATTGGGAGCATATAAAAGGAACAAGCGACCGGACCGTCGATGAGAGAGGACCGGGCCCGAACATGTTTGTATTTGTATTTATGTTTTGTTTACTGTGTTGTTGTTCGCCGGCGGTCGTCTGTGAGGGGCCGCCGGCTGTTATTATTTGATTAAATGTTTTAAATGTTTGCCGGTTCCCGTCTCCTTCCTTCCCTACTTTGAATCTTTCTACAGTGATCTGTATGTCCCTTGCCTTTACTCAAAAACGAATGAATAATTAGACAGGTCATGTGAAGCTTATAATGCAAACACAAAGAGAGAAGCGATAGAGACAAAAGGAATGACTCAGATTTAAAGTTTACACACTCAAATTTTCACTCTCTATTAAATCAGGCATTTACATACCATTCAAATAAGGTAAACTTAAAAGCTTTAAAATATATGTCTCAAACAAACTATGGAAATTATATTTTCTCTTTTTTATATTTTGCAAATTTGGCAGGCTTTTTTTGGCATTTTACAATAGTTGTAAAGGTGAAAGTTTTTTTTTTTATACTGAATGTAACAGAATTGATTAATGTTAGTGTTTTCCCTCCCCTGAATAGACTAAACAATAGACTGAATAAGGAAAAGGTTGATGTACTGTCACAACACAACCTGTATCAGTTTGTATCATGTGTGTGTGTGAGAAAATGAATCTCTCAGCTGGAAACCAATGTGCATAAGACAGTGTGGATCAGCATGCAACTCAGCGGAATAAAAGGAATAGGGGTTAAACGTGACCTCTGACCTTTTCTATTAGCAGCATAATGGCAGAGGACGCTTGCCATTCATCTCCATCCCTGCCTAAAAGGATAACTTCCAACAGAGAGGCCTTCAGGCACGCATCCCACTGAATTTAAGAGCGAGAACCATTACTCCACCCCATCTTTTACCGGGGTTTTCCACAAATAACTAACTGCCCCCTCTAGGGCTAAAGTGATCATAAACACAGAGAAAGATATTTGGAAGAATTCTTATAACCAGACAGAATTTGCCCCGCATTGACTACCATAGTAGTCAAAAGTGCCCCAGAACTGTTTGTTGTCCTACATTCTTCAAAATATCTTCTTTTGTGTTCAGCAGAACAAAAAAAAAAAACATTTAATTTTCCTACTATGGGAGTCAATTTGGGGCAAGATCTGTTTGGTTATAAACATTTTTCCAAATATCTTTCTCTGTGTTCATCAGAATAAAGAAATTTAAACAGATTGGGAACAACTTGAAGGTGAGTAAATAATGATAGAATTTCTTTTTTTGAGTGAAGTATCACTTTAGCAAAGAATCAATAACTGTTGATTAGTTTTATGTAATTTAATATGTAATTTAATACAATTAAAACCATAAAATATTAGTAGAAATTAATATTAATATACACTTTATATCAAATAAATGTAAATATTATAAACAAACACAGACTGGAAGTTTACTTGAAACCATCTATAATCCTGAAATTTTACTCACAGATTTAAAAGATCAGTAAAGCCTTCACGCGTGGTCATGGCATCTATTAGATCATTCTATTTGTGCTGGATTTATGTCCACTGATACACAAAGGAGCAGTTACCAGGAGTTGAAATATATTCAGTCTTGTGCTGTGTGGTGATTGTTCACTATGAATTCAATGTTCCCAGATTAAGTTGACATTGAGCACATGTAGTAGTCTCTGTAGAGTCTGAGTATTGCCCTGTCTATAGGAGGATGTTTCAGAGAATACTACGGTCTGATCTGTAGGGCTTCAGTATGCAAGGGTTTATGAAATCAGCTGTCACATCAGAAGGATGCTGGGCAAAAGGTTTTCAGTCTGCGGTCGATTACTCTCTGAAGCTGGTTTGTCGGGTTACTCTGAAACTTCTGGCCTGGGGCGCTTTTCCAAAACACATGTTAGTGATTTGAAGAAGAAAAGGGGGGAGAATGGGTGGGTGCTTTTATTGTCATTTTTTTCCTGTGTGAACATAAACTATGGAATTCCAATCCTGCCTAAATTAAAAATAAATAAATACGAAAATAAATCAAAGAAGAAATGTAGAAATTTAGAAAAGCGAAAATAAATGAATTTAAACGGATTGGTTTTATGAAAACATAGACATTTAAACGTGTATTATTTATTTCTTTATGTAAACATTTATTTTTTATAAAATGTAAAAATGTGGAAATACAAATATATTAACATAAATGCATAAAAGAAATACAAAAAAGTACAAATAAATAAATGTTTAAATAAACACATAAATAAAATAAGTTTAAATATGTATTTTTTCATTCAATTCTAGATTTATTTTTGCTTTTATACATTTCTTCATGGATTTATTTTTGTATTTACTTATTATTAATTTTGCAGGATTTGAATTCCATAATAAACAGCTAATCATTTTTGATAGCAACAATACCATTTAACACTACAGATCAAATGGATCGTGCTACCTTAGCCAACTGTGATCCCATGAAATATAGCTTATATGCTGTAATAGCTAAACTGGGTGGTACATTTACAGAAATGTCCAGTGTCCCTGTAAATCTAAATTTTAGAAGCACTTAATCAAATTGGAGGAATCCTGAATCACAACATCCTTAAAGTCATCCATCAGCCTTTCAGCCAGCTGGACCTGGCAAGCATCAGGTTATGACATGAGTTAAAAAAAACTAATGTGAGAGAGCCGGCAAAGAGAGACTGTGGAAGTGGATAGATTTGGACAACTTTCAAACCCTTAATACACATAAATCTACAAACGAAATCAATAGTTTGCTTGATGTATTCGCTTTTTTATGGCGTAAGGGAGACTGGAATGTAAACATGGTTACAATGAATGTGAATAAGCCTGCTAGATGGTTAATTTGTAATTCTTAGAGGGATAGAAACACATCCCACTACTGTTTCAGGTTAATAAGTAATATGGTTTGTAAATACTACCACGCTGTAACAGGCTCCACTTCAAAACAAAGTCAAATTTTCATGCTTATCTTATAGATAAAAGTCTGACAGACAAACATACTGTTTATACATAATGTCGCTATCCTTCCAAAACCTTGGGTGTCCAAATTCGCTGTTTTTCCGGAATTGGAAAAAACTATGCACTTTTTAAATGAATAAATATTGTGTTGTCAAAGTTGACATGCACTTTTTTATATCTTTTTTGGGTCAGATATTAAAAATAATCATTTATGGAAAAATGTGATAACCATGAATCTTTTTCCAGTTGAAGTTTTTTCTCTCTCTAAAGAAAATCTGTTGTCTGTAAGAATTGTTTATATGTTTTTATTTATATAGCTTCGTGCAGTGTGTTAGGCAAACTGTGGCCTGTTCTATGGCACTTACACATTGCTGCCCTTTTGTTGCACTAATTGCTTTCATTGTTATTTGTCATTTGTAAGTCAATTTGGTCAAAAAGTCAAAAAGTGTCTGAAGACTTAATGTAAATCGTAATCTAAATATATGGTAGTTATAATTCACAAGAATATTGTGGATCCACATTAACATATTGGTAATGACAATCTTATCGTGTGTGTGTTTGCACATAACAGAAAGAAGAAAAACACAGTTAACATTCCAACCCCACATGATCTCATGGAAAAGACACGGAATGGCAGTAGTGATGCTATCACGCCCCTTGTTTTAACCTCCAACCCTTGACCTCTATATTGAGAGTATAGCAAGTCACACAACATGACTGTTATAGTAGAACAAAGACTTCTACACAGTAAAATGAAAAGAATCATGAGTGCTAACACACATGATCCTCCTGCGGCTACAGGAAATGGGAAGATGAAGACCTGACCTTTGAATAACCTGCCTGAAACTGGGCCAAAATGGATCCCAACAGAACAAGACATAGTGTGAAGGAGAGATTGTATGAATTCAGAAGCATTTGAGAAGTTCAGAACGGAAACAAAAACATTACAGAAAAAATTAACTATCGTCATGAAGACCAGAATCTTACCTCAAATGATTTCACTCTAAGCAGTCTGGGGGATGTGAGTCAGCTGGTTGGATGGATATGGAGGGCAAGATGCTTCTGGCAAACTGATAAAGCAGCTTCCCTGGAGACAGCACCACGGGAAGAGACCAAACCAGACCAGGAAGAATTCCTCGAAGAAAAATCTTATCTGAGAAAAATGGGCATCATGTCTGCTAATGGGCCGGGAAATGATAAAGTGTGCGTGTGTTTGTCAGAGGGAAGATGGAGGCCAGAAGCTGTTTCACTAAGAATGTTGAGAGAAATGAGAGACGGCATAAAGATTTACTTGCTATTGTGTGCGGGTCTGGGATTGTCTGTTGTTAGCTCTTATAAAAGCTTGCCGTTACCTCACCCTTTTTAAAAGAAGCCATATGAAAATGTTTCGAACAAATATGAGCATTACGACACAGACACCAGTCATCTAAAAGGAAAAGCTTCAAAAGAGAAAGAGACTAACATAATAAGCCAACACATTGCGGTTTAGTTACATCACTGCATGTTGACAATACCAAGTTCAATATTTAGTTTAATTCTATGACCTGTTGGGGGGGGTTATATTTAAAGTGATAACAATTCTAAAAAAGTACTTTGAATTGTTCCAAATCTGTATAAATTTCTTTGTTCTGATGAACCAAAGATATTAGGAGAATGCTTAAATACAAAACAGCTCTTCGACCCGATCGGAAAAAAATACTTTTTTATTTGTTGTCTTTCTGTTGAACACAGAAGAAGATATTTTGAAGAATGTAGGACTGCAAACAGTCCTTGGGCAATTTTCAATGATGGACAAGAACTGTTTGCTGACAAACGTCCAAATATCTTTCTCTTTGTTCAACCAAACAAAGAAATGTATACAGGTTGGGAACAACTTGAGAGTAACTCTTGACAGAATTTTTTTTTGGGTGAACTATCCCTTTAAGGTAAAAATAAGTTTCAGGAATGTGACCCCCAACATGTGAGAGGACTTATTTTTCAGGTCAGAGACAAAGGCTCCATTTAGGCGCAATGTCTTTGCTGTGATTGGACCGTTTGAGATAAGAAATGGATTTCATTTGGCTCAGTGAAACTAATTTCAACATGCATCACTTTCTGTCTATCTATGCATTGCTCTCTTTCTATCCTGCACGCTTAATTAGATCAATTTAATGTCTGTTTTTCCACTCAGATCACATTTGTTTAAATGTCAAATGCCATTTAAAAAAAACTAGAGACTGGACAAAAGTAAAAATTACCATATAAAAACATTACAACTGGAACATTAGATGTTCATACTGTTGACCTCTGAAAACTGGTTGTTCCTTCAGAGCTGCTGTTATAGGAACAAAGAGAGATGAGAAGTTATATTTTAGTATCATAAAAAGTAAAATATGGTAGTTAAACTTAGAGCATTTTCACACTTGCTCCTTTTCAGGGGTCTGACCACAGTTCGCTGGGTTTTTGGTCCATATGTGAACACTGCAAATGATCTCAGACGCCTTGAAAACGAACCGAACCGAGACCATCTCAGGAGGTGGTCTGTGTACGATTCGCTTTTGGCTTATGGTATGGTTAACCAAAAACATGCATGTTGAACACAAACTGCTCTCGGCTCCCATGCTGTTCTTGTTCGATTCTCTCTCTCTCATGATAAGTACAGTGCACGCGCAAAGAGATCCGGATGTAAATAAAGCGCATGTTTCTCAATTTCGACGGCTCATTATAGCTCTTAAAGATGTAAAGCGCTAATTGGACGTGTAAATGAAGCTTTAAAAAAAATAATGGCCGTCGGAGGAGTGCATAATACAAATCACCTTTAAAAAGTGTAATAGTGAAGAGAGATCTGTGTAATTCCTAACAGCATCTCACATTTTAAATCTGATCACTAGAGATCTGTCTCTCATATACAAGTGTAGAGCCTTGCCAAGGCCTCAAATTTAGGCTCAAGCCTGCCGTTGTCTGACAGTCTATCAGAATTCTCGACCGAAGTCCACAACAGCCGTTTTTTTTGCCGTAATTAAATAGTTTAGTGTTTTTTTAATGGCAATTATTCATATTCCGTTTAGTTTCTGTATAAAATTAATTTAGAAAAATGTGTGAAGTATTTCTTGTTTGTGGTTCAGGCGCTGAACGCAGTTTGATTTTGGGCTAGAGCACAGATTTAAATGAATGATGTGAATGAGATTGTTAAAACTGTGGCAGCCATTAAAATAGTTTAGTTTTGTTATAATAGTAAATTATGTTTTGTTTTGTTTTGTTTCTTTATAACATTAGACTTGAAAAATGTTTAGAGTATTTTTTACTTGTTGCTCAAGCGCAGAACAAATACCAACTGCCCAAGAGTTTGAATTTGAGTGCATGACGGGCATTAGTCTGCTTAAATTCCTCCTTTAGCTACAGCACCTTTCCTTAATTGCTCTTGTGTTACTTTAATATCATAAGTCTACGCATGAAGTTGAAAACATAATAAATCCCAAACTTAATATTACTCTTTTTGTGCTCAAAACAATCGCAATATTGTCGCAAACAATCATAATTCATAACAATGTATGCATGCTCTGGTCTGCCATGCGGGGAAGTGGGGATAATTGCCATTGAGCATGGCACCGTGAAAAAGGCACGATGTCCGGATCGCGTTTTAACTTTGACTTGAAAACTGTTCTGAAGCCCGGCCCTCTGAGTCCCCATTACCGCTTAAGTGGAACAAAAAATATCCAAGTCCTCTTTCAGGGACAGAGACAGTGTGAACATAAAAAGAACTCTGTCCTCTTTCATTTGGTCCACCTCTTGGTCCACTTAAAGGGGTCTAAGTATGGTTCTTTTAAAGATTGAAAACCCCCTTATACACCACATGTGTAATTGACACACTGTTTCTGACTGTATAGTGGATATATCGATGTACCTCGTATACTTCTTATAAATTCTTTATTTACATTTTTTTTTAATTTTGCAGTTTAACTAAGAATAAGCAGCTCATAAACTGCACAGCCAAAACAGGAAAATCAATGTTTATTGAGTAATCATTAATAAAACACGCTGTGGATGTGTTGTATGTGTGGTTCAGCTAAAGTACATTATGGCAATTAAACAGTAGAAATTTCATCTCACTATGTAGGAAATACTGTCTAAACTAATGTAAAAGTTCCATAAGGATTATATGAGGGAATGGATAAGGGCTTCTCAGTAAATATCATTAGCTATAAAAACAATGGAAAGTCTTTGTAATTATGAGTACCAATGTGTGTGTGCGTGCGTGTGTTTGTGTAAATAGATTAATGGGGAAAAGAGAACATTGTATAAAAGGACATTGAGATTGACACTCTCATCACTCAAAACATAGCCTATCATAATGTAGAATCATCATATTGATGTCAGATTTGTGTCGCTTTTATGATGGATTTAGATCAGTCTAGAGAGGTCAACAAGCATAAAAAAATCACATTTGAGGAACCCTCAGTCATTATTCCAATGACAGGCTTCTGTACTTGAAAAATGAGACACTCAAACAATGACATTTGACACAATCAAACAATGAAATGTAAAGGTAGCGTCAAAATTAAAATGTTTCTTCAAAACAGAAGAAGATTTTAGAGAAAAGAGAAGTATGTTTCTAGTGCCTATGAAATCTCTCTCTCTCTCTTTCTTTTCATTGTCCAATTAAATCTAATTCTATATGTAAAATGAGATCTCCCTTTACTATGTAATGCTCATATTAAGAGGAAATAAAGGCTTGTGCTCATTTAAAGAGCATTATCTCCTGTTCCTCTATGTAACATCTGGGAAGTGTATATTTCTGCCTATAGTATATTGTATAAGTGTATATTTAAATTGTCTGTTAATACATATAATCATTGTCATTTTTCCTGCCTTGTTATTTTGTAAAAGCTATTTCAAGACATGCAACATCAAACTATTATTTTCAGATTTAACCTTGCTTACATACAGTACTAGAGAAGGATAGCCACATGAAGGTGCAATGTAAACCCCCCAAAAAATAAAACTAAGTTTAGATCTTGTAATGACCCAACACACAGCATTACTTTGGCACACACAAATGTCGTAGAAGGATTGACCTAAATCAGAACGGTTACTAATACAATAGGTGATTAGCCAAAGATTATGAGAAAACCATCTGTGGCATAATTGTTTTCTGCCAATTATAATTACCCAGCTTATTTTGTTTTTAAGTAGCTTTGTCAATAGTGTGGTGTGTTTACAGTTTTCTAGCAGGCCAGACTGTTTATATTGAGTCTTAAAGGTCCAGACATAGTGTCAAATTGAAGTGTGACTTTTTTTCGTGCTGTTGTTTTTCAAGTCAC
Source organism: Triplophysa tibetana (assembly GCA_008369825.1). NCBI lineage: Eukaryota > Metazoa > Chordata > Actinopteri > Cypriniformes > Nemacheilidae > Triplophysa > Triplophysa tibetana. Next base: position 25,007,144 of record CM017901.1, on the reverse strand, counting down.
TTAAGTGACTCAACCAGCAGACATTTGTTTGTGCAGAACATACATCATCCTTAACCTTTGTAAAATTACTCTTGCGTTTACTTAACAAATAAGTGAAATGTTGTTCAGCAGTTGTTCAACCACAGCTCTTTCAGTTTTTGCTCACCTTTATCTTGTTTGAAACACTGAAACCCTGAAACACACAAAAAAAAATGATGCAACTGACTGTTGCTATACAACAACAATCTCAACACAATCTCACAGCAAAAATTTAACTATTGTACGTGGCTGATTCATATGAATTTGCACGATCACATTCGTGTTTTTGAATGATTTGCTTTCGTGCCACTGACGTTAGGTTTAGAGGCCGGGCTAGGGTTGGGGCTTAAGTATTGCTGTTTTTTCAGTCATCGTACGTTTTTTTAGGATTCACAACGCACAAATTTATACGAATTAGCCACATACAGTAGGAAAATAGTTAAGAATTCCTGTGAGATCAGGTTGACAGTCTGTTTAAGCACACAGTGGGCCTGGTTTCACATACAAGGCTTATGTCTTCGGAACACAAATAATTACATTTTAGGGACATCTGAGAGATTTCAAGGCCTCCTCAACAGACATCATGGTTATAGTCGTTGTCAAGGTCCAAAAAAGTACTAAAGACTCTAACGTGCTGTTACATCATACGAATAGATGCTTTCAACCTAACCCAAGCTTTAATCCATGGGTGTGAAAATGTGTCCAACATGTGTTTGTATACATGTACTTGCAGGCATCTAAACAGTAGGCATGACTGGTTACAGTGTGCTTATTACCTTTTATGTCTTCCATATGTCTCGGGCCATTTGTGTGCGTGTGGTCTAAAAATCAAACAAATTCGATAACTGTTCATAACATTTTTTCTAAGAATGTAAGTTGGTGTATGTTGTGTTCCCTTCTAGAGCACCTCTAAATTCATCTGTTTTATAGACAAGCTTGCAAGAGTAACAGCAAGATCAGGCAAACGGAAAACGGAGAGAAAGAGTTGTTCAGCCTTAAATGGGGAAATAGAGAAACAAATTAAAAGAGAGAAAGGAAGAGAGAGAGAGAGACGGTGCAGGAGAGATTCACTTGAGAATCTTGGCAGAACATCTCAGTAGCCTACAGTTAATAAGCCACCATGGGAGTCACAGAAAAAAAGGCTCATGGACTCCCACACACCAACTCACCATCACCTCACATTTATATGTAGACCGAGTAGACTGAATTGAAAACCGGTAGTGTTTCTTAAAGAGGGTGGTGTCATGGAAAGGACTCGCAAAACTGTTTATAAAATGTGACAGTTCAAAAGAGCCAAAGGATTGCATTTACTAATAACAAACTCAACAGGCTTTCTCCTCCCACTCCCCAAACACACACTCCATCTGCTCGTGTGCTGTCTAATTAAGGAGCAGCTCATTTAACTGATGAAAGGGGATGCAGCCCCTAAACATCAAACCGGGATCCTAGTGATGAATCCAACGCCTCTGGTGTTTCAAACTATTGACAATGCAGACTGGTGTCACATAGGGTGCTTGAGGGTAGGTGTGTGCTTTACATTACCTCTTTATTGGCGGCTATTATACCTTCTTACGTCACATTGACGGCTTTTCCTTAATGAGTGCCCTTTAAGATTAAGGACACAGTCTGTTATTGGTTTTACATTGTTACTATAATAATTAGTATTAGTACTATAAAAATTACTTATAATAATAAGAAATTTCACAATAATAATCAATCTTTATCTGTAATAATTAATCTTAATATTAAGATTAATAAGTTTATATTAATGTTTTATTGTATATTAAATGTATTCAACTCAATTAAAACTACTCAACAGTTATTGATTCTTTGAGGTCTACCGGAAGTTAAGTTTGGGCCACATAAATTTTGTTCATGTTGTTGCAGCTGAAACCGTCTTTATAATTTTCTTTTTTCTGCATCATTATCTTGATGCGTTTCATTTTCTATGGTGTTTAACATCAATAAAAACATCTTCTGAAAACCAATATAGGTGAATAGAAGTAAACGCATACATGGACCCAGAAGAAAGAGGTTTGGATAAATGGTTCCACAAAGAACCTTTAACATCCGAAGAACCTTTCTGCTTCGCAAAAGGTTCGTTGTTGCGGAACAGAGTCATTAAAATTTGTAATATCAAGAAAAAATGTGTTCTTTGGGGAACCAAAAATAGTTATTCTGTGTTATTGCTCTGAAAAACCTTTTGTAACACCTTTTTTCAAGTGTATAAGTACAAGAATTGTGATATAATGTATATTAAAACATTCCACACACTAGATCTTATGGAAACAGTATATCATTATTTTCTACATTATTTCTATAACCTGACTAATGTAGCTTGAGATGACTGAACACAAGGAAAATGAGATATTATAATGAAAGGTGTAAAAAGTAGATACGATCAATGACTTCAGCTCATAAAAGTAATAAATTAACAGTTTTAACAGATTATGTCATGCAAGACACACAGCCCTCCTTCTTAATCACGCATTAGGCAAGTATTTAATGATAAATTAATCAAAGCAACGGAGCAAACAGTCAATATATGTCCAGGTCAGGGCAGGCTGATATTGACAACATCCCTTCCTCAGTAATTACTTTTCCAGTTCGTTAAAGACCGGCGTTTTAGCATGAATAGCCAATGCCAATAAGAGAGAAGTCGCTCATGCCGATTGAAGCCTGAGCATTCTCTCCTTTAATTAAAGGCCAATAAACACGATACATTCGTCTTGTCTTCATTAAAATTTCGGGCAAGAATGGATATTCATCGAGTGTATGTCAGATATTGTTAATCAATGAAGCAGAAGTCTGTTTTAAATGAGGTTTCCTGTTATGACAGCTTTTCTGGCCCAGAGAAACATTCTGGTTCTCCACACGCACACGAGGAGTACACTGCAAAATCTGTGTGTTTTGTGGTTTGGGGCCTGGCTGTGTGTTCAGAGTTGATGAATAGCTAACTGTAGCCGAGTACAAAATAATGACGTTAAATGTGACGTTTATCAGAATCAAAGGCTTGAAGGGAACCTTTATCTTGCAGGTGGTGTAGTTAATGGACGGCGTGATAGTGCGTTTTGATCTATAATGAGCCGTTTCCAGTTCACGGTGAGGTCGAGAGGCAGTAATAACATCACGGTGTAAAAAGAATAAGTAAAACAACAGCTTTATAGGAGCTTTATAGGAGTCTATAGTGATAAAGAAAAGAAAAAAGATATTCGTGCACCTAAAACAATACCAGAGACTTCAGCCAGGCTGTTATACAGGTAGGCAAAGCAAGTTTTGCACTAAGAAATTGAACAAATGTACCAAAAAAATTGAGGCTACATCTCTAAATAACACTTTACATTTAAATTGATTGAATACGTCTAAATAGCTTCAGAATCACAGAATAATAACGACAGAGGCTGGAAGGTAATCCTTACCAAATAATAGATATGCAAAATCTGTTGAGAGGATATTCAGCTCTGCCAAGCCCCGTAATACTGATCCAAAAAGGTCCTAGTGAAAGAGAGCAGCCGGGCTCTGGATGAGAGAGGGAACAGGCTCGGATGGTTCCAGGCTTTTGTGTGTGGTCTGAATCACAAGCCCCTTGAGACTCACCCCTCCTCTGCTGCCCTCTCTCTCCATCCACCGCATGTTTACATGGTCACTTTCTCTTCCTTCTCTTTACTAATGCGCTACAGGTGGGCCTGATCACAAACAGGCTCCACCGAAAGCAACTAACGGGACCCTGCTAACCTCTCTTGGGGTTGTTAACAGATATAGGGGCTCAGGGAGAAACATTATGCGTGTGTGTCTTGTGTGTGGTCTCAGTGTACATTAGTGAACCTTATGAAACACGACTCGTCAATTCAAGACGTCACATCATAGGAATGTTTTATCCTGGTACTAAATCCCAAAGATAAAGTTTACTTAAAATTCATCATAAAATATTCCATTAAGACTTCATTAATGCATTTAGCAGACGCTTTTAACCAAATCGACTTACATTGCATTGTATTATACATTTGTTTTTGACTTTGTGTAGCCCCTTGGATCGAACCCATGACCTTGGCATTGCTGGTGCCATGTGCTAACCACTGAGCCACAGGAAAGCCTCTTGACTTTCCTGTTATTGTATGACTTACTTCTGAGCAAGTTTTAAGTTTTAAATCTGCTGTAGCATTGGATAAAGATTTGTTGTTTTGCTGTAAGATGTGTTGTATGCTTCGTTTTAAATGTACATCAACTTGGCGCAACTCTGTTGCTTTTAAAGGTGCTATAGAAATAAAAGTGACTTGACTTGAGGAACACAAAAGAAGTTATATTGAAGAAGGAATTTGGTAACCAAACAACATTGGGACCAATTGACTTCCATTGGACACAAGAGCACTAAGACACTTCTCAAAATATCTTCTTTTTGTTTAACATCTATAGATGGAGTTTGCTTATCGATCTTGCTAGTCGCTACCAATCTGACAATTTATATATAATTTATATTAAAAAGGGCGTAACACACGCCAATCTCATTTTAATCTCGAGTTTCTACAGAGTAGTATTGCATACTTCGTATCTCCGACGAGTATTTAGTTTGATCACATATATAAAAGATAGATACAGCTTAACGATTGTTTCCGAAATTGCTGGGGGGTAATAGGTTTAACCAAAGCACGTGCGCACCCATTGTCAACAAAACACAGACATCAGTTTCACTCACCGCATGTCCGGCATTTTTAAGCGAAGGGACGACTCCAAATATCAGTTTCAAACGATCTCCAAATCCAGCGTTATATCTACAATTTATATAACATTCATCACCCAAATGCAGTGAACAAACAAACACCTGAACTTCGCGAATGTATGTTCTCTCTCTCTCCTGCTTACAAGTGAAAGTGACGTCTGCGCATGCTCCTTATCCTGCTCTCCTGTGGCCGTGCCGCATGATTTCCCGGGAGAATTGTACAATAAGGGACTACGAAAAGTTGTTACAAAAGAGTTTTATATGTTCGAAAAAAACGTTCAGAGACTTGAACGATCGCTGGGGACTGTATTGAGCACAAAAATACTACGTATAATGCCTAAATCGTTTTTTGACAAGTTGACCATGTTGAGCATGAGAAGATAGCACGTTTAACATTGTAAAGCAGTCAGAATGCATGAAACACCGTTGCACGGCCGCTTTCATATACATTTATGTTAATATTTTGATATATATTAATATTAAATTAACAATTTTTTGAATTTTATATTAATTGTATTACTATTTGTTTAATGGGTCGTGTAAATTTATTGCATTTAAGTTTAGCCAAGAAACGATTCCTGTAACCCAAGATAGTACTGGCTAGACATACTTTTAACGTCTAGTTTATGTAATTTACTTATTATTTGCTTTTATTCAAAAATAATCTACAGGGACTCTCATCTTTGCAAAAGTTTGGGCCACAAAAGTGCTCATGCATAGCAACGTCTGTTTATGTTATTGCAGGGTTAAACCGCTTATACAATTTTAATTGACATGATGATGACAGAATCTTTAGTGTTGGGTGAACTATTCCTTTAAGTTGTTTAAACCTATTGGTAGGTCAAATAAATAACCTTTTCTAATATTTTTATCAGGGCGTTTTGAACTGGATTCCGTAGGGGTCAGTAAATGAAGACAAAAACTTTCATGTTTGGATCCGCTATTTAACAGTCAAGGGGTAAAAAGTCAAATTTTAACATCTTTATCTATTTATAGTGTTAAAAAAGCTTTTATGCAATTTATACAATGTTCATGCAAAATGTGTTATACAAGTAAAGAAAATGGAGGTATAATGTAGGGTTATTCAGATTTATGTGTTTATATTACATCATAAACTGTTATGAAAATGACATTATCGTTATTCAAGTAACTAAAGGTTACAGAGATAAAAACTGAAATTTTGACAGATATGTAAATGTTACATCACTTGTTTGGAAACTGCTCTGCTAGCTTATTGGCTGTGACCTATGCAGCCCGTAATACTACAGAAACTGAATTAGATGAAAATACGTGTAGACATACAGTACCTTTATTGCCGGTAATTACAGACACATTTTCTTTATCCTTATTCAGCAATATATGCTTTCCTTTACTTTGCGTCACCTCTTGGCTTAGGTCCAGGTTGCTCTTCACCTTGAATGGATCAGATTTCACAGCAAAAAATATAATTGCTCAAGAGACTGTGTGACATCTCAAAGAGGCTTATGATGGCAGTAAAAACAGAGCATGAACCAGCTCAATGCAACTGACAGACATGTTGCCAGGCAACAGGAAGAGACATTATAACCCCTCCAGTGTGCATTTTGCTTGTGAGCCGATCTGTTTTTATTTAATCAACACCGAATTTCCAATTATAAATTATTGGACTAAATTACAGTGTGATATTAAAATAATATCCTGTATAAACATTAGTATCTGTGTGAAGTGTGAACCCTATAACTTTGCAATTAAACACATTCTTATCTTGTTCTAATGTGCTGGGCTATGTGTCAAGAGCTTGAAAAACGGGTCTTACTGTAACCTAATGAACACGGTTGCTTCATCACAGGAATGTAAATACTTGTGTCCTCAGGAAGAGCAGGTTTGCATCACTGTATGCATGTATATCTTTACTGACTGCAAGTTTGCTTTGATAAAGACGAGGCCACTGAATGTTCAAAAAGTTAAATAAGGGAAAGCATGGTAATTTATTAACCAAAGAGAGAATTGTAAGACTGTAAATTATGTATTATTAAACATATCAAGACAATGGAAAAAGAGGTCTGAGGGGAAAGTGTGAGATGAGGTCCTTTTAAATGTTCATGTTTAACATCAGCTGCTGGAGATGGCTGATAATGGTCAGGGTTGCCACAGCAACACTGGAATAAAAGGGAAGTATCTTCTGGGTCACGTAGGGTGCTGCTTCCTGTGTCTCGCAGACAGACACACAGAGCGAAGGGATGATCTCAGCCTTTCCTGTATATTTATAAGGGTAATTAATCATTAATAACCCACACCCATTTAATACTTTATACAGACAAGTGCTGCAGATATATAAAAATACGTGAGAAATGTTATAAGGAGACAGCTTGACATCCAAATAAGGCATGCAGAAATTGTACATTGTTGTATTTTTCACATGAACGAGAAAAACACACTTGAGGACTGTAAAGCATGTAATGTACTTATTTTTGTTGGGATTAGGAAAAAACTGAAGATAAGGTTAGGAAATACAGTATGCTTTAATATCGATCAAGAGGAAAAACTCTTTATTTAGCCATGAATTTCACATTGTGAAAAAAATCACTTGTACAAAATAATGTTAACCGCTGTGCTTGAGATAAAACAACAATACCATAATATAATACGACACATACAGAAATGAAAATGACATTCACGAAAACAACAGTACAGCCAACATTGACAGTGTTTTAGCAATGCTTCTGTTTGTGAAGGCATACAGCGTTTAAGAGCGTGCTCTCAATGCACAATGACATGTGAGTCACCTCCGAATTGTTCACTTGAGCAGGAGAGAGGGAAGGAGGGCATAAGGGTTAGAGGGCGAGAAAGCGAAAAACAAAACACTTGAAAATTACCAGTTGAGATGAAGAGGGGAGCAATAATTTTTGACCATCGCTGTGGCAACTGTGCTTTGCAATGGGAGTAAGAGCAGCTTCTGATTGGTTGGAGGTCAGCGTGTGCTATGTTTTGTGAAAAGGTATTTCGGGGGAAGGGGGCGGGTCAAGGATGGCAAGACCCCTAAAGGCTAAAACTGAACCCAGTAAGCTAGAATTTCCAGAAACTACTTTGCTGGGGAGGTTGTGCAAGGAATGTGAACCCTCAATGGAGTTTCTCTCTCTCTCTCTCTCTCTCTCTCTCTCTCTCTCTCTCTCTCTCTCTATGTGTGTGAAAACAGGTCTTTCCAATAGAAGACTGTTACACTAAATATATATGTAGCTATTACACGCTATGTCGCTGTACAATGGAACAACATAGAATACTTTATTCGGAATGTCCATTAATGTAAAGCTATATAAAGAACAGTGCTGTCACAACAGCTATAGCATAGCAACTTGCTAGATGTGTTTTTCATCCTTGCTTGAAACCTTTGCTGTCTTTGCATCACTCTGAAATAACCGAACCAGACGGATAAAGTCTACAGTGTGTTTGGCACTGCTGTGAAAGCACTATGGTCTTTGCCCTTATGTAGCCATTGCTTTAAAACTGTATTTCGGAACCTTTGGGATGCAGCTTAGTCATAATACAAATGTTGTCATCATCATTATTAAATGTACCACAATTTAACAGCATATAGCTGTAGACTGTAACAGGTGGAAGCTGCAACAAAACCAAGCACTGCAGAACTATCTTCTGTTATTAAACCTCAACCCACATTCAGCAAGATGGCTGCTTTTAAATGGACAGTTCGTACAACAATAAATCCTTTCATCAATTACTCAACTTCATGTCATCCCAAACCTTTCTTTCTGCTGCGAAACACAAAAGAAACCAAACAACATTGGACCACATTGACTTCCACAGGTTTCGAATGACATGAGGGGGAATAAATGACCAATTTTTTTTGGACAAACTAGCCCTTTAATGCTCCGCTAAAATGTGAGGAACAGTCAAACTTACGACATGCTGATGACAGATCCAGCTGTTCTGGGAGCAGCTGCGGATGCCACATTCCTTTGATAGCTTTACAGGCGCTTACAACCCAGAGACCCTGGGTCAGTGTGAGTTTTGGTATTGACAGTGATGAACACAGAGCAGGGTTAAAGAAGTTCCATTCTGGAGTTTGGCAATGGGCACTAGTCAAAACCACTTATAATGGACAACAAGCTATAATAGTGTGTAGAGGTTGGGGATAGGGACAGTTCACCCAAAAACGAATTAAACAACAAACTTAAATCCATTGTCTACTTTTACAAATATAAATGTTTCAATACACTACCAGAACAGGGTAAAGGGTAAATCAATTTTTACACATTAGAATCATCTGGGCCGTATTCAAATGTCTAGAGTTCAGAAATAGTAAATTCCTAAATATCTCGTCGACAAAGCTGTCTGAACAATCCATTTATAACTCCCCATCCACTGCACCCAGGGTAATCTGAACCAGTGACGTCATTCGACCCATTCTTAACCTGTCAATAACCTATGACCCCCAAGCCTCCTTGGTTTTGATCAGATGAGCGCTACAAATTCCACCCGCCCAGTCAAAATTACTTTACGCAAATGTGCAAAAGAGCAGCGGGAATAGAGCATTTCGAGCCATGCGCAATACAAAAACCTGCCATCTTTGCTACATCCAAACATGTACGCAAGCAGAAAAAACAATAAATACCAAAAAATATTGTTCGTACACAATGAATCAAAACAAAAGCATTATATAAAAAAATCATAAATTAAGACTACTTACACACACTGAAATATTTTAAGACAACCAGTTTCTTGCAAGTTATTCTCATTTTAAATTTACAGTTCAGGTTTTTCGTTGACGTTGCCATAGAGACTGCATTCCCTCGCAAGGTGACGAAATGACTCTCACCTCTTTCTCTCTCCTTCTGTCGTTCACGTTTGCTGTGACCGCATGTGTTTAGAATAGAACAAGCAAAGCAAAAGTGTCTTGAGCGACTCGAGAAACTTAAGTCCATCAGTCATCAGAATCTACTGTTATTTTATTGTTCTCGGGGGGTATGCTCATGCTGTTTGTCAGGGTTTACTGTAGTGGGTGATGGGTAGTTGTAGGAGGGGGCTCAGTGGGGTCAAAAGGGTCCTTACTCAGACTAACATGCCAGGACATACCTCTCACACCCACTTAGTCACATAAACACAGCTGGTGGATGTACCTTGGGACACACTGTGCCCATGTCCATTTTCACACCAAGCTGCTAAGGTCGGTTCAACAAGAATATCCCAGCATACAGAGCAAGAACAAATCTGTAATTAAAAAGGCTTGATCATCTTTCATTCAGCTTAATCTGAAGTTCAACACAGTCCAGGTTCATATTATGCCTCTGCATTTTATTTTGAGCAGAAGCAAATTTTAACAGTGTGGTGGGGAAGAGAAGGTAGACACATCAGCAAGTGAGGTAATTGTCCAGGAGAAAGGGGACGTTGTTCATCTTCCAGTCTTAGTGTTTGCAATCATGCGTTGATATTCTTGATCTCCCAAAAGCATCCAGTCGTCCTTCATGCAGTATACGATCGAGACAGGCATACGAGTCTATTGTAGCTTGCATCAACATTGTGCAAAAACAGTGAAAATACACAAATATGGGGGCCAAGTGTGATGAACACGCTGGTTATGATGAAATGCACCGCAGTTCTTTTGGTTTTTAAGGTGAAGCCTGTGTTCTCCACTAACGAATGCAGCTGCTTCTGAAGCATGAAAGATTTTGGTGAATTTGCAGTTGAAAAAGCTTTGTTGTGACTGGACGTATGTATACATCACTATTTGGGAGAAAATGTCTTGATAAAATTGCACAGGACGGTTAAAGGACTTCTTCACAGTTGGAATCCAGTAGACAATACGACCCAGGGTTTCATGAAACTCTGTGGAGAAAGAACACAATAGTCATCGGTTTAACATTAAAACACTGAAGCTATTTACTTTATTATGGTATTTTGAAAGCTAAATAACATCTAGACCTGCAAATAAAACCAAGAACTATAAACATTCACAAATCTTCTCTCGAGTCCCCCAAACAACTACACCCACATCCAAAATCATTTCCACGCAAAATGCACTTAAAAAAACAAGTCTCACAAATTCAACCCAGATCATTTGGTACTGCTCTTTTCCTTTTCTCTTGAGGGTTAATAAAAGACAACGGGTTAGACCCTCACACCTTTTCCAATAGCAGACATGTCAGAAACATCACACACTTACAAGTCTGCATTTCTTAACACTGCATTGCACTCAGTGAAATTACTAAGAAATAACAATGTAAATACAATAAACTGCAAAACCTTTAGAAAACAAGACGTAATGTAATGCAACCAAAACATCTGTCCATTGTAATATTAAACATGATTTTATATCATCTTTGACTAAAGCCCGAAGCTCCACCAAAGTCCAATATCCATTGTGAACTCATAGCTTATCTCTCTTTCAAAGCCTTTCGCTTGAATTGAAGTTAAATCATGAAACAATTTGTCTGCATCCATCCTCTAGATACTTTTACTTACAGTTGTGCATACAGTTGATACAAAATGCCTGAAAGGGCAATGGAGCGCTGTAGTTATGAACAAAACCCTTATTGATTAAAATCCACTCATACATGACTCTAGAAATACAATGCTGAATCTAACCCTTCACTGATCCAAGAGTCGGTTGGGTGTAGATACTACAGAGCTACTTTTGAAGACAAAATGTTCGGTGAACCATGGAAGTCCATATAAAGCAGCATGGAGCTGATGGTGAATGAACACAGCTTAAACTAATGACCTCCCTCCACTTCCACACCCATCCAAGCCTGTCGTACACAAACACACACACACACCATGATGCAACTTTGTGCTTTGTAATATCTCTTCAAGCCATTCAAGGGAAATGGAAACAACATAAGATTAAGACTGAGGCATATGGTTTGGTTAACAAATCCTATACCTTTGCTGTAATTTGGCTTCAAAGTTCCCAGACAGGAAATACAGATGCTCATGATACACTTCATATGTGGAAAACAGCACTGAACCATTTCAGAGTTCAACAAAACATTTGTCCCAAAAACATAGAAAAAGGAACAAAAACATGTCTGTGCAAGTAAAGAAAGAGGAAACATCTGTACCCAGATTCATCCCCATTAGGAATGAGAGATCAAGAGTTTGAGTGTGAGAAAAGACAGCCGCGTGGAAAGAGCGAGACTGCAAATCCTTGTTTACCCTCCCTTATCCACTCCTCCCCCATCTGTTTCTCTGTCTCCTCCCACTCCTCTGGTCAGCAGTGAAACTTTTCATTGTTAGAAGGGAGGAAGCTTGCTTAGAACACTTCATGGTCTTTTAAATGCATAGGAATGTCTGGGTGAACAAAGGAAGGACCACCACTTTGAAATTAACGGTCGAGCTGGGCGGCATTTCACATACATACCAAGGTTTTTAAAGCCGAGTTTTGGAGGATTAAAATAGGTGTATCTTGTTTAATCTACCATCCTACCAACTACATCAAGTAAGATTTAGTTTGCCCTTTTTGTGCCATTTCTTCTACAGTCAAAGTGATTACCTGCCATAGAGGATGATGATAATGGATGTATTAAATATTAATATCTAGACCTTTCTATTGTAGATTGCTCTTTCAACAAGCTCTTGAGCAGAAGAGATAAGGACTCAAGTCTCCTCTTTAAATGTTGACTCTCCTCTTTTTGTGTATTGTTGTGTGCCAAAGAGCTGTCTTCCAAAAATATCAGGCAGTAATGTTTAATATTACAGACAATGTCTACTACACCTTACTATAATCCGCTGTTTCTTTCCACACATCTAATTGCTTGTTTGTCCGCTAACCATCTTTCCTCTGAACACCCACAGCATATGTAAAATGCCACTTGAATTTTGCTTGGCACCCAAACTCAAACCAAGCTGTAAGGATTTCAGTCCATTGTAAAACATGATAAACCACACCAATGTAGTGTATGGAAGAAACAACTCTGACTCAGTATTAGATCATCTCTTCACTTATGTGTGTTTAACTCAAGTAAGGTAATTTGTTGAGTTAAGCCAGAATTTCTCAAAAAACATTTGAATCAGCAACAACACAGCTTTGCCCCCTAGCTTTGATCTTCCACTACAGCCATGAATCTATTCAGTTCAGTTATGTTTTACCAGACATGGTGTTTAAATCAACATGCGTTTCAAAAAAGCATGCCCCATCTTGTCTGCACCATACTAAATTGAACCGTTTTTATTTGATACGAGCATTACCCGACATGACAGTCTCAATGTTGCCGGTGTTTTCCACCATCTCCTCACCATTAAACCAAATCACACCAATCACAGGTACTGTCATTTTCTGACTTCCTGGTATCATACTGCATGTTGTCAGCATGCTTCCCTTCTTCCTCATCCCAAGTCCAATTTCCCCCTCAGGAACAATAAAAGTCTTCTATCTGCTTCAATTACCCTCTGTGCAACGCCCCTTACTGCACACTCATAACTCATTCAGCCCTACCGCAAGCCACCTCCTCAATACACACATACACGCACACGTTTCCTTTGATCTAAATTTTTACATTTGCATGTGTCCACACATAGATTGAAATTCAGGTGTTGCCTTTAGCAGTGCACTTCTGGCAGGTGTGTGTCAATCTCTTCTGAAAGCCGAATCCATGGCTTTAAGATCATAACTTTGAATTCTCCAAAGATGCCACACTCTCTCTTTTTCCTCTCCCATTCTGGAGGCCGATCAGATACAGCAGTGCCCTGTATCAGCCAGGCCAGACACACACACACAGCATCACAGGGCATATCACTGCTGAGCCGTAGAAACTGGACGGGCTGATGCCCTTTTCCATTGCAGTCCTGCTGTGACCAGATTCTGTTTTGTTGGAGACTGGGCATGGCTTAATGCTTAATAGCCAGTATTTTGCTGGGCTCTGCACAACCATCTTTGTTGAACTGGCCTCAGGAGACAAGTCAACTGTAGCAACCCATTATAAAGCAACCATTAATATGTCAGATTTGAAAGCTCTGTGTTATTGATTAAAGGGAAATGTTGCATTTTATATAAAGGTATAAATATATCCTGGTATAAAGGGGAAGGTCACACAGAAAAATTCTCCCTTACATAATTCAAAACCTGTTTATGACTCTTTCATCTGTGATATTTTGAGAAGTGTCTCTGTGAATCTGTGTCCATGAAATGGAAGGGGTCCCAAATTGTTTGAACACCAATAATCTTCCAAATATTTTTGTGTTCTGCTAAAGTCACTCATTCACGCAGGTTTGAAATTACATGAGGGTGAGTAAATTATGACAGAACTTTCATTTTGGGGTAAACTATTACTTCAGGCAGAATTCTCTCAAAATGGACCAGATCTGAGAATACCGTTTTTTTTATATTCTCACCTACCTCTTAGAAATAGTAGGGTCACAGAGGGAACAACAGGCTTGCATCAGGCTGGGAGGTGTTTCCAAGTGCTGACAAAGGCAGTGGGAATTAATGAATAAGGTACGGTAGTTATGCTGTTCCAGGCGTCCAACGTGGGGTCGTAGCAGTCCAGCGTTTTACAGCGCTGTGTACCAAAGTAACCGCCCACCACATATAGTTTGTTCCCAGAAGCCACCGCCTGGCAGCTCATTCGCTTCGCCGTTACATCTCCCACCTTAGTCCACTGATAAGTCTCACTGCTGAACTTATATGCAGAGCAAGCTGAGAATTCAGTGTCACCGCCCATCACAAAGATCTGGTTCCCGAGAACAGCAGCTGCAGTGTAGCGCCACGGTTGCGGGCAGGAAGCCGGGACCATCCACCGATTTTCTGCAGGGTCGTAGCATTGAACCTTGGGAAGCTTGTCATGGGCTACACTCGTTCCTCCAAAGGCAAACAACTTAAGCTTTACGCTGACAACTGCGGCATTGCTGACCCCCTCTCGTAGCGGGGCCACCATGCTCCACTTGTTTACAACCGGGTCGAACTGCTCAACCTGCTTCAAGGACACAGATGGTGAAGCAGGCAGGCAGCCAGTACCAGCTGTGTGACCTCCGACAACATACAAGCAGTGGCGCAACTCGGCCGATCCATGCCCAAAACGTGCTATGAGCATGGGAGCTGCTTTGGACCATTCCTCGTGTAGTGTGTCATACACCCAAACGTCCTTAGACACGCCGTTCTCTGAGCCTCTGCCACCAGTCACATACACTTTGCAGCCAATTGCGCAGGCACTGAACTCCTTGCGTGGACTGGGGATGTCTGCCTTTGGAATGATCTCTTTGGCCTTCTGGTCCACCAGGTAAAGCTTGTCACACATAAACGTGGGACCACCGAGCAGGAAAAGGGCATGGCTGGTTTTGCGTGGACGGGCACAGGGACTGTTGACGACGCCATCGTTCTGCAAGATGCGCAGTTTGCATCTGATAGCCTCATCCACCAGCTCTTTGCTATTGACCTGGGCTATGATGAGCTCCTCTGTAGAGACATTCTCCATTAGAAAGATGGCAGGCAGGAGAGCCAGACGCACAGTACGCAGCAGCTCAGGGAGTTGACAGTGCCTTCTTTCAAGGTCGTAGTTTACCCAGTTGAGCGCCGATTCATAGACCACACGTTCGTCTTCGGTTTCAAGCTCCTCGTGTGCCAGCAGTTGGACCAGCATGTCCTTGGGCAGCTGGAGAAACTCCTCGGTCTTGCAGATAGCAGGAAAATTGCTGAGGCACATGCTCCAGGACAGCTGAAACAGCTGGGTGCACTGGTGGGCATCGGAGAGCAGCAGCATGCCTAGACAGTTGGATGGGTGGAGGTTCTTTTCAAGAAACTCAGCACAGGCATCTCGGATGTCCTGAAACTCCAGCATGTCACCGGCCTCAAGAAGAGACTCTGCATTCTCCTCATTTATAATGACTCTTGATGAATAGGCATAATCCAAGAGAAGCTCCAACACCTAGTCAAACGCAAAAAATTTAAAGATTTTCTTTGCATCATTTAAACGCATCAAATGATTAATATGATATTTCTATCACAGAAAGTGCAGAAAATGAAACAATACCTCTGGATGAATGGAGTCCCTAAAGTCCACTTCACTGTCTTGACTCTCTCTCAGCCCTCCACTGAACATGGCCTCAAAGTAGCGGCTGCATGCGGCCAGCACGGCTCTGTGGCACGGGAACGACCGTTTTCCGGCATGCAGCAGAACATCGGTGAAGAGCCTCTGCTGCCGTAGAGCATTCAGGTGCATCAGCACGCTATCAGCGTACGAGGACTTGTGGAACAGAAAGATGTTCATAGAGCCCGTGCTGGCTCGGGACTTGCGATTCTCGTGGATGCAGACAGACATTTTCATTGAATCCTGAAAAGAGATGTATTAGATTAACAAGGAAAACAAGCATACAATTGTTAAAGCTGACACACAGATTGTTCAATTGGCAAATGAAAAAATGCAAACGGAATTCACCCACAGGTAATGCCTGCCAACTTATTCAGACTATTATTTATATCGTAGGAGAAATGTGAAAGAGCACATCTAAACCCTCTTGAGAATTGAGATGCTGAAGGGCTTTGAACCGCTTGTCATTTGTTCTCACAGAATGTGACTGACATCCCTCTGAAAAGCGATTTGATCAATATCTGCAAAAAATCCATGAGGAGAACCCAAACCTCAATAAGGCAGTGAAGATGAGGTAATTCTGCAAACACAACATAAAACCCGCTGGAAGCCTCTCTGATGTCTAGCCGAATGGAATGTGAACATTTGCAAAGGAGTCTAATCATTACCAGGTGTTCAAAGGCGGCCGATAAAAACGCAGGGGGGGGAACGGCTGGAAAAGACTAAGAAGCAAACAGCCCTGGCCGCAATTGCCTGTGGAAAATGAACAAAGAGTGGAGCACCAGGCACAGAGTCAACACTAAGTGTGTCAATGTCATCGGCTACCATCTGGTCGCCTATATGGTGCACATTCAAATCCAATCAGTCTGAATTTCCATGTAACCGATACACGTCCCCTTCGGTCCCTGCCGGCTGTCAGCATCCCTCCGGGGAGAATTTAATTGTGTTTCTGCTAATGTTGTACGGAGGTACAACGCAGTTCCGAACCGGGCTAAATACATTAAGTACACACAAGCAATAGTGATGTATCACACCTGATTCTGTCCGGTAATGCATTTAAATGGGCCACAGCTGTGAAGTACAAGAGCCAGGAGCCCTGTGCTGACATTAGCTATTAATTATTGGGCAACACAGCTCTGTAAAATAGCATTAACATGCAATTAGCAGATGCCTTGAACCAAACATTCAATCTATAAATGTATTGTGTGTTTTTCCTGCATTAAACCTGTGACCTTCGTATAATGCAATGCTCTACCTTGTTTGCAAACATAAGCATTTTGACTATATAAATAAATTCATTTTAATATATATATAAATATATATATATATATATATATATAGCTGTAAGTTTACAATAATGATGAATAAAAGATAAAAGTTTATGTTATAAACAATAGGTAAACACTATTAGGCTACTACACGCGAAGGATCTGTGTCAAAAGACATGTGTTTTTATTACTGACAATAAATCTACAGTCCCATAAAACGTTTTCACCGGTTCTTAGAGATATCAAAAAGAAATGTCGACAAAATGTAGGGAAACCTTTGGAAGGACACGAATGCTAGTGAACATAAACAAACACAAACCCCCACCGAAATCTATGTCCATGTAATAAAAGATACACTTCGTCAAATATACATGCACATGGTGATGAAAGAATGCACGCGCAATTACAACATCACTTACATTTTAATACACAAACTGTATGTGTTACCTGTTCAGGAGCGACGGGAACGTCAGGTCTGTCTGCTTTCACCCTCAATCATACCAAACTGGGGACAGAGCCACAGTACCACCTGCGGCGCTGGACGCTCTCGCAGCAGCGCCCGATGTCTCGTGGATACAAATTAAAACAAATAACGTGAACAGGTTAATTTAATCCAGTTGATTACGCGGAATTAAACTGCCCTATAGATAAGGTCAGGTAGTTTGTTGAGTTGCATAGAAAGAAATTTAGGTTCATGTGTTTTTCTGACTATGGTTTTCAAAACACACTTGCATGTATCGACTACAAGCTGCCAGAGCTCGAGCGGTCTGACTCTGAATAGTGAGCAGCTGAGGCGAGTGAACAGCTTTAAGCGGAGGAGAAAAAAAGGCGGAGCATCTCTGTTCTTTAGGAGGAGGAGATGGACTGATGAGGTTTGTTGGTAGGAACAATTCATTATCCAAAATAAATTGATTTTATTTAGTTGCAATGGGATGCATAACACCACGAGTTTTAATTATTAAAGTAATGTAAAATAATTGCATTTGTTGGTTACATATACACTTTATATTGTATTTCATTTACTACTGCTTTAATTGTAATACCTTAATAATTAAGCCTTAATTATTTCGAAATGTATATTCAGTTTGAATTAGTGACAACGGCAGTGCAAACGCTGTATTATCAATTGAAAACTGTGATTTGTAATTGTCAGCCACTATATATAGCATGTTCCTCAAAACTACTTTGAGATTCACTAACATACGAATATGGTTGAAATGTGAATAATGGAGCAATGTCGCCCCCTATTGAATATAATGCACCAAACTTTATAAAATATAATTTATATCGCTTTGCATTTCGGTAGAACTTAAACGAGCTAAATTCTTACGAATAAAAATATTACAAATATAATACATATGATAAAGTGCTACCACTGAGTGCGTCGAAAAGACTGCGTGCGCCATCTGCGCCAACAAACATATGAAACATAATGAAACAAATTGAAAAGAAAGAGGTTTCATGGTGTATGGGACCAGGGACGTGCACAGGGGGGTTGCTCAGGTTGCCCGGGCAACTGCCCAAATGCCCTTCTCGACTCACGTTGCCCTTCCGAGGTGGAAAAAAAAATCGTACAATGGATGCAGAATTTCACGTAGGCCTAGATAAAAAACATCGCAAAGCCTCATTCACTTCACTATTCGTGCACCGAAAAAAAAAGTCAGTAGGTGAAGGGCAAACTCTGTTTACATGGCTGCAGCGCTGCACGCGACCGGCACCTGAGCTGAGCCTGCATGAGCGGTCCTAGAAGGAGATTGTCGCGGTTGTCGGGTGAGACGACTCAACGTTGTCAGAAAAGGTGAGTTTGTGATGTATAACAAACGAATGATCATCATCATCAAGTTTTTTTAAATGAATTAAAATCTTCATAAATCCAGGCTGAGTTTGCCACGTTTAGCCTAAATAATAAGACTAAAAAGATTTAGGCTACTATTTTTTTGCTGATAGTTAGTTTCTCACATTTCGTTTTAGCAAGAAGAATGAATGATGGAAGTAATGCATCATATTAATTATTTTATTCAAAAAGGTTAAATGCCTAAATGCTATCACTATTTTGGGTATTGTTTGAAGCCAAGATGTCCACTGAAAAGAGGCGGATTCAGGAGAGGGAGAGAAAATTCAGGGAGGCAGCAAAGAGCAGCACATCACTGCAGGGTTGGCTGCGAAAAAGCAAACTAGCTGGTGAGATAGAGACTTTGCTCTGTGATAAAGATGACATGACACTGTGTAGGCGAATTGATCAATTAATCAGACTCCTATTTTAGCCTACTAATGGCAATGTTTCATAATTACTTACAACCTTACATTATGCGAGGAAAATGTGGACCAGGAGGAGGCACATAGGGCAGGTAGGCCTAAGTGATGATAAGCAAATATGAGATGAGAGGACCATGCTAGAAAGTACAGGGTTAAAGAGCTGCATGCTAAATAATTGTAATCTAAAAAACATAGGCTATTTTAGAGGTCATTTCAAAGATCTTGGCTGAGCATAACATAAATACCACTAGTGGGCATTAAAATAATAATGATAATGGCAATAACAATAATATGTAATTGGACAGATGATGAGCCCAGTGCATCAGCTGCATTCAGAGAGCCAGAGCCAATCCCAGATGAGATCAGGACAGACTGGCAAAATAGGGAAATGATAGATGAGCAAGAGGATGAGATGAGGGAGACGAGCATCGTAGTTAAGGTGATTGAGTGCTGTATTTCAGTGTTTTACTTTGTGTATATATATTTTAATAAAGACCCTGTTTTTCTCAGTCCTAAATATAGCACGTGAGGTTTTTTTCAGTTTTTTTGGGGGGTGCCCTTTTTTCAGGTCAGAGCAACTGCCCCTCAAAATTCCTGTGCACGTCACTGTATGGGACACTTGTTTAGTGTGTCAAAGTCAGACTCTCGTTTTAATGTCAGGCTGGTCATCACTTCGAACCCTGCTCCGAGCAGTTTTGGGCAGGAATTGGCTGCACGTCTAAATTAATTGTTTATTACCTTCATCACTGCATTTGTCTGTATTTCGAGCACTTTATTCGCACACTTTATTAAGTAATTTCTTATCCTCCATAGAAAACTACCATTTGTGAGAACATGTTAGGGAAAAATATAAAACACGGCCACGATGGCTGATGTAATTGATGTGAGAAGCAATGAGATATACATAATTTACTGTAAAGAAAAATCGTACAGTTTTAATAAAATGCCCAGGGAAATGAGAAAATTCCACTCAGGTCCTACACTCCTCTCCTGAAATCAAAGAACTTCCCTATGAGGAGATGGAAAGAAACTCCGGGCTTACCAAAGATAACCTGCTCCCGACCAGCTTAGGTTCACGGAGTAAGGTACTATGGTCACTGACTCAGAGTATAAATTACGTCTCTTTTAGAAACGGGCTGGAGTTACCCTGCTTTCTCGGGTTTGACATAGGCCTCACATTCTGAAACGGAAAACCAAGAGTTTCCCTCAGTTCAGGGTTCATATACTCAGAGTTTTCACAAAACCTCCTTTCTGAAACGGCCCCTAGTTTGGTTTGTCTGGTTTTGTCAACTCAAAACCTACTCTGCAACTCAGTGTTTGTTCACCTCGTTTCGTGATACAGGCAAATGGTCCAAACGGGTAAATGATATAACAGATTATTATATAGATTGTTAATAGTAGTTGTAATACTAAAAAAGATCGAACTTTTCAACGAGTGGGCGGGGCCTCATTGTCAAACTTATCACAATCTTTTTTATCATATTTCATACATACTGCATTGTCTTCGCTCTGGCATCGTTTGTATACTGAATTATTTACCGAATTGTGATTGGGCTTGCCTGCATGAACCAATTTGCCTATTTATACATACATAGCCTAGTCCCCTTTACACTAACCTAAAACTTCTGATGTCTTGCAATTTTGGGCGAATGGTTCGGCTCCCTCTAAAGTTAGAGACTAAACACGCAACATCCTTGATAAATAGGCTTGGGTTTTGTAAGTCTCATGACATGGTTGCAGTTAGGTGAACACCGCCCCCAGCCGGCGCACAGCTCCGTTCAAATGCACACAAGAAGCAGAAGTCAGCTGACCGCACAACGTTCAATACAGCCATGTACTGCCTGCTCAAATTGGCGTCGCTCTTTGTAGCTATAGCCGTTTCTCACGGGTGGCTTTTTAATGATTCTGGTAAAAAACTGAATGCGCTGGATGAAGTCTCTCTCTGGCCGTTACCGCAGAAGTTCCAGTCATCCGCCGTATCTTTTCAACTCAGCGCTAACAGCTTTCAGATCGTCCACGCTAAAGACTCCACCGCCGGGCCGAGCTGCAGTTTACTCCAGAACGCGTTTCGCAGGTAATTTATACAGATTAACTTATTTGTTCGCTGCATACACTGTCGCACACGATACGCGAATTTGCATCTTTAAACGTTTTATACAAATTACAGTATCACGTTTTGTTGGCAGAAGTGATTTCAAAGGCAGTATACAGTGCGCGCTTTGCGCTGCATTATGCGGTAGTAGGCAGGAATTGACTCAGCGTAACCGTATCATATCAATTTGCTTCCTAGGTATTTCGAGTACATATTTGGTGAAGTTAGGAAGCAAGACAAAAGCAGAACGAGAGCTTCCAAATCAGATCTCGTTGAGCTTCAGGTGTGGATCTCATCAGCTGATCCACAGTGCGATGGATACCCGAATCTCAAGAGCGACGAGTCATGTGAGTTGCTCTTCTCTTCCGTGTTTTCGTTGCTGCTAAACCTGCTCCGTAACCGTCGCTTAAAGCCCAGTTGGTCTCTAATCCAATAGAAAATAGACAAATCCGGTAGACATATGGCTCCCGGACCCGTAATCTCATTATAGTGTTTGTGTAAAGCTTTCAAGTGTAACAATTTAGCCTTGAAATTTATGACAATTGTGTTAAAAATGTCTCTCTTCATGTACGTTAGATGAGCTGTCAGTTGATCAACCCTCTGCTGTGTTGAAAGCTCCTACTGTATGGGGAGCTTTGCGAGGTAAGCAAAAATGCAGCAAAATATAGGCAAGGGATAAATATCCCCCTAAATTCTGGATTTTTATCATAATTTACCATGTGTAACACTTTATTGGACCCTGCTTTGTATTTCAATGTTACAACTGTGACTGTAAAAGTATTTACTCTTTTCTCTACCTCTGCCACTAAATAATAACGAAACCTTTGTAATGTAAAGCAAATATTATTGCTTGAAAATTATAAGTAGGTCACAATATAGTGGCAGCTCAGTTCCAGTCATATGTTATCACAATTGTACATACGAAGTGACTTCCTTAATGTATTACAATGAATGTGTTTGTTTTAAGGATTGGAAACATTCAGTCAGCTGATTTATGAGGATGACTATGGAGCTGTAAGTTTGAACTAACCAAACTTTTATTTAGAATGAAAAAACATTTAATATTGTAGGAGTAACCCCTTAAATTGTAAGCAAACCTATGAATATAAACAACCTTATATTCATGAATTGTATATACTTGTATGGATACACTTCAAATCATTTCCAAAGGGCTCATTTTTACGTTTTCTTTCTAGAACAACATCAATAAGACCGTCATCTCGGATTTCCCACGGTTTGCCCATCGAGGGGTTCTCCTGGACACGTCTCGCCACTACCTGCCGCTCAAAGTCATTTTGGCCAATTTGGTAAGATGTTTTTCTTTGCTTATTAATCACCATCTCAGTAGCTTGAACAAATGGGTCTATAATAAATAAAACTGCACATTTTAAGTACTGCACTCTTTTTCTCAAGAGCCAAAGTATCTCAAGGAAGTTTTTCCTTTTTTGTTATTTATGAAACAGGAATGTCAGGTTCTTCACAAATGACCGTGATCAGAAGACAGGATGACTCTTACCACAGAGTCTAAATAGCTTTAATGACCAGGATATAGTGGTGAGGGAATGCTTGATCAGCTCAACTGAAACGCTGTAATTTGACATTAAATGTGAGATCCTGTTCAATGTTCATAGGCTTTCCATATAAACCAAACATAGACTAAACTGTTTGGCTGTAATTATTGAATCTTGATAATAATCAAGGTTTGTGAAGTAAATCATTTCAATTTAAGGTTCACTGTCTCTTTAAATTTTGAGCACAGATCAGACGTAGAGTTATCATGTTGTACACTTTCAAGATCTTCTCAAAAAGAGAAAACTAAAGGAAGAAAGAACAAACAACTAATGAAAAAGAGTTTCTCTTTTATTTTTAAAAAAAATATTTTATTATTGTTAAATAATGTATTACCTGATTTACAATTTTTTTTTATGCTAACCACAACCTATAGGCTAAACACAGTTTCAAAGCCACACAGTTAGGCAATGTCTAAGGGGCTTTTTATTCTACAAATTGACATGGGAGGATCGCCACCAGATCTACTGACAGACCATCTTCTCATACTTTGGATAAAAGTCAGGCTTAAAAAATAGTTGCGTTTTTATGATCTCGTTGCACACTGGTGTGCTGTGCACCGGGTTCCTGCTTTTGACACAGCGCTGTGTAATAAACAATGGCGCAAACAAGCATCCCATGTGCGTTTCGGGTAAAATAATTAATGTGACAACTGAGAACCAATAGACTGATGAAATTATGGGAGATTTTTCTCAATGCGCGACGTGCGGGACAAGGGGTGAGAATGCTGTGCGATACAACACAAAGCAAGACGGGTGGTCACCCTATTTTGAAGTGTGTTGTGGTAATGAATGAAATTATTTTATTTTCACAGGAAGCAATGGCAATAAACAAGTTAAATGTATTTCACTGGCACATTGTGGACGATCCTTCCTTTCCTTTTCTCAGCCGTACCTTCCCGGATTTAAGTCAGAAGGTAAGCAAGTACGCGTAAATCTTCTTCTTTTTACTTTGGGCATCACAGTGAAAGTAGGGTTAAAGCACCATAACATTTTTGACATTTAACATTCAAGTTATAAACTGGCTTTTGCAAGTGGATTTAGCAGTGTTATTGTTGGCCAAAACCATTTAAATAGTAATAAATATGTTTTTAAGCCATAATTACAATGTCTTTAAAGAACTGGTCTGTCAAAAAATAGTTTCCTTATCTCGTATACCTTTTTTATATTCGCTGCACTGGAAGCGAAGGGTAAGTAAAACACCTAGGTTAGAGATGAAAATGTACTTTTCTGGATCTATAGAAAAATTTAGGAATTCACCTCAAAACAAACAAGTTGGTTGATATGTTTATGTGCTTTGGTTATTGAACACACAATGGCCACTGTTATTACCAGACAACTGGGACTGTGTTTATTTTTGTCTTTAAATCTTAATCTTGTTTGTTTCGTGAATGACAGGGAGCGTATCACCCATATACACATGTGTACACTCCATCTGATGTGAAGATGGTCATCGAATTTGCCCGCATGAGGGGAATCAGGGTCATCCCTGAGTTTGACACCCCAGGACACACACAGTCGTGGGGCAAGGGTCAGTCAGAAGACACTGAAAATAGCTTCATTAACATTAGAAGCGATCAGCTTAGTTCTGTTAAGCAGTATTTTCTAGGTTTCAACAGTGGTATATTATTATAGATGTTATGCAAATGACTTACTACTCACACTTTTGGCTGTTATTGTACTTACTTGTTTTCTCACAGGCCAAAAGGATCTGCTTACACCATGTTATTCTGGATCTACTCCATCTGGAACTTTCGGGCCGGTGAACCCCATCTTGAACTCCACGTATGAGTTCATGGCCCAGTTTTTTAAGGAGATCAGTACTGTTTTCCCAGATGCCTACGTTCACCTGGGGGGAGATGAGGTTGACTTCAGTTGCTGGTAAAGAAGAGTTAACTCTGCAAACTGTCCTAAGTTTTAGATTCATCAGTAGCCTATATGGTTGTCTATATTATTCCGATAGCAATAATCATACCTTGTATCTAAAATTGAACCGCCTGCCATTCACAAAGTTGTACTTACCATCCGTCTCCTGTGTGTTTGTTTAAAGGGATAGTTCATCCAAAAATGAAAATTATCTTCATTTACTCACCCTCAGATTTTTCCCTACCTGTATACATTTCTTTGTTCAGCTACACACAAAGGAAGACAATTGGAAGAATAAACAGATCTCATCCCACATTGACTCCCATACTATGGAAGTAAATGGTGGATGAGATCTGTTTGGTTACTGACATTCTTCCTTTGTGTTTAGCAGAACAAAGAAATTTATAGAGGTTTGAGGGTGAGTAAATGATGACAGAAGTTTCATTTTTGGGTGAACTATTCATTCAGTATTTTCACATAATTTCATCATTCTTAAAAGGTTGGAGTACTGTCAGCCCTGTTTAACTTATTCTTCCACTTCGATGTTCCTGCAGGAAGTCCAATCCTGATATTCAAAGGTTTATGGAGCAGCATTCTTTCGGCACAGACTACCGCAAACTGGAGTCCTTCTACATTCAGAGGTGAAAGTCCAAATACAGTTAGAATCTCAAAACCAACCACATGAATATAAAACTTATGAGGCAATTTTGTTTTTATAATTTGCCCTTTGATTTCCAACTATACTGTTTTTTTATCAGAATACAATAATAATAATATTCAACATGATTAAACTGTCATTGACAAACAGGTTACTTGACATTGTGACAACTACCAAGAAAGGTTACATGGTGTGGCAGGAAGTGTTTGATAATGGGGTCAAGGTAAGACTCGGCTCTATTCATCTGGGCTGTTGGGTCATTTTTATGTACATAAACACAGAGACTCTGATCTGTACATGTTTATGTATCTGTGCATACATAAACAGTTTTTTTACAGTTTCTAAGCACAACATATGATTGATTGAACTGTCTTTTGAGAGATATTAAAAGGTTTAATGTGCTTTGTGACTGACAAACAGAATGCAGGTCCTAGTTTGTCAGATGAAGTGTGTTATTTTTAAGCTATTAGCATCAATGGTGTTTTTTAAACAGTTTCCCTGAACACTCCTACTGTCCTCCATTGTTTGGAGCAATAGTCTTGTAATTTTCTCTAAATCAGGATTGCAGCTAAACTAAATGCATAACTATAATAATACATTATCGAAAAGTCATATTTATCGTTATAAAATATACCAACAAACGGTTTCATATTACATTGAAAAATATTTAAACAAAAAATGTACACACATTATCTTCAGTCTTTCCAATCAGAGCTAGCTTGACCTGCTTGTCTGTCCTTGCTTACTCACCATTTCACTGATACACGCAACGTGTCTGAATTGCGCTTGCATACAGATCTGTATGCTTAAACCTAACAAGGTGATGGCAGTTAACAACAAGAGGGGCAAAAACTTAATTTCAGTTTGCACAGAGGGCACATATAATGTGCTTTATGAATGTTACAGCTGAAGGAGGACACTGTGGTGGAAGTGTGGATTGGGAACAAATTGGAGGAGGAGCTACAGAATGTGACCAGGGCGGGATTTACAACCATTCTCTCTGCCCCCTGGTACCTGGACTGGATTAGCTATGGACAGGACTGGCAACGATACTACAAAGTTGAGCCACTCAGTTTTCCTGGTCAGTTCTTATTCAGTGAAACTTTTATTTTGTCTATTTTAGCATCACCAACACTGATTTAGTCTGCTTTAACTTGGGATACTGTTGTAGTCAATCACTGTATTGAAGAAGAGCCTATAGATTTGTACCTGATATTAGTACTAACAGTCTCTTATAGTGGACTGGACAGCGTCATGTTGGCCCATGTTAAACACATGCCATTAGGTCAACAGTGAAGGAAAACAGAAGTTACAGTAGATCAGTCTGACATATGAATACACTGGCAGCTGGTGGAGTTTTTTTATATTGCTGAGACGAATTAAGTTATATATTGTGGTTGGTTGTTATATTTTTGGTCTAGCTGTATGTCTAACTTTTGTTTGTCTGGTATTTGCTTGACTTAAATTTGCCATCTGCATATTATGTCTTGTTAAAGTGTTGGATCACCCCAAAGCTCCTTTAAGGTTCAATGTGTCATTTTTTGGAGGATCTATTGACAGAAATGCAATATAGTATACATGACTATGAGTTCGGGGTGTATAAACATCGTACATAATGAAACGTTATGTTTAATACCTTAGAATAAGCTGTTTCTATCTACAGTACATACACCATAGGTCCCCTTGCATGGAATTTACCATGTTGTTTCTACAGTAGCCCTAAATGGATAAACTGCTCTACAGAGCGTGTTTCATAAATACTGTACGTTATCTCCTTTGGCAAAGAGGCGAAAATGTGACAAGATCTTATTGCTGTGTCAGCTGCCTTAGTGCTTCTAAAAGGGAGAGGAGGAGTGATCCGTTGGTTGCAATTCGCAACCTCACTAGATGCCGCTGGAGCTTTAAGTTGTTGAAAAATTCTATATTTTTTCTCGTGGTGGTGTTGAAAGAACGCTCTGGGAATATTCTCCCTCCATCTTGCTCCGTCCTACAATCCATTCAGTTTTGCAGTAATGCAATTTAATAAGGCATGACACAAATTGTAATGTCCGTGTCCCTCCAAAGGTTCTCTGTCTTTCAGAAAACCTCAGCACACCAACACCCCTGCTTACGGTTTTACCTCAATCATCACAAATATTTACACTATAAACCGTGTTAACTGCTGTCAGGTTCTAAGCCCATTAACCTGATAATCTAACATAATGCATGACTGATCAGTCAAAGCTGAGCTAATAATGCTGTTGATATAGTCTAGGGATGTGCCAATAATATTACCTGATAATAATTCTTAATACAGTCTAATTTTTGATACGACAATTATTATATAATGTTTTGTTAGTTTGATACACACAGAAATTAGGCCTTCCCAATGTATTACAGATGTGTGCATCCCTAGTATTATCAACTATAGGTGACTGTAAATTTCACACAGCATGAAAGGATTAAAAGATCTTAAATGTCCTACATTTGTTGATGCATACTTGTTATACATGCGTGTTTATGTACACATGTAGCTCAAAGCGGACACACAGATCCATGTGTGGAAAGAAAGGCCGCAGTACCAGGATGAAATGGCACGAA
This sequence comes from Triplophysa tibetana, assembly GCA_008369825.1. Lineage (NCBI taxonomy): Eukaryota > Metazoa > Chordata > Actinopteri > Cypriniformes > Nemacheilidae > Triplophysa > Triplophysa tibetana. The sequence continues at coordinate 24,979,106 of CM017901.1, read as the reverse complement.
TAACAGCAGCTGGTTTCAATGCTCTGCTCTCTGCACCCTGGTACCTCAACCGAATCAGCTACGGCCAGGACTGGATGAACATTTACAAAGCTGACCCCAAAAATTTCACGGGTGTGTTTGTGTGTCATTTCACAGATAAAGATGAGAGGGAATTATTTGGCCGGAGAAACCTGTTCTGTTGCTCTAGAATTCTTTTTGTGTAGTCACATAAAGAATGCTGGTAAAGAACTAACTATTTCTCACAAAACACTGTTTTTATTGCTACTTGCATCTAAGGCATTTGGTCTAGGGCTGTGATGTTTTGTTGTGTGTAAAATATTGTTGGTTGTATGAGTGCTTTGTACCGCCATTGTGAGGAAGAAAGCTTTTCAGATATGAAAATAAGTACAGATCAATATTTATAATGTGACAGTGGCAGTTTGTAGACTGATAGTAGTCTCTCCGATCCCCCAAGACCCAGTTTAATTGTATTGTATTCATGTTTGGAAGAAGATGTGTATAGGTATTATGTGTTTGTGGCCTAATTCAGACTCAAGTAGAGCAGTACTGCTTATTCAGACGCAACAGGAGCAACAACTTTTTAAACAATATAACTTCAATCAAGTGACCGCTTTTGCTGTGGGGATTGTCACTCTTTACTAAGCTCAATAGAAACTACAATTTTGCAAATATTATTATTATAAGTTCCTCAAACATATAAAAAAAAATGTATCGGTCAAATTTCTACCTCAGGCACAGATGAGCAGAAGAAGCTGGTGATTGGTGGAGAGGCTTGTCTTTGGGGAGAGTATGTGGATGCCACAAACCTCACTCCCAGACTCTGGTATGGTTATTAATGCAATTCCAACCATTATATCACAAAATCGATCAACGTCTGTCTCACCACTTTAATAACTTGGACGTAAACGTTAAAAGAAAGCTCAGGTTTTAAACAGGAGTCACATGGCTTATAAATGGATGATATATGTGTATGTTGTCATTGCAGGCCCAGAGCCAGTGCTGTTGCAGAGAGACTGTGGAGCAATGAGAAAGTGACAGACCTCACTAATGCCTATGAACGACTGGCACAGCATCGCTGCCGCATGGTCAAGTGAGTTAAAACTTTGACTCTATGGCATTTAAGAGTAATATGTGTTAATTTATATTCCATCCATTTACACGTTCACACATACGATCATGCAACTCTTTGTACTGCATAATTTTTGTGTGTAGAAGTAATGTGGATCTTTTCTTTTTACCATCAGGAGAGGTATACCTGCACAACCTCTGTTTGTCGGCCACTGTCGTCACGAGTACAACGGCCCATGAATCACTGAATTGAAGTCTACACTAAAAACATGAAAGGGAAATAACAGGAAAACACTTTACATTATCTAATCATTGAAGCCATTCCAATTACCATGGTTTATCATGATATGCACTGAGCTAGGTATTCAAACCAATACTTGTCAAAAATGATTTTTTTATAGAAAAAATTCTTTATGATTGTATTTTATTAAAAGACAATGTATGAAGCCTATGTGAAGAATTTTTTGGGAATAAGGAATCTTTTGTAATAGGTGCTTTTATTAGTAATTATTTCCCAGGCTGGGCTTTATGCACAAAATAAATATTAAAATAAAAGGTTCATTGTACCACTTGTTCCTGTAAAATTATTAACTTTACTTTCTGTACTTCACACCTTGTATTTTCATCAAATGCCTTAGTTACAGTGTCCCGTTCATATGTAAACTTATGAAGATGTAGCTTTTGCTCTCTGATTGAACCATAACGATTCAAATATTAAAACCAATCAACATTGGCATGTGTAACAACAGTTCAGCTGGAGATTAAGTTATCAGCTCAAGTCAGTCCAGCCATCTTGTTGACCAGTATGTTCTGGTCATGAGTATTCATGGATTCATAGCTGGACAGCTGCAGAGAAAAGGTTGCATTCCCAGAAGTCAAAGTGCGCATAACAGTGGAATAACCCTTGGAAAGAAAAGAACAGTAGTTGTGCGTCATTCTTTAACATTTAACTGATTTGTCTCAATGATCAATCATCTGTCATATCAGTAATACCACTCACCATCATTTCTGCCAGAGGAACTGTAGCCAGCAAAACTTTATCTTCCTGCCGACTTTGGATGTCCCTCACGGTCCCGCGCCGCTGGGCGAGATCTCCGAGTACAGGACTCAGATGCTCTTCCCACAGTGTCACTTCCAGATCCATTACTGGCTCTAAAACCTGTCCTCCAGCCTGTCTCAGAGCCTAAACCCACAGATGACATCAACAGAAGCCCATTTTTTCTAATTCACTTAAGATATAGACACAAGAGAGTTGGTGGATACCTTGAGCATGCAGCGGGACACGCAGGCAGACACCATAGCTGCAGAAGTGCCTGATTCCAAACTCGCATGCTGGATGACTGTTTGTACTCCCTGTACAGGAAAACCCATCAGAGGACCTGCACAGAGAAACAAGTGATATGGTGAACAATGCAGTTTCTAGGTCTTCTGAGAATGATCCGGGCATAATGTCTTTCAATCTTCTGTTCTATGTGAAGCATAAGCAACTGGTTCTGTTACCTTGAAGATATGCGCTTTGAACTCCATTTTCCACAGCCTCTCTCACATCAGCAGGGAGCTGAGCTTTTACTTCCTCCTCAAAAGTGATGTCACAGGAAGTGCCAGACTCTGTCCAAGGATGTACGGTAAGCTCAATGTTAACTAAATGTCTCCTATCTCCCAGGGTACGATCTAACATGTCTGAAACATATAAAATTATAAAGGACATTTTGTTCCGTGTAGAAATGTACAGACATTGTAGTTTCCTGTAATCTTCATAGCAGAATAACAGTGTGCATTATATTATTAGTCCTGTCTACTCTGTGTCCATTTAAGAATCAAGGCCATATAGTTGGCTTGTGGAGCAGCATAATTTGCAGACATGATGCTATATTTATTTTGTTTTCTCTTGTGTTCTCATTTTATTGTTTTCGGTCTAGTCCTCAAAATGGACAAAGTCTATAGAGCCTTAAAGGAGAAAAATACTACTTGTTTTTGTGAGGGTTGTGGTTTTAATGTTCTACCACATGCAAAGCTATAAAATGGAGACAATTAGCTTTTTTTTGTGAATCTAGCATGGCCTCATTTAGGTAAAGACTGATTAGCTGAATCCTCACCTGTTGCTGATGCTGATTGGAGGATCGTTTCTCTGTAGGCCACCTGCAAAGGTCCAAGATGGGTTTCTATGTTGTATTCTCTCTTGATGCGGTCATGGATAATCTCAATGTGCAGCTCCCCCATGCCACACAGTATCGTCTGTGCAAGCAGAGAAGAGTTATGAACGTGAAAAAATGACGAGCTGAAGGAGCAATGTGGAGATTTTAGTAGCATCCAGTGGTGAGGTTGCGAATTGCAACCAATGGCTCACTCCACCTCTCCCTTTCGAAGCACTATGGCACTTATCACAGGAAAAAGGCTTTGTCACGTTTATGCTTCATTGCCGAATGAGATAATGAATTTATAAAAACATGCTCTGTAGAGCAATTTTTCCATTCAGGGCTACTTAAGAAACATGTTGAATTCCATGTAAGGGGATCCACGGTGTATGTAGATAGAAATAGCTCATCCTAAGGTAATAAAAACATAACACTTCATTATGTAAGGTCTTTCGACACCTCTTAAGACAGTTATGTATATATATTGCATTTCTGTCAATAGATCCTCCAAAAAAACACCCACTGGACCTTTCAAACCCTAAATACTAACAAAGATAAAACCATGCGAGCTAATAATTGTTAAAGATACAAAAATAAGATCTGAAACTATACTATAAATGCAACTGCTAAATGATTACCTGTCCAGAGTCGTGGTCTGTTCTGACTTTCAGACTTGGGTCTTCCCTCTGCAGGCAGTTGAGAGCATGCTCTAAATCTGTTTGAAAATCATAGTGAATCTCACAGTTGGAAAATGTATAAATTCTGAAGACATTTTCAAAATTTTCGTACCCGCCTGTTTGGCCATTGAAGGAGGTTCAATGGAACAAAAGAACACAGGTTCAGGGACTTCCACCCCGGCAAGCACCAAACTGCTGCTTTCCCTGTGTGAATTCTTGTCGCTCTTCGTTTCATCCTGGGCTCGCCGTAATGCAGCTGCGGCAGAGGCTTTGGAGGAGACGATAGTGTCGCCGGTCACAGTCTGACTCAAAACACATAAAGAAACCAGTCATATCAGTTACTGATAATAAGCTTTACATATTCATATGCAATTTAATAATGATATAATGTGCCTTTAAGGGGTTTACATTTTAAAGGTCCCCTCTAACCAGCTTACATGTTTGAGTCCTACTGTAAGCCCAATGTTTCCTGCAGACAAGGAGGGGATTTCTATGTGCTGATCGGCAAAAGGCAAGAGAAGACGACTCATTCTCTCCCTGAAGCAATAAAAAGTTAAAAATCTTCTCCAGGTTCAAGTTTCAAACAATATAAGGAATACTTTTACTAGTTCTTATACAGATATCTAATCAAAATGAACGGATAAACCAGTGCTATACATCATATAATAAAATATTATGTCTTAGGATAAAGAATCCAGCACTATGAACTCAAATGTCTGAAATGTTATATTGTAATAAATTGTTTATATATGTAAATATACACAATATACAATATGCCCGTCCAAAAAAAGTCACACAGTCTAATATTTCGTTGGAGCACCTTAAGCTTTGATAAGGCCATGCATTCGCTGTGGCATCGTTTCGATCGCCTATATTTTGTTTTGATGATGGTAGAGTCGGACCGCTGCGCAAAGTCTTCTCGAGCACATCCCAAAGATTCTCAATGCAGTTAAGGTCTGGACTCTGTGGTGGCCAATCCATGTGTGAAAATGATGTCTCATGCTCCCTGTACCACTCTTTCACAATTTGAGCCCGATGAATCCTGGCATTATCATCTTTAAAAATGCACGTGTCATCAGGAAAAAAAAAATGAAATGAATGGAGCAACCTAGTCATTCAGTATATTCAGGTTGTCAGCTAAGCTCATTCTTTGGGCACATAAAGTTAATGAAACCTAGACCTCCAATCAAATGGGAGACTCAGACCTATTTGCTGAATTAAATCCAGGTGGTGACTTTTTTTGGGATGGGCAGTGTATATATATGTGTATGTATATATATATATATATATATATATATATATGAAGAGTTTGGTTCCAAAATGAGATATCAAATATCATGTTTTTTATCGTACATTAATCGAAGTATTCAAGATTATTTCATTAAAAATGTACATACATACATACATACACCCACACTAATATATTCAATAATATTTTGGACTTGGTTTAAAAAGTCTTACTACAAATTGGCTCATTGTTAAATATTTGTTGATCATTTGTTAACTGGCATTAGGCCAAATGTTTCCAACTGTGTCTGAGTCTAGAGGATTTGCGACCTCTAGTGGTGAAAATTAAATCCTGTTCTTTTAATTTGTGTAGAATAATTGTCATGATCTTACGTTCCGTTCCTGTTAATGTTATGGATTGCCGACTGAGCCTTCATGCATCCTGAATAGATTCTGACGAACACCAGCGGACCCCTCTGTTTGTCATGGACCACCTTAAATGCCAGCGCACTCAGATCATCTTTATACCAGCGCCTGCACACAAACATGAACACTCAGAAGTGGTACTAGTACCATAACCATCAGATCAATCTTTTTGAATGTTAACTAATGCTGAGATGATGCAATGTAACACTCACGCCACATCGTGGAGCCTCTCATTGGGTGCAGGGAGGTAAGCAGTGATGGCATCCAACAGAGGCTGAACCCCTTTGTTCTTCAGCGAGCTTCCGCACAACACGGGCACTCCCTTACGAGCTAATGTAACCCTCCTTATCGCCTCTTGTAACTGGAGACACAAACATTTAGTTTGAATGCAGTACTTTCACATTGACATGTATGTAGCATTTGAGAGAGAACAGAGGAAAAAGTATAATCTTACCTTCCCAGAGGGCACTGCATCAAAGTTTTCACCATAGTCTCCCAACAGAAGGTCAGCAAACTCATCATCTAGATCTGCTACCTGGAAATCAATTGCTGATAAATGTCTTGCTGTAACTGTAGATGCACAATGAATCAACATTGTTGTACTGCTGTTATTAAAGCTCCAGTGTATGAAATTTAGTGGCATCTAGCGATGAGGTTGTGAATTGCAAACAACGGTTCACTCTCCACCTCTCTTTCGAAGCACTACGGTGGCTGACACAGTACTAGAATGTCATCACGTTTTTTGCAGAAGGAGATAACGTATTTATGAAACGCACTCTGTAGAGCAGTTTGTCTGTTTAGGGCTACTGTAGAAACAAAATGGTGAATAACATGCAAGGGGACCCGCAGTGTATGTAGATAGAAATAGCTCATTCTAAGGTAATAAAAACATAATGCTTTATGATGTAAGGTCTTTATACACCTCTGAAAACATAGTTATGTATATTATATTGCATTTCTGTCAACTGATCCGCTCTTTTCACCTGTTCTATTAGAGCTCCTCTGGCCTCACTGACAGCCTGAAGCATCTCAGGGTCATCTGACGCCTGCAGGGCTCTGGTCTCAAAATCACGGCCATCATCTGTTAGAGAGTTTCCAAGCCAAACCATTTTCTGTCTTGTGATCAAGTCAACTAATCCTGTGAAGCCCTTCCCTGAGCCAATAGGAATCTGAAAACGTCAACAAAAGTCAGCGTTCAACATTTTTATTGATATTTTATTTAACAAAAATTTGTTTCAAAGGTTACCTGAATGAGAACAGGGTTGGTCTTGAGTTTGGTTCTTATGCTGTCTATTGAGTAATTCAAGCTATAAAAAATAAAGTGAAATTAAAACTCCTGTAATATGTTTTGTTATAAGAAAATGTTCTAGAATTTAAAGTGATAGTTCACCCAAAATTGAAAATTGCCATCATTTACTCGACCACTTGTCATTTCAAACCTGTATGACTTTTCTTCTTCTGCAGAACACGAAATAAGTTATTTTGAAGAGTTTTGGTAACCAAACAACTGCGGTACCCGTTGACTTCTATTGTATGGACACAACACCAATGCAAGTTATGGGTACCGCCATTGTGCGGTTACCAACATTCCTCAAAATATTTATATTTTTGTGTTCTGCAAAAGCAGGAAAGTCATACAGGTTTGAAAAACAAGTGGGTGATTACAGAATTTTCATTTTTGGGTGAACTGTCCCTTAAAACTTGTTATTGTGTATAACCTAGCAGCAGGTTTGTCCATCTTGTTTAGGAAGCACACACATGGAATTTGATGTTTCTTTGCCTGCCGCCACACAGTCAGGGTTTGAGCCTAAAATTCAGGTTAGAATCGTAAAAACATCATAAATGAATAAATGTTCTATTCCCTTCATCCCAAAACACACTGTGCACTGCAAAGAACAAAACCCCAATTATCCAGCTGACCTGAACTCCAGCAGATGCATCAAACACAGCAACAGCTCCATCCAAGACTCGTAAAGCTCTCTCCACCTCCAAAGTAAAATCAACGTGACCTAAGAATGTTAAGACAAATTATGTTTGTGTAATGTTACTGTGTATGTCTCTGACAGTACAGAAACATGTATCACACACATTACATACTGTATAAAAATGTTTATGTTTTCACAATGTATGGAGTGAGGTGGGGTACCATACAGTATAGCAGGTGTGAATGAGTCGGATGCATGATAACCCAAACCTGGCGTGTCGATGAGGTTAATTCTGTGGTCCTTCCAGTCAAAAGTAACAGCGGCTGATTGGATGGTGATTCCTCTCTCCCTCTCCTGGGTCATGTAATCGGTTACAGTGTCTCCATCATCCACATCTTCACACACAATAGATAAAGTAACACTAAGAGACACACATACACCAGTGTAGAAATACAACCTAATTTAGTCTCACCTCCAAGAGCTCTAGTATATCCTGAGTAGTAGAGCATTCTCTCTGTGGTGGTGGTCTTTCCTGCATCTATATGTGCCATGATGCCTATGTTCCGAATCCTAAACGGGAGCATAATTAGAAATATTACAAATACGCTCATGCTCGACAGTACTAAAATGTTTTTGTGTGTAAATGAAAACTCATATCTTACTTTGAGATGTCCGGATTGAGCACCGCTCTAACCGATTTGACATCATCTGCATAATTGATATGAACATTGTAGGACTTTGCTGAAATCTGTTTTAATTTTTCACTGTTTGAAAGGAAGTCCTTTTCTCTTACCTCTGTAAAAGCTGTAGTTTCTTTTCCATGTTATTCTGCATCTACAAGTCACCGAGGATCCGTTCAAGTGTCGTATAGACTGGGGCAATGACAGAGGGTATCAAAGTCATTGGGGTTTACATTTAGTGCATTTATTTGGCAGACATTTAAGACCATGGGCTTACCGCTCGAAGAATAGGGATGGTTACTCCAAAATACATTTTCAAGATGAATGATTGAGCGAAGAGTTAAAGTTTGATGTATTCAGCTCACACATGACAGCGCTTGATCTAAGTCACTTTGAGACTGGCTTTGACTTTAAATCCATGACCGATGTGTCTGCTGATATGCTGAATTAAACAACACCAAGAGAAAACAGCAGTTTTTTATTTTAGTCCTTAACAAGATGTAAAATTCAACTAACGCAAAACCGTTTACAGATTCTTTCGAGACGGCCACAGTTCTTCAGCGCACTTGTTTCTGTGTATCTGTAAATAAGTCCGTTAGAAACAAATGAGTGATAATGCGTTCCGGGCATAACTAACGAAAGAAGGCAATGAAGTCACAGTAGATACGTAATATGAACACCTTAAAGTAATAGTTTACCCAAAATAAAATTCTGTCATCATTTACTCACCTCTGAGTTGTTGATGAACACAGAGAAAGATATTTGAAATAATGCTTTTAACCAAACATATTTTAACATCCATTGACTGTCATAATAGGGAAAATTACTTTATCCTTTTATTTGTTCTGTTTATCACAGTCATTTTAAAAATGTAGGACAGCAAACAGTTCTGGGCCACTTTTGACTACCATTCTTTTGCTCCCATGGTCGTCAATTGGTGTTGAGATCTGTTTAGTTATAAACATTATTCCAAATATCTTTCTCTGTGCTCATCAGAACAAAGAAATTTATACACATTTGGAACCACTCAAAGGTGAGTAAATGATGATAGATTTTTTTGGTTAAAGTATTCCTTTAATATAAATAGTATAAACATATTTATAGTGAATAAAAATGTTAATTAATGAACACATTTGACATAATCTGGTGACATATTTTTATTAGCATTTTCTTTTACAAATACTATATCCGACACTTTATGACAAGGTCTGGGATTTAATCCAGCCTCCAAGAACTAGCATTACTGAGATACCGTTGTAATTGTTTTTGCTCGGAAGACACTGTGGAAAAGATAAAATTGTTGAACAAAATAAGAATGTAACAAGAAATTTGCAGCTGTTGAAAACATTTCACAAGGTCAATATAGCAATACAATATTGTGTGGGAACACCATTACATAATAGGCCTAATTTTGTCTATTGCTGGATCTACAGCACAATACAATCCTAAATATATAAACCACATGTATGCAGCAGAAATATCACACGTGGAAAATGACTGACACAGAATGTGCTTTGACAATATTAGACGCTTCAGAATTGTATTTGGGTGGTGGAGATCAAGGCTGTTCTACTATTTTACACCAGTAGAGGACACTACAATACTGCCAATAATTATAGAAAAAAATTCTCTTCGAATTAAAATATTCTTATAATTTCACCCTAATGACATCAAAGAGGTACATTTGTACTTCTTTTCATCTACTGAACACACACAAAAAGAACTCAAATGCGGGTAATTTGTGCGAATTTTGAGTTTTTGTGTGAACTTTTCCTTTAAGCATTATGCAACTGATGCCCAGTAGTTTGAGAACAGCATACATCATAATGATAATTGTGATTGAGTAAAATTATTATTTTATTATTATAATAAATCACAGTGATTCATTTACAGGTAATGTTTTTAATTAAACAGGTTGTTAAGTGCTCTTGTTAAACCTTTATTCACTAACACAAAAAAGATGGTATTATTTGTATATTGTGAGACCTATGTAACTGACAGAACTACGAGATCTTAATCTAATGACTTTTATGGGATAGTTACAGAACGATTTGATAATGTAAAATACAGATCACACTAAAGATTACAAAGGCAGTCATTACAAAAGACTTATCTCTTTTAATTGTGTTTGTAGGGATGGTCACACCATGTTTAATATGTGACCCATCATCTGTATAAAGAACTGTTTTGTGTGGTGTGAACAAAGGTGATTCTTTCTAAATGAGATAGAGGAAGTCTAAGGAGGAAGTGACCTGGCCACTGAGGCTTATTCTTATAAAAAGATCCCTTTCATTACCGCCATTCTGGACAAGATAAAACCTACTTCTACATTTTAAAATATCGCAAGTTAACAAACAGAGTGAATTGGTTTAGAGAACCTCGTTTCACAACTCAAAGATGAATACATGGTTGTGATCTGGTGTTTTTCCAGTTTAAAAGTTTTAGACTTTCATTTTCACTTAGCAACTTAATAGAGCTCAAATGCAGCACTTAATCTACACACAGAGAAAGAAACATTGCTATAAACAGTCAATCTAATACATCTCACTATGATGGTGGTTTCTACATCCTTAAATAACCATAACACACTGTATGGGTGAGTTCACACATGCTAATTTTATACTAAAGAATAATTGCACAAGTTATTTATATGTACATGTATTTGGGTAAGTTCATGGGTGAGGTTCAGTCTGCTCACCATGAAATGTCCTTTCACTGTACGCCCGAAAGTTGACTAAAGCTATATTTTGTTGCACACTAACATTTGTATTAAAGGACTAAAATATTGCTTGTGCCCTAAATATGTGCCAACATTCCCACAGTGTAGTTGGAAATGACACTTAAAAGAAAACACACACACACAATAAAAAAGATTGCCACTTCGAGCTTAAGATGTAACAGCTAGGTATTTACTTCCTTTGGTGTTTGAAAAACAACTTTACAAACCTCTTTGCTAATTAATATGCTGACAGATGAAGCTTGTAATAATTCAGTTAAAATGCATTTAAAAAAAAACATACAACACAGTGTAGCCATTGATTCACACTTATCCAAAGTGAAGAGAAAATAATGACATGACAAAACTTAACAGAGGCACAAAAATAAAATGCATTAAACATCACATGTGACAGGAAAATAAAAGTGGCCAAACCACTACTGATCTAAGATAGATTGATACGTCATGTCTATCTTACTCAGAAATTAAACTCTAAAATCTAAACCCCCAAAATTCTGAGATCTACAACACAATATGGCTTCCCTTACATATCACACATTATCGAACAGCTCTTGTAAAATAGACACAAAATTATCATTAGAGCTGAACGCTTGGGTTAAAACAAGACAACATGTCCAAGGACCCAGCCACACAAAGACATTCCCGGAATGCCTCAAAATGCAGCTCGACAGAAAATAAATTCTGTGCACGCACACACACACTGGATCCTTTTTTAGATTACTTCACTCACTCTTCAATCAAAACCTCTTTTACAACAAATGAGTGAGGCACTTGGAAAGAACAGTTTCAAGCTAATATGCTATACAATAACCTCAAACAAGTCTCCTGTGGATCTTTCCTACGCCATCCAAGTTAAAAAGGAGAGATATAGAGATAAACTACAAAGTTCCACTCTCCTTCCTGTCAAGAAATGTTATAAACACAAAGGAAATCCTTCTTTGAGGAGCACCAAAACAAACCAAATGAAGTTGTTTCATAGCAACTGGCTGAGTTCTAACTGAATCTTACTATAACAGAATGCCCCACACACATCAATGATGTCACACGTTAGGAAATGATGGGCGGAATAAGCAAATGCTAAAGCGAATTAGACTGAACTGGCAAACACAAATGTACTGGAATGATAAAACACGGCCACTAGGGTTTTGGAATAGAGAAATCTTAATTCTCAATCTTAATTCTAAAATGTTTTCTTACTATCTAAAACGGTATCATCCTGTTCACCCTATACTTAGTACAGATGGAGTGTTACACACTATAAACTTGACCATTACATCACTCACATGATTTGTGCTTGGAAATACTATTCAAAAACACCCTTTTTGTATAAATATATACATTTGTTTACATATAAAAAGCTACTCTGCGCTTTGACTGATTCACAGCAAATATATATAGATATCTTTCTCCCTATTTTGTCCTTCGTTGAACTATGATTTTCCCTGGGTCTTGGCAAAATATTCTAGGTAAGGCCTAGCCCCTAACGATACATGGGCAGGATTTGCGAAAGCAGAGACGTCACTCAAACTCCTCTGCCCTCTTCTCTGGATCTATGGTAGGCTGGTGATGTCACGTTTGGGTGGCGGCCCATCAGCTTTACAGCTGGTTCCGTTAGCTTTATCTTCAAACATCATAACCCTGTGAAAGAGAACATTTTGCCTGTGAGTGAAACAGTACTTTTACACCTACTGAAAAGCTGAAAGTCAAGTTTAAAAACAAATTATATGCACATTTACATGCAGCTTTTTCACTTATAAATTTTTGCATATTTTACATTGGCTTTTTTTTTTGTCAGTTGCAAGTCTTGACTATTTAAATTACGCGTGAAACTAAAAAGAAGTCAGCGATGGCTATAAGCAATCTCAGATTCCTAATGAGCAAAAGATGTAAATTAGGACCAGTGACGGTTCTAGCCTGGATCCCTGATCTGCACGCTTTAATGGAAAATCACTAGTTACACCATTTTAAGAAATCTATACAGCAATGTTTGGTCAATTCTGATGACAGTAAGACTTCTGAGGTGTTCATTCTTTCATTATTTAACCAGGTAAAAAACTCATTGAGATTCAAATCTCTTTTACAAGAGTGACCTGGCCAGGATGGCAGCTAAATAGATTACATATACAAATTTACAACAAAATACCTTACACAATCATGTTTAAAAACAACAGATTATCGAGGGACAAAACACATAATTTGTTAAAAGTGTCTTTAACCCATTTAAAGACGGAAGTACAGTCAGATTTGAGCTGTTTTGTAAATTATTCCAAGCAAAAGAGGCGCTATAAAAATGAATTAGTGCGCACAATAAATCCCCATGTTCAGATGACTTTACACACAAAGACAAGGACAAGCTGCCATCTTGGACCACGTACTCAAAATAGGATAAGATTTGAACGGCACTAAAATACATTACTGTTCGTTGTAGGTACACTTAACACAAAATTTGTTGTTTTTAACAACTGTATTTTAAGTTAAGAACGGCACATTAGTGTTAAGATAAGGATACCATATCTCTCTGTTATTTCTTGGGACAAAACAGTTTGTGTAACGTTCAACAAGTGTTAAAATATTGTGTTAATGTGTTAAATATGAACATAAATGAAAAATAGCCTATGTCATCCTCCATATACATATAAGTAAGGTCAAAACAGAGTTTTATAAGCTTTTAAAACTGGTTCAAGAAATAAGATATAAAAGAGGAAGATATAGAGTCCGAGTAAGAATGTGAAGTCAGATTGTAAACTGCTGACAGATCTAGTCAAAGGGTGTGACTTTCTACTTCAGGTAAACCTTCACAAATCTCTTATAAGCCCTTAACAAGCCCTGACTCAACTAACAGCCAGTCCTTAATCAGCTGTTCACAGCAATGTGTTCAATTCTATTTGATAGAAAGAAACACATCCACAAATCTGTTCAACATTACTTACATTTGTACAGTCTAATAAACACCTAATACGATAAAACACAGTGGTAATATCCCCTCATCCTGACACTATCAACAAAATAATTAAAGTTTCTCTGAGATGTACCAGATCATCTCAGGTACCAGATGATCCAGGCATTTACTTTATACAGTGATCCAACAACATTTTAAGAGACTATTTAGCCACCAAGGAGACCACAAAGTAAATCTAAAATGATTACAATGAGTGCTCTCTCGGATTAAAAGACTGCATCATGTGACAATTGCTCGATAAGGTATTGTTCTATTTCATCCACAACCCAAATAATCGCCTAAAGGCAAAAAACAGGAACCTGAAGGTTTTGTTTATTGTCTCCGCCAGGACTAGGGAGGTGGCCAGTGATACAAATGCCAACTTGGACAAGATCCATGCTAGTCTTGATGACGGACATGACTGGGATTGGTGTGCCCAATTGTTTTACTCAGAAACCAAATGCATGACTTCCTTATTATGAAACTGGCAAAATAAAGGTTTTCCTGAAATATTGTATCACACACCCATACATGTTGTGAGTGCATTTACTTCTTTCAGAATTACTTTAAGGGGTCATATGGCGTGAATACGTGTTTTCCTGTGTCTTTGGTGTGTTATAAGTTGCCCATGCATGTATAAGACACGTATAATTTTTGCAATTTAAGTGTCGGAACAAAAGATGCATTCTATTTAAAAGCGAAACCCAGACCTGCCTGAAACGCGGCGTGTAACCCCCCCCACAAATCTATGTCAGTCTGTGTTAGGAGTTGACTTAGACCGCCCAAATGTATACGCAAGTCAGAACTGTCATTACATTTGCTTTGGAACCTGATGTTTCAAATATGGTAAGAAGTGTTGCATTTCTGTCAAAAGCTTGCAGTATTCGACCAATCACTATGCACTGGTTAACTGGCCAATCATAGCACACCTCGCTTCTCAGAGCAATGAGCTTTATTAAAAGATCTGCGCATTTCAGAGAGACGGGGCAAAGAGGAGATACAAACATGAACTGTATGTGGAAAAACACTTACATCTAAAACAAACAATAATATTTGTTTTAGCCGTGTCATATGACCCCTTTAAATACTTCTAGTCCGGCTTTCTTGTACTAGGCACAGAGTACTCAAAGTGCAAAACATGAAAATACTGTGTGTGAAGCAGCGTATGTGTTGTAGTCCAGTCCTAGATAAATGATTTCGAGACAACAATAGGAAAATGGATAAAGATCAACTTGACACTAAATTTAGTATTCTGGAAAACCCTGTTTACAAAAACTAGGCATTACAAGGTGAGTCATGAAAATGTAATTTTAGTACTTATTTTGTGAACATCTTTGTTCATTGTTAATGCAATTAACGGACAAATATAGCATGCCGCATGATACTGTAAGCTACTTTGTACAGAAATCTGAGCAAGAAAGAACTGAGCATGCAAAAACAAATCCAGAGGACTGACACCACTTGTCTCATAGTGATGACAAGTCACAGCAGCAACTTCTGCCACTGAGATAATGGCACAGATATGCTGATCCTGCAGTGGATGTGCGGAAAAGATTAAAAACACACCTAAAAATAGCCAGATTGAGCCAAAGCACACTTCTGTAGGACGACAGCAAAGCTTTCGCATATTCTGCATTTGCCAACATTTACAATAAGGAAAGCATATTAAAACATGCACGCACACACTTACAGTTTAAGAACAGCTGATCGCTTGCCAAGCATCATTTTGACGAAGTCCCTGTAGTTGATGGTGTCGCTACATCCCCCTGTCACCTCCGAGATCATTTTCTTCATCTCCAGATGAGTCTTTGGCACACCCAGCTTCTCCATCATTCTCTTCATACCCATCATGTCTACAGAAGAGATTCAAAACCAGCCATCATAAAACAACGTCCTTCAAAGGCAATGGTTCACTTAAATATATAATATAAGATTCTCTCATAATTTACACACACATTCGTTTTACAGTTATCAACACAAACAAATACGTCTATATTTAAATGTTGTAATTTTCATCTCATATAGAGGTCAACATGGTAAAGCTCCAAAAACAAAAAAACACAGAATGGCATGAGCGCGAGTAAATTGAGAGTATTTTCATATCTGGATAAACCATTCCTTAATGGCTTATCACAGAACTACAACACGCAAACTATCACCTGCTTCCAGTTATATAAACTAGTTTTAAAATAGCTGAATAAATTGATTCTTTAAAGTAAAATTGATTTGACATCTTGAATCAAAAAGAAATACATAAAAATTAAAGTCATTTTTTCCTACGGATAGCTTTAGTGCTCTATATAGATTCTCATGTAACACATTCTGTATGTAGAGTCGAAAATATGAAAAATATTATTATGAAAAAAGTCAAAGTGTCCCCAGAAAACTGTTATTCTCTTCATCTCTCTAGATGCCAGGGTCATTTTTTTCAAACAGCACATGAGCTGGTGACAGTTAATGGTTACAGGTGACTTCTCTGGTTTCCCATCCGTCATGCACAGTATCAGGTACACAAGAGCCATTACCCATTAACACTCAGTCTTAACTACACATACTGTAACACACACTTACCGATCTCCCCCTGATCGTTCAGGTCAAATTCTGCATATTTATCTGTGGGTTGAAAATATAAGCAGTCAAACAATGCAATCATGAAAAACATTGAAATTAACAAAGTCTTTCTATCACAGCACAAATACAGCTTTGTTTGTTAACTTGCTGGCTATCTATTGTATTATCCGTTAACCCCACACACGCAAATCTTTCTGTGTTTATACATTTTCATGAAAATGTTATTTAGCATATTCATTAAGCTGTTATTCTTGCAGTTGCTTCCCACAATCCAGGCAGAATCTGACCCCACACACCCACACAACTGCCAGTAACATCTGACAGTGGCAGAATCTAGAGGTCAAGCACATGACAGCTGTGGTCCCGAGACAAACAACAGGAAGACGTTTGGGAAGACTTTGCACTTGTGCGCTTTAACGGTGATGGAGGCCTATTTTACAAAGGGCTGCAGGCTATATTTACAAATGAGGACAGCTAGTGCACGATTTGAATCCTCGTCCTTTTTGACTCATCTACTTCCAGAGCATTCTCTCTCTCACTCAGTCTCTGTGTGTGTAGTTTTACCCTCACAATGAGCCTTCTGTTTGAGTGGTCTTATTGACAGTGTAACGGAGCCCCCGTGAGATGAGGTTGATGGGAAGGAGAGGGTTACAATAGCCCCCTATGAACATAAACACAGCCTGTTTATTGCTGATTTGAATGTGCCTGTGAGAGTGATGACCAAAGAGGCTGACGGTCGAAATTCATCGGTGCAGCCACTATCCAAACTTTCCCCTGTATTGATTTCTGTAAAATGTAAACATTGAAAACACTAAGTTCCCATCATTTTTTCCCCCATTTTTGCCTTTTATTTTCATAGGTGACAGGCTTTTCCTACCGACTCTTTTGTTTCATTTCTAGTTTTAGAACACAGGCATGCACACATTGTGACATTAGTAGGTCAAACACTGTGTGTGCGTGTGTGTGAGCTTTGCTCTGTGCCAAGAGCAATTTCGAGGGTTTCGCTCTCCTCTTCTCTGTGCTTAGACTTTTGTCCATTTTTGTATCTCCACTTCTCCTTCTGTTTAACAAGAAAACATCATAGCCTTAAGAGCCACTTTAACCCTATTAACCTAAAGTAAGTCCTTCTGTCAGAATGACCCACAAACCCACATATACACACTGACTGAGCATGGCTGAAAGTAAATAATTCAGAACAAGGAGGACGAGGCATTTAGGTTTCAATTCAACAAAATGCAGTTTGCAAATGCTTTACTTCCGTAACCTGACGTATTTCCAGTCAAGCTGGAAATTCAATACAATTTTCATAGATTGTGAAAAGTAGATGTTACATACAAGATGCTGAAAAGAGGAATTTGTGATGTCAAAGCCATTTCAAAGGCGGAGCCATTAAAAACTGGAATCGAGTAACAAATGATTTTTACAAAAAGCCCAGTAAACAGGATCAATAGTTCAACATTGATTTTAATGACTTCAAATGTCAACGCTTAAACTCAGCGTTCAGGTGACTAGCGTGTTCATTACGTTTTTTTAAGGTAAAAAATGAAAAACCACAACACACACATACTGACCGAAGGGCACAAAAGATAGTTAGTTTACATTCCAGTTGTCCTTTCCCACCCACACACATCCACAGAGGCCGCTACTTCACTCTCCCACAAGAAGCACATTTCCAAAAGACCTTAGTGCTAAAACAACAACAACAAGGGGGCAAGAACAGCACATTCCTGCAAGACCATATGGAGATAGCAACTAAACTGCACATGCGCAAACACCCACATGAGCTCTCGGCGTTTACATCAGCTCATGAATTATTCCTCCTCGAGCAAACAAACGAACGTGTGTTGGCTGTATGAACAGTATGTTGGTGTTCACCCACTCTCTCCGTGGAGGTTTATGATGAATGGAAATTGTTTTAAGTTTGAACCTCTTACTTTTAAAAGAATCCAGCTTTTCTGCCAAATCCTCCTCATCTCTGTACTTCTGATCTTCCATAAACTCCTACAAACAAGGACAGATAGAAAGTGAGTGTTTATTTAGCATAATATCAGCAGCAATTTATATTTTAAATTCAGGAGCAACACAGAAACACCCTAGAATATCCCTTGGCTATTAGAGAACTGAAACTATGTGCAAAAAGAGTTTTATAGACTAGCTGATTGCACCATCTGTTAATGTCCTTTCCTATGATCTACAACCCAATGTCTGTAATTACATTGTTTATAAACTCATAAATTAAAGATATGAGGGTTCTTCGTCAGTGAGGCGTTGAAGTGTGTTTATGAGGAAAGCATACTGTTAGTGTGTGTTTGTGTGCTTGACAGAGCGGAGTTTAATTATATTTTAGGGGAGTAGCGGACTAAAGAAAGAATTCTGCTGTACTGCAAATATAGTGTGTGTGTAGGAACATCAAGAACCTTGGACATTTAATCGTGACTCATGATACCAATAAAAACTTGCAGGTAAACTGCACTGCTTTGTCTTTCTCTGACTCCCCCGCACATAAGTACACAGTGAAAGGAGAAAATATAAAAATAAACTGTTGATGTCTGAGAACAGAAATGAATCAGCCCAATGAATCATGCTGTGATGATGACCACGAGTGGCTTTATCTTGCTCAGTCTACATCACAACTGCTCGCTGTTACATTCTTTGACCTCAGAACCCGAAAATGACTTTCGCTTTATTTGATAAGTGCTTTCCACGGGTCTGCGGTATCTCAGCGCTACCTTCTTATCAAGTCATCGCTATTTATATAGCACATTATACCATACAGATTGTTTCACACTGACAGCAATAAAAAGAAAAACAAACATTTCAAATTTTTTAGTACAGCAGTACATAAGACACAGTAAATCTGATTTTGATCAATTTTAGGTGAACACCAAGATATCATCTAAAATCTTTAATGTCTTATCAGTTACTTTATAAATGATGCACTCTTAAGCTCAGAACAATTGGCCAATCCAAAAACACACAATATATGAGATGTATATTATCCATTGTTGTCGCATTACACCAAAGATCATTTTTTGACAGCTTATAGATTTTGAAACTCCTTATAATACTTGATATGTAATGTGTACATGATAAGGTGCACAAGGGAGGTCACAATGCCAAACATGTTAATAGTCAAGTGGTCTAAGATTTCTTTTATCCAAACAGTGCGAGCACTTCAGATTTTAATTCTATTTTATTGTACATCTGATCTTACTTCTAGATGTTTATTGAGACCACAATCCACATGATGGGCAAAGACAGACAGAGATGGAGAGAACAGCCGCTGAAACTGTTGTCCACTCCTCCATCTCTCTCCCACATAATGACTCCATTCATGCCGACTCACAGACACCTGTTTCCCGTCTGAAAGCACAGCGACAGCCGCCACTTATCGCTTCAAAGACAGCTTATCTTAACTATTTGCTTTTCAATAAACCCAGCGGTAAAAAAGTCTCTAGGGGGTTTTCGTGAAAGGTCTGGGTTAGTCTGTAACATTTGAAACAATGAGGAAACACGCCGCCATGTATTTTCTAGGGGTGGGCTTTCGATCTTGAAATATCGATACTTCCGATGCTGAGGCTGTATCGAAAACAATCGATCCTAACATTAAAACATTGATACTAATGTGTTTTTACTACAGATTTAATTTATTTACAAATTTAGCTAATAATTGTGTAATAAAGAAGAACTATTTATTTCCCATACACCTAGTTTTGCACACATTGCTCCACCCTGCCCTGCTGTATTTTGTAGTCCGCCATCACGTGACTCAGCAGCACCAAGCGCAAGCACGCAGATGCAGCCAGTGAAAAGAATAAAAACTGCGGACTGCGATGTTTGGCAGTGGGCTTTTGGGGGGTAAAAAGCCAAATATCGAGAGTACTTTATTGTTTAAACACTTTAGTGACTTTGTTTATCAAACAGTAGTGTGCACTTTGTTTATAAATTAACTTAAAAATGTAATGAAAGGGCAATTTAATTCGTAATATTATTGTGTCTAAACACTGAACAAAAAAAGCAGTTTTAAAAGCATTGTTCCTCATTAATAATTTTGTGCACTTTGTTTTTTTTTAAAGCTAGAGAAGTTGTTCTAGGATAGGGACAAATTGTTTTGTTATATATATCTGTTACTGTTAGCATTTTCCGATAATAATTTGGTGCAAAGTTCATGCTTGCAATTTCTATTAAAGGAATACATAAGTAAACATATATATTTATTTGGTTTAAATTATGTCCGTGTTTTAACATCTACATGATTAATTGGCTTATAGGCACATTAAGAGTAAAAACAACAAAATATTTTAGTGGTCATGAAAATATATTGAGATTTAGCCAATTATGATGCATTCATCTGATAAATCATGACATTTCATCCACAGGTAAGTAAATGTAAATTCGAGTGAATGCTTCTAAAAGTATTGGTATCGGTTTCGGCAATACTGGCACTGCATGTACTTGGTATCGGATCGGTACCAAATTTTAGAGTATCGCCCACCCCTAGTATTTTCATACAGCTGTGACTGAGGCGCTACCGGTTGAACCGGTCTGTCTTTTAAAACCCGGTGAGAGAGTTTCTCCGTTTCACAATGCATGAAGACGATTGCAAGATTATGAATGAGAAACGGTCTCGAGATACACAACAGCTCACTATTGTAGGTTGAGACGCCGCGACTCTGGATTGTGAAATGATCTGCGGCTTAATGTGCTCGAGCTGTCTACCTAAATTAGGTCATGCTGATGTAAAATAAAGCTTATCAAGTGCACCTCAGTCTAAAATAACGATTTACAACAAAATAATGAGTAATAGAAAGAAGCGGTAGACATCAAACCACTAGAACTGATGCGGGGAGTTCAAGGCCACCGAAATAAACGCGCCGCACATATAAAACAACGTGTATCGACTGAGACAATAATACGTATTGAGTGTTTGCTTTTTACCTTATTTACTTCCTCCAGTCTGTCCCTCTGCTGTGCTTTAAGCAGCCCAAAGGCTTTCCCCCCTGAAAAGGAGACACAAAGACCGTTACACACCCGTTTGAATGTTTTAACCGGGCTGTCTGATCCACTCGCAGGCGCGAGAAGGACAATCGACCGCTCACGGCACACAAGCGCCGAACAAACAAGCTTAAACGTTAAATAAGCACTAGCGAACAAATATAGACATTTTACCTTGTGGATTCACGTTTGAAGGCATGTTAGGGCGCGTGGAGTTGGTAAGGTGGGAAGACAGAAGAGAGACGATAGCGCTCAGTGACCGGTCGTGTCGGTTATGCGAGACAGAGGGAATCTCTTCAGAGACGCACGCAGGTCTCTTGTGATGCGCTCAACGGCACGCTGCTACCGACGCCACCGTGTGGTGAAGAGGGGTAATGCGCTATCTTCAGAGTCAAAGCGAGTCCTTTATTTAAGATTCATTTGATTACACCCCTGGTTCTCAGGCTTGTTTGTTTATTTCAATTGAAGATTATTCTAGCTGTAGTATATATATATATTGAGTGCCCTGTAATAATTAAATAAATAATTGTTCAACCAAACTCTTCAAATATAACACTAGGTGTTTGTTTGAAAAAATGAGATAACATTTTTATTATGTTGTCATGTTTTATTGTGTTGTTAGCTGCATTTTTTTTGTTATTTCGCCTAAAAACAAAACAAACCAACTGCAGTTTTATTGATATTAATTGGAATGCACAAAAAAACATGGTTTTCTTTTTAAATTGAGTTATCACATTTTGGAACCAAACTCTTACTTAATTTAAAAGTCCCCGTCTGTCACATTTAGCTCTCAACTAAACTTTACAACTTGTAACCACAACTTGTTAGAGAACACTGACCACAGTCAATATATAAAGATGTAAGTTGCTATGAATGTGAAACGATTTGGTAGATACGGAGCTTTTGCAAATAAATATGATAGTATCTGTTTATGACAATGGTTTCCTTTTTTAGAAATGTATCGTGTACAGTCATCAGTTCAGTGAATTTTTTACAAAGAATTTCATAGAGGCTATAAACTCAGTAAAGATAACAGTTGAAAAGCATTGTCTTCACAGGAAGCAGCTAACACAAAATGCTTTAATGAACAGATGGATAATAAGCACACAATAAATATTTAATATGAGATACTAAGTAGGCTATGTTGTACGTCAAAAGGCACACATGTAAACACGTGCTTATACAAACAATGTATGATCAACTTTAACAAAATTAATAAAATGATAAAACATTGTTTATTTTGTCTTGATTTACGGATATAAACTTAATTTTCAGTTTAAGAATATTGTGCACAAGCAATATTTAATCGTGTAAACGACACCCCCACCTGGCTAAAAGGGGGACTATACTTTTCTCCCTTTAGTTGCTGAAGCACTGTAAAAACACTGCAAAAGCACCACACAAAATATCATTCCCTAAAAACTGCAGATCATCAGTATTCGAGAATACTTTTGGTTATCTATAGAAACACGGACATTATGATTTTATTTAAAGTGCTACAGTGAATCCAATGGTGAAAAATAAATCAGTATTAACCCACTCAATCTTCAAACCAATTGAAGAGCTATTAAGTAAATTATTGACAATTTAATGTGTCCCTTATATTTTCAATTTGCAACCGTTACAGACAAGACAGAGTTTAATGAGGACATCAAATGGGGATTACTGACTCGTTCCCTTAAGTCATGACAATGTCGCCTGGAAAGACTCAATATCTGGTAGATTCTTCTTAGAAATATATAGTCTATACTTCCGCTTCCTATCTTTCCTGTTGTGAGCTCAATTCCCACTTTGAGGGCATTTGGGCAAGTTCTCGGCGATGTCGGACAGACTGTTTCTTTCTTCTCGAATCTCCTGCAGGTTTTCTTCAAGACTTTGCAGCTGTTTCTCTTGACTGTTTGCAGCACCGTGAAGCTCCTGGATCTTTCCTGTGAGTACCGGGCTTTCCACAGCAGCTTTAAGAACACGAAGACGGGCTGCTGTTGTATTTAAGATGTGGTCAAAGTTCTGTAGCGCAACTTTCTCATCTGTTCATGTTAAAGGAAAAAAGTATGAGATTATTGACTTATTGAAAGGAATATATTTTAAAATTATTAACAACAACTAAAAACTGAACCCACTCTAATATGTTGCTATTTTGTTTAATTTGTAACCCGTAGCTTTCGGCTGATCTCCAAAAGCAAGGCTACTGGCAGACTACGCCTACCCAATTTGACAGGAAGGGGAACCTGAATAACTTAAGCACGCAGGTTGTTCAATTCAATGAACCAAGAGTCACAGAACACCAACTTGAATCATTTAAATCTTCACAATTTATTATAAATAGAAAAAGGTCTATCATCTAAGAGGCAAAAGACACAACTGTAGTCCACTAGAGGTTACATCAACAGTCAACATGTATAAGGGGCCAAAAGTAAAATAAATACATCCAATAACCACAGTACAGAAGAATTAATATAAACACGACAAAACCAAACAAACTTAAATGCACTCAAAAGAAATAATCAACCAAATGAGAAACTCAACCACCTAATCAAAGAAAACTTCTGTACATGGGAAAAGAAATATAAAACAATTAATACTTTGGATAATCCCCGCAATGTGACTATACGTTGATCAGTAATGTTCTGCCTCACAGGACTGATAAAGAAAATAAAGAAACTAACAAAACAAAAACAGTAGAAATAAAGTGGAAAAGAAAACAGTGGCTCTCGGATTCGACAATCTATCCAGAGTCTCTTAAGAATCTAATTGAATGAACTGTAAGAGCCAGCCACCTCATAGAGAGGAGAAACGTTATAACAGCCACAAGACAAGCTGCCTCGTGAAGGGGGAGAGACCTTGTGTTGCTGGGCTATGAAAGCCAACCACCTCACTTGATTTATATAATTAATACCACTAGACTTGTAGGGGCCACGTCTTTGATAAAGGAGACGACCGTCGCACACGGCATCTCCTAGAGACCCCAAATATCATCAACGTACGAAGAGTCGTTCTCAAAGAGAAGTCACCTACAGTTCTTCCAATTGCCAAACGCCAATCTTCCAATGCGCTCGCAGAAACGAGAACAAACCATAGCCTGTCTACTACCACGAGACTAAATACCCCGGACCATTTACTTCCCCCCGCCCCCTTAAAGGAACCGTACGCTGTTCACTACTTCCCTTCACAAATTTATGTCACATTTTTCAGTGGAAGACAAAAGACAGATTGTTAGGGACCTACAACCTCAGTTGGCATTTACTTTCACAGCATCTTTCTTCCATACAAAAAAAGTGAATAGTGACTCTGTTAGATCCTAATATCTGTTTCCTCCATTTGTATTCCAGTTTTTGATCAATTATTTAATCAGGTACCACTGCCACAATAGAGATGATTGATCAAGATTTAACATCAGTTTGGTCTAATGGCAAGACACACAAAAGGCTGCCTTTTATATCATTTGGTGTAAGCGTTTGGTGTAAGGTTTTGTTTTGAGGTAATATTTTACCTCAACTTTGCCTGCTTTGCCTGTGCAGTTTACACTGCACTTGGAGAAGAGAGACATATATCCGATGCATTTTCATGGGTATTACAGATTTGATCTACAAATTATTTTAATTTTTTTAATTTACTGCGAGTAAAAAAACTATGTTTACAAAATAGAATCAAGCATTCAGTGTGTTATAAGTATTTATAATAGCATTTACAATGTTGAATAGAATAGCAAGGTTATGAATTTACCCAGGTTTTTAAGGAGCTCGGTTAAAGTTTCTGTAAATGACTCCAGCTGACTTCTTGCCGTCTCCATATTGCTCAGGACACTCTCTGAATTAAGCATGTCCTGAGGAGACATGGCATTATCAACACATTGACAAATACAATCAACATTCTCTGACACCTAATCTAGAGACTTAACTTTATAAACACTTGTAATGCCACTATTAATTAATGCTAAATGTTAATGAATGACCTCCTCAACCAGCATGACTTCCTGCTTCTGTCCAGCTTGGCCTTCCAGCGCGGTTAGCTGCTCCAATGTGACATCCAGCATTGAGCTCAACTGTGCAGATGCCTGTTTTGTCCGCTTTCCCTGTGTGAAGGACGCTTTGGCAGCCTAACATGAAGAACAAAAATGGCCTTTAAATTCTCATGTTTCAGTTTTGTTTCATTCCAGGAACCCTGAGACAGTGCAGAACTTATTTTGGGGTTGGGGACCTGAATTTAATTTAAATTCCCTTTTAAACTAACAAATGATAACCGAATAACCAATGTTAAAGCCACAATATGGAATATTTGGACCCCTAGATGGTGTACTTTCGAAACAACAACAAAAGGCGAAGCTAAATGACGTAATGTAAGAGAGTGGAATTATGGGACATGTAATTTTCACCATCCAGAGGTGTATGGAGATCGCCCCATTTTACTGTATGTCATCGCAATGAATTAACTTGCAAGAAACGTGGAGTGGAATATAATGCTAGTAGTGCAGTCTACA
Organism: Triplophysa tibetana; assembly: GCA_008369825.1. NCBI lineage: Eukaryota > Metazoa > Chordata > Actinopteri > Cypriniformes > Nemacheilidae > Triplophysa > Triplophysa tibetana. The sequence continues at coordinate 24,953,250 of CM017901.1, read as the reverse complement.
TTTGTCAATTGATTGGTAGCGTAATGCTACACAATTTTACGTGTTTAAACCAGACATACAGTCGTAGTTTCAAAAGTAAATTTGAACGAACCCACAGTATTTACAAGTAACGTTACTTGCTACATATTTTTGTGAGACATATACTGTATTTATTTCTTCATTTGTCCATAAGGCTGCTTGCCTCATTTGGCCTATGCTTAAGTTTTTTGGGTTTGCTTAACTCGCCAAAGAGTAATCATGATCCATAATAACAGAAGAACATATGCTGCGTCCCAGATATTGTTTAACCACTTCCTCATTTGCGTGCTGCCGTAGTTTCTACAACAGGAAACTGAGGGTAGCGGAGCAGTGGATATTAAGTCAATGATGCGCCAAATACAAGGGAGACAAAAGACGGGCCATTATTTCAAATAGGAATCTCTCTAGACATGCACATTCTTGCGAACATTTGGGATAATTGGGGTAAGTACACAACTGCTTGAAATATATCACACTGTGCAAGTGATTTTTGGATATTTAATAACAAAATTATTCCATATTGTGGCTTTAACAAAATGTTCTTGTTCAGTTAATTAAATAGAAAATATCTGAAAGTTACTGACACATTAACATTATAGCATTACATTTACACATTTGACAGATCCAGCATGACCTACAGTATAATGCATTCAAACTAAAAAAGTTTTTAACAGTATGCTAATCTTTGAGTGTTTACAACATCATGTGTACTTTAGTATAGCCTACTTTAGCCAACGCATCTGCAGACTCTTCAGTGCTTTTAGCTGTGCTGTTAGCGGCCGTAGCGTTCCCCGCAGCAGTTTTGATCATCCTTTCTCCTTGCTTGACTTTTTTCTTCACGTCCACCAGGATCTTCTCCTTAATCACCTTCTCTTTCTTTAGAAACTCTTTGTTGAGGGTGGGCAGTCGAGGCCATTCCCGCTCAATATCTATCAGAGGAAATAATATACATTAAACATAATAACTTTATTTTTTGTTACTTTTTGCATCTTCACGTTATCGATATTTCTGTTCTAGGAGTCTAGGAGTCAGTCTGAAATAACTACAACAATCTGCCAAACATTTCAGTGCCCGAAGTGTTAAAGGTTTTTTATTGTATATGATTTTAGAAAACATACACATTCAGTTCTACCACACTGATATAAGGTCAACTCTGTAGGACTGAATTAGTACATATTCAAAAATGATATACACTAAACCGTTACAAGCTTTAAGTGTACAGCGAAAAGCATTACCTTCTAGATCATTTTGCAGAGACAGGATCTCCGCCTCAATCTCTTTCCCTGTCACCACAGAGGAGATGGCTGACACCTTAAATCCTTCAGCCACACTTGTCAGCTTCAGATGAGAAAGCATGCATCTCATTACACTGTCTTTTGGCAGGAAATTGTCACATTTGAATTTGCTTTGAGGTGCAACACATCCCAATTGTTTTTCCATCATGCAATTTCTCAGCCGACTGAGTGGCAGAAGGTGCTACAATTCACAGGACAAAAAAGGACTGCTAGTTTTAATTATTGTCCTCGCAAAATGCTGTGATACTAGGCTACAATGCTAGGATGAAAAGGTAAAATCACGATACTTTGATAGAAACCATGGTATAGGTGTTTACCATGGCATGTCTCCAAAGAAATGTTAATTTTGAAAGGTCTTTATTAGTGACTCACCTGCTTTTGCTCTTGAACAGTTTTCAGGTGTTTTTCAGCACTTTCCACAAGATGATGAATTTCCTCTGTAGTTTTGTTGAACAGATGCTCTGTGGACTGAACCGTAATGTCCAACTCTGCTGTTATGTTCATCAGGGCCTCGGTCTGAAATTTGGACACATTTTTTTCAGAAAATGTCATTGTTATATTCAGACTACACTTTTAACCTTTAAAGTCTCGAATCATCAAACATAAACAAATCCATTAAATTAGGTTTATGCTTAATTATTATTGCTGTTTGTGTTTTATAAAAGAGTTCTTGATGATGATTGGTCAATAAATCACATCGGCTGGACAACAAAATCAGTCTTATGGGTCAATTTTCCTAAATTTATACATAAATTAATAAGCTTTCAATTGGTGTATGATTTGTTAGGATCTGACAATATTTGGCTGAGATACAACTATTTTAAAAGCTAGAATTTGAGGGAGCAAAAATCAAAATACTGAGAAAAATCGCCTTTATCATAGCATGTAAGTTACAAAAAATAAGTTCTTATATCTTTACGTTAGAAAATGTATAAAAAAACTACATGGAACATGATCTTTAATTAAATCCTAATCATTTTTGCCATTAAAGAAAAATCAATAATTTTTACCTATACAATGTTTTGTTTGCTATTGCCACAAATATTCCTGTGCTTCTTAAGACTTTTCTTAAGAAGTTTTGTGGTCCAGGGTTACATATAACCTACCATGTGGGCAATTCCAGTGTTATGGATATGACATTTTCATATCCATATTTCATATTTCATTTCTATATAAATATAAATTCTCTGAGAATGTACTAATATATTATTGATGTTATAAAAAGAATGCAAAATTTTGAGAGAAAACATACTTCATAGGATTTCTGTGAATTAAAATCTGCAAACCAGAAGCAACACTCCCCAACAAATGGAGAAGGGATTACACTTCATTGAACAGTAAATGGCTACTATATGGTCACTTTATTAAAATTTTCATGTGCCCATTTTGAAATATGACTATGGAATATGGAAAATAATGGTTAAAAACACTAAAAAATCCTTTAAAAACTTTAAGAGAGACTTCACATAGGCCATTAAACCTTACTGACATTCAAACTATCAGTTTGGTGAAAACCTTTGGTAAAAAAACTAGATTTTTACATCGTAAGGTTGATTTCGCATGGAATTGCCAATGTAACAATTATCATGACTGTAGAGCAGTTCTGCTGATAGTCATTTTTATTTCATGGCACCACTCGTGGACTACATAGCAGGCATTAACAATGCTGTAAGGCCATATCACACCAAGCAACAACAAACCGCTAGCATCATTCTGTTTCCAGTAAATCAATTATGCATGAAGGATTCGGCTACAAAAATAATACAAATGCATGGTTATGTATTTTTTACTGTATTAATGCAATAACAGCAAAACTAAAAATTCCATTCTGACCACATGAACAAACCTGGATGAGTTTTGGATCCTGGGTTGTTGCGACATTTGTTTCATTAAGTGTTTGTGAGATGAATGTTATATTGGTGTCCTCTGTCGTAAAGGTGAAATTGACATTGGTTCTGTGCAGCTCTGATATGGAAGTCTTGATGTTCTTTAAAAGAGCGACATTCTCAGAGTTGTGCTTCTGAAGTGACAGGTTTTTCACTCGAGTCTCATTAACCTCTAGAGTCAGATTCTCCTTCAACTGCTGCATCTCCACAAACCTTTCGGAAAGAAAGAAGTGGTAGACAGAAATAGAGAGTGATGTCCACATATAAGGGTCATTAAGGGTAATAAAAAAGTGCTTGATGACAGAAAACAGCTACTATATAGTCACTTTATTTTAATTTTCATGTGCCCATTTTGGAATATGGATCATCATGTATGTGACAATTCCGTTGCCTGACTATGGAAAATTATGCTTTAAAAACACAAAAAAATCCTTTAAAAACTTTAAGAGAGACTTCACATGGGCGTCTAAACCATATTGACATTTGACCTATCAGTTTGGTGAAAACCTTTGGTAAAAACTAGATTTTTTCATCGTAATTTTGAATGGAACTCCCCATGTTACTACTATCATGACAGTACAGGAGTTCTGCTGATAGTCATTTTGTTGCATGGCACCACTCTATTACCCGGGGACTATATAGCAGGCATAAACAATGGCGTAAGGCCATATCACACCAAGCAACAACAAACCGCTAGCATCATTCTGTTTCCAGTAAATCAATTATGCATGAATGATTCGAATGATTGATGACAGGCACACAGACAGAATATAACTCACTTGACTTTAAGATCTTGTATGTGGGACTCTGTTGAGTTGTCTTCTAGCAGAGCGATGAGTTGAGAATAGGCTCTGTTTGACATTTGGAAAGCATCTTCTGCAATCTGTTCTATATGTGCAGCCATGTCCGTATGACTTTTGAGCAACACAAAAAAACACCGTAAACCATCTTTCCAGAAATTACATCACATCTGAATGTGAATCAGTTTGGTTTGGCAAGAAATTGTTCACCCCAAAATGAAAATCATTTACTCATCCTCATTTAATCCCAGACCTGTATGACAGTATTTCTTAACCATACCAAACAATGCTAAGCCTCATTGATTTGCCCTGTATACACAAAACCAGAGAGATTTCTAAAAATATCTTCTTTGTGTTTAAGAGAAGAATACAGAAAAGTCATATACAGGTTATAAACAACATGATGATGAGTAAATGAGGACATGATTTTCTTTTAGGGTGAACTATCCCTTTAAGGCTGCAATCCATAACTGTTTCCTACGTCTCTTTATTGCCATCTCTGTTTGAAACACAAAATTGCAGGTTACTGTACATGGTTTATGTAAACTTCCTGACATTTCTCACAACATTTTACCCAATAATAATATCCAACTAAACCATAACAAATAAATAACTTATTTATATAAAATAAATACTTATTTTTAACGACAAAGTTATGTATAGCAGATTTCAACATCACTCATCTAGATTCTAAATTTCAGTGTAAGTGATATATAATTTTAGCATACCAAAATTCATAATATATTTTGATTATTTTAAGTCAAAATACTTAATATCTACATTAGTTAGCATAATATACAACTGGAACTCGAAGAAGTATAAGGTAATATATAAACAATCTATCATTATATTTTCTATTTTTCAATAAAATAATTAAATATATCGACAGTTAATCTAGAAAAATTTCTGCAAACCTTTTAACTAGTACTTTAGTTTCATTCACAGCGTCGTTCCATTTGTTTGGCTCTTTTGGGATGACAGAAGGAATGACCTGAGAAAGATTTCAGCAGCACAGGGACATCCATTAAAACATGTTCTCTTCCTGGACAGGTTGATCTATTGATCTGTGCAGACTCACCATGCTGTTAAGGTCATTAGTCATTTTCTGAAGCTGCTCCTGCATATTCACAGCAGCCGATAACGTTTCAACAAGCTCCCGACATTCATCTTCACTGTTCAAAGTCTTGTTTTTCTCTGATTCTTCAACAACATCTGTGAGGTTGCAGTTCAATGCCGCAGTGATGCTGCGCAGCTGTAGCTGTAAAGTCTGCGCAGATGTTTCCAGCTGCGAGAACTGCCTAACAAAGGCCTCGCGAGCCTCTGAATCAAAAGAGGAACATCAATATTGTGCTACAGTGAGGCACAAATTTGTTTTGGTTTCTTGACAAGTATACTTATGTCCAATAACAAAAAATGCTTTTGCTTAATATGCATTGTATCTGATTCTTCAAAAAATGCTTGAATTCAGTAGTTAACATCATCAAAGAGCTTTTCACCTTGAATAGCAAGAAGGTCCTCCAGGGCATTGGGCAGGAAGTCTTCATCCTGATCTTTCTGTATGTGATTGACCAGGCTGTTATGTTGGTGTTTATGTGGCTGGCGCCAGTGATGCTGGCGACTGTATCCATTGCAGTCATAGCTGGCGAGAAGTGTCTCCAGCTCTTGGAGTTTGGCTTTGAGTTTACTGGCCTGTTAACATGACAATGTACAACAAGAGGGTCAAAGCACACTAGAGAAAGAATAAAAATTTGCAAATTATGCACAGGAAAACATCCGTTTTAGACATAATGACATGATATTTTAGGCATTTTATACGTTATGAATTTCAAGCTTGACTATCTTATAGTACTCGGAAACCCTCAGACAATTTGTTACAATTCTCATCACAACTTATTACCTTTAACCCCAATGAGATTTGCTGTGTCCCGTAGTAGAGTGCAGAGCTAAAATCAAACACATTACAACCCATTTACACCCATAACGAACAATCCCGTAGTCCGGCTGCATTTGCGTGAAAGAGCTTAGTGTGTGTTTGAGATATAAGTGATTATGAACCTTTTAATTTTCCTGACAGCCATTAGATAAACGGATCACATTGCACATGTTTATGGGAAAGCAATTGGGTAGGAAGTCCACAAATAAGCGTTTGGTTTGCGGTCTAATGTTATTTCATGCTTTCTTAGATGTTTACACTGTTATTTCATTCAATATTAATGCTTAATATTGTTAAGTGTTAAATAAAACGAGGTGGATAGTATTTCTGTGCCATATACACTTCTTCAGCTTTCGCATAAGTTTCACAAAGTTTTTTCAAAAACGGTTCTTTGTTACGTAACGATGAAAATCAAAGCAATCTCAAAACTTTCAATGGATTCTTGAGCAAAACGTACTGTCCAGTGTCAGAAAGCTCTGTCTCAGTCGCAGGTCATGGGTCCTCCAACAGGATAATGACCCACACAGCTAAAATCCCCAAAGAACTGATGAGAACAAAACATTGGACTATTCCGAAGAGGCCTGAATCTTATCAAACATCTAAGTAAAGAGCTGAAACTTGCAGTCTGGAGCAGGCACCCATCAAACCTGAGACAGCTGGAGCAGTTTGCTCAGGAAGATTGGGCCGAACTACCTGTTAACAGGTGCAGGAGTCTCATCGAGAGCTGCAGAACACGTTTGCTTGCAGTGATCGTCTCTAAAGGTTGTGCAACAAAATGTAGGTTAGGGGTCCCATCCTTTTTGTCCATTATATTTTCGTTGGTTTTATTATTTACAATTTTATGTTGAATAAAAATCTAAAGCGAAGTCTGATTTCTATTAAATATGGAATAAACAATGGTGGATGCCAATTACTTTTGTCACTTTCAAGTTATTTCAGAGAAAATTGCGCATTCTTCGTTTTTTTCGGAGGGGTACCAGCAAATTTGAGCACGTCTGTATATTCAATATAGAGAGTGGAGGACTAGCAGTGGACTAAGAACCCTTTCGCATGCTTGAACATATACCTGTTTAATCACGCACAAATATACATATAGCAGATGTACAGCAGAAATTCTCTCTCATGTACTGACCTGATCTCTGACTAGACTGTAGCACACTGGACACTCTTCACATTGGTGGGTCAGGCGGTCCTGGTAGTAGTTCCATTCACACTTGTCACACTTATAACCAACAAACCCATGACGACAAGAACACGTCCCGTTGTGATAGCACTGCATGGAGGTCGAGCCCATGGGGTCACAATTACAGGCTAAAGGAAGACAAATACAAAACAGGTGGACAAAGGGATATAAAGACACAAAACAACTTACAAGACGCTAATAATATTAGGAATAAAATATCTTAAAGCTACAATCTGCAATAATTTTAGAGTAAAAATAATTAGAAATCAATGATTAAGTAAATAGATGGACAAATCAGTGTTCAAAACAATAGTATTATCTTAGCTAGATTCAAAACGATAAGCTTATAATAATGATTTATAATTTGCGCTGTCGGGTCACCCCATGCAGGAAATTTTAATTTGGGGGAGTACCTCTTTGGGTCATTACATCACATCCGTGAACACAAAGGAGATAAACCGGCAAGTTTATCACATGTGAGTGTGGATGGTGCTACCGTGACTCTGCTGCCGGTGACAGAGTTTTGCCCATTCTTATTGTAGTAGAGTAGACGGGGCGAGACCGTGGTTCGAGACCGGTGAGTAATTGTGAATGAGCGCCAGCTGTGCGCACACCGGGCTCGAATCACGTAGGAGATGGGAGCATATAAGAGAACGAGCGACCGGACCGTCGATGAGAGAGGACCGGGCCCGAACATGTTTGTATTTGTATTTATGTTTTATGATTTGTTGTGTTCGCCGGCGGTCGTCCGTGAGGGGCCGCCGGCTGTTATTATGTTTCTTTATTAAATGTTTTAAATGTCTTCCGGTTCCCGTCTCCTTCCTTCCATACTTTAATCTTATTACACTTATAAAAGTAGCTAAGAATCATCATTTAGATGGCTGTGTTTAAAAGCGATCATGTGGGGAATGTCATGTAAACATCTTAATTTATTAAGTTCTGATGCTGATTACATCTGGGGAATCACTTAAGCTCAAGAGTGCTAAAGTGACAGCTTAGCCCTTGTCACGGTAATGCTCTGTTTTGGTTTAGGTTTCTGTGTTCTGTTCTCCTGCCTGGTTTGTCTCCTTGGTTGTTAATTGCCCCAAATCTGATTCAGTTTCGCTTGGATTCCCCATGCATTTAAGCCCTGTGTTTTCATGGGTTCATTGTCCGGTTTAGTCTTTATGCTCCTGGACGTCTGTTTTTCTTTATGATTAACTATTAAAAACCTGTTTTGGATATACTTCTCTTCATCGTGCGCTTGTGTACCAGCTACACATGACAGAATATCGGATCCAAATGATTTTCTTCTGGGTTTTTCCTTTTTGTGTTGATTTTTGTTCTCTCCTCCCATCATGGTTATCCCTGCCGTAAGGCTTTTCTGCCTGGAGTAGATGGACTGTCCGCTGGAAGACCATACCAGGGACTTTTTAGATCTGGCGTGCCTTACTAACTTCCCTGACCGCCCGCCAACATGCAGACGGTCCCAAGGATAACTACCCTTCTTTTGTGGAGTGGGTACTGGAGAGAAAGGGCCAGTTTTTCTATGTCTGTCCTGTGGAGGATATCTCCAGCCCCACTCCCGAACCAGAGACCAGCCAGCCATCACCCCTGACACGATTGACACACTATTGCAGAAAGTGCGACAGGGCTAACCATCGCCCCGGAGCCCGAAGACCCATCTGACTAGCTGCTTGAGCCGGCAACACCGTGCGTCGCAGTCGAAGTGCTGGTCGAGATTCAGGGCTTAGAGCTCACACTCCTGGCGTTGAGGGTTACCTGCAATTCACCTCTGGTATATTAGACTGGATGAATGAGGATGATTTCGGCTGCCTGCCGCTCCCGCCTAGCTCTCTTTAGTCACCGCTGGTCCCGCCCAGCTCCCCTTCGTCAGCCAGCTCCTCATATCCAGCCTCAGAGAAGGTCCCGCCCAGCCTCCCACGCCCTCCTCCTCTCTCTCTGCCAGCCAGTCCATCAGCCCTCAGTCCGCTAGCATCTGTAGAAACCTCAGCTCACAGATCAGATGAGCTCCGGATCTCCAGCTACCTCTGGGTTGGATGATCCCATGTCTCCTCCCCTCCAGTCTCTGAGACCCGGATATCCACCTCCAACCTCCGACTTCTCGGCTACACCTTGGCTCCCTCGTCTCCACCGTGTCCGGTCATCCTACCAGCTTCACCGGGATTCCTCGTCCCTCCAGCTCCGCATTGGTCAGTCGTTTACCTGCCTCCACCACAGGACTACACTCTCCTAGCTTGGCCACAGTCTTTCGGATCCCAGCCGCTGCCTAGGTCTCATATGCCGCCAGTTCAGCCCTAGCTCTCTGTCTTCTCCTCTCCACACTGGACTCCTCCTCCACCGTAGACATCTCTGTCACTTGGCCCCCTGGAGTCGCAAGCACTTCCTCCACCGTCGCTCTTCCCTCCGTCGACTCCACCGTGGTCCATCGTCCATGCTGGTCTCTGGGTCAACATCTGGGTCCTCCTGCTCTGGGCACCTCCCTGTCTCCTCCCACCTTCATCGCCACCATGGCTCCCCGAACTGTCCCGTTTTCCCTCAGTTCCCGCCCTCCCTCCTCAGTTGGACTGCTCGTCGGCACAAGGACACATCTTTTGCGGAGGGTGGCAAGATGTCACGGTTATGCTCTCTTTTAGTTTTGTATTCAGTGTTCTGTTCTCCTGCCTCGTTTGTCCCCTCGGTTGTTACATTTTGAGACTTGGCTCCGACATTTGAAAGAATTGCATATACAGGTTAGACACCACTATTGTGATTTATTTGATAAATTCTGTTTCATTTAGTCAGGAAAAAAAGCGGCAGATATGGTATGTGTTCAGATGACATGTTTCAGATATATTTACTTATAGGACGTAAGGTATTTCAAGTCTTTGTCTACATCAGGCACAAAGGGATTACCAATGGTACGCTATATTAGTGATGTTTTAAATGTTTCCCGTTGTATCCGGTCATCTGCTACTGTCATGTTGATGTACAGATGCGCTGGCGCTGCTCTGATGTGGTGAGTAGCAGTCAGTGAGCACAGAGCATGGATTCATCCGTGCAGTGCAGTAGTGTCAAAGCACAACCAATGTGAAGAAAATAAATCTGCAGTAACTGCAATTTTATGTTTCAAACTGAGATGGCAACAATGAGGCCAAACTTCCGGACTGACACTTTAATATAAAATTAATAATTAAATTTGTTACCTTACTTGAAATGGTTTGGTATATTTGAAGTTATAATATACCATATGTCTAAAACTTCAAGGCATAGTTCGCCCAATAAATTTTATTATTCTGGTAAACACAAAGCAAGATATTTGGAAGAATGTTTGTAAGTAAACCGATCTGGTGCACCATAGACTTTCAGAGTAGGGAGGAAACTATTATTGTAGTTAATGGTGCCCCAGCATTCTTTAAAATATCTTCTTTTGTGTTCAACAGAACAAAGACTTTTATACAGTTTTGGAACAACTTGACGGTAAGTAAATGATAGAGTCTTCATTTTTGGGTTGGCTATTGGGATACTTAACTTTTGGGAAAACCATAAAGACAATAACCTCCTGAAAGTTTTCTAAATCTTACACATGACATTATAATGATGCATGTATTTAGTAACCTTCATAAAAGATTTGGAAATCACTGAGTTTAAATACCTCTGCAACCTCTAGAAGTGAAACCAAAGAAACCAGTTCGACAAGAGTCACATGACATTCCTTCCACACCTGTCCGACAAATACACTGGCCTGTGACTGGATGGCACGCTGAAGAGGAGGAGCCAATAGGATTGCAGTTACACCTATATGATGACAAAAGAACAAAGCTGATAAACTACCTGATGTCAATAAAAAAACTTTTGTATTTTTTTTTTAATAAAGACAGCCCGACAAATAGTAGAGAGATAGAAAGACAATATATGATCAATAGCTTACATCTCACAGCCCAAGCCTGGCTGCAGGTTGAAGTACCCAACCTCACATTGTCCACAGTCCCTTCCTGTCACGTGACTCAGGCAAACACAAGCTCCTGTGTCTGGGTGGCAGCCATTCAAATGAACTGAGGTACCAGCAACATAACAGGCACAAGCTAAAAACAGAAATATAAAAGTGCTTACAATGAAAAACACAACATGGACGTCTATGCATCACCCACGTGTTACAACCACCTGACTCTAGCCGAGGTAACATTTCAAAGGGGAGGCCACACATAAGATTAAGTTTAAACAAATAAACATTTAATAAAGAATAACACAAAACTAGAATACAACAATTTAATTGAAAAATGTAAAGAAAGAAGATTTGGCTAGCACCACAATCTAAGACAACCTGCTTTCTGAACCTCTGCACTCACGTTTGCACTTTTGCTCTGGTCTGAGCTCATCATCCAAAGCGTTTCCATAGTAACCCGCTCTGCATTTTTCACAATGATCTCCAGTTGTATGTCTCACACACTTCAGACAGCGTCCGGTCATATGATCGCACACACCCAACGCGTTGGGATCCACGTTCCCGTTACACTCACACCTCTCACACGGCCGAACTTCACCCCCCCGGCCCAGAGGATTCCCATAGAAACCGTCCTCACACAGTTCACACCGAACACCTGAGAAAATATTTGTTAACAAAATACATTTAATTGGATTGAGGTTTTGCGTTTCAGATAATACAACAAAGTGTCTGCAACTGACCTCTCTGGCCTGTTGGGCAGTTGGTACAAACTACGTCCCCTGTGTCTGGCATCTGGGAGCAGGTGGTATGATCTGGACAAGGACAAGGTGAGCAAGCGCCCGGGCTGCCATAGTAACCATCCTGACAACGCTCACAATAAAGGCCAGTGGTGAAATCTGTGCAGTCACATACACCTGAAATGAAACATACACAAGCAGACGAAAATAAAAGTACGGTAGGATTCAACCAATGTTGACTCTCGCATACACACACACACAAACACACACACGTAAGGTTTATATACTTTCAATATACCAAACTGTTTTATATTCCGGCCATTGGTCCCCACAATATATCTGTGTGAGGCTTTTACTATCATTGTGGGGACATTTGTATAAAAATGCACAATGTATAAAGTACAAACACATAAACGCAAGTGTGTGCATAAAGTATTGGGTACAAGCTATCACACATTAGCCAAATAATGGAGCACACAGACATATGCAAGACCATATATAGCTAATTTGATCAAGTATACAGTGTCATATCATATCATATGACATAATACTTTCTTGACTGCACACAATCAAACTTATGCACATACTATACATTCCTCCTCAGCCACAAATATTCAGGAGTAGAACATGCTCTACCCACTTATAACAGCAGATGGCAATATACCACTACACAAAGACTGAGAGGGTGTGTGAGAGACAGAAACAGAGAAAAAAAATGTCATTTTAAACGTTTGGCGATACTTTGGAAGGCCACATTTTTGAAAATGTCTTTGTGAAGAAATGTCCTTTGAGACATGTCAAACACTCACTTGAAAGCTCTCCTAACCACTTGAAATGGTCTTACAACATTAGCCAGTCAGTGTTTTGCTATAAATTTAATGTCAACAGGTTTATGTCATTAAAAGGGTCTCAACACATATAGCTGCTAATGTAAAAGCATATTTGTGTGCGTGTGAAAGAGAGAGAAATAGAGTAACATACACATACACACACACACACACACCCACACACACACACAGAGAGCGAGTGAGAGAGAGGGGTAGGAGGAGAGAGAGAATATGTGACTAAACTGAAATTCAAACACAGCTTAATCGTAGCTGGATGGGAAAACACAACATTATGGCAGATATATATATATATATATATAGAGTGGGTCAAATTAGTATTGCACGTCACCATTTTTCTCAGTAACTGTATTGCTCAAGGTGCTGTTGAAATGAAATTTTTCACCAGATCTTGGTAACAATCCAAATAATCAATACATACAAAGAAAACAAAACAAATACGCCCACAAATTAAGTTATGGAAAGAGACATGAAAAACGGGAAGTGCAAAAAGACACGAAAAACCAAAAACACCATCTGAAATCTATCAGTATAATTAGAATGCAATCCTGCCTCTTGTCAATGGAAATGAACATTAGCTGGTTCAGCACCAGATGATGGTAATAAAAGGGTGTCATCTCATAATTGGTAAAAGCAAAGAGCTCGCTTAAGACCGTTGAACCTTATTGTTGCATAACGTACTGATGGCATTTGTTAAAAAATGATTTCTAAAATTCTGAATGCTCCAGTAAGCAATGTTGGGACCATAATCCGAAAGTGGAAAGAACACAATTTCGTCATAAATCCAACCATGACTAGGTGCTCCCCGCAAGATTTCAAGAAACTCTCACTGGTGCTATGTCTGCTGCTTTCTCACCATTATCAGTCAGATAATCACTAAAGACAAAATGCAGACTCAGAAATAGACACAATTTAAACTTCTTGTTTATTGAACATTGTCTCTATTTATTCGATCTCGATTTAAAACCAATATGTTTTCAAATGTGCTCATAATCCTGAATTCAGCATATTCCTGTTAATTTTTGACCCAGCACAACTAACAAACTAAAACAAAACAAATCAAACAAAATTTGAAATTATGTTTTATAACAAGGTTCGGAAGGAGCATGTGCAGATGATTAACTCGGCTGGCTTTTGATAAACAATCACAGCAATCATCTTAAAGCGTAGTGAAGCCACCTCCATTCTCTCGGATGTATCGCAACATCCCTCCTCCACCCCGATTCCACACCACTAGCCCGTTTTTACTCCGGGTACACACTGAGCCCGGAGCCCTTTCACGGTCAAGCGGTGAGTTCGAGGAAGATTATCGAGTTCGGAACCCCTTGCCCTGGGATAGCACGCCACACAAGCAAACTATCCATCCCAGTTCATTAGCTGCAAGGCGAACTCCAGAATTTATTATTAATCCCATTGGAAGCAGAATGTTTTACATCCAATCTCATAATGATGTTAACAATAAATTACACAATGTACTGGCATTAAAAAATGATAGCCCCACCGTTGTGTTATTAACTGATCTTCTTACTCGGAGACAGTGATAAGATTGAGTTCTACAACGTTGTTGGTGACTATTGAAATAAAGGGAATTGTTATCACGATAACATCTATCAGATTGTTGCCCTTAGTTTATTGAAGCACTAGCTGTTTAGCAATAGCATTATACAATTTAAATACTAGGATGCAATGTGTGACAAATTTTCACAAATGCATTGTGTGAACCAGGGAACATCTTTTGGTTTCACATAAAATAGCATTCATGGACATACTACATAATAGTGCATTTTGTCCATGTAAAGTGTTGTCTGTTATCCACTAAATGAAAAGTACAGTTCTTAGGAAATTAAATGCAAGGTAGATTTTCAGTTTTCAAGCGCTGAGTTTACATTTTTGTAGACTATACAATTGGCTTTCTACGCACAAACGCATTAAAGTTCATTTTTGCAATTCATATTGCATTTCACGTAATTTACTAATCCTACAAAATTTGTGGAGTTGCACTTGGCACCCCATGTAATTAAGCAGAGTAACCATTGTTAGTTTAAAAAGTAAAAAAAGTGTTGTGGTTTTAACCACACCCTACAAACATGTTAATACTTCAAACACATTCGAATCACTCTGAATAATGAAAGCGTGTGATGCTGGTGCATATAGATGATGTGTTACTCTGCTACTGTTTTAAAACCTGTTCGTGAGAGGATATCACACTTCTGAGGATCTCAGAAAATGTTTACGCTTAAAGTAAACAGGTCTGTGTACAATGAAAGGGCTTGTAAGAGCGGTCTTGTAAAATATTTAATTCATTTTTATTCAATTTGCCTTTGAAATAGGCCGATAAAAGCAGCAGCCAACAGGCCTTGAATACATTGTGTTATAGGTTGTGCACAAGAGAAAACTTGTAAAAACAACCACTTTGGTAGATGTATTAGCAACTAGCAAGTAAAGAGGGATGAAAAGTGTGTGTGTCACATTAATCCGGGTAATTCCACATCTTTCAATTCACATTTTCTACTGAAGTAGAGGGACAAAACTCAAACTCATCTTTCCTTTTATTTTTTAGTGCTTAAAGAGCTTTTAAACTCTCTTCTGGTCATTCTCAGTATTCCTCTCTCTTCTATCACTGCCTTTAGCCTCATGTCGCAATTCCTTCAGACCCCCCACCTTTCCCTAAGAAAGCATACTGCCATATAAATTAAGAAGAATGTCGTCTCTGGTGTGGAAGGAGCTCTGATTTCACAGATCTTGAGTGCATCAATAGATCTAAATCAGAGGCAGAGAAAGCCAGAGACTGTGAGAAATAGATAGATGGACAGAGAGATCAATAACGGGAACCAGTGTGGTGACTTTAATGAAAAGCACCTTAGTCTATAAACTAGTCTGGAGTCTTTACAGAAAGGCTGTTGCTTTAGGGGCATCTGTTTTTTTTCTGGATTCCGCCCAGTTCCGCTTCCTCTGTTTATTTGTTCTGGTGAATTTAAGAGGCATTTTATTTGCAGTCTTTGGGAGGTCCTGAGACACAGTTTGTTTGTGTGTACAGACATATGTGTCTGAACTGGAGGAAATGAAATTTACTTAATAACTACCACTACTATATATCAGCTCAAAAAGAACAAACTAAACAGTCACTAAGATCAATAGTATTCTTTTTTTCAACAAAACACAGGAATGACTGCAACCCAAGCGCAGCCGTATATTTTAGCAGATTTAACAGAACAGAATAAAATGCAAAGTCATTTAAATGAAATTTGTTGTAGCTCACCAGGACTGCAGACAAGCTCATTTCTATTACACAAGCTAAGACAAGTGTTATTGGTTCCTGTTGACCGAGTCCATGCGGGATCACCAAGGTCATCAAGTCAACATTAAATACAAAAGGCTACAGCCTGGAGCAACAATTGCCAGTGTGCCTGACCGAACCTCACTGAATGAGGTTTACACACAACTTGTACCATCCACTTGATTCACCCACCTCTCCAATCTGGGTGACCGCACTATTATAACTGGTTCTGCTTGACCCGCTTCAAACCGGGGACCGGGGGTCAGGTGCACTAACAAAACGATAAAAAACATGGATTTTCCCTACCAGCTGCCAGCTGATTTATTTGTGACCAGTTTGATTTTATTCACAGCCCGTCAGTTAGTTTAGTTTTGATTTTTGCTTTAATAATATTTTAAATAAAAGCCTTTATTTTTAGATTTTGTGTTAAATTTCAGTTACAGTTTTATAATTTTGTTAAATGTTTTTGTCATTATAGCCTATATATATATATATAATATATATATATATATTTTGTTATCTTCATATATTCATTCATTTCTATTTTAGTTTTGTTAACTTTTGTAATTTTGGTGCTTTAAACTTATTTCAGTTTATTTTGAGGCAAAATTTCAGTTTTACCAATATTTTTTTGATCAACATTTGATTTGATTTCAATGGACAAAAACGTTTTCAAGTTGTAATCTAAAATACCCTTGGTGCCCACAGCTTGTTGCAATCCAGCTACAACAGGTGGCAGGAGAGATTCTGAGCAAAGTCATTCAAAACCACACCTGACTCAAAACTGAAGGCTTAAAAATGACAAATGACAACATTTCTGTCAGCGCTGGAACCGGTGCAATATAGCCAAAATGATTAATCACAAGAAGTCCATCAGAGCACAGTTATTCGTTATGACAAATAATAAGAGAGAAAGCTGGCACACAGAGAGATGAGGAAAGTGAGAGAGAGAGATAGAGAGAGAGAGAGCAGCATTTGATTCATTTTGAGTATAAAAGAAATCCTGGATACCATCTGCTTGTTGCCCTTAGCGGATGTTACATTTGCCCTTATGGTAATACGAGGCAGATGTGACACCTTTTGACAGGCAGATGTAATACATACACACACAGAAATACAATCACAACATTGAAAGAGAACAAGCCCTTCCCTGTGTGCACATCAAAAGCTGTTGGCTTGAACTCTTTCATTTGCATTCTAAAATAAAAGTCTCCTTATTCCTTCAAACAGTATCCCAGCGGACAGTGATATGAGGTAAACATTTTCACACAGAGAGACCCATTTATATTTAAAGTCTACCAACATTAATCAAGTTTATCTTCAATTATGTTCATTTAATTGATACACAAGGGGGCTGTATTTAAAACAGAATCTTACATATTCACCGACTCCTCTACGCTATATGCAAAAGAGAACGACACTCTTTGGCCAGATGTCTCTTGGGATTATTATATCAATGTCTTCATTTGAAATCCCAGCTCTCTTCAGGCAATGTTTTTTCTTGTCGCCTGACATTTGTACCTCTCCTCTTTCTAAATTATTCACTGCTTTACACTGGCTAAATGTCAGCACCTCCACACGGGCCCTTCCAGACTCTTTTGGAGGGGTGAAAGAATGAGTGTAAAAAAATCAAGACGTCTTTCTTTTTCTGAAAACAGTAGGATGAAAGGACCCAACCCTGCAGCTGTCCTTTAGGAGAAGAAAGGAAGCTCTTTACCCCGATACCTGTCGGTGTGTATCCGTCATACCGCAGTTACCGCCTGGAATATTCCTTAAGGCTTGGTCTACATTAAAAGCCTAATTAGACTGTAGTATTCGAATTTATGAGGCGCCAGATGGTTAGCAGAATACTTTTGGTTGCAATGGCATCGAGCCTTTAGAAGCCTTTTCCTTGGAGTACAGCACACAACCAACAGATTTATTTATGTGCATTAGAATGTAAATGTGTATTTACTCATTGACACCCTTACACTCTCTTACAATTTTCTTGTATGGATAAAGCTAAGAAGCGTTAAAGGTATAGTTTCTTTCTTCTGCAGAACATAAAAGAAGATTTTTTAAAGAATGATGTTAACTGATCAACGCCTGTCCATTCACTTCTATAGACACAAATCCAATGGGTACCGCCGTTGATTGGTTATCAACATTGTATAGAATATCTCCTTTTGTGTTCTGCAGAAGAAAGAAAATCATACGGGTTTGAAAAAACAAGAGCGAAGACTAACAAGACTGAAAAGAGAAACCACTGAAAACCGTTTCAGTTCCATCACTGACGTTGAGATTGTGTGTTCACGACTTTGAGAAATAGACTGCTTATCCTCTATGACAAGACAGACAGTTGTCTTTTCTCACTTAAGAACACCTTTCTCCTTACATTATCTATGTTTTACTCTTTTAAAATGGCCTGCTGTAGTGAATAAGAACAAAAGTGTCTGTAGGAACAGATGGAAACACTAGAATGGAGCAAACAGAAAAACAAGCTTGTAACCATGACTCACATTTACAAAACACATTTCGAAAGAAAAACACATCACACTTATTACTACCTTATAACAGGATAATCTAACAATGTACTTTTTTAAGAATAGTCTAGCGTAGAGTATTATGTAAATGTACGACAGAAAAGCATGCTTAGCTGAAGGCTACATGTGGTTTCAGGCAAGGTTGTGATAATATCCGTTTCTGCTATATTTGCTTTAAATTCATATATTCAGACAAAAAGTCTTATCCTGGGAAAAGGATATCCTTATCCAAACATAAAACAAGTGTCTAAAGTAATTCATCGTTTCCGTTAAATTCACTGATCCATACATGATTGCGTTGCGCACCTACATTGCATCTAGTGCAAAAGAAAGTGAGAAAACAAGAATCCAAACAACAAACCATAAACTACAATCCATACATTAAAGTGAAAAATAACGCGCTTCACATCAGTGAGTGGAAACAGTTTACACATACATTTCTATGAAAACACAAACTCACTGGAGCTCTCTTTTTCTGTTACTGCTTATACCCCCTCCCCTCCTCCCTCCTAAACAAGACAAATACCAGCCCTACCAGCCTAATTTTATGGATGGAATCCCTTAAATTATCTGTTTCAGGAAAATACTCCACAAAGAGACAGAAAAACACACGGGCGCAGAATACATGTGCATCTGAAGGACATATGGTTGACTTCATTAGCCCTCCGGCGCAACGCTGTGCGAGATTTCCATTTTTCCGCCGCAAATATTAACATTCTCCAATCTGTTGTATTGCTCGCAGGGAAATAGATATGACACAAACAAGTGCACTTTAAATAAATCACAATTATGAAGCACCACCAGCTCCAGCTTGGAGAGGTAAGTGTCCCTCCTCTCTTATCTCCAGCCAAACAAACAACACCTGTGCTTACTACAAGTCTAATAACCAATTAACAGTCAATTACAGACAAATGACATTACCATGAGCAACACCCTCTCGCTATAAGGAAATAAATTGGGGGGCGTGGCCTGCTGGCGTTGTTAGATGCCGAACCTTTCGATGTGATTGAATTGGTCCTATCAAAGGACTAACATAACATAATTAGGTTTACAAATTTCGAAATGAGCTTAAAAGACGCTGTGTTTTTCAGCGCACAGTAAAATGAAGAGTGATACGGGCATATGCTAATATACAGCGAGCAAGTTTTCTGCAGGGACTCTAATGCGAGCCTAGCTCTATTTACTAACCTGGAAAATATTTAGGCAGCTAAATGCCAATGAACAGCACCCGCTGTGGGTCCTGTGAAATCTGCTTTGAAGTGAAACAGGTTCATAAATAAATAAAAAAGCGGCTCCTCCTTTCCTCCAGAGAGGTGGAGATTTCCTGTTTATACATTGATTCTTTAGGCACCTCCCTGGAGATCCTCACGCTTTGATTCTCTCTCTCTCAGCTCCTCCTGCTGTCCCTCCATTTTTCCTTTCTCGCGTACTTACGAATGGCTCTTTCGCCTCTCCCTCGAGTAGTAGATAAAGTCATGTCTGACATTAATTTGTAATGTTAAAGACTTGTACCAAACTAATCACATATTACGCTCATAATACGAACGACGGAGGTTTAATTTGCCACACATTAAGAGGGTGAAATTACTCATCAGAGTGAACGAAAGAGAGCGAGATGGAAAGACAAACGCACAAATCCACACCAGGAGTCGTTGCTTGGAGCAGACACGCACCAATAAACCTTGTTGCGTAATCGACATTACAATTAATCAGCTGCGGGCTTGTTCGCGGGTCTGAAACTGGTGAATGGGAACACTATCTAGCCAGTACAGAAACACAGCCCGCCTTTCTATCTGCTAATGGGGTCAGAGGAAGAACAGGAAGAAGAATGGAAGATCGAGAGATGAAGACCTTAGGGAACAGGGGGGAAGCGGTAAGAAAATGACAGGAAGAGGTTTACGAGAGATTGTGCTGAGGGATAGAAAAACAAGAAAGGAGATGCTGTAGCTAGAGACAATATGAGGAGGAGGAGCACCAATGGATAGGAGAATAGCAGTGTTCAATAGGGAAGCTGCAGGAATGGAGGTCCCTCGTTTCAGTTTAAAGTCTTATTTTTAGAGTCAGTGTTTCATTTACATTTATGCATTTGGCAGACTCTTTCATCCAGAGCGACTATCGCATTGCATTATACCTTTTTTTGGTACTGACTATGTGCAATGCCCTTGTATTGAACCCATGACTTTGGTGTTGTTAACGGCATGCTCGTAACACTGAGCCACCTGCACAATTTGAGTTTCATTCCTGTTTTGTAACACTGTCTGTAACTGTAGCGTAACTGAAAACTGTCTTAAAATATTTGGTCTTTTCCTTTAAAGGAACAGTTCACCTAAAAATTTAAATTCTATCTTCATTTACACCCTCAAGTTGTTCCAGATCTGTATAAATTTCTTTGTTCTGGTGAACACAGAAAAAGCTATTTGAAAGAATGCTCGTAACCAAATAGTTCTTGACCACCATTGACAACCAAAGTACAGGAAAAATTGCTTTATACATTTATTTGATTCTTGCACACGAAAGAAAAACTGGGGAACATTTTTCCTATGGTAGTCAATGGTGGCCAAGAACTGTTTGGTTACAAGCAGTCTTCTAAATATCTTTCTCTGTGTTTATCAGAACAAAGACATTTATTCAGATTTTGAACAATTTGAGGGGGGGGGCGAATGATGACGATTGTTTTATAACAACAATGTAAAAATTCAAGTTGTTTCAACTAATTGTCAATTAGTTCCACAGAAATTTTACATTCACGCGTCTTACAAACTCTATATTCTATCCTTTAACTTCATGCCACCCCTAACCCTCATATCAACATTTACTTATGTTTAATGATACATTTTACATTGCGAGGACATAGGGGGTTAAGACTCGCAATCCACGCATGTGCACACATCCTTACCTGTTTCAGTATGGCAGTTCCCATGTTGATTGCAGTTGCAGGGTACACACGAGGAGAAGGGTCCACTATTAGGGGTCTCCCTGGTGAATCCAGAAGCACAGAGCTCACAGAACTGTCCTGTGAATCCTGTGGGACATGAACACATTTCCACCCATGGAGCTGGTGGACCATGTCCTACATCATTTACCTGGACTGCAGATTCAAGGGTTACCATGAAGAGTTGAGAGGTGTCTGTAAATGGATAAAAAAAAACACTAAGTTCAACATCTTATTTTACGGACAAGCAAAACAATTGCTTAGAGAACCAAAACACCATTCACTTTTATCGTATAGAAATACAGTTATAAAAATAAATGTTGACATTTTGCCTGTTTTGTTTCACTGAAGAAGGAAACTCATACGTGTAAAACAACATAAGCTTCCCAGAATTTTCATTTTTCGGATAAGCTATCCCTGTGAGCTGTAGTAAAAGTCACTTTATACTTACTTATCACTGAATACATTTTCATGTTATCCAAGCAAGCTCAATTTGCAGCTTGAAATTACAAAGTATAATGTATCACCGTATGTAAAGACTTTTTCATGCGCCTACTTCAGTTAAGCCCTTCAAAATATTCATTCTGAGGTGAGTCAATTTAGCTCAATCAGATGAATATCCTTTCACAGCATGAAGAGAGGCCGACAAATGCAAGTAGAGTAATTGAAACATTAGTCTCATTCATCAGGATAAGATAAAAGCATGCTAGTTGGTGCCAATCACAATCTTACTAAATGATGGCTGCTTTACACCGCAAAGGCGGCACAGAAACCGAATCTGAAGTGGCATAAAACCACGATAATGTTTATTTACACATAGCGTTAATGCGGCTCTAAAGCGGCATAAATGCATTTATACAATAATTAAAATTATGCGAAATAATGCTGCACATAACCATTCCAGATCCATTGAGATAAGGTGATAATGATTTTAGTATTTGTGCAGTTACATAAATAATTGTTTTGAGTGGATTGTGTTATTGATTTATGATTGTTTAGTATTGTGGGAAACACTGACTTTCTTACTTAGTCTTTTATTCTTGTTTTCCAGTAAAAATGTCTAATTCTTGAATCAAGATGCACTTGGTGAGCAAACTTACCTGAGAAACTAAGTCTTGTTTTAGTCAAAAAATATCAGTGTATATCAGTGAATTTGTGCTTAAAACAAGCAGACAAATATAGGTCTCTAAGTCACCTAATTTCAGGATAATTTTTCTTACCGTTTGGCAATCTTTTTCTGCTTGTTTTAAGCACATATTTTTTTACTAAAAACAAGACTTAAATTGTCAGGTCAGTTTGCTCATGAAGAAAATGCACCTTGATTCAAGAATTTTTTGATTTTTTTCATGGAAAACAAGGAAAAAGACTAAGAAAGTCATTTTTTTGCATGCAGTATCTTAGTGTTGTGAACCAAAACTCTCAAATCAGTCATCAACTTCATATTTATCATCTTTTTACAGCTTGACACAAAAAGTACCATACTCCAAGAAGAAAGAATTAACTTAATGAAAGTCAAGAGTCCAACTATAAAGACAAACATAAATGCTTCACCAGTGGTTTTGTTTGGAAGTAGAAAAAAATCATCGGACTTGGTCGAGACCAACTAGACATTCTGAGTCCAATGTCCGAGACAAGACCAAGTGCAGATACTAATGAGTCCAAGACAAGTCCGAGACCACAGAAAAAGGGTACAACAGCACTGCTGATAGCATATACTGTATCTGTCATATTACCTGCGGTTCTCAACTTATGCACATGCACCTATGGCCAAATCACATTCTGAGTGATGATATTCACCAGCATTTCCTGGTCATGAGATATTGTTTAAGTGTCTCGGGTTTTCACGGCTCTTGAATTATGAACTATATTTTCCATATTGTTATCACCATTACCTACTTGTCATGCCAAATTCACTTTGGGAAAAGTAAACACGGTATCCCATCCACTTGTAATTGCCCTCACGGTCCATGGAGGCTAGCCTGCCTGCTAACACTCACCTTTGCTTACACACCGACAGACATCTGGACCACTGGGTGCAAGCAAATTGAATCTTTGATCACCGTATGAATAAATGAAGAAGGAATGAATTAATCAATAAGGGCTGAGTGGAGGAGAGGTGGAACATGGCGAAGGTGAGTGGGTCTTTGTTTCTCAGGGATCCATGCTGCTTCATAAATAGTTAGGAAGACCGTACACAGACCCAGTATCTCTCTTTCTCTCTCTCTGTATACAGTCTTAGGGTCCTATGCTTTTCAACCTCTGAAGTTTCACACCACGGTCACCTCCACCAGGGCTGGACTGGGAATAGAAATTGGCCCTTGCATTTTTTGGACTCTCAACTATTTTTGTCGTCTGGGGGTGGGGAGATTTGGAGGGGGGTGAGAATGGTACTTGATGACCGGGGGGGGGGGTTGCGAATGGTACATGTTGACCGGGGGATGTCTTTTGCATTCACCATGCGTACATTCCCTTTTATACTACGTCTGTCAGAGTGGCCAAAGTGTCCGTTCCGGCCCCATACATCAACGGCCCACCGGGAATACACCGGTACTCCTGATAGCCAGTCCGCCCCTGATCTCCAGTCAGGCTGATTTGTATGCGTGCTGTTGTAGTATATGCAGTGAGAGTTTATCTACAGACAAATTGATTATCATGGGCATATTGTAGGAGAGAGAAAGAGTTCAGGGATATACACACATTTCAGTGTTGCAGTTTCTTAAAATCAATAACAGGAACTGAGCAGGATGTGGCAGATGAATAATAATGGAATTTGGTGAGCTTTAATTTAATTCTTTCGATAAAGAGAAAACAGAAAGAGAGGAAAGTGCGTGTGTAAGAGAATGCTGATGAGCTTAATGGTGTGTATGTGTGTACAGGCTGACAGGTATTTACTAAGGGTATTTATTTACCTTTAAAGGGTAAAATAGAGAAGTTTAAAAATATATATCACATTATATATTATAAGTATATTCAACACTGAACAATCTTAACAGTCCAATCACAAGCCAGCAGAGAATTAAGGGGGCGTGGTCAGGCCTACTGGCTCTCTGTAGAACACATTCTGCCATGTTTGAGTCGCTCCATTTTTAAAACATAGTCTGTATTGATTGCATTTTATTGTGGCATTAATTATCTACATGCTTGATTAAAAAAAAAAAGCATGCATATAAACAATAACTCACAATTTTGGCCCCCCGGATTACTGATATGTAGAGCAGTCAGATTGTAGAGCATTTGGAGAAACTCATACTGAGATATAGATGGCTGGACATCCCTTTCTGTCAACCTGGAAAGAGAGTGATATAAGAGTTAAAATTAAGCTTTTCAGAGTCATTCCAGTGTTTTATCAAGCTTTATGATATTGCAGTCCCTAGACACAGTACTTGCTATAACTAAATACATGATGATACTGTATATATTAAGCACCATTTCTCACCTTGTGCGTTTTTGTGATACCTGTTTTCCTTGTTTTATCTTTAAAGTTAATACTATCCCACTATCTCTGTTTCTGTTCAAATGTGATGAATAATAATTTGATATCACAAAACAGTATGTGAATTCTCTCATCACTCCATTAAAAACATCTGTTAAAACAACAAACGCAAATGTAAATAGCTCCTATAAACAGACGAGTTCAGGTTACAATGGCCTAATATTCTGCCAAGTAAAACTGCCATATGCTGCCACACACGCAATCTTGAATACACAGATGTCGTGAATGAAACCACTATTGCTGTCTAGTGTTTATTCATATTCTTCACACCCTTTTAAATATCAAGAAACACTTAATAATAAGCTGCGTGTCTTAAACTCACATCTGGTTTTCTCAATCTGTTCTTTGATCCCCCAAAATTTTGACAGTCTGATTTAGATTATCAAACAGCTTCTCAGAAAAACAAAGAAAACTTATTTTTAGTCATTATCAATATTTTTAGTCCAAGTGAAATAGGAAAAAAAGATTCTTATTTTTTCATGAAATAATGCAGCGTTTATTTTAAATAGCTTATCAATGTAGGTCATTATTTTTTTAAGATTCATGTGCCCTCATAATCTTTAGTTAAAATCTGAAAATGCACTTCCGCCCTCTAGTGACTATCCAGCTTAAGGAGCATCTGACTCCTCCCCTTCTACGTCAGCTCCTAGATCCATTTAAAAATGCAACAACTGTTTTTATACATCCAATCAAATCGCTGCAAAAAAACGCAAGCCACGGCCAGTATTTTTCTCATTCTAAATTACATTTTACTGTATCAAAATACGGAAGCATAATGGTCCCCCGATTCACTGGGACTTTAAGAATGAGCAAGAACTCTTTGTTTTTAGTAGTCTCAATCCAAGATTAATTTCGATGATGCTTGTATTTAGGTGTCCACATGTGATTTTCTTTACTTAAATCTAAATTCTGGGATAAAACTAGTGTTACTTTACCAAAAACAGATGCATGATGGCAGCAACATAAAAATCTATATTCAAAACACCTGTTTATTCCCATTCACAAACAATCAATTCATCAATCTTTTGTAAACGGCAGGGATTAGCATTTTATTTATGCACAATAACACGCTTTCATTCTTCTAAAAACTCCCTGGGAACCCAATACCAGCATCCACTTGTAAAATTAGCATAAGAACTCTAAAGCTGTGTTTATAGTCGCGCCTGGCTCCGCTTCGCGAGCCTCCGCTGACCGCGCGCGCAACTCCCCAAACGGACCAGATGTTTATACTTGACGCGTTCGCCGTTGAGATATTCTTTGAACCGACAGGGGGCGCACAAACGAAATAGTCCTGTAAATCCGCAGGAAGTAGAAGAAAAGTAGGAATATTACCGGAATTACGTCAGATCATTCAGAATGGCGTCTTGCGAGCAGCTGCTCGACAAGGAAACATAGGATATGTTGTGTTGTTGCTACTATAAAAAAAGGGCTAAAAAGGAGATCGAATGTCTCTCCCACTGCATGCCAAAAAACGTGGAGATGTAGAATACATCGCTCTTGTGAAGCAGATGCGTTTGATGGACTGGGGAATGCATTTCGAACCATTGTTTATTGATTTAATAAATTTTTATATCAAACTTTTTGTTCACTCTTTAATTTCTGTGCATAATCCAGACACATTTCTACATATTGTTGGTTAGGGACTGCTAAATGTACATTGCCATAGATTAACCCATTGGATGTCTTTATGTTATATAAAATGAGAAGATATAAGAACAGTTCAAAAGAGCAATGTTTATAAATATAGTTTTATTCTGAATACAATATAAAACAGACACATTGATCATAAAAGATGTCTGTACAGGCGTACTTGTTAAGCCAAAATCTCTTCAAAGCTTTCATGTTGACTGCGGCGCCGCGCGAACTGTTCGCTCGAGTCACAAAAAAAGTTGTGCACGCCGCCCACAAAGCGAACTCCGCGAACACCGCGATGACGTCATATTTGGCGCGCGCACCCAGGCGAACTAGCGACTGCGTCGACTGTAACCCCAGCTTGAGAGAGCCATGAAAATATAACATGGCAGCACATACTTTTCTGGGAAGATTGATTACTTGCTCAAATAAAAGCTAAAAAGAATTGTTAAAACCCCACAAAACAGCATAATTTTAGACGAATCAAGCAAGCGCATGATGTTAGCCTTGTTATTCTTTTCATGCTTTTCTAAATTAAGTTGCTCTTACAACCTCACACTCTTCATTAAATGTTTCTCAGTATTGACACGTCCAAACTGAATATTGACTGCAGAACTCCATAAAAAGCACTACAGATTTCTGCTCAATTGGAGCGCCATTCAAAATGTGACACACGCTTGCAAACAATAAATATGTTTGTTTTCTAAATATTTAGCCGTGTTCATGGTGCTTTTAGCATCCAACTAGTGGCTAGAGTTCTATTTTTTAAGTCGTTTTATTCAATCAAAATGAATTCCTTGTGGTATCCCTTTGAACGGAGTATAAAATCAGAAAAAGCTTTTAGCAAATCAGAATGATCTTAAGTTGTGAACATTCTGTCCTATAACAAGGGCAGTGTGACTAAAGTATTTATTTCTCGCAATATACCGACAACAATTTTTTATTTGTCTTCAAGTGTTATTAGTCCACCCACATCGGAGTGAACATACAGTAAGAAATAACAATCTCACACTCACCTGAGAGTGAAGGAGTTGATGGATGCCTTGTCCAATGAGCGACTAGGCTTTTGTGGAGAGTATAAATCAGCAGCAACAGATATTGCAGAGCCTTCCAACACGACGGTCACACTTCTGGGCAGAAGCTCTTCCAGTTCAGCCGTAAATGACACGCTAAGGGTCCGCCCGTAACTTAGCAACATGTTCCCCAGAAATTTATCTGTGAGATAAGGTAAAACAGACCATCATTTTTCAAATTGGCACCAATTGTCATGTGTATTGCAATTTGCATTCTGTTTCGGTGTGATTAGGGAAACACAACTGGAACATCTATCAGGCTGCAACAGCTGGCCTGTGAATTGAGTTAAGAGGTTCGCTCAAGGGCAGCACAGAATTTTCTGGAACACAAACCCACAACCTGCAGATTACCAGCACATTACACCAGCCGCTGCGCCGAGACGACCCGATTACCAAAGATAAACACAGAAAGAATAAAGTGTGTGTGTTTGATAACAAGGGTAAAAATATAAGGGAATGGCAGCATTTTAAATTCGCAGTATAAAACAAAATCTTTCTACTACGGATCTCTGTGATCTTGTTGAAAGTGTTTTACAACCCCATACGCAAGTAGATGTAAGAGGGTGGCTGTAATTTGGGCTCATATGTCCCTGCTTCATTAAATGGCATTAACTTCAAAGAACCCTGGCACATATATATTCATGCATGGACTCACAAGCACAAACAGATGCATATGGTCACTCACAGACAAGTACAATTAAATGGCTAGTTTTATAATAGTCTCTGAACTCTTGAACATCATAAAGGTTCAGTGTTACATTTCGTCTTCATTAGAACGAGTAAGTGCTTTAAGGAAATGTCCGAATAGATTTAATGAAGCGAGCTCATTTTAAAGAGAAGAAGCAGTCAAGCCTGTCATTAGTGTTAATACATTACTACTGCAGCAGGACTATGAACATTACAGGTAACAAATCAGCTGACTGTGTTGTTGAATCCATATTTCTGACTTCACTGAATTTAAATGTAGTGTTAGTGTTGTGCTTGTACAATATGTATAGTATTGTTTTTAAATTCAGCCCCTTATGTTGAAATGATTCATTTGTATGTGGGCTCTTCTGATTTTGCAAAGTGGTTGATGTCCTTAAGGGAACACCATGTTTACCCTGAGACAACATTTAAAAAAAAAACATCAGATTTAAAAAATATGTTTACAGTTTATTTTAAGTTTAATCTTATAGATAGGATTAGGTGCTTCTAGACCCTTGTTTTTCACTCATCATTTCGCTCAGATCATATACAGTGTAAACAATTGTAATATCCAGAAATTACTGCATTTGAGTAAATGTAAGAAAAAATATTTTGCTTATTTCTTGGAATTAACTAATCATCATCTTTTAAACTGTCTTTTTCTAACAAATTACTTAAAGAAACAATGTTGAGATTTTAGCGGCATCTAGCGGTGAGGTTGTGAAATGCAAACAATGGCCCACTCCACCCCTCCCTTTTGAAGCACTATACGGTGGCTGATACAGAACTAAAATGTTGTCACGTTTTCACATCTTTGCCGAAGGAAAAAGTGCTTTAAACAGTTTAGAGTTTTTCCATTTGGGGCAACTGTTGAAACAACATGGTGAACTCCATCCAAGGGGACCCGCAGTGTATGTAGATAGAAATTCTAAGATAATGATGGCTTCATTATGTTAGGTCTTTATGCACATCTGTAATGTATATTATATTGCATGTCTGTCAATAGATCCTCCTAAAAATATCATACACAGCACCTTTGAAGATTACTGTTTAATTTAATTGGTATATAATGTATGATAAAATACTTTTTGCTTTGTATGGCCCACGTTGTGTGTAGGTGGTTAGTCTTTACCAGCACAGTTATTAAAGATTCATTCAGTTGAAGTTAATTTCTCAGAGCTGAGCTACACATATCAAGACATAAAAAGTAATATCTCTGCAAAATGTGATTGTCTTTTCTGTAGCTTCCCCTCTTTATCCTTTTCAGATTGTAAAAAAATGTCTAGACACTAAAATAGCCAGTGGTTACAATAAAATTGTTTGTGGTTTGGGGACTTTGAAAACCCTTTTCTAACATCACCAATATCTGAAAATAGCCATTGACAATATTGGTGTTGAGCACTGCTTCAGGAGAAATCCTCTGGCTTTTGTGTTCAACAATGTCGATCATTCCCCTGCCTCTATTCTTGAAACTTTGCTCCTTCTTCATCAAAAATTTAAATTCTGTCATTATTTACTCACAATCTTGTCATTTCAAACCTTTATGACTTTGATTCTTCTGCAAAAAACAAAGAAGATATTTTTGAAAAAAGCACTGGCCCCCATTCACTTTATGGACACAAAACCAATGCAAGTAAATGAGGGCCAGTTAACAACATTCTTCAAAATATCTATTTTTGTATTCTGTGGACGAAAGAAAGTCATACATGTTTAAAATGGGTAAATGATGACAGAATTTTCATTTTTGGGTTAACTGTCCCTTTAGTAAAATCAAAAATATCAAATCATGTTCTAACCAAATGGATGACTATGTATTGACAAATTCTACTTTCTAATTTTGACCTTCATTCGTAGGCTGGCTAAATACTGGCAAGCTCACACACAAATCAAAGTAAAATGACAGTCTCTTATGTTATAAAAGATATCGGCCACTCTGTGGAGCTCAGATCTCACATTAGACCATTATCAGACACCCCCTGAGAGTTTCCTGTTCCCATCATCGTCTCACCATCGACCTGAGCCCTAAAAAACATGTACCGCACCACATGCCTTGCCTGAAACAAAGAGCAGTAAAACATTCTCAGCCCCGACAACCCAAAAGCTTGTTAGATACTTAGCAGGAGTGTGTTTTCTTCTCCACCCCCCGTCGATCCACACGCAGAGACAAATACGAATCAACTTCAACAAAGGGAGGCTTAAATGTTAAATGTTCTACCTGTTGAGGTCTTGCTGTTTCAAGGCTTGACAGCATGTTCAAATCACCCTTATGAGAGTTGATTCACAAACTGCGGATCCCGTGGGGATGTCGAGACAAACCTTAACGCCCCCAAAAAAGTGAAGAAAGAGAAAATAAATCAAATATATATAGCCCCTATATATATATAGTTGCTTCTAAAACCTGAAAGTGACTCTCCAGAACCAGAGCCACTCAAGATTCTGTCTCCGGTGAAAAACTACAACTATAAATGAGAAAATATAAAAATGACTGAAGGAAAGTGAAGAGCGTTGGCAGCGATGACAAATAAAATATCCCTTTTAAAGCTCCGGGCACTTGTGTTTAACTCCATCTTCCCGACCTCACATCCGATTAAATGGACGTGTTAACCCTCTCTCAGACAAACAAATTAATCGCCGCCACGACAAAGCCTGGTGACATTTAGTGAGCCTCCATCAAACTCGACAATCAATCCGGGCATTAACTTTCCCTGACTCAATTAAACCCAACAAGCCTCAATTATATTTCTTTAGCATCACACAAACTATTCCTCCAAAAGGTTCCTGATAAAAAGCATTCCACGCTTTTTTTGATGCTTTGGATTTGTGCTTTAAAAGGCAGAATGAGAAGATCAACATTATCTCCAAAAGAACAGATTCCTCATTTATGTTAACTTCAAAATAACAAATGTCTAGCCTGACTAAGGTCTATAATTTCACGGTTTCACTATGAGCCGTGGGAGCAAAATAAATATATCAATGGGTTTTAACATGGGCACCTGCAAAGATTTTTTGTGTTTACCTGATCTGTCATCCTTGAAACTTTAGATGCAACGCAGTCATAAACAGCAAAACTGATATGTGCATATTTGAACACATGTACATGAAAAACAATGTTAACATTTTTTATGATGGTTTAAACCAGTGGTCTCCAACGTGGTGAATTTTGTGTGGTGCCTGTCAAACAGGGTTCAAAAAATAAAAGCTGCACATCGCTCTTTGGGGACATGTCGAGATTCGCAGCAGATCGCTGTACAGGATGCCCTGCGCTTGAGTGAGGTTTTGGCGAACAACATTTGTTTGGAATAAGCAATGGCCTATTAGCTCATAATTATAAGCTCTTTAAGTTAATCTACATGTAATTTAAAGTCGACTTTATGCAGAGTTATTTTAAATTTGAATATTACATTTAATTTCTGTATGAAAACTGTTTCTAACAATTTCGTATACCATTAAAACAAAACATTATCATTTATTTTGTAAATGGTTCTGGTGGTAGGCTATATAACTATTGTGAGATTGAGTGTAACAAAAAACAAAAGGATTAATTATAACTTAACCCGTAACGTTAAGTAAAACAAAAAAAATGCATCACATTATTATATCCAGTAGCCCTCTGGATGATTTTATCTCTTCAGGTAGCCCTCGCTCTCAAAAAGGTTGGAGACCCCTGGTTTGAACCAATTGATTCACAAGAATAAATCAAACTAATCCTCATCTTTAACATAATACCATGTTTAAAGTGATAATTCAGAATTTTTCAAAAATAAAATATCAGTCAATGCCGAACAAGTCAAAACCATTGATTTGCAATGGTTTTGTGTTCCCCGAAGAAGGGAATGGGTTGTTTCGATGCATTCTTTAAAATATCTTTGTTTGATCTCTGAAGAAGAAAGAAAGTCATATAGGATTGAAATGGTAAGAGGGTGAGCAAATAATGACAGAATTTTCACATTAATGCATTTTTGCAAATATGTTTAAATCAAAGATGCTCTGCTTTGATAAAAAGTGGCAATATTGCTTAGTCTCACACCGTCAGCATAATCATAAAAAATACATCGTAAACACTGAATCTGTGACCCACCCCTAATTAAACGGGAAATTATGATAAAACCCCAGTTTTAAACATCAATCTTAAGCGATTTAAGAATTCACATAATTTCTGGAATTTGTTTCAGTTGATCACATTCGATACGTCCCACAAGTAACTCCCCGAAAGATTTATTCCAGGCATATGGTAGACTGTCAGGGTGCACTGGTGAGGGAAGCGGTACCTGACCGCATCTCAGGCGACAGGGGACATTTAGATCCAAACCCCGCCTTCATCCTTCTTTTACTCTAATCTTATTCTGACCTCTGTTTCTCTCCATCTGTGTTTGTGACTCCGAGACAGATTGTGACCAGCTTTAGTGGGTGTCGAGAGTTTGTGTGTGCATGTGTGTTTATGCGCGTGTATGCTTGACACGTCGTTTTTTCCTCAAAGCTATGATAAATGTTCCACTCTGTCCTCTCACTACGGCACAGATTTAGCTCTGGGGAGATCACACACCCACAGTCTGGCTCAGTCTGCTAGCTAAACTCTTGGCTTGGTTGCTTGGCTGTGGTATCTTGTCACCACTGTTGACATGGCAGCCTCACTGGTGTCAAAAGCCCAGCGCTGTGCCCAGATAAATGAGCTAGTCATGTGAAGAAACATTGAAACATTTGCAGGTTGATTCAGTAGAACAAACACACACTCATACACAAACAGATTTATGCAGAATCTATTTAACTCTTTCTAATACTAAACTCAAGATAGATTTAATCCAAGAAACATTCCTCCTTCACACACAAGTCTCACAAAGTGCAGTGAGTAAGGGTCTGAATAAAGCGCATGACACAATTCAGACAACAGTGTTTATAGAAATGGTCGCATAACAGTCCTCAGGTAATGTTACAGTCATGGTGGCTGGATTGCAAGCAAACATGTGAATGTGGAGACACCGTTGAATGAGACAACGGGGGGAAGTGAAAATGAGATTGTTAAAAGCATCAGGGGAGCAATAGATCTCTGCGTATTTTAACAAAGCTTTCAGAACAGCACAAACAAGCCCTGTGTCGTAGCGATAAGCAAAACGGCACCAAGTGGTGCAGAGAGCCGCAGAAAAAGGCTACTATCCGGCCACTTGGCCACCAACCAATGGCAGTTAAACAAAGACGGATGTGACTTAACATGCACGCTTACACACACAGACGTGCTCATTAGCACCTTGTTAATACATGAGAAACCCTTCTAAACGTGCGGTTTATGAATCACGGAGCAGTTTTGTGTAGAAGCACATGTAGTTTAAAGGGTAGTTTAAATGTAGTTTAAAAAACTTTTTCCAGCAGAACACAAAAGATATTCTCAAGAACGTTGGTAAGCAAACAACACTGGACCCCATTGACTTCCATTGTATGGACACAAAACCACAGACATTTCTCAACATCTCTTCTTTTGAGTTTCAACAGAAAGTCTTAGAGGTTTGGAAGGGCCTGAAAATGAGTAGATAAAACACAAATGTACATTTCTGGGAGAACTAAACCTTTAAGGGTGTGATGTTTTGTTCGAATTTTTGTGGGTGCTGCTCAACATCTATCAAATCGCGAGTCGCGAGACTCGAAGTCATGATGTTAACAGGATTTCCCCTGGAGTGAACACCCGAGTTGTTTTGGCTAAGTGTCTCCCTGTGGTGGTAAATTGCTGTGTAGACTGCTCAAAAGTAAATACCCTCAGACTCTCCACTACACTAAGGGACCTGGACTAAAGTCTAGCCTCTGGGCTGCCTTGTCTCACGGCTTTAACATCAGAGGTTCCTTTGTGATGTACTATGTATGGCCAAACATATTCATTGGCGATAAACGCCATTCCTTTCTTGTTCATTTAAATGTCAGTCATAACCAGTTTTGAAAAGATAAGACAGACCAAAATAATATGGCTGTGTATGAATCGGCTCCGTTTATCACTGGACAGGGCACTGATCTGGGAGTTTGTTATTTTAAAGGAACGGATCTCCGAAAAATGAAAATTCTGTTATCATTTACTCACCATCAAGTTTTTCCAAATCTGTATAAATATCATCGTTCTGATGAACACGGAAAAAGATATTTGGAAGAATGCATGTAACCAAACAGTTCTTGGCAACCCAATTGCTTTGTAAATTTCGATGTAGAACACAAATATTTTAAAAAATGTAGAAAGACAAACAGTTCTGGGGTACTTTTGACTACATTTATAATTTTTCCTACAATGGTGGCCAATAACTGTTTGGTTACAAGCAATTCCAAGAACACAAAGAACCGACTTGTTCTCCGCAATTCGGAGGAATGAACTTAGCTGGACACGTCACAATGACTTAAGGGACTTCAAGCAGGTTCGGTATGCGCAAGTCTGCATTCAATGATTCCTTGATATCAAGAACACATCCGGGTACATTCATTCATCCTCTCTTCCTGAGATTTGGAACCGGGCTTTGATGGTTATTGATGACGTAGTGCGAGAACACGAGGAAAGAATATAGTTGAAGAACACCTATTGAGAAATTGCCAGATTGTGGGGTAAACTGTTCCTTCAAAATGACAAAGTTTAGGTAGAATCGGTGTTCCTTACGGTTTCTCACTTGAAGTCACTTGACATTTTCTGAAGCCTTTCAGTCAAAATTGCACAAGCAACTCAATAAATAGCATGAAATATGAAAAAGACATATACTTTATATTTAACACACATTATCAGACATGTAGGGAACACAATTTAATTCAATTAAACTTCGGCTGAAATGTTGCACAGATATGTAACAGAATAATTAAAAAAGGTAGTTGCAAGGTAGGTTCAACAATGGAGACATTTTACAACATGCTTGTATCTGCCCTTCAAAGCTTTCTGCACCAGAAAGTCATTGTAAAGTTTGCAAAAGGCATGTGCTTTATAAAGTACAATGCTTCAATTGCGAGTACCAGAGAGCGTGGCAACAAAGAAACCAATGCCATACACATTTCTGATTGGCTGATATTTTGCTTTCATTGTTGACAGTAAACTGTATTGTTGCTGGAACCCTATTGGATGACTCTGATAGTGTAAAACTGTCATACACAGTCAAACTAATGAAAAGTACGTATAGCTTAGAACATCACAGACAAAGGATATCCTAAAAAGACCCAAACAGACGATCATATACCAAGGTAATTCAATTTATCTGGGAAAATGGCATCAAATCAGTTAAGGAATGCTTTCTTACCAGGGGCTTTATAGAAGCCATTCTCCTCCCACTCAGGCAACAGATAAACTTCTCCCTCCTTCCAGATCAGGGAGTGTTCTTGCCCTCCGGTTAATACACCCCTCCAGCCATCTGGATCTTAACAAAAAACACCATCAAAATATATTCACTGCAGAACATTTAAAGCATCTGTAAAATATATAAAGTCACATAAAAGATATTTGTAATTCTAATCCTGACATTAAAAATAGATTTTACAATTGAGCAGTTGAACAGAGATGTCACAATGTAGGCCGACTGACAAGAAAATTAGCAACAGGTTTCCAGTGGACTTTCTAATGGGTCATAATATTACCAATTCTTTTTTTTAAATGAGTAAAATTAGGTATGTAGTCAAAGCCCTCATGTTTGCTTTGGTTTGTAAATTCAAATTTTACAAACATTTATACTTTAAATGGTAATTCTGAAGCCATTGTGTGCTTTACAGCTACACTATTGAACCTTTTGCTCACGGCTCCCCCATGTGTTTGATAAGCGAAATAGTCTGTTACAAGTGTCGTAAATAATGTCACTGCATATGCTTTCCTGTGGGCAGCATAATACTTCTGAATTTGCTGTCTAAACTGATGAAACCGGTGAATGCAGAAACGTTTGGAAACCATATCCGCAGGCAGGGGATGGGCAGGACTGTATGTAACGACTCGAACACAGAACTAACTAGTGTGGTTATAGCCGCTATGAGGCTGCTCAGGTAGCAGTGCTAGTAGAATTCGTCCACTTAAGAGTTGTTCTACCACTGAAATAATTTTAGAGACATTATTTTAAGCTTGAAAAAACTACAAAGTTTTGCTTTAAAAAGTCTACCCAAATACATTCTCATTCCTGTTTTGAGCATCTCTATTAACAGAGGTTTCACAGTGGCAAACATTGCCAAACCAACATATGTTTTATGAATTACCTTCTAGAAAGTTTGAAGTAATCTGGACAGCCGTGTGCTGATTCGAGGATGAGCAGGCTAGGGAATGGCCAAAACAAAAGCATTTCTTACAGCCCTCTGGATTCTCCAGCTGAAGGTTGAAGGAGTCTGGTTTGCACCTATTATACACATTACACAAAAACACAAATAAAGCACACTGATACTGTAGATTTATCTGCTTTTTATCTAATCATCAAAATTATTTATGTGAACATTCAGAGAATGCTCTCTTTTGTATCGGGTTGTTTCCAGAGGGGAGTGTAAATGAGAGTTTCTCCATTGATTTATGATAACTAGAGTTAGTCTGTGTGAGATTAGCAAAGATTAACTCCATCAATAGGCCAAATGGTTAAATGAGAGAGAGAGAGAGAGAGAGAGAGAGAGAGAGAGAGTATGCCATAGTTCACCTGTTGCAAGAATGTCCTTCCACATTAGTCTTGCAGTGACAGCGTCCATCTTCAGCTGAACACACTCCCCCACTGCCCCTTTCATCACATTCACACAACCTGTTTGAAACACACACATTAACAAACATCCATAAAAACATAACAGCCTGTTGCTCACAACTGCTCTAGGACGGGAGCTGCTCTGTCAGGTGTTAATGTTTTATCTGTTGGTGATCTGCTGCATGGCCTTAAAACTTTAGCTTTAACTGGCTCGCTATTACCCGTAATTCTCTTACCTGACAAGAGTTATACCTCTCTCGCTCTCTCTTCCCATCTCTTTTCGTTCATGTTTCGCTCCAGTGGACCAACTAATTTACACCTGAAAACACTGACCCGCCTAGGCCACAGGAGAACAAATTGATGTATAAAATTTTTGTTTGACGTTTTGCCTGTCTCTTGTGTTTTCGTCTGCATTACGGAGTTACATGCGTCGATGGGTACAGACGCATATGCAAAGTGCGAAGACTCT
This sequence comes from Triplophysa tibetana, assembly GCA_008369825.1. Classification (NCBI taxonomy): domain Eukaryota; kingdom Metazoa; phylum Chordata; class Actinopteri; order Cypriniformes; family Nemacheilidae; genus Triplophysa; species Triplophysa tibetana. The sequence goes on along the minus strand of CM017901.1, from coordinate 24,915,895 downwards.
TCAGGTGCTTTATTTATATGCATTTTAATGTTTCATTTTTTTATTCTCAGTCTTTATAAAATAACAATTGCTAAATAAAATAATAGTAATAATGTAAAATATAATAAGGAAATAATAAAAAATATAAGAGTAAGCAGCAGTAATGAAGATTGCATTTTGCAAAAAAATACATTTAATCACTATACAGTAGTTTCAGAACAAAGCTATTAAACTGTTTCAGAAAAATATCATCTTGATAATGTCAGATAACTTGATATCATAAAATATATCTTAACTTAATAAATAAGGTAATATTTCATTTGTCCCAATTTGCTTTGATTTCAATGGTTTTACTGTACTGTTCTGATCTTGAGCTTTAGAGTTTAACAAATGTTAGGGGATCTTTTTGACTTCAAATTCAGACCCGCTACTGTGAATAAGCCGTTTCCTTTCTTTGCTAGCTTATACTGCACGACATTTTGATAGAATGAGTCTGAGTCCTAAAAAAGGTTTTCAGAATGTTATTTTTGTACTTCTTATTTAATGTTTATTGACCTAATTCTGCTCAACACATCATGTGATGTTGTGCTACGTGTGAGATATTTTAATCAATATCTGCATGCAAGGTCTAAGTATGATGTTCTTTCCACCCTACAAATTTCTGGGACAATAACTTGCTCCCGGCCTTATTACCTGCATCCACCAGGGCCCAGAGAATGGAAACCAGATTTGCAAATGTCACATTTCACACCAGACACACCTGGCCAGCACAAACATATTCCCTCTGCATCACACTGCAAACTCACAGAACCTGAGAGAGATAGAGAGAGAGAGAGAGATATAAAATAATTATAAAACAGTCTTCTATTCACAATACACTATTACAATGCAATAAAAAGAACTAAAAAACAAAAAAAAGATGAATTCACCCTCTGAAACAGAGCAAAAAGTCTCATTTTAACACCAAGTATGTTCAAGTGTAACAAAATGGTCAGTAGACTAACAATAATGAAACCAACCAATACTCTTGATTTTACAAAATTAGAAAACATAGCTACAACAAGCTTCTGACTCACGTTTTGCTCTATTTTGTTTTTCTGCTTGCCTTGTATAAATGGCCAATTTTGCTTGAACTAAAACAAAGTTCCCTACGCTCTGCAAACGAATGATTTGAGGTGCCATCCAAAAAAGGTAAAAAATCTCTCTCGCGTGCGATCTCTTGATGGTACCAAACTGGGAAAAGAGTCTTTAGGATTGGGTACACAAGAACCCGCACAGTACGTTGTCAACAAATCTAGCAAATCAAGACCTGATTCCCAATCACTCAGGCAATGATGCTTCATTCTTAAAGTCCGGCCACACTATGTCCAGGAGCTGACTCGGAGTAATCAAGTTGCATGAAATCTGCAACCTACTAAGTCCAGGAAAAAAGAACTTGTCCAATAGATTCCTCCGAGAGAAAAGGATGAAAGGTTCCTCTAATAATCAGGGAAGAGAAAGTACATTTTCTGGTCATTGAACAGCAAAAAGACTTATATACATGCCAGATCCCTACGCTCTGCAAATGAACGAAGTCTTGTGTTGCCATCGCAAAAAGGTAAAAAATCTCTCTCACAAATCTTCTCGAGATTAGATCCACGTTTATGGAATGATCTCCCCGCTGCTACAAGATTAGCAGATTCTGTAGACAACTTTAAGAGTCGTCTGAAAACACATCTCTTCCATAAACAACTGACCAATAAGTTTCTGACTTCTATCTCTTTTCTACTCTTTAAAAAAAAACTAAGCTCTGTATACTGTGGTAGGCTATATGAGACCGTTTTTTTATTGCACTTATGCTTTTTGTTGTCCTTACGTTGTTCCTATTGCTTCCATTTTTTCCCTCATCTGTGAGGTTGCTTTGGATAAAAGGATCTGCTAAATGACTTTAATTGATAGTAAACCGGTAGGCAGTTTTGGTTTCCCACTATTCCAACTTGCTTTCAGCAGTGCATCACTTTTATTCCAATATATCACTGATATCATTTTGCTTACTGATGATAACTATTATGTCGTCACGGTTCGCTGTTAATAAAAAATTACAACTACATCTGGCAAATATACCATGAAGCTTTGTCCTTATTTGCTGTAACAAGGGTTCTATGGGCAATGAATAAAGCCTGCCAGAGATTGAACACCCCTGTTTAATTCCTCTAGGAGCTCCAAAAGGAGCACATAAATCACTGTTCACCTTGAGAATGCTATGAACAATCACTATAGAGAACTTTCACTTGATCTTTGAATTCTTAGCAAATACCAACGGCTTCCAAAACTCTCTATGAATAGACATGCTCAAAGTGATCAAAAGCTTTCTCCTGATCCAGTGAATCAGACCACAATCTCAATTTAAAACCCTAGAGACATAAAGAAGATCTCTGATCAAGGAAACTCTATCAAAAATGGATCTTCCGTGGACACAATATGTCTGGTCAGGATGGATGATCTAGTCCATAACTTTTACCAAATGATTAGCTTAAATTTTAGAAAGAAGCTTGTAGTCACTGCACAGGACAGAAACCAGCCGGCAGCACTTGATATCTCTAAGATCACCCTTTTTGGGTAGGAGAGTAAGGACTGCTCTGTAGCAACTCAATGGCAGGAGCCCTCTGGCTAGGCTGTCATTGAGTACCTCCAGCAAATCTTCTCCAATTTCTGACCACAAAGACTTATAAAGGTCAATTTGCAAACCATCAGTCCCCCGGGGTTTTTCATCAAATTCCCTCATAGTCAAGGCACCTGAAGTTTTTAGATTGATTTCATTTGTCAAAAAAAAGCAGAACCATACGTCACAGCCATATCTCTTTCTCATCGCGAGGCACTTGACGTAAGAGGCAAAAGACATAAGACGTGTACACAGTGTTTAAACCCGCCCGTTTAGCTAGCGCATGTGTCCCTCTCTTTTCATTTTTACTCAAGTATGCTGCAGTGCAGATTCGCACAATCTAATGGATTTTGTTTGTTGTTACATCAAATGAGTAATTTTCACCCAAATCCTAACTGAACAGCAATGTTATTAAATACATTTAAAAATGCTTGGGGGGGCCATTGTTGAGATGTTCTAAAATACTTCAGAAATACATCCCAGAAACATTTAAAACTTTATTTAAAACATTTGTCACCTAATAAACTGGTATTTGAATGATAATAAGCTCTCCTTGGCTGAACAGAATTTAGAAAGACAAAGCATTTACATTTAGTCATTTGGCAGACGCTTTTATCCAAAGCGACTTACAGTGCACTTATTACAGGGACAATCCCCCTGGAGCAACATGGAGTAAAGTGTCTTGCTCAAGGACACACTGGTGGTGGCTGCTGGGATCGAACCAGCAACCTTCTGATTACCAGTTCAGTGGTTTAACCCACTAGACCACCATCTCCACTGTGATCTGATATGAAATGCATGATAGAATAATAAAACAACTCTTAAAGATACTGCTGTGGTGCTTAAAACATAAATCCTGTCCAATCTTGCCAATGAGATCACATTATCATAAACACGAACATGTATATTGTTATATTGTCCATTAAGCTGTCTCCACATATCATTTAAATCATGTGTTTTAATAGTTGAACACGATTTTGACGTAAAGGTAAATGAGGTTCGATATGATTTCTGTCTAAATTGGACAATTAAAGTCACCCCCAAGTACATTCCAAAAACATTCTAATTAAGTACATGGAAATAGGCTTTCTCATGGTCCTCATTACTAAGCTTAATGCTAATGTAGGTTAAGGTTAATTTTCCTTACTATCTTTTCAGCCGAAAGACCTCTTTGTTCGTAAAGCACCATCATGAAACACTTTTTTAACAAACTGCTTTGTGTCAGGAAAGTATTCATTAATGCGCACCCCTTTCTTATATTTAGTAGCTCTGAGGAACAGTTTTATGTCGTGTGCTTCATAATGACGACCATCAAAATCACTCTGAGAAAGACGATTCACCCTCACTTTCGGTTTCATCTTTATGTCTGCTATTTTTGCATGCCTAGTCAAAGCTATATCAGAACTCTTTCTCTTTAGTGGGACTTTAAAATCTGGCTCCAACAACTCCATTTGGGTATCATCACATTCATTAATTATAGTGAGTTGTAGGACAATATTGGGAGCTACATTCTAATGTTTATCTGTCTCAGTAATGGTTACCTATGCCTGATCATTTGATTTTTCGACACTGGAAACATTGTTTTCAGACACACAAACATTATCATTAGTTGCAGCAATCACATGTAAGTCATCATCGGTTTTGTCGTTCACTGTACACAACCCTTCGCTAGGAGCCGCATGTGACGGTCCTTCTTTGAGTTCATCGTAACCTACACAGCAACGCCCCTGATTACGTCACCATCAGCTGACGAGGTGTACAAGTCCCAGCTATCCCCCTACTTTACGGCATACGACATGTTTTACTTGTAGCCTGGGAGAAGTAAGCAAACAGCAGATCTAACAGTAAGATGAAACAAACCAAAACATCACCATGGACAGGGTTTTGTCGGAGGAAGCAAAGAAAGCAAGAGATTGATCGGACATAAGCCCGAACGCGAAAAAATATCTGACGGACTAGCACTCGGTGACGTGGGAAGCAAGAAGCAGTGGCTTGCAAAACTGATGGAGACCTAACGTTGGGGTTCCTGCTACTGGATTTAAAATTCTTACTGTCCTTCACTTTTGATCGTATTACTAATTTAGCTTTGCTCAGGTTGTTCATAACTGCAGTAATATTGCTGGTTCACAACTTATAACCGTAAGGTGGACTAGAGATAATGTAATTTGGCAGGTGTTCTGCCAATTGACGCATGATCTTGCCTCGTCACAAATTTAGTTTTATGCTTGTAAAATGATGACTACCAAACCACAATAAATGTTTTATGGTCAAAAGTTGCTGATTCCTTTGTTCATGCACATAGACTAATGTTATCGGTATCTATAGTTACTGTGCTAGGCACTATTCCCATAGCGAGTTGAGTGTAAGTTTTTGATTGCACCTATTAACAGAGCACAACGCCTTGTCGCAACTTTTTTTCCGAAAATACAACTACAGAAAATTATTCGTGTTGGTTCCTAAACACATTCACATCCATGCGTTGTATTTTGGGTGAATGCAAATTATGTAGTTAACGTTAGCAAGTTACCTGCTATGTAGCTAACATGCTATGTGGTAACGGCTAACAAGTACAGGGGTGAATAGATCATCAACAAATTTCTTGAAAAAATTTATTAGCTATTTCAACAATGCAGAGAAATATAACTGCAGCGTTATTCATCCTGGAGGCAGACAGTATGCTTACATGTCCCACCTCACTCACAGGCAGGCAATATTTTTCCACACTGACTGCAGATCTCACTTTCACTCCGTGGCGGCGGGTCAGTGAGATCAGAACCTGCGCCCTCGGGGCCAATTAGGGGTCGCTGCAGGTCGGAGAAATGGGCGTGCCGAAAGGTAAGGGGTGTGCCGAAATGTTTCTAATTGGTCAAAGGTGCTCTTCCTTGCCATACCACATACGTCATTTATTTTAAACATTGACTAAATGTAAATGTAAACAAAACGGAACATAATCTTTTAGAAGCAGCAGCCGTTATGTTTTTGAGTATTTCAGTCTTTCTGCATGTTTTTGTTTAGATTTAGGCTACTAAATCATAGTTGTTCTAAAACAGTAGAAACGCCTTTTAAAGTATGACAAGTATGTTGTTGCTATTTTATCATTATACCAAGGAAAGCAAATTTAAAAGCTAGTGCAGTTGTAGGTGTTTTTTTAGAGACATTTGTACCACCTGTCGAATAATAATTGTAATTTGCATATGATTGTGACACTTATGCGCTGTTCCTTAGACATTAGTTATTTCTAAATGGTTCAACTCCAATATATGCAATCGCCTGTATGACAGAAAACACAATATTTTATTGTAAAGTATAAGATGAATGTACAATAGGGAAAAACAATACACAGGCACTGGTCCAAGACTACTTTTAACCAATAAATACAGCTAGGCTGTGTATAGTTATGAAACTCAGTCAAAATGATTTGTCTGGGAACAAATAGATTTATAGGCCCTAGTATCCAAAAGGGATTAGATACCCTTTGTAGTATCTTTGAAAATCAACTGCAGATTCATGGTTTCATATTTAAAATCTTTGATACAAAACACCCCAATGGTGGCTTTGAATGTGGGCCAATAGCGTTTAAGCTTATGTGAAACAGGCAGCTTTCAAAAGACCTCTCGGCACTCCCCTACCTTTCAGAATGTCTCAACCTTTTGGCACACACCAATTCTCCGACCTGCAGATACACCTGTCTCGGCGGGGCCGTCATGCTCATGGTAAAACAGTAGCACTCGGCCCAAAACACAACTTCACCATAAGCCAGAAAACACACAAAAACAACTAACAATGAGGAAAAAACAAGAAAGAAGAAAAAAGTCTAATTACAGAAAAAGCCCCCGCAAGGATAGTAAAATCTATCAAAAATGCTTACATTCTTGATAAAGATTATGAAAAAGTCCACAATGGTGTGTACAGACTGTAAAGATGTATATTTGCATGTATTCGTATTTGAATGAATGTGACTGTATGAGAGCTTTAGTGCCCCTAAGAAAGATAACATGAATAAATACATAACAAGTAGGTGCTAGTGAAACAATAGGTGGGTTTGTGTGTGTGTCTTACTCACCCATAACGTTACAGATGCAGTTCTGGCAGGGCTGTTGTGTTGAGGATCTGTAAAAGTTCTCTATGCATCTCTCACAGTGAGGGCCAGCTGTGTTTCCCCTGCAGCCAACACAGCGCCCCCCACTGCTAGTGCTGCGGTACTGCTCCACATCAAAGACGCATTCATCGGCAAGACCGCTGCAGTTACAATCTGACCGGTGGAATAAAAGATATATATATAAATGTGACAAAAAGAGAAGGGAGGTAAAACTTACAGGCCAAAATAATTACAACAAAAGTAAATATATTACAAGCAATAAATTAATAAATATATGGCAACGAGCAGCTATATTTAGTCTTCAGCTCAAATTCAAACCAGCGCTTTCAATTCTATTACATATATTATTGTTCACATGCACAGACATGCAGAAAGAGCCACTGCCACAGACGTGTGTGATTACAATCTTCCTGTTTCCCATTATATCACCAAATCAGAATATACAAAGTCAGCTTTTTATGCACCACCAGCCACCCAGGGGGGCATTGTGGGACATTACCTGTTTTATTACAGTTCATTCAGTCTATTGACTCTGCAATAACCATCACATTATCACTCTCTAATGGGACCCCGTTTCAGAGCTGCCGCTGAGAAAAGGATTACCCACCATTACACTCAAAAAATTCTATGGGAGAACGTGAGACACAATGTTTTAACCCGTTCAGAACAAAAATTTGAGAAAGGGACACTAAAATAAGGCTTAAAGGTCCAGTATATAAAATTTAGCAGCATCTAGTGTTGACCTTGCAAATTACAACCAACGGCTCACTCCACCCGTCCCTTTCGAAGGTGGGTGACACAGGGCCGAGATGTCATCACTTCTTGCTTCTTTGCTGAAGGAGATAACATATTTACAAAATGCGCTCTGTAGAGCAGTTTGTCCGTTTATGAATTTCATATAAGGGGACACGTGCTGTATGTAGATAGATTAATAAAGACATAGCAGAGGAAAGTGACCATAAAATATTATTACCTACGAGAAATACACCTTCATATTTTGTTGGTTTAATCTGACCTGAGGGCGCATTCAAACCGATAATTATACAAATATGCCCTACATCACTTTTGGCTACTACTTCACACACCAGACATCAAAATCAGGACGCATCACAACAGAAGATGCGTGGATGTGATGTTTGAACATTTTTTTGGGCTGCCTGATTTTTGGAAAAAAAGGAAATCAAAGCGCACTAAAAAGACAGCAAACACATGCAAACCAAGATATACTGCCATTCAAAATATGTAACATTTCCATTCCAGATATAAAACTGGGATAACAACCTCGCAAAGGGCTGTGAACAATCTCGTGAAGGAAAAATAAGTGTTTTTGAAGTTACTCTCAATTAACATATACGTTTGAAGTACGAGAGAGACATATGGTGGCAGTCCTCAAAGTCTGCCATGTAAATGATAAACTTGGCACAGTCCATGACGAAAACTTTGTGATGTCACCATGCATGAAATGCATCAGTGGTCAGCTTCATCTCTTCACTAACAGATAGTCCAGGTCGAGTTTATGAAAACTTGTTTATTCATTAAATCCACTTTGATGAGAAGGGACAACAATTACCAGCAGAAACCCATCTGTTGACCACAGAAACGTCGAGTTAATTAATGGAACGTGGAGCTTAGTGGAATAGAGAACGAAAATAATTAACACGCTTTTGCGCCTTATGGGTTTGTCAGAATAGCCAATTACAGCCTTCCCCTAAAGTATTTACCAGAGATGCATGAGAGAACAAACACACATGCATACACAATCAAACACACAACACTTTAGTTACAGTTTATTGTGTTGAGAGGGTAAATGGTGAGCTGATGATATTACCTGCTTGGAATATCTAAACGCAGGACTGCTTTACAAATACAATGGAGCTCTAGATTAGTTAAAGGTCTAGGGTGTAATTTCTTGGAGGATCTATTGGCAGAAATGCAAATAATATACATAACTATGTCGTCAGAGGTGTATAAAGTTGTAACATAATGAAGCGTTATGTTTTTATTACCTCAGAAGGAGCTATTTTTATCTACATACACCACGGGTCTCCTTACATGGAATTCATCATGTTATTTCTACAGAAGCCCTAAACGTAAAAAATGCTCTACAGAACGCATTTCGTAAAAACATTGTCTCCATTGGCAAAGAAGTGTAAACGTGACATCATCCTAGTTCTGTGTCCGCAACAGGAGGGGGGATGAATGGAGTGAATAATTCGCAACCTCACCACTAGAAAGAAAAGTGATTTCTGGAATATGGATTTAACTTCTTAATCGCTTGGATTATGTAATAGAAAGTCTGTCGTTCTATGTTTGGGGAAGTTGCTTCAAGTCCAATAGATGGCTTTTCAATCTCGCTTCATATTGTATGACCTTATACTGCACAATAGATAAGTTTACAGTACTTTTGTAATGTGTTAAAACGTTTTAATGTGTGATGTACAGCAAAAATTTTAGCTTCGTCTCACCGCCAAAACTCCTATGCTGCTTTTGGGACTCATGCAGTGTGAAATCTGTTTATACGGGTGGAGAAATAAATGCACACCACTCGTCGCAAAAGCAGGATGTGTGACACAAGCCGAACTCAAATGTTTAACAAGGCTATGAAACTTTAAATAGACTATAAAAACAAAATATAGATCTAATAAATGTTTTCAAAGACATCAATTTTAAGGATTCTCATTTGTTTACATCTGTCAGATGGGCAGTTCCATGCAAATGTCAACCTTAAGTTTTTACAGAAGGTTTTCACCATGATCAAAGGCCAGATGTCAATATTTGGTGGTTGAAATACACATGTTAAAACAAATTAGAATTTATTGTTTTTAACATATAGTTTTCTATTGTCACGCAAGCAAATTGTATCAACCGTAACAGTACATATTCCTCGCAAATAGGCACATGAATATGAAAATAGCTATTTCATGTTGAAAACCAATCGCTTCTCAATTTGTTGGGTATTCTTGTTTCTGGTTTGCACATTTTAATTGACATAAACCAAGTATGTTGTTTCTCAAAAGCGTGTAATATTGTAAAATATAAAAGTAGTGTCACTGTCGTATCCATAACGCCGGAATTGGTAAGATGCTTCTAAACATGCAACGCTGATTTGACGCCATACTCTTCCAGCTATAGAATCTTTGTTCCATTATACTTATTTGAAGTTTGTATTATTATAACATTTAAACTTCTTTAACATTTAAACTCCTTCAAGAGTCAGTACTCACTCACACACTGGTTGGCTGAATCAGCAGTGGCCCGTGCCCAAGGGCGGTCCTGGTAGAATGGTGCGCAACGCTCACAGTCGACCCCAGCGGTGTGGTGCTCACAAGCACACACCAGACGTCCCTCCTCATTGGTTACACACTCACTGGCGTGACCATTACACTTGCACCTGAGAAAGAGTTTTTATCACATTCCTGCACTTTCGTGACATTTGTAATTGTCATAAAATGTCTGTGTTCTGAATCTACAAAGGCTGACTCAGTGGTTAGAGCGTGGCACTAGCAAAGCCAAGGTCATGGGTTCAGTCCCAGGGGATTACTCAAAGTCAGAAACAAATTTATAATACAATGCAATGTAAGCCGCTTAAGATAAAAGCGTCTGGCAAATGCATAAATGTAAATGTAATGTAAATGTATTTAGTGTAAGAGTGAATATTAGTCATAAAACTTCTCCTTGCCTAGTAATAACCTTATATGGAGTTAAAGTTTACTGATGAGATCAACGGTTTCCCGTTTTTAACCAAAACAGAAAGCACATAATAAACACAAAGGACTTTAAAAAGAGAATATGAATTAGCAGACTATATTATAAAAATACATAGTAGATAAAAGAACATAAATATACATATTCTGGTATTTATTCAAGGGATAGTTCACCTAAAATGAAATTTGCCCAAATAATCAATCTATATCTATATATAACCCCTGATGTCCGTCTGTGTCTTGTGTATTGTTCTTATTATTATTCAACTTTTATGTATGCAGTTAAATATAAATGAAATAAAAAATCTTTTACGACCACAGTCTGGAAAAATAGCATTGCTTGTGGTACACAAATGGTTAAAGGAGATGTGATTAGTGATTAGTTCAGCTGTATGAGGCTTATGTTCCAATCAATAAAAAAATTATATCATGAACCTTATATAAATATAAACCAAACCAAAGTAAACATTATCTTATTTGCCTTTGTTTATGGCATTTGTAATGATTATAGTAAGCTATACTGTAGGTATCTAAGCCATGTGCTCATTACTGCATTAATGCAATATTTGTCAAATCAGATGACAAAAGCAGGCCTGTCATGTTGTGAAGGTAGCAGGGTCACAGGTGAGGTCAAACAATGACATAGTAGTATGTTAGTTGTGAAATTCAGTACTGTGACAAATGTTAGGTTGACAATCTATAGGATAGTTTCTTAGTGTGTGTTTACAATGAGAGCTTTGAATTGTTCAGATGCCATGCACCTCAAATTCTGTCATTTTTATTAGGTGCCAGAAGCAGCTGCAGCGAAGGTTAAGAGGCAGAGCCAGGGTCATAGGTGATTAGCCTTTTAAAACATGATAGTGTTATTTGTTGTGCATTATATTAAGGTTGAACTGTTATAGATGTCTAAGCACACAGGCATAGATACAGTTGTTTTAACAATGTAGGCATAAATATGTATGTAAATAAAAAGCAGCTAGTTGTATATTCTGGTGTATTTCTAAGGAAACTGATCATGCTGTGTAGACAGCATTAGACAGTGTAAGAAGAGAATGACGACAATGAAAAACAGTGTAGAAAACTATTTGAAATAAAACTATTTTATGCATTGTTAAATTATTATATTGTTTAAATAAATCAAGTAAACGACGATAAACTTAAGTGACAATGCAGGTCTGCAGACCAATTTTACGTCCCCAGCAACGTCAAAATCAAACTCACGCCCTTGTAATACAGTATATGATATATATTTTCAGCATGACCATTTGAGTCAACAGTGAATTTTTGTTAGCACTCAAGCTATCCCTCAAATTTGTGCAAAACGCGAGGATCCCTATGATCTCAACATGATTTGAGAATGTCCCAAAGAGCCATGTGCGATTCAATAGAGGCAAGAAAATCTAACAAATTGATGTCTTCAGTATCTATTGCTTTATATATTTCATCTTCATTTGTTTTAACTTTCTATGTTGCAAAGAGTTTTTTTATATTTAAATGGAAACAAAAAAACAACAAGGATTTGAAATGTTGTCTCTTTTAGACTCATGTTAACATTTTCATCTTTGAGATTTTCACAGTTGTGTTCTTGTTGTTTTACCTGCCCCCCACAGAGAAGTCAGATATGGCATAAAAATATGAGCGCAGCACTTTGGCATCTTTGAGGAACTCGTCTCCAAAAGTGTTCAGTCTGTCCAGAGAGATGAGGATATCTGTAGCTGTCACCCAGTCCTACAAAGAGAAAGAGAAGTGAAAGAGAGTGTCAGTACCCAGCATTTTCCTTAAGTGATCATGTTTACAAAGTAAACAATTTCATGACTTTATGTGTTGTTGCAGTGGCATCATGCTCTGTTGGTAAGATCACATGGTTGCAGAAATAAGGGCCCGAGGCATCTCTCTCATCTCTCATCATTTATTTATCCTCATGCTGTCTCAAAACCGCAAGACTTAAAAAGCCTCAATGTTAATATTCTTTAGAAAATGCTGTACAAATAAAAACACAAACAATCTCTGAACCTTTGAGTTTACAGTTGGAGGTCTATATGTATGTACATATGTGAGATAAAGAGGAATTATAACGTAGGTGACAGAAGTGATTTTACTTTACCTGTAGACAAAATATCAGCACATACCTCACACACAAGTAGGGTCAAGTGTGTGCGTCAGTTATTGGTGTGATAGTGTGAAAGGAATAGAGTTTGGTCATCCTTATCAGTTTCTGGCCTGTTGACCTCTGTTCTGTCCGTGTTAATGGGATTTGAGCACGGGTGATAGCCCCGTGTGAGAAGGTGAACGCACACATGTTCCATACTGAGGAACGAGGGGCCAAGATAAAGAAAAAGAGAGAAGCTAGCTGGCCCAACCTCTGCAGGCACATCCAAACTTCCTCTCAGAACTACGGTTAAACCATTCTTATTCACAGCTGTTGAGTAAACAAAACTGAGAAACAAATAACCTCATCCATGTATCTTTGTCTCTCTAATGATGCCCCATCCGGCTTTGCTTCGGTTTTCATTATATCTGCCCCTGTGTTCTTCTGCTTCCACCTTCCACATGTAAATGATTCTTCATCTTCCATGCTGCTTCTCATTTCTTTTCCTCATCCACGCTTTATTCCTTTGCCTGTGTTTTTCTCACTATCTGCTCGCTGCGTTTTGCCTTGCTTGTTTGTGCATCAGGTAGAAAAGGACTTGTTTTGGGGGTAGAGACAATGTGCTATGAATCACAAACGCAAATAACTCCAGGACAAGAAACAAGATAAAGAGATAAAGAAAGCTTAGTTGGTCCGCTATGATTTTATTCTAATGGGCTGTCTCCGGAGGTGGGGTGACAGGACAGGCAATGCTGGCTATCGCTTGTGCATCTAAAAGACGGCCTCTGAGCTTGGGATAATTACAGGATAGTTGACAAATCTGCCGGAAGGCCCTGTAAATGTATTCTTAAGTCTCTACAATCCCCACTGACTGCATCAATATTCGGATCCTCAGTGGTTTGGGATATTTCCAAATAAGCATGCAGAGCTGAATATATGCATGGGTGTCAAGCAGGTCCTGAAATGACATTTAGATTCAGGTTTCATTTATTTATTTATTTATGCTGGAGGAGCTTTAGCTCTGTAAATGCAAATAGCAAATCATTTTTCTTTATTAACCTAACATTGAGCAACCTTTTCAAATGTAGTAATGGCATATTATTTAGGTTCTCTTGCTGTTAACACAAGCGTACAACTAGACACTTACAATGTGTGCTAACTGTGTATCTTGCGACACTAACCTATAAAGACGAATGTCCAAAGCACAAGAATACCTCATTTAAATGAATGGTGGGCTAATTTGTGAAACAGTGCATACAGAAACAGATGCAAAGATTTCTTTTCCCTGTTGGTTTATCTGCTTCTGTCAGGGTCGTGTTAGCAAGCGCTCCGTCATCTCTCCGCATTTGTACCGTGATTAATCGTATTGCCACTTCATGGCTCAGCTTATTGGCTCAGACTCTATGCCATTAAAGGATGTTCCCCGGGTTGGAATTAAAGGCACATTTGATTTCAAATGGCATGAATCCCTAACCACAACTTATCTCTGTCTTATACTTTATGGTAACATAGTATTGATATAAACAGAAAACAATTTAAAGCAGCCATCCGTAACTTATTGGGTTAAAAATAAACAGAAATAAGTTGAGTCTTCCTATTTGTTATGATAAGATTATAAAAAATAAATAATTTTAGCCTTCGGGAAGAATTTCAAAGGAAATGTCAGTTTGATGCCAGTTGACGTCAACAAAGTTAAGTTTGTAAAGTAACATGCAATTTTATGTTTCAAACAGAGATAGTGATGACCATTTGAGAATGCATAGGCAATGCAGATCCAATGCTGGTCCAGAAGATTTTTTTTACATTATACACGTTTGAACAAAATACAACCAACAGAACATTTATAATCTTTAAGATTCAATGATGTATGTAAGATTTAAAAAATAAAATAAAAATGAAACTAAAAGTGCTTCTGAACCAGTGTTTACATCTTGCCAAGTGGTCTATAGAGGCAATAATTATTAAATGCACACTGCAATAAATGGACATCTTAATATATTTGTGTCATCATGAAGTAATATAGAAATTCTGACATGGAAGGAAATCAGATATGTTACATCGTTTTTTCTAAGTAACACACAAATAATGAGTACATTTGTGGATATAAAATAAACAAAAATATCTACCAGTGTGAAACTTATATTAGGTTTCACCCGCTGTAATAAGCGCTTAATTCAAGTTTATTTTTCTTACCCCCCTTGCAGATATTTTATTTAATTTCTTAGGCCACTTAATTAAATATCTTAGTCCCTTTTCCTTATCAAGTAAAGGTATTAGTACCTATGGTATTATTACTCCTGTTTGACATCACTTTATTGCTCCCTGAACTCTCTGTAAGTCGCTTTGGATAAAAGCATCTGCTAAATGACTAAATGTAATATTTGATTTAATTTATATAGAAAAGGGTTGCCGCCATTATATAATTATTCCAATACCTTACGGCTAAACCACAATGACATTCAAAGCGACATCATGTCATAATGAAGAAAATATTTCCATGTCTTGATTAATACTAGCTGAAAATGGCTAATAGTCTAAGGCCAGTTGCTCTTTGAGATATTATTTACATGGTAGGATGGAAGTAATCCTTGAAAGGTTAATTATTAGATAGTTTATTGGCGGTTCTTTGTGCAAGCGGCAGCGTGCAATTAATTAGTCTTCATTTGCTTTTTTCCTGTTCGGCTGATGAGTTCATTAAAACTGCTGACTACAGAGAAAATGAAAAACAGTCTCTCGGTTCTCAATCGGGCAATGGGGTTTCTTACACTTTGTTGAGTGTTTTTGTGAAAGTACACTCCTCACAGCCACACGCCTTTCAAGGGCACGTCCTGTCATCACATCACGCAGTGTACCAGCTTGTGTACCATCTCCCTCCTTCAGTTACCTCCCTCTCTTACTCCCTCATATGAAGGTCTCAGCCTGGAGGATCCCCATGATTAGAATGCATCAGTAAAAGGTTTGTCCCTCATTTCAAACGGAATAACTTTTTTAATTTGATTGCTTAGGTTCACTGTGTGCCGCTCTCTTTTATGCTCTCCCCATCTCTCATTCTCATTCAACGCTGCCATTGTAATTTAACACTCAGCTCTCCAGCCATAGTCAGAGAGAAAGCGTGCATGCCGATTTAATGGATGACTGAACAAATTAAATTTGAATTCATAGGACAACTTTCATCTTCAACATGAATTTTGTCGCGGGGAAAATATATATAATGCCATACTCACTGTTAAAACACATACAAATATTCTCTTTTTGATGCAATTCTTTACTTTGGAGGAAATCATAAAGGATCTGGTTATTGTAGCAAATTTGTTTATAAAATAGTGAAAAATTGAAATGATGCTTATGTTAAAAAATCAACATCATGTTCTGATTAACAATGCTTGTTTGGATGGGTACAGTCAGTTGCATTTTAGGGAATGTTTACACAATGATGTACTAAAAAATTTAAAGTTTGGCCTTTGCATTTTAGAAAAGTTGAATATACAGACAACAGCTATGACAAAACAATTGCTATTCAAATAGATAAAAGAAAAGGACAAAAAATGCTGAACTGTGCATGACAGGACAATTGTTGGCAATGCGACCTTGAAAAGATACATTATGCACCCACGCATGTCTTAGAGTAAACACATAATACACATGCGCATGACATCACATCTTTCACAAAGTCACTTTTCAGTAGTTTACATGAAAATGATACCAGGACTCATTTTTTTTAAAGTTAGCCGAAAACTGTAAATGCATACATAAACACATAAATGCAAACCACCAAAGCACATTCATGTTTTCCAATTTTAGGTGAGAAAGGTAAAAAAAGTTTTATTCAGTAACGAGATTCTAAAATGTGTTCGGAAGTTTTTCACATCAGAATCAACGAAAATATTGGAACACAGCTTGTCTAATCAAGTTTAGAAATACAAATGACTGTTGTTCATAAAATAAACCTCTGAACACTCGGATCTACATATTTTGTGATTTTTATTTTTGCCATAAATCATTATTATTAGTCATCCTTAGTGTTTGTCACTTTTATTTGTAAATATCTTATTAATACAAAAGTATTTAAAACTGTTTGTCAACTTTTACAACACAGTATTCAATCATTTAAAATGCTCAGTGTTTTTTTTCAATATGCTGACAAACCGCTAATTTGGACATACGATATGAAAAATACATCAATAAATCAATAATAATCTATGATTAATAATTATTCTCTGAATAGTAATGAACTTGGCACATTAAAATAACATTTTGGTAAATATTAAAAGATTTGAGTCATATTTCATCATAGCAAACAACATTATTTTTCAGCAACATGTTTTCCAGGCACCAATCCATTCATAAAACATGAGTTTGCCACCACCCACACAAAACACAAGTAGCCTGCTAATACACTTTTTAACAAAAATCTTTGAGAAAAACAATTCAAAAACATCAAACGAAGTATCCAACCGAGTTGATTAAAGCGTAATACTGTAGATGGTAACAGCACCGAACACACTGCAGTCGATTTAAAATCGTTCTGTCTCTCTCTAAGCGCTTTTTTCTTTCCTCAAATTATTCTCAGGATAGAAACGCAGCCCAGGGGGCCTCTTGTTTCTGTCATCCGATTTGGAGTTCAAACATTCTTCCCTTTCTCTCCTTCTTCTTCTGAGATTTTTAAGAGAAGAGAAAGCTGTCTGTTAAAATTCTTTCTATAGAAGGTGCAACCGGAGAGACATGAGGATTTAAATGCTAATACTAAAGGCAGGATGCCGTCTTGTGGCTTAAAAGCTGATGAAATATGGATGTTTCGCACATACTGCTGGAGAAGACAGGAAGGTCAACCACATGTCACCAATAGACCCATATTTCGGTGCTTATAATGCTTTTCTCATGTTGAAAAAAGTTCAGATCTTATTCATTCATTTGAACAGAATTACATTTGTCTGTGTAGGCCAGGGTTCTCACCAAAACAGTAAACAGTCTTCTAAATGACTAAATGTAATTGATTAATATGTAGACTAATATCAGCTAAGGCAACAAATGAGAACGTTTTTTCCCTTCAAAGCCAGAGCTTTAGAGTGGTCCTCAGCTACTGTATTTATTGTGCCAAGCCAAACATGCCAGTAAAAAGAGGTTTGTTTTTCCCCATGTGCTCTTGCATTTGTTTTGTTGTTGCGTTTAAGGAACGCTGTGGATGGTTTTCTCTGAGGTGAGGGGGTGAGAGCTTTTACAAGGCTTTCTGTCTAGACAGAAAAAAGGCTTTGAAAGTTGCAATAATGAAGAACAGGCTTCCCAAGTCATTTCTGCCACATGTACAAAGGTCAGCTCATCTTCATAACATCCACAAGTTCAGCTCATTTCCATAAACATTCAGGCTGCTTTTGCTAAAGGAAAACTAAGAGATGTAAACGGCCAGCCAAATGGATTTTTTCCCTTTTCACATTTTAATTTAACAATGTCACAGAATGAAAATAGTGAGAGGGAGAGAGAGAGAGATAGGGAGGGACAGAAAAAGTATGTGTCTTTTAATGAAAGGGTTTGACTTCATTGATCTCGGTTTCATTCAGATTAGAAGTTGGAGTGAACTCATTTTCTCATTCAAATAAGGGGGCGTGCAAAGAAGGAAAAAGACAAAAAGTGGCAGAATGAGATGAGATTTACTGAATCGATCATATTCTCCTGTGATGCATAACGAGTTTATTGTGACAGACGATCTGACAAGTGCACTCCTATGAAAAAACATCCCCAAGTCACCTTTTTTATAGTTACATATACATATACATTTTCCCGCTTGTGTGTGCCATGAACCCATGACCTTGGGATTGCTACCAGTTGAGCCAACAGAGAAAAAAGTCAGACAGAAAGAACAAAGTTCTCCATGTGGAACGAACACACACACACAAAAAGATTTGTCACCACTTTCATGTAAACTGGCTTGCTTATTGATCTAGGGTTGCTTTATAATCAGCATGTCGATGAATGCCTCGCCGAGCAGAAATCTATGGGAAACTGGGCCATTAGGGAAAGCACAGCTATTAAAAACTCAGACAGAGATTTTGAAAGGGAAAAGCAGTCAATCATCAAAGAAGTGACGGAGAGAGAAAATGGAAGACATGCTGTGCCATCATTCTTGTTAACGATCACAAAAATGCAGAATGCAGTGCCGCGAAACCTTGATCAGATCGGCCATGAAAGCTTGGGAGGTAACAGCAAATAATGGCTATATCTGAATCCTGAGAGATGCAACGTATTTACATTTACTTCCTGCTGGGATGTTTTCCAAACTAAAGTGACAACAAGAAAATGTGAGTAGCAAGGTAAGGACATCAAGAGCAAACAATGCAGATCGAGTTTTGAAGTCACAAAAGTTTTCTCCCTGTGCAACCTTTACTTCCACTAATCTGAAATGCCATTTTGTCCTTTTTTTTAAAGGAGTCATATGACACGGCTAAAACGGATAATATTGTTTGTTTTAGATGTACTTCACTGTGTATACACGATTTAAGGTTAAAAACGCTGTATTTTCCACATACAGTGCATGTTTATATCTCCTCTTTGCACCTCTTCTCTGAAAAGCATGGTGCGCTATGATTGGACCTGTTAACCAGTGCGTAGTGATTGGTCGAATACTGCAAGCGTGTGACGGAAATGTTAAGCCTCTTACCATAGTTGGAACATCATGTTCCAAAGCAATTGTACTGACAGGTACACCCACCTTTCGTGCGTTTACATTTGGGCGGTCTTAAATCACGAAATGACGTACATTTGTGGGGGTGTGGCTACACAAGACGTTTCAGCCGTGTCTGGCTGAGCATTCGCTTAAAGAATGCATCTTTTGTTCCGACACTTACATTTTTGCAATTTTATGTGTCTTATACATGCATGGGCAACTTATAACACACCAAAGACACAGAAAAACACGTATTCGCGCCATATGACCCCTTTAACTAAAGAGATGAAAGTTGTCGTTAAAGTGACCCAAAAATGATATGATCATTTACTCACACTCTTGTCATTCTGTATGACATTCTTCCGCAGAACACAAACAAATATATTTTGAAGAATGTTGGTATTAAAAAATGGTGTAACCCATTCACTTCCCATGCACACAAAACCAATGCAAGTCAATGAGTACAGATGTTGTTTGGTTACCAGGATTTTTTAAAACACCTTCTTTTGTGTTTTGCATAAGAAAGAAGTTCATACAGGTTTGAAATGACAAGAGGGTGAATAAGTTGACAGAATTTTCGTTTTTGGATGAACTATCACTTTAATTCACTCTAAAAATGCTTATTTTTCAAACATTCTTTTCTATCTATCATATGGGTTCTTGGGCAGTCCATGGTTCCCACACCTTGGAAACAAGACTACATTTGATCTAACCACAAGTTAAAACAACCCAGAATTTAGTGTTTGAAACATGCTATTAAAGTGCAATCTTAAAAAATAGTGTCAGGTTTTTATAATTGTAAGATATTACTATTTCAAAACAGAACACATGCAGAGCAAACTCCAGAGACAAATTATTTAAAACGGCGGATTTAGAGACTCAGTCAACTGAAAACCTTAAACTTTTTCATGTGTGGTAGATGTTTGCTGTTTCCTGTTGTGTTCTCGATTCTCCAAATGATCTAAATTAGTCATCTTACACAATCTCAGCGAAGACACAACATTGGAATCTAACTCAAACTCAACACATACTTCTGAGACTATGACAACTTTCAAGGGATAGTTCACCCAAAAATCAAACTTCTGTTATGAATACTCCCTCTCTAGTTATTCCAAACCTGTATACATTTCTTTGTTCTGTTGAATACAAAGAAGGCTGTTTGAAAGAATGTTAGCAGCTGAAATTTCTGGTGCACCACTGACTACCATTGTAGGAAAAATAACTCTATATTTTTTGTTCTTTTAAAGACAAAAGAAGATATTTTATGGAAATTTGGAAAGCAAAAAGTTCTGGGACACGTTTGACTACCATTTTAACTTTTCCGACAATGGAAGTCAATGGTGTCCCAGCACTGCGAGTTTGCTAACCTTCTTCCAAATATCTTTCTCTGTGTTCAACCAAACAAAGAAATGCATACAGGTTTGGAACAACTAAAGTATGAGTAATTTTTGGGTGAACTATCCCTTTTACATCACTGACCTAGATACACTAAACATAACGATTGAAATCTGTACTTAATATGAGAAAAACAATTCTGGAGGTCATTGTACAACTGGCTCAGGTTTATGGATGTACATAATGTAAGTGCTTTAGAGTAGAGAGAGGAAAGGACAAGTGAAGCTCAATAAATCAAGAATATAAAGAAAAGAGCCTACATAAAGAATCACCTGGTAGCCGTGGAAGGTTCAGGGGTTTGGACATTCGCAAAAGAGGAGAGAAGTTAATGAAAGACACTTGACACTTTATCCGAATGACTAAATCACTACTTTCACCCTCTAATTACACAGAGAAAGAATTAGTGCTTAAAGTAATGAGTACAGAGGAAATAAATGGAGGGCGAAGCACAAGTGTGTGTGTGTGTGCGTGTACTGAAAAAAGTACAACGATTAAGGGGAGGGGTGGGAACCCCCCAAACAGATATACTTTGCACCTGTACATGAACACAGAACCCATATTTTGCACTATACCACTATGTAGCTTTTTATGACTGTGTTCTACTACAACACCATGAAGTAATGGGATCTGGTTGTTAGAAATGTAGGCATGTTTTTTCTGTACAGTATGGAATCCAACATTTTAACTAATAAAGCCGGTACGTTCAGCTTTATATGCATCTACAGCTTCCTGCTCTCTTGCACCCTCCTGTCAATCATATAAAATCTTGTGAATTAATTCAAATTGCTTGGCTGACAACAGGATGGCATTTGGATTATTGGTGAGTCCTACTTTCATTCTTATCTGCAGATGATCCAGTTCTGCTTTTACAGAGACCATATGAAGAGCAGGCAGAACTCTGACATGATGAAGGTCAGTGGTTCTGAACTCTGGCCCGCGAGATCCATTTCATGACGAGTTTAACCCCGACTCTGATAAAACACCTGAAGAGGCTAAACCGGGCTTCTGGAACAGACATGTTTAACTGAATGTTGGGCTGCAGATCTGCAGATTCTGTAGCCATCTTTAAGAAAGGTCTGAATACACATCTCTTCCATCAACATCTGACTGATCTGTTCTGACTCTATTTTCCCCCAAAAAAATGAATGAATGAAAGAAAGAAAGAATGGTTCTGTATACTGTGTTAGGTTATATGAGACCAGTCTTCTTTTTTGATTGCACTTATGCTTTTGTTGTACTTCTGCTGTCCCAATTGCTTCCATTGCCTACCCCACCTGTAAGTCGCTTTGGATAAAAGCGTCTGCTAAATGACTAAATGTAAATGTAAATGTTTTGCATATCGCATTAAAGTACCGCGAGAGGCGATTCAAATGCATACCAAGCAATCTGCACTTGAATCGCTATCGTGGCACTTAAATCTCATACGCTGATAGATTTGCGCAGCGCCACATTAAATTGAACGCATCTATTCCTGATTAGCATGTTCAGGTGTTTTATATCAGAGTTGGAGCTAAACTCTGCAGGAAAAAGGATCTCGCAAGCCAGAGTTGAGAACCACTGATGTAGGTGATACTTAAATCTCGAGCTGTTACTCATTTTAAACAAGTTTGTGTATTAAAAAATCCGGCATTGGTGGAGGAGAAGGGCACTTTGACTGAAAAGATGCTTCAAAGTGCCACTGAATTGTTTTTAGCCTTCACGATCCAAGTCCATTGAGGAACACTGGGCACTGCACTTTCCTTGTAAAAAGTTCACCCCATAATTAAAATATAGTCAGCATTCATTCAACCTAAAAACCTGTACATGAATCTTTCTTCTGTGAAACCAAAAGAAGATGATTTGTGCCCATACAACGCAAGTCAATGGGTCCCCAATATTGTTTATTCTTCAAAATATCTTATTTTATGTTCTTCAAAAGAATGAACGTCCTACAGGGTTTGAATAAGGAGCCCTTTAACTTCTGTGTGCAAAACAAGTCTCTTTCAGGTCTTTCTTCTTTGGTGGGGCTACTAGGGGTCTCTTAAATATTTTCATCTCAATACCTCTCCCAACCACGTTAGGGCCTCATTCAGAAGAAATCAACTGTTCTCTCTGCTCACAAATAAAATTACATCTTTCCATTTCTGCTGTGCCCTCTCACCCGCATCGTTTTTAAAGGCTCTTTCAAATGTTTTATTTAGAACAGAAAGAAAAGCATAACGATGAATCAATGAATAAGCTTTTATCTAAGCTGAAATCCCCAAACAAACCTCAGTTGGTCCAGATATCATTATGCCTGTGTAAGCGCTGCACTAATTCACCTGAATTTGTGTGATTCAATGGATAAAAGCATCTGTGTAAATGGGAAGGTGTATGCTGTTTTTCCTTAAAATACTTTTCCTTTAATGCACATTTATTTTTATATTACTGTACAATCAGAATTTTCTAGATTAAGTACTGATCATCAAATGCCGAGGTGTTATGCAACCTTTACTGTGGGAGCACCAGTGGCTGTTCCATCTCCTGTTATCAATGGATAATCAAAGTTTTTTTTTTTTTAAGTTTACAAAATTTTCAAAACAATCTGATAAACATGCTTTAATGACTATTTTACTTTTAGCTATGTCATTGTTCTTTTTCTCTCATCATCATTATGTTGGTTTTAAAAATAGATGTGGAGGAGGAGGAAATGTCTCAGTCTGAGTGTTGGCAGGTAGTGATCATCTCATATCCTGTCAACTTTGGTTTGATTTTAACCTATTTCAATACATATGTGTCTATTCATACATTAAATGAAAGTGTGAATCTGCGTACATTTTTCCTTGAGATAATATCAAGCACTTCTCATGGTCTGTCACCTTGGATTTTCTGAACTTCCTTTGAAGACTGTGACTGTTTCTCTGTGTCGAAAGAGCTCACTACAAATGCTCAGAAAAGGTTGCAGTCTCTATTTAGAAGCGTGACATGCTGAGCACTCATGTTTGGCTGTGTGATTCTGCCAGGAACAATGTTACAAAATGTTACAAAAAGGTGATGCCATTCAAGAACCATTTTGGTCTGTTTACTCAAAGGTTCTCACAGCAGCCATTTCTCACTTTTTTATCAAAATCTCTAAAAAAACACTTTTCCACTTGAAAGAACCTTTTCTGTAACAGAATGTTTCTGCGTGTTAAAGGTTCTTTATCGAATCATTAAGCGAAGTTGTTATATGGCATCGTGAAGCACCACTTTTTAAAGAGTGAAAGTCAGAAAATTAAAACCCCAGTGTACGCCTGATCATGATACACTCATGCTTCAAGATGCCATAGAAAAATGTTTTTGGTCTAAATGGTTCCATAAAGAATCAGAGAAAGGTTCTATGTGAAGTTCTTGAGGTTCAAAAAAAGTTCTTGAGATAATAAAAAGGTAAGAAAATGAACCTTTAACTGAATTGTTCTTTGTAGAACCAAAATGTTTCTTCTATGGCATAGCTGTGAAGAATCTTTTAAGCCCCTTTATTTTTAAGTATTTTGGCTGAAACATTCCATAGAGCATCTTTAACATTTGGAGAACCTTTCTGGTTTACAAAAGGTTCCAGTGAAACAAGATTCTTCACACTGTGAAGGAAAGAAATGATTCTCTTAAAATCCTTTGAGTGAATGGTTCTTTGGGGAAACCAAAAAAATATTTTATGGCATTGCGGTGGGTCAAAAAGGGATGAAACCAGCTGTTAAATTAAATTAATGCAAAAAAATGATTCAGATTTGACCCAAGAATAGGTTAAAACAACCAAGCATTTTTGGTTGAAACAACCCAACGTTTAGGTTTGTCCCTTTTTGACTCAAATCTTAATTGAAAATAACCCAGCATTTTTCGAGTAAATAACTGAATCTATCATGACATTCAACAGTCATAATTTCTGAACAATTATCGCTGTTTATGCCTACACTAACCATTCATTTGCATTGATATGGAAACATTAATATGAAATCACGTTAATAACATACAAAACATAGGTCAAACCTGTAACACAGGACTCTGGTCAAAGTTGTAGGCACTGGGTCGTCCCTCTATTGTTGAGAAGGCCACATTTCCACCAGCTAGTGGAGAGATGTCACTAAACTCGTCTGTGCAGAGGGCCGTCCTCTCATTATCTCCTGGTCGTATGAAGCCTTTGTTGTCCCTCTCATAAGTCTTGCGACAGGAAGCACTGTAGTATTGGTACGGTTGCCATGGTCCATTCTCTTCTGTACGCTTGTAGATAGCAAAGCTCTCGGGTCGGCTGGAGTAGAACTTTAAACGGACATATGTGATCTCGAAGGCCTTGCCTTGGGGAAAAATAATGTTTTTAAAAAAAGAAATTTTTGTTGAAAGTATTGAAAGTTGTAAAAAACCAACATTGCAGAGATGTATACGAAATTAAATCATCTTCTGCACAGATCCCACAAAAATCTATAATTAATGCATTTACAATTAAAGTACACAGAATACCCTGAAAACTGAGCTCGGGTAAGATTTTCAACGTCGTCCCTTCATCTTTCATGGTTTTGAACATCACATACAAATCGGATTGTGTTTACTTCTGCTGTTCATGACATATTTGTTTATTTGTATAAGAAATATAAATAAAACATCTCGGGAGGGCTGTTGTGTACGAGATGACAAGAAATATGTTTTTATCATTATGAATATACTTATTCAGAAAAACAACACGTCAGCATAAAATATAAACAATTGTTGATTGGAACTGAAAGAGGGTCCAAATCGAGAGATGAAACCATCACGGTCAGGAACTGGATAAGAAATCAAAGAAGGACACGTTATATTATTTAGAGAGGAAATCAGTATATACTATTTATTCATATATTGTGTTTGTATATAAAATGTGCCTGGTTTATGATTGAATTATATTAAAAAAAATCAAACACATTGTCATAGAGATTATCATGACTTGAATATTTCTATTTTAAATGTGACAAATCATTCAGTTATTTAGTTTATGCTAATATATACTATTTGTCCTGAATATGATCTTTTTTAAACTACAGCAGTGATATCTTGTTGTTACGGTAAAATCATAGCTTAACTCTTATGGTCTTGGTCTCTAGACTTGCAAAAATCTGTTTACAACTAAAAGATATATCTCCTTAAATTATCCATTTTCTTTTCAGCTCAGTCTGTCTTCAAACATGGACCATGTCGGTTGCCATGTTGAAATCATTTAAACATCATTAGATCTCAGCATGAAAGAAGATTATCTTGGCTGGAGAAAAGAGGAAAAGGAAATAGAGCGAAATGAGAAAGAAAAGGAAAAAAATTTGAGGTGGTCTAAATCTCTAATCATGATGAATGAACGTGCAGTCTGAAACAAAACACTGAATTACTGAGTTACTCTTGAATTTGAATATGCGCAATGTACTGTGGTGTATTCATCACACACAGGTTTAATACGTGCATGTGTACTTTATACAGGAAACTTCCACAGCTGTTGTGCCTGTTTGTCTAAAAAGAATGAGTAGACTAGACTAATCTGTATAAATATATGTGGGTGTGTTTTGTCTGAACTCGATCAAACTAATATTTATGTGAAACTCATAGCTGAGAGTAAACACCACATCAAATCATCTATCATGCTGTAAGCTTTACGGTTGACACAATGTGTAAGGCGGTTGTGTTTGCAACAAAATCTAGTAAATGGTATTTCAAAGTGTTTGTAATTTGCATAGTTTTTGATGTCCGGTTTGGGTATTTATCTCCTACCATCTGTATCTCATATTGTTTTTTTTGAACATCTTTGAATAAAGGCCACAATGGAAACCAGATGTGGAAACATTCCTTAAAGAATGTGTATTTGGGTGTTTGTGTATGTTTACATGTGTGTGTATGGGAAAGCCCTGACCTGCCACTGGACTCTGCTGCTTTCTGTGTTTGTCTTATTCTTTATAATGTTTTCCGTACCACCCCCAAAGCTGCCTCCACTGTGTGTATATGTCTGAGTAGGGCTCCCTGTGATGTATTCTGTTTGGTTAAGAAATGACATGAAAGACATGAAAAGGGCTTTGATAGACAACCAACTGCAACCCATGTCTGAACGAAAGCAAAAATGCAATTTTGGTGTCCAAATATTTAGCTCTATTTATTAGTATTTTAGAACCTAATTTTCTTTCTTTCTAATTAAAACAAACATAGGATGTACATCCTGGAAGTTCTTAATATTGGAATAAATGTGTTGATTTTTTTACTATTTTTTTGCCTTTTTCCACCCTGATAGAAAACTGGCTGAATGGTCATCCATATTAGTTATATACAAATAATAAATATACTTTAAACATAAATGTTTTACATAATGCCATGCTGACATTTATCTTTGCTTTTTGGAACTCAGATTGTTCCAAAGTTGTATAAATTTCTTTGTTCTGCTGAACACAGAGAACGATATATGGAAGATTGTCAGATCTCATGACTCATTGACCTACAGTATATATTAACCTACTATTGCAGTAAACAGAGAATGAGAACTGACATTCGTCAAAATATCTTGATGTGTGTTCAGCAGAACAAAGACATGTATGCAGGTTTGGATGAAATCTGAGTGTGAGTAAATGTTGACAGAATTTTCTTTTTTGGGTGAACTATCACTCTAAGTTGAACATTTGAAACCGCTTCAGAAAATAGAATTGAAATGGAGCAAGCACAGAACATTATACACGTACTTGTTCTCAGTTCTATTAAAGACAGTTTTGTTGAGCAACCAACGGCTTTGATCGTTTTTTAAACAATGTAATAAGCGTAAACAGAAATGTTTTGAAGCAGCTGTTTTGTATTGGACGCTGTGTGTCAAACGTCTGCTCACAATGTGTTGTTTTCAAGTAATCTCCTGAGGACATGTCTTGTCATCTACTGTCTAAAAAGTTTCCTTGTTTTCACTTGTAAAACTTGGCTTATTTTTAATGATATAAGTTGAGAGATCCCTGTTATAATTTTTTGTCTTTTTGTTCGGCTGACAAACTGACCAAAATATAAACATGTAGGCCTATACTTTTCGCGGTCCAAACTTTTGCTGTTAAAAATTGTCACATTCTTAGGGATATACCTTAAGGAAATGCTTATTGCCCTTCACAGTTTATGCTTCCACCATAAAGTAATGAAACTACATCAGCAAAAGCTGATATATTTGAGTGATCTGATCAGACAGGACACAGGTGTTCTCATTTACAGACAGGACAAAGTTCATGTCTAAGAAATCTATCCTGACAAGCAAGATTATCTCTGCCCACTTGTGTTCAGAGAGAGAACCAGGCAGATGTATATACAAGCACAGGAAAACGTTTAAAATATGATAAAACATGTATAGGTTTAAAGGCAGGATACATCGAAAAGACCCGTATTTAGATTCATGTTTGCTGACAGTTTGCTTTAATAGGACATGTTCCTATTAAAATGCATTTTGTATTTAGCAAATGTTGGGTAAAGCACTTGATCTGGTGCAAAAAAGAGCTAAAAAAGATGGAAATTACACACTTATTTCATATAATATTCATTCATCACTGAATTTATACTCCAGTCTAAAAACGCTTAATACGCTTGAATGTACTGCAAGTCAATTTGAAAAATAGCATCTGCCAAAATGCATAATTTAAAAAAAGAAAAATAACCGCTCTGCCCTTAATATTAAAAATAACACATGCAATGCATCACATTCCCAAAATGATACTTATTTTGCACACCTCATTCCGCCAACCAACTATTTTTTTGTTTATCCATTCAAATCTGTTTGAACTCAGACAAACTAACACCGTGTCTACGACGTTCTAATGGGATTGTCATGGCGCATCCAGTGTGACAAAATGTACCATTATATTCTTATCTATATATTATATATATGTTTATTAATATTATCAAATGCATTTCTAATGTCTTTTGTCGTGTCGCATCGTACCGGTCATGTCCGTTGTAGAAAGACTAAATTCTATAAATATATTTAGACACATTCATTGTCATGCCTTTAATATCAATATAAAAATTATTTTAAGGTCAATTTAAATGTCTTACCAAGATGCAGAGTGAGATTGACTGAATTAGGATACTGAACTCGATGAAACATAGACTGGCTCTGCCACCAGGTGTGCTCTTCATCTATGTGGAAGTCCGTCAGGTAAGTGGCATTGTGGTTCAGTTCCGAGTCGAAGGCGTCACAGTGGTGACAAGATCGCGTGGAGCCCGTCTGCATGCAGTAATCCTCGGGCGGGATGCCACACACATTTGAAACAATCACGGAACGATTAAAGCCTGCGTTCTCAAATTTAGGCAGGCAGCGGTTCATATTGCCCTGCTCATCATAACAAGAATCCATTCCAGCAAGAACAGAGGACAAGGTGATAGAAAGCAGAAGAAGAAACGAAAGCACAATGTGGAGTTCGTAGGAATTCATCATTCGGAAGGAAGGAGCAAAGGAGTTACAACAGAAAGAAACTTCAGAAGAACAAAGCACGTCTAGCAAATAATCAGACCCACATGCTACAGAGCAAAGCTTTAGAGGAAGTTCAGCGGTTCAGTGTGAAACTTCAAAGGCATGCATATAAAAGTGATTGATATTGCAATCTTAATGGAAAGTATACAAAAGCACACATTTTGCCTAATACAGAGACAATTTTATACCAAATAAATTTGCATACAGCTGAATGCACCAGTTAGTTTCACTCAACATACAATATGTATTAGCCTATTTATATGCATGCACAGACACATTCAACTAAACAGGAAAGGTATAAAAAAAGAAATATTCCGCCATCATCCTGAGCAAGTTGATTCTTCTGTGCGTTATTTGTCTTTCACTTGGTTTTTAACAAATCCTCTATTCAGCCTTGGACACAAACTCTCTCTCTCACAAGCATTCTCAGGCGTTGGAGAAGAGGGTGGAGAGAGAGGTATAGGGGAGTTGGGGGTCGACCAATAATTTGCTAAAAAAGAGGGAGGAGTTTAAGGCAAGAAAGAAGAAAAAATAAAAGTTTGGGAGAATTTGGAAGACAGCCTCTTTTCTGAGGTGAGAAAGGAAAATAAGTTAAAAAATGGGAGATAAACTTCCTTAAAGGTCCAGTAAACCACTCACTCCACCCCTCCCTCTCCCTTTTGAAACACTTCCACTAGGGAATTCCATGCAAGGGGACCCGGGGTGTATCTAAATAGAAATAGCTTATTCTAAGGTAATAAAAACAAAATGCTTTATTGAGTAAGCTCTTTATACACCTCTGAAGACATAGCTATGTATATTATATTGCATTTCTATCAATAGATCATCCCAAAAATGACACACTGGACCTTTGAAGTGATAGTTCGCCCCAAATTAAAATATTTTGATGTCATTTTCTGTGCTCTGCAGAATACACAAGAAGCTATTTTAAAGAATGTTGTAAACTTGCCCCCATTCACTTGCATTGGTTTTGTGTCCATACAATAGAAGTGAATGGGAGCCAGTGCTGTTCGGTTACCTACTTTCTACCAAATATCTTCTTTTGTGTTCTTCTTAGGAAAGAAAGTCATGCAGGTTTGAAATGACAGGAGGGTGAGTAAATGATGACAGAATTTTTTTTTGGAAGACGCTTCAAACAACAGCTGGAATCGTGGGAATCCATTTTTCACATAGTGTAGCAGTAGATTAATATTTAACTTGATTTAATTCAATGCAGATTACGGCACTTCTCCCTTCAGCAAACAAGTCGACTGTCACACAGTGTTTGCGGTAAATAACAACATAACTATTCATTTCAGCTAGGGTTGATTTGATAGTGCGCGCCCTATTGAGTAAATGCAATCTCAAGTAGTAACAAAATGATTTGTTTAACAAATGCAGTTTGTACAGTAGTAAAGAGAATGGAAAATGTGAAGTGTTTGATTATCATTTTTAGACACCGTAGGAGAAGAGCTGGTGCCACACAAAAATGCAATCATTATAGAGCAACAAAATGAAATGCAATACTCATGACATTGCGTTTCATTGGCGGGTCTGTGATTAGATAGTGATTTCATTTTGTGCAACGTTTTCTGCACCGGTTATATTGAAATGCAATGCAGAAGACAGCATCATTCGGAGATGTGCAATTACGTGTCAAATGTACTTGCCAAGTGAGCATTACACATGCAATATAGCCAAATGGGTGGATTATATTTGAAGGTGTGAATTATGATGTGAAATCAGCAATTATTGTTTTAAAGGCAAATCACAAAACATTAACTAAAGCGATAAGTGGCTTACAGAGAATTAATCACAGTTTCTCCTTTCCTTGTAGCACATTTCCCGTACATCGCTTATGAAAAGCAATGGAACGGATGTATTGTTTTTAACATTGTTCCTCTGTATAAAGACTGACCTCCATACTTGTAGGTCCACATTTGAAGCTGCATTAGTAAACAGGCATTTAATTGGCTTTGTATCCAAATGTGTTGGGTGGACTTTATAGAAATGTGCTCCTCAGAGCCAGGACTGCTGTAAAAATGGCCCATCATAATTTTATCAAGACGAATGAGCACACTACACACTGCGGACCCTCTAAACATTTGTGGGAGAGAATAGTGCAGGGGTAGGGGAGCGTACGTTCATTTATCATTGGGTAGACAAATGCTCTCCTATTACCAAGAGTTTTAACAGGCATCAATTGTAAATTAACTTAAACCGGTCCTCGTTAGTTTTTTGTACATGCTGCTGTGAGAACAGCAGCATGTACAACTCTTCAGATTTCACATTTACAGATTTAAAGGAAAACAACACAAAAAAGATATCTTGAAAAATATTGGAGAAAAAAAACTGCTTGTCCCAATTGACTTGTAATGGATTTATGTCCATACAATAGCAGTCAATGGAGACGAATGCTTTTCTGTTACCAACATTCTTCAAAATATCTTTCTTTGTGTTCTGCAGAAGGATTAAAAAGACAAGCGGGCATGTAAATAATGAATTTTCAATTTTGGGTGTACAATCCCTTTAACATAGTCAGCCTTTTACCATGTCACCAACTTTGACATTCACAAACATACTTCCATTAACTGTAAAATACACACATAAATCAAACACAGCATGAGTAAAGCTACAATTTCTGTGTCAGTTAGATACTAAAAAAGTACAAAGAAAGTGCAGGAGTAAAAAAACGTAAGATTATAAGTCACTGAGTTGTGTGTAGAAATGCTGCATCTCTTTGTGATGTTGCAGGTTAAGGTTGGGAGTTCATTCCAGCAGCAGGAGTGAATCAGGAGCCTTTCATTCATTGTTGGGGAAGCTTAAACATTTGAAGAAGATTATTCGGATAAGATGGTGCAGACTCAGACATGCACACTGGTTCTGGACCTATAGATATTTCATCTTTCTGTATTCTTCTCCTCAATCTCATCTCTCTCAATTAGCCGCTGCTTGATTAGTTAGGGAATTATAAAAGGGTTCATTAGAATGTTATTTCACTCTCTAAATACGCTGTCACGTTTCCGATTACCTGCTCCTCACTAACTTTGATAAAATCAAACATAACATGAGATCATGAAAACTACATTTCATGCAGTGTGTAATGTTGCCGTGTTTTAAAGTAAGCAGTCTGCCAAGTTGTAAATCCGAATGTGAACGAATAAAAAAGTTATTGGCTTGGAAAAGGGAGTCGACTCTGAATCACGCAAAAAAGTTGGCGGGCCGTTCAATTATTCGAAGGTTAATGCACACCCTGAGGTGGTAATACGACCAACTAGAAAATAACTAGAAAATTAAACAACTTTGGAGAGAAAACCAGGACAATCCAGCCTCCCGTCCCAGAGTCAACACAAAAACTATTCAAATTAATATCTTTTAATTTAAAACAAAAGAAAATGATAAACAATAATCTCAAACATTAACAAAGAGATATATAGGTAGGGAAAAGCATTAACTTTCGAATAATTAAACGGACCGCAGTCAATTATTCCGCAACCACAGTTACCACCCCACATGGCATTGTTTAAATGTTTAATCTTAATGTTTTTTCATGTTATCGTCTTTAAAACGCTTTTGATGGAAAGGACAACTTTCTTGCGCATCTCATTTCCGTTAAATTGAAAAGACTCGGAAGCTTGAGCCACGTGGTGTGAGTGAGTGAATGAGTGAGAGATCGCGTAATGTGCCAGAAAAGCCAGTGATAATACATAAATTATTTCTCGTATTGTTTATATCTTCAGCAGAAAAAAATACGCAAACTTTTGAAACAGTATCTATCAAAATATATTTGTTATCAGTTATAAGCAGTTTGAAGAGGAAAGCGAATGCTATCAGTGTTTATTAATACATTTTGTTTTTCTATTTATTTATTTTATCTATTCAATTGTATTTCTATTGTTTTTTAAATGCTTTGTTTATTGAAACGAAACTGCACACGTTTCCATTAACAGTAAAGTTTGACATTATAAACGTCAGATCAAGAGCAGGGTGCTGTGTGAGGTGGTGTCATGTAGGCTACACTGTAACCCAGTGGTTCTCAACTCTGGCCCGCAACTTCCATTTTCCTGCCAAGTTTAGCCCCAGCTCTGATATAACACACCTGAACAAGCTAATCAGCGTTTTTAGGAACAGATGCATTAAACTTAATGCGATGCTGCGCGCTAATCTGTCGGTGTACAGTATGCCATTAAAGTACCGCGAGAGCGATTCAAGTGTCGACTGCATCCGAATAGCTCTCAATGTATTTTAAGGCCATCAGCCAAGCAATTTGTGCCGCCCCGTATTAAGTTTAACGCGTCTGTTACTGAATCCGCTGATTAGCTTGTTCAGGTGTGTTTTATCGGAGCTGGGTCTAAACTCAGCAGGAAAATGGATCTTGTGGGCCAGGTTTGAGAACCACTGCTATAACCTTGTATACATTTGGCGAAGTGATATGGAGCTGTAATACGGTCAGCAGACCTGTAAGACCTTCATAGGTATGCGTTTTACTGAAAGTTAATGCATACCCATAGAACATTTGTCAACCAATCAGATTAAAGGATTCAACAGCACCGTGGTACAATACAAAATAATAGTGTTTCTATTCCATGTACATAAACTTGCTATTGGTAACTCCATACAAAGTAGGACCATAAAAACTCCTGGTTATGTACTCTATAAGCTTGTGTGTTATATCAAATGATGTTATGTTATGTTCTGTCTGCATCTATAAATGAAACATCTGAGATGTTGCTCTGTGTAGTTTTAAACTAAGTTATCCTGCTTGAGTAACTGCATATTTTCTTTTTAAACTGAAAGTTACAAATTCCTCACCCGTCCCTACTTCAAGAATGCACAATACATAATTAATGCATATTCCCTCAGGAGCATATGGCACTTTTCATGAATAGGATACAAAATAGGGCCCTACAATCTTAAAGTATGATTTGTTTTTTCTCTCAATAAATGGTCAGTGAAGGGAAGTAAAGGCTTAACCTTCAGAAAGTGCTCGTCAACCTCAGGAGGACACAGTAAATATTATATGAGCTGTTTTAGTTTTCATTCATTTTCTATGAGGTTTCTGTGAAGTTTTTTGACCGTTTTTGAAAAAATGGGGCAGGCCTACAGTTTAAAACCCTTATTTGTGTGGTTTTGTAATGTGATAGTAACAAATCTGAAGAACATTTTTGATAACACTGTACAATAAGGTTGTATTTGTTCACATTAGTAAATACATAAGATAATATGTAATAGCAATGAACAATGTGCTTATTCACCATTTTTTAATCTGTGTTAATGCTCGTTAATGTCAAAACTGTCCACATTTGTTCATTGTATAGTAACCAATGTTAACAGTCAAGGCTTTTGATTTTAAGAATGTATTAGTAAAGAATGAACATGAAGTAAGATTTAAAAATGGTGTACAAGAAGTACTCATTGTTAGTTTATGTTAGCTAATGCGATTTAACTAATGTTAAAGGGGTCATATGGCGCGGATACGTGTTTTTCTGTGTTCAGTTATAAGTTGCCCATGCATGTAAAGACATGTGAAATAGAAAAATTTTTAATATTGGAACAAAATATGCCTTCTATCTGTTAGCGAATGCTCACCCAGACCTGCCTGAAACTACTTGTGTAACCACACCCCCACAAATCTACACCAGTTCGTGGAATGATTTGACTTAGACGGCCCAAATGTATACGCAAGTAAATTGAGTTGCCTGTAAGTACAATTGCTTTGGAACATGATGTTCCAAATATGGTAAGAGGCGTTACATTTATGTCACACTCTGGCATTTTTCGACCAATCACTATGCAAGGGTTAAATGGCCAATCATAGCACACGTCGCTTTCAGAGCGATGAGCTTTGTAAAGAATCTTCATGTTTCAGAGAGGCGGGGCAAAGTGGAGATACAAACATGCACAGTATATGGAGAACACAGCATCTTTTATCTTAAATCCTGTATACAAATTGCATTATATCTAAAACAAACAATAATATGTGTTTTAGTCATGTCATGTGACCCCTTTAACAAATACAATCTTATTGTAGAGCCTGACCATTTTTGTATGAATGACTGGCAAGATTGAAAGATGTCACTTTTGCTAACTTTATAGATATTATAACAATTGTGTCTTCAAAGCAAGTTACTTTTCATTAGATATGTGGTTCTAAATTCATGGTACACATGTTTTTAGAAAAATGCCATGTACACAAAAAAAATTTGCCTGCATAAAAAGCGACTCCAAGCTGAAAAGTCTCATGTAAGGCTGACAGTCTTATTGGTAGTCCTTTTCTTTAAGATGAATGGCCAACCTAAATGTATGTTTGAAAAATGAATTTACATTATTACGAAGAAATGAGCCATGAGCCGCTCCACATGATCCACTAGATCACACCCACACTCACATTGAAAGCAAGTAATGAAGTCTGTGATTTATGGATGGATTTTTTTTCCGCCAATTTAAGAATTACTTAGGTCGAACTGAAAAGG
Source organism: Triplophysa tibetana (assembly GCA_008369825.1). NCBI lineage: Eukaryota > Metazoa > Chordata > Actinopteri > Cypriniformes > Nemacheilidae > Triplophysa > Triplophysa tibetana. Next base: position 24,880,450 of record CM017901.1, on the reverse strand, counting down.
AGCAATCCATATTGTGAAAGAGAGAGAGAGAGAAGACAAACTGAGCATGTGGCAGTGTGTGACGGTGCAGCAGAGGGCATAAATTGTACACCGGACTGTCACATTATGGAATGAAAGATTCAAACAAGTCCAAGGAAGTTTCTTGTAAATGAGACTGAGACAGCAATGACACATTTGAAGACTACTGCTTCCATTGACTTGAGAAATAACAAGTGTGAGGAGAAGATAGATGCACGAAGGAGACGACAATTAGGTGTTAGAAGGGTGAAGGATAGGTGGGATGCAGCAGCCTCTGTCCAAGATAAAAAGGATTCAAAAGGTTGTTTGTGCATGTAGCTTATTACGACAACACTCCATGTTTTAAATTTAAGCGTCCTCTAGCCATTAAAGCATCAGACAAAGGGAACATTTCACTCCTAGTCCTGCTTGACCTTAGTGCTGCGTTCAATACTGTAGACCAAAACATTTACATTTACATTTACATTTTGGCATTTGGCAGACGCTTTTATCCAAAGCGACTTACATTGCTTAACCCTATACATTTTACATAGGTATTTGCAATCCCCTGGGTTCGAAACCCCAACCTTGCGTTGTTGACGCAATGCTCTCACCACTGAGCTACAGGAAAGCTGAAACATACTTTTAGATCACTTACACAATTATACCGTTATTCAGGGACAGGTACTACAATTGTTCAGATCTTACTTATCAGACAGATATCAATTTGTCCATTTAATCATCAAATCTAATGCAAGTAAATTAAGGACTACCCCAGGGATCGGTTTTAGGACCCTTGCAATTCTCCACATACATGCTGCACCTTGGCAACATTATTAGAAAAAATGGAATTAGCTTCCACTGTAATTCAGATGATACTCAGCTCTACAACTCATCAAGACCAGATGATTCCTTCCAGCTATCCAAATTGGCAGAGTGCATCGAAGATATAAAACATTGGATGACTAGCAATTTGCTTTTTATAAATTCTAATAAACAGAAATAATACTTATCTGACCATAGACACGTAAACAGAATATTTCAGATTATCCAACAAATACAGTTAAAGACCTAGTAGGCGTTATTTCAGACAGCAACCTGTCATTTGGAAATCACAGCTCAAATGTCACAAAAATAGCATTCTTCCACCTTAGAAATGTTGCCAAATTACAAACTATTCTATGTGTTGCTGACGCATAGAAGCTTTTTCATGCATTTGGACCTCGAGACTTGACTACTGAAATGCACTACTTAGTGGTTGTCCTGCATCATCAATAAACAAACTTCAGTTTGTTCTGAATGCACGTATAGTTTGTAGAGCCTAATGTTGTATGATGTTTAATGATATATACCCATACCTGTCAGCATTTGAGACCTGTGATCGCGAACCAGACAGAAGATCACCGCAATCACGCGTCTCAAATATTACAAGAGTTTCCATGATAAATGAAAAACGGCAGACTCTCGGCCCAAACGATAGTGTTGGCAGGTATGGATATAAACCAGCATCCAAAATAATATCAAAACACTTTAAAATGAAAACGGTGGATAAAACCTTGAAAAATGATCTACAAACCCGCCAAATCACAGAGATGCCGATTTTATCCAAAGCGACTTAAGAAGAGTTCAGGGAGCAGCAAGCGATATGTCAGACAGGAGGAATATTACAATAAGTGCTAATATAATGTTGCTAGTTCAACAACACCTGTTGACCGATACCATTTTGTTTCATTTGTCTGTCAAGTATTCACAGAAGTGATGGGTTTTAAGTAGTTTTTTTATGTTGTGAGAGATGTGGTTGACCGGACCGAGTTAGGAAGAATGTTCCACCAGTAAGGAGTTGTGAAACAGAATGATCAGGAAAGCGATTTACTGCCCTTATGAGAAGGCAATACAAGACGCCGCTCATTTGCTGAACGCAGGGTTCTTGTTCTTGGAAGGCGGTGTTCAACCTATAGGTGAATTCCAGGACCTAGTGATCGCTGGGCCTGGTGTCAGTAACATTTATTATTTCAGTAACAAGGGCGTTTTCAGTTCTGACACTTACAGAATGTTCGCTTGAATGCGAATCCCTCTTATATAACAAAAGCTTGGGTTAAAATTGATTTGTTAATTCATGACTCATTTAAGAGCACCTAACGACGCGAGTCTGTCACAAGACAGACGAAAGCCAATGGTATTTGACTATTAAGGCTAACGTAACTTAGCGCTAGATTTGAAAATCGTGAAACACAGCAGAAAACGGAAGACAGCAGATTGTGATCGCTTTCGCTTCTGTTCATTATATAAATCGACCGTTTGACTTCGGTACACTTGGAATATTTGTACTTTTTTAAACATTTAACTGTTTTGTATCCGTATCATGTTTTTTTTTGTTATTTAATAAATAAATAGGTTACGTTACGTGCTCAAAATGACTGAATATGGCTGATGTGTAATGCAGATACAGTTCTCAACATTTTAAAATGAAAATAAAACCACAACACATGATATTATAAATAAAAAATGTGTGTTTAATTATGACGGTAGACCAGTTTTGCGTGCAGCCGGGAGAGGCGCTAATTTAAACGCTCATGTTTGTCATATTTGAGGAAGGGACAAATGACATACGTATGTCATGTGGCTTGGAGGATATGTTGGATGCAGAGGAGGTGGGCTAATATTACATAGAGATGAAAATAAGGAAAATTAAGTTGATTGGGTATACGGATAGGGAGATCATATAGAAGAGAAAATTGCTCCGATACATCAATAACTAAGCTGTACATCTACTGTACAGCTCTTCAAAGAAAATTTTCTGAGTAGGGACCCTAATGAATCTTTTTTAAGACCGTACAGCAAGAAAAACATCAGATCACAGTGAGAATATAGTTAACAGCTATTTAACACTCCATTAAACCCACTCCATTGTGTATCCCTATTGAAACCCAAAGGCGCTTTCCTTCTCACCTGTGCTTTGATTACAGTTTAAACACATTTCATAAAATAAATGAGGCAATCAGTAAACAGGAAAAAGAAAGCAAACTCAAAGAATCCCATGATTTCAAATGGATGCTTGCTTGGTTCCATTTAATAGCATTTACATATAGATATAAGTGCAAAATTTGTACTTTGTGCTTAATCTGATGAGATCAAAATAAACTGGCATGGTACGATAACTAGAGAAAAATTTCATATGTGTTTGTGTATTGGCTACCAAAATACACTTGGACACAGAAAGAGATTTAAAAAAATAAAATATAAAAATCTAATTCACGTGTTCTAATTAAAATCTATTTTAAAGACTGTTGGTAACCCAACAACATTGGCACCCATTTACTTCCCCAGCTTTCAAATTGTGATGTGATCTGGGAAAACCCCTTGGATGTCGCACTGGGACATTTTCAGGAATAACAATAAATAGATAAGTTTCATTATTGATAAGTCTGTGCTATTTCTTATTTTCTTGTGTGTTCACTACTAAGGGGCCGTCGTGCCTTCATGAAACTGTGTTTGTTTACATGTAGCTATTTGTTTCATTTTCATCGCAAGCAATAATAAAATGCTGCATATTTCAACAAAGCTTTCTGTAAAACGCACTTGGGTTCGGGTCGGGGCTTAAAATGTAACTGTAATGGCCGGGCCGGGTGAAACAATCTTGGGTACGGGACGGGTTCAAGCTTTCGTTCAAAGCCTGTGCAGACCTCTAATATAGTGGCTAGCTGATGTCTAAATGACAGGAAAGCTGCAAAAATTCACTCAGAACTTTCCCTCTCTTAACACTACAAAGACTGTTCACATATCAAAGTAAACCACATAATATGAAGAATGAAGGAGTATCAATGCACACTTCACGAGTCCCGACAGTTCTGTGTAAACGGCTTGCCAAGTTTTTTATACAACGTTATCCTGAGATCAGGGGCGTAGCACAGAATCTCGGGGTTCGTTCAAGAGCAATGTGTTGGGCCTCTCCACTCTATTTTAAATTGCTATTTTTATTTATAATACAGCCCTTAATCACATTTCTGGATGAATTGTGATATACAAAAATATGAATAAGTCACCTCAGTATCCCCGTAAACGTGACTTGACAGTTTAACTTAATTTGAACTGTGTTCCATTAAGAGAGACACTGTGGACTTTTTCATTTTTCTTTGTACACTTCACTTTTCATCACGAAACCACAAATGTTGCTCTCTTTTCTGCTGTCTTTTTTTCCAAAATGTTTTGCTTGCGAGTTGAAAAGTTTAAGCTGTATCTCATTGGGCGGTCTCTACACACCAGGATGATAGACCTCTCAATTGGTCACTTTCAAACAAAGTGCCACGGCCACTACCTTCCTCTGTCATGGCCGCCAGAGCAAAGAGTCAGAGCCGCAAGAGCGGGGTAGCAGTATTAAGAACAAGACGTCTTTTGCAAGGTACATTGGCTCATTTTAATACCTTATTTGATGTTATAAATTAGTGATGTCAAAAATATCGATATTTCGATAAGTATCGATACTGAAATATCTGAACGGTACCAATACTAATTTCCCGAAGTATCGATACTACGATCCTAGCCGAGCTGTCACTTATCTCCGAAGGCGCGCTGACAAACACCACACGTGACCGCAGTGCCTGTCACGTGTCTCGTCTCATTTGCTCTGGTTAAATAACAAAAGTGAAGTGAATATAAATATGGCGTGTGCGGCTCCTCCGCAACCGGCTTTGGTTGATAATGAACACTTTTGGATATGAATTTTGGATATGAAGCAAATGAACATGGAAAGCCGAAGGACACAAACAAGCCAATATGCAAGAGTTGCTACAGAGCAGTGCTAACAAAAGGCGCTAACACCTCTAATATAGCGATATGAGTGTTGTCTCGTTTTTTCAGCGTAGTTCTTAAAGTTAATATAATCCGACTGAGGAATCTTTAGCTGTGAATCTTTAAATACTTTAACTCTGGTCAAATGTAAATTAACTTGTGCTTAATTAACTTAATTCAAAAAATGATTACGTGTGTGGATCGGTGATATTTGAATCCGGCATTAAAATATGTTCATCAAATAATGTTATGTATTGACCAGCATTTATGAACGATGAGCAACGAATTTGCTACAGTTTATTTTAATCTTTGATAACAGTATGTAGTAAAATACAACGGATCATGTTTGCTCTGGTCCAATGAAAAAAAAAATTAACAGATAGAACTTTGGATTTTAATTAGTACATGTAATAGTAATTGTTAGTTTAAATTAACTTTTAACTAAAATTAATACATGTTTTGGAAGTATTTTTCATTGTTTATTTATGTTAACAAATATCTATTACAAATTACTTAAGTTCTGAGATAAGTTACAAAGTTCAGTTCATTTTGAAAGTGCGGTCAAAAAATATATATGTTTATTAAAGTTTGGCATTCTCTTGTAGCACCAGAAAGAAGATGAGACTCGAACTGCAACAGTACATAATGCGTTAACACACATTATGAAGAATTATAATGCATTTTACCCTTTAATAACTCTTTATAATACATTTTATATGTTATATTTAGCTTTAAATAATAATAAAAAAAAAAGTACCCCCTTAATGTTGTGGCAGTTTTTTTCTCTGTGGTATCGAAAATGGTATCGAGTATCGATATTTTTCAAGGTATCGTATCGAAGTTAGAAATTCCAGTATCGTGACAACACTATTATAAATCCTCAAAGGTCATAAATGTGGATAGCTCTTGTGTAAGCATTTGTGTTTTAATCTAATTATGTAACTTAGCCTACTGTAGTAGTAAGTGAGGAGTAAGTGTATAGTTTTGATAGCTAGTAGCTTGATAGCTTAGCCTTAGATAGTAGCTTTAGCTTCTAGAGTCTGTTAAACTAACTTAAGTTTTATTTCTGTCTCAGCGCGATAGTTATTTTTGAGTGAGATTAGCCTGCCCGCCCTTGTTTTATACAGGCCGTGTGTTATTCACTCAGTGTAAACAGATATTAAACATTTATTCAAAAATGTTGACACCTATAGTACAGACATAATATGTTATTATGATATTATTATTTAGTATAACATCACTACTGAATAGGTTTAATATTACCTTCAATATATGTCCCAATGTAGTCAATATAAAAATGAAAAACACACATATGATTTCAGTACATTTATTCTGTTACTTCAATAAATAACTAAAAGCATTAATTGGAAATATTTTAGTATATGTACGTATAATGACTTGTATACCAATAATTGTTTGTATTCAGTCAACACCCAGTCGGAGGAATAACTTTTATACCTTTAACACTTGTTTTCTTGTAATTTAGTAAATTAATTTCTCACATGACTCTTCACTAGAGATTACACTGAAGTCAGGCGATATGGTACACCTGTTGTGGTGGATTCTAAAGAAAAGGAGGCCATGAAACTGATTTATCATCTGGGGAAAAGTGTGGAAGTGGTGAAAACCATGCTGCTACTTTAGGTGGATACATCAGCACTTGTGACTTACAACATGAAAACATTGACCTGTAAGGATGGCTACAAGACTGTTATTGTTATAAACGGACTGGAGTCTCGTATAAAAGGTATTAAAAAGAGCAAATGTACCTTGCAAATGACGTGTTGCTCTTCATACTGCTATCCCGCTCTTTCGGATCTGATGGGGAGGGTAGTTGGAGTGGCACTTCGATTGAAAGTGACCAATTGAGAGGTCTCTTGTCCTGATGTGTAGAGACTGCCCTCCGAGAAGCAACCATATTCGCAAGCAAACTTTTCCATTTGCAAGCAAAACTTTTCAAATGCAAGCAAAACTTTTCAACTCGCAGGCAAAACTTTTCAACTCACAAGCAAAACTTTTCGACCCGAAAAAGGAATAAAGTAGAAAAGAGAGCAACATTTGTGATGAAAAGTTTTTGAAGTGCAGAAAGAAAAATTGAAAAAAAATTCAAAGATTTGCACGCAATGCAAAGTTTTTTTGCGATCTTTAATATTTTAATTACGAAATAGTGAAACAGATTTTTTTATTGAATGAAAAGACAAAAAAAAACTCCATACATGTTTGTCCCTTCATGCGCTCCGTAATAAGGTGTACAGTACATTGGCTTTCAAATAAAAGTTAGCAGCCTGCCCTGTATATTGAATTCCATTTATTTTTGGGGTTGTCTGCTGAATATAACTGCCACAGTGTCCTGCCACATTTTTGTGAAGGCGAAGAACATTGAATTTGGTGTTAATTAAGACCTCCGACATCGATTTCAATCATTTATGCAGGCTTCCTAAAATACTGCCATCAGAAATACATTTCGCTAGGTACTCAGTCACCTTTTACCCCCACCTGCGACGCCTCTGGTGAGATGGCGGATCTCACCGTCTGGAGCAACGGGAGTTATCCCTGGTCCACTGCTCATGCCAGCCGCATCCGGAACGCGATCGCAAAACACACAAGGGATGATCAAAGGTTCAGACACTATGCCCATGATAAACAATGTAAAACTTGCTTCACTACTTGTTGTTGTCCGTAATGTTTGCAAGTGTCCTTGTGTAATGACGCAGTGCTCTTAGCACTCTTTACAGAGCACTCATTCTTCAGTGTGCCCTGTACCATTTTCAATGCTTTCGATATATTCAAACGATTTTATACTTCAACACTTTTTTTATTAAATTGTTATTAGATTAAGTCTTTTACCACTGATAAGTGACTTTTCTTGTCATATGTTGTCCTTTTTTATCTCCTAACTTTAAACCCGTTTTCCTCCAAATTCCGTTCCTGAAAATCATAGTGCTCACAGGAACATTCCGGGAACATAAAAACGTCCAGTTTCCTAAATACTAATATTGTAATGTTATTAATGATGGTGAACAAATGATATACATTTTAATTTTCGATGATCTATCCATATCTAACACAACAAAACTATCCCATCGAAAAAAGCCCCCTGTGATCAGGTGCGTTTCCAAAGTAATTTACTTCCTCTGCGTCGTAGGATATGCCCATTTTGTTTTGGTTTAATTTGGTTGTGTAAAACAAAATATTTGTTGTTTTGTTTGCCTCAATGCCACTGCTGAAAACAAGTGAGAAAGAGAATGAGGGAGTAGAGCAGATTGCAGTCAGTGATAAACATCCGCCACGGTCAAACTGAATGCTATGGGAAATAAATGGCATGGCTCTTTACCATTAGATGCAGAATTAAGAGCAGTAGGAGCAATACAACAGGAATGCCTTTCTTTTTGTTTTCGCCTCAAAAGGCTTTAGACTCTTTACAGTTTAAGGCGTGTGTTCCATTTCAGTTTGGCTGTACAAGGACAAATGAGTTTATTATCTGAAAATGCTTATTGAATAACATAAAATCATTCAAATGAAAATATACACGAGAGCGACTTACACTTTCATTTTCAATTCTAATAATTTTGTTTTTGCTGTATTTCCTGTCTAGTGGAAAACAGATTCAAGGAGCTCGACGGGAGCAGGAGATATTTTTCCTCCAGCAGGTGATTTGCATGCCTGACACCAACTCCATTTGCACTTGATAACAAAGCTTATATTATCACTCCTTAATCAACAACACTCAACTATCTCATGTCCTCATTTGCCTTCACAGTGATAAATATGCTGTGGCAGGGGCCAAATAAGTCTTAGAGGGTGTTTTAAACACATGATAATGATAAATGACTAATGAACGATAGGCTATTGTTCTAGTCGTGTTTTTAGGACCAGTGGGAGGTGGAATAGAGTCGTCTGACCAATAGCCAAGACATAAAAGATAAAAATATGTTTCTCCAGATCGCAATACTTTTGCAATATCTCTAAGCTGGAGAAGTTAATTTGCTCGTCAAGTTTAAAGGCTGAATCAAAGATGACAGACACATTTTAAAAATCAGTATGCATAGCACACAAGCCCTAAGCTGTTATATCTTTAGCACATCCAGTAAGGCCAAAAAGAATCACTTTGGTTTTATTCTTATTTAACTGGAAATGTTTTTTAGCCATCCAGGCCATCAAAAGTGATTTAAAAGTTGGATCATGGCCAGGTTTTAAATCTGTGCCCCTCCAGGAACCTTGATGCTATAGATGCTGAAGATGATGATAATTTTCATTCCTGACAGAGATAGTTCACCACACAGGTAAAGTAAGAGGTAAACCATTAGGGCTCTCTGCCAACTCTCTTCCAGAGTCAATGAGAACGGCATGATCAATTGTATCGAGGGCTGCACTGATGTCCAATGACATTAAAGTGACACATCAACCAAAATATAGTATTAGCTACTGTTTAAATCCATACTAAAGCTGACTCCATACTATTTAGTATTGATTGAATAGAGGTGTGATAGGAAAAAACCTAGATTATCTTTAAAATTATTTAAATTTTGAATGTAAGCGAAATATTTTTCAGGTTTGAATAGTCTATGCCCGGTTTTTATTAAGAGACGGGACCACATTTGGGCCCAAAATTTTATAATTCTGACATAATTTTTTTTCAAATTATTATAGGCCTGTATGACTTTTTTCTTTTGCAGAAACACAAAAGAAGATAGTTTATTATCTCTTGTGGTCTGCTGAACAAAAAAGTCATAAAGGCCTTTACTTATTTGAGGGTGAGTAAATGATGACAGAATTATTTTATTTTTATCTGTACCTTTCACAAAACTTTACTTTATAATAGAATAATAATGTACACTGTATTTTTAAGAAGACATGCACACAAACGAAACAACGTTCTGAGTGAAAGCTCAAGAGGAATATGCTTCTCGAATTCTGCCAATTACTGTTCAAGTGTATGTAAATGTCTGCACATCTCAATCTTCAGGAACTCCTCCACTGCCCCGCCTTTCTTTTCCTTCATTTCAATTAAACATTCTGTAACTAAGTAGTCTATGGGGGCATTTAGATTTCGAGTCGAGTTTCATACTTAAGCCCTTCATCAATGACAGCAGGGCATTTCAGTTTAGATTTATCTCACTCTAGGATTATATTACCGCATGAACTACCACGTGACTGTGCAGTCGGGGTGGAGAGGTCTTACATCTTTTACCGGATCTTAAACCATCAATCTTAATAATGCAATACATCAAAAACATTTCACAAGTGCGTGTGTATGAATCAGACTGAGACGGCTGTGATGAGCATTAGAATTATGTTGTTTAACAGAACTGTGATGCTGTGGGATTTTTGTGAGAGTGATCAGATAAATAATTTGCTCTATCTTCTTTTTGACACTTTCATAAACATTTTTACAAGGTCTCAAAAGACATCTGCAGCTTAACTTTCTTCCATTTGCATTTTCCTTCTTAGCCTCTTGACTACATTTACATTTATTCATTCGGCAGCGCTTTTATCAAAGCGACTTACAAGTAGGGTGCAGTGGGCAGCTATCACTGCACAGCAAACATGGGTAGGTGCCGTGCTCAAGGGCAATTCAGTCATTTCCTGGTGGCACTAGGATTTGAACCAGCGACCTTCTGGCTACGAGTCCAACTCTCTAACCACTAGACCACTGACCCCTCTGACTAAAAGCACAAGCATATTTAATATTGTACTGTACTATATTGCTATTCTACAATATAACAATCAAATGCATGGTCAAACAGTAATGTAATACAAAGGCTGTGATTGCACTTTATGTCTCTCAGTTAGACCTGCATAATACACGCCATAAAAACACCTAAAAATCAGTTGTCCGTATAGGAACTATAGGGATGAGTGTGTGTGCATGGGAAGATTGCATTGAAATGGTAGGGTATTCATTGGAGATAGATTTCTCAGCTGTATCAACATTGCAGATCATATGACCTATTAAAGGAATGGTTCACCCGAAAATGAAAACTTGCTCATAATGAACTCACCTTTATACCATACCAGATATATTTGAAACAAACAAATTATTTTACCATAAAATGTAGTTATGAAATCTTCTTATCTGACTCAAAATTTGGAAATCTCACTGGTTCTTGTGTCTTGTCACTAGATCCCAAATGAGTGCATGAGAACCAATGGATGACAACAAACAAGATTTTCCACAAAAATATCATTCTGGATACCTGGAAGACTTGTGTTGCACCTTTCAGGGTTTTCGAAATGCCACTAGGAAGTTCCGAGAGGCATTAAAAGACATACTAACTTTGTTCCCTTCAGAAATCTAGAACATTTCCTCTATTAACCCCATTACAACTGAGAAACCCAAAGTGATACATCGAGGATCATTACGGTCTGGAAAAAAATAAAAAAACAGTGTAGACAGATGCGTCCTGTCTGCACGACACCTAACTAGGGCTATACAGCTATATTTGTAAAGCAGTTTTTTTATTGGAGACAAATGTATTCAACATGATGACCCAACTCCTTAGTTTGTGAGACAATTTACAAGTGGTTGTTTATACAATTGTAGTGCATGTGAGGCATGTTTTTGAGTGCTAAAGGGAATTTAAAATTAAACATCAACATTTAAATATGTTAAATTCAAGGTTTTTTAATTCATCTCATTGATTTATAGAGCAATTATTTTAAATGATAACAGTAAAATAAATGTTCAGTCAACCTCTAACAGAGATGTTATGACAAAAAGAAATGTCAAACAAATGGAATTTAACAAATTAAAAATTCATTGTGGTTTCCTCCGTAACATCACACTCCATTTCTTCTCTCCGTCGTCTCGGACCAAATAAAAATCAGACAAAATCACAGAAGCTGTTACTGACTTCAGGTTTGAGTCTTCGGCCATTATAAGTCATGTAAAAGAGATTTTTAATTTAGTTCATTAATGAACCCATAATTCTAACAGTGATTCATATTTCCTTAATATAGATATTCACACATATCAGTGTCTGGTCTCAATATGAAGAAAACTGATGCAGATGTTACCATCTCTTTAAAAAAAAACATTAGCATGAATCCCAGCATGTGTGTTGAATATGTAGGAGTAAATTTAATTTACATCACTATACCCAAATCTATGCTACTGACTCGTGAGTTCTATATTTTGAAGGCTGTGAGGATTGCATGCTTGTTTATCTTGTCTGAAGCTGGCTTCCATATTTTTATGGGACTCAAGAAATGTGTGTGTCTGTGTGCAAGTGACCTTTACAGGATCCAAAAGTTCAGAATTGTTCATCTCGACCAGACCGTCCCTGTAGGGTGCAGACTAACTTTAGGGAACTGGGGTAAGAGGTGAAGAGAAACACCCCCTTTTTCTCTTTATCTATCTCTCTCTCTATAAAAGCTGTTTTTCAAACAAGTAAAAGACCCAGCAGGAAGCCAGAGGATCAACCCTATACCCCACAGATGAAAGAGAGAGAAAGACGAAAATAGAGGAAGGGAGACAGGAGGGAGAATGAGATACAGAAAAAGTACAGATAATGACTGACAGATATTCGCTGTGTTCCAAATCCTACCGAGTTGACTCTATAGGCAGACATTTTTTAAGGCATTATATTGGAGTTGCTGTGCAATGAAAAAAAATAGAACAGGGTTTCGTGAAATATAATAAGGAGCGTTTTCATTTTTCACTTAGCTCAGTCTTTAATTCCATCTTCACCTCCAATTTTACTTTTAACATTAAACTTTCAACAGCATTTGCAGTCAAGCGACAATTGACCCTTCGCAAAACCCCACCTCCTTCATTCCTGTTGCTATGTCAATTTTAGAGAGAGAGAGAGAGTAACTTCTGGCAGATTTTTGGTTGGCTGTGATCCTTTTTTGTGAAAACGAAAGAACCTTTTAAATATTAGTTCAGTACAGAAAAGAATAACAGTTCATCAGTGTCTTAAACTTAATATGTGTTAAATACAACAAACAGTACAGCTGTTGCTTTACGACTTTGTTGCTGAAAACGCCTTTCCTTTTAAATGTCATTGCAAATGCAGCTCTCTGAAGGCTCAAGGTGCGCAAATCATATCTTGCCAGCTTGCTGTTATGTAATATGTAAGTAATGCATCAATAAGTATTCCACCTTTAAAACACTAATTCCTGAACGCTCCTCTCTGTAATTCGTACATTAATGATTCCAACTATAGCGTTTCTCCTATCTGTATCTGATGAACAAAAAAAATCTGTTTCCTATAGATTTCTATGGATTGTTTAACATTATAAAATAAAACAAACAAAAAATCCATAAAATAACCATAAAATAAAAAAGGCAACAAAAATAGACTGAAAACCCGTTATTTTAGAATATTTTTGAAATACGGCAAAAAAAATGTAAAATAACAGAAAAAAATAATTTACAAGAAAAATGGGAAATACTATGAAAAATAATAGGATCTAAGGATATATTTTTCCAGTTTACAGAAAATTTCCTTTTTTCACAGATCTTTTCTGAGAGTGATGCTTATAATGTTTATGAGGCAACCGTGGTCTAATGGTTAGAAAGTCGGACTCGTAACCAGTGACGGTTCGATCCTCAGGGCCGGCGGGTAATGATTGAGGTGCCCTTGAGCAAGGCACCCTACCCTCACTTGCTCCCCAGGCGCTGCAGTGATAGCTGCCCACTGCTCCGGGTGTATGTGTGTTCACCACTTGCTGTGCGTGTGTTCACTACTCACTGGATGGGTTAAAAGCAGAGGTCACATTTCGGGTATGGGTCACCATACCTGACAAATAGGTCACTTTCATAACCAGACAGTTTTTGCCCCCGATTGACTCCCATAGTAGGAAAAATGACTTGATCATTTCTTCTTTCTGAAGACAAAAGAAAACATTTTGAAGAGGAAAGCAAACAGTTCTGAGCACTTTTGACTACCATTGTATTTTTTCCTACTACGGTAGTAAATAGTGGCAAATATGTCTGATTATAAGCTTTCTTCCAAATATCTTTCTAAATGTTCATCAGAACAAAGAAATTTATACAGATTTGGAACAACTCGAAGGTGAGTAAATGATGACAGAATTAAAAATTTTGGGTGAAGTCTCCCTGGGTATTTATCACTCTCTTTACTATTACAATAATTAAAAAAGCAATTTTTTTCATAGCACCAACCAAAGCTACACTATGCTAGATTTTTTGGACTGGCTTGTTTGTCGGACAACATGTCCCAGGAGCAGATAATATTAGCGTTATGATTGGTCAGATCGCTTGTCAATCATACTGCTTGCGAAGGCGCAAATTTGTCTCAATTTGCCTGCTTATACTATAACCTAAAAGTTTGTACTATTTTTGTTTTTTAGGGAAAAAAAGAAATGTACATAATATATATATATATATATATATTATAGTGAATAGTCAAAAAACATCCATTATAGATTTTTTATAGATTTTCCACATACATTTTACAGTTTTTTAAAATACTATCAAAAGACGTAAGATTTCAGAAAAAAGGCTGCATATTTATGAGAAAAACAGGGGAAATGTAATTTTAGTTTTTAGGGAAAACCAGAAATGTACACACTATGGGATACGCTAATGTGTTGTTGCGTAGAAAACATTGTGATCGTTAACAGTCACACATTTAAAAATAAAGCTCTTCTTTGCATTTAAGTATTTATTCATTCTTTAATTCTTATGTAATGTTTCCTGTATACTTATAGTTATTAATTACATCACACATTGAGAGCTCCGCCCTATAACGGTGAGTTGTGGGGGCGCCTCAGTGTTCTTGGATCTACACATATATTTTTTTGGTTACTTCTGATAATACTTTACGTTATGGTTCTGACAATAGTTCTAATTTTGAGAACTGTTTAAGATGGAGAGTGTGCAAATTTGGACCCGGAGTAAGGTCTTTGCATATATAGTCCGAAAATTTTGTATGCATTTTTTTGTATTTGGCCTTCGTTCGTATGTTGTCTCTGAATTTATATTAAGGACAAATTTCCCATAATCCACTTCTGATCACCATTATTAAATCCGCACCTCATACTCATTCACTGGACTTGTTATGACCCTGTTTATGTTCTGTAGTGTCAGTCCTGGTTGTATTATGTCTTGTTCTAGCCACAACTTACCTTGACCAATCAATGGATGTTACTTGTTGGTTTTTGATGATCGTTTACCCGTGGATGTTACTTGTCGTGTTTGAATAACTTACCCCTTGGCTGTTACCTGTCGTGTTTGGATTTAACCTGTTGTCTGGATTTCACTCCCCTTTCTGCTGTTTTCCGAACTCTCTCATTAAACAGTATTTTTCAGTTCACCTTTGTTGTCCTTCTGTCAGCTGGAGTGTTAAAGTTCCCATATACAGTATTTCAGATCAATGCTTATGAGATTCCATTTGAATTAGGATGCAGGCAAAGAAAGCAGCTTCCTATGCAGGTCGTAAGCAATAAAACTGATTTAAAAAAACAGCTGGAAAATTGGAAACTGTATGAGTTTTGGATGGGACTGATTTTTTTTAATTGCACCGTAAATCACACAAATTTCCTCATCCCTCACCCTGTGCACAAACACAGCTTCGCTACATCTATTCTTTTCAGTCTAGACAACCAGTTCAGAACTTGAATGTGCACAATACATGCAAATACAATTTCTGGCTAATTTAAATATTCAAATCACCATGGCAACATGCATTCTTTTAAACTTTGGTTGTCTTGTCTGTGTTCAGCCCCGAGAGTACCGCCAATTCTCTTCTACTAATTTCATGTGGATGCTGAGACTTTATGAATACATTTAAATACGGTCAACTCAAAAGACATTCACAGCACGGAGTAAATTAATGACTAATAAGACAAAATGAAAGACAAATCGCATTGGCAAGCTTTCTACCCAAACTTCCACACACATACACAAAACTATTAAAACTGTCCCAAAACACACCTCTTTACGATTCAGCTGATGCACGTTTTAAACTTTCAAACTTTTAATACAGACAGAGTCTCGTTTTACCAGTTAACCTGGATTTAAGTGAGATGACCGTATTTATCCACTTAAATTCAAAGAGAAAAAATATTGTAGGTTTGTTTCTAAATAACTTCTCATTAAAGTATAAGTGTTGAGATGGTTGCTGACATACAGAGTTAAAATCTTTTTAATGGATATTTGAGTGTGGGTATTGTGTGACTGAATAAAGACATTGAGATCCATCTGATCTGTTTCTCGAGAGAATAATATGAGAAGCAAGACAAAAGTGATCTCAGTGATAAGAGATCTCAGTTTTTATGCTTTGTAATTTACATTCACATGTTAAAGTCCTTATACATACATGATTTACTTATTTACTAGTACACAAAGTGGGCCGAGCATCTTCTAATCCCTCAAATCCAACCGTCCAGACAATTGGCAATGAAAAAACAAGCCACACCCCTGTTTTGTTTTCACCAGGGAAATACGTCATAGTTCGAAACTTAAGTCAATCCCAACTTCTGGTACACCCTGATTTCAAGCACTTCATCACAAAGCCTCTGCGACGAACATGCATATAAATTAATTTTCTGCAGCTCAATAATTGCTCATACCTCCAACATGACTAATACCTCTATCATGCAATTACCAACACATTCAAAGTGAGAATCCCTTCTACTCTAAACAACTTTTGTCTGGGTTTCTTTCCTACCATTGTATTAAACCTTCCCAGTAAATTAATAACCATGCAGTAATTGACCGAACCATATCCACAGTGGTGGGAATTCTGCGCAAATAGGGACAGCTTGCTGCTATGCATTAGCGCGTCGCAATTAAATGCATAATTAATAGCACTGCATTGTTTGAACCCCAGGAATAATTGAAGCAGTATAAAGCCAATGTCATCAGCATAAAGTCAGGAGTAAGAGAGGGCATCTTCGTCTTTTAAAACCGTAGTGCGGATGGCTCTTATTTAAAAGACCAATGGGTTCAGAAATGTTTCAGAGAAGGGGAAACATGTCACACTCTCTTTCTTGAAACCCCATGAAATTGCTTGAAAAAAGAAGTTTGCTTTTGTCACAATATTTGGTTGCTGGGGAAAGGATGTTGTCATTCTGGGCAGCATTTGTATCAAGTATATCAATATTTGATAAAATTTTGAGATTTTTCTATTAAATTTTATTCAAATTTTTTGACTGTCCATTTAAAATGCACATATGTGCAACCACAATTGGTTTTGTCAACTTTTAATGGCATACAGATGGCTTTAGGGCAGGCGTGCCCTAAACGTCACAAAACTACAAATTTAACTTATCGTGAACTATTTTTTCACCCTTTTCATGGATTTTTGTTTATCATTTTGGTTTTTAAGTCTCATCTCTTGCATGCCATTCAAGAATGTTTTGCAAACCCTCTTATCACTTTCTCATTTTCTCATGCTTTGAATGTTTTCGATCACTAAAATGTCAACGTTCTGTAAAAAAGACGGCCTCTATACCGCCCCGTTGTCTTACCTCAGGACAGTCATTGCTTTATTTGTCTGCACACAGTGTGTGTGCTTGTATTTGAGTTTATCTTCTCTCAGACTTGTGTAATTCTTGTTTTAACTCCGTGTCTTCTTCAGGTGCTCTCACTATTCATTTTCTTCACTTCTTTCCTCTGACTCTCTCGTTCTCTCCCTCTCTCTCTCTTTCTTTCTCCCTGAGGCTATATAGGCGCCTTGGGCAATTGTACATTTATTCATCAGTTTGCTCCTTTATGCCCTTTCTATGTATTTCTCTGACACACACATGGGCACACACTGGTGTTCAGCTGTCAGCGGCAGATATTAGTCAGTCAATCAGAGAGCGAGAGAGAGAGAATGAGAATGTGCACATTCTCTGTGATAAGAGAGAGGAGCTGTTTTTCACAGGTCGCTCCATATGTCTCTCTTGACTGGCTTTATTTCTTTCACAGTTGGACATTTGCATCTCTTAGACTCTACTGCACAGTAACGCATTCATCACACTCACAGACACATAGCCTTCCCACAGCCTCAATGAAGCACACTCACTCACTTCTCTCTTCTATACTTTCATTAATATCACCTCTGAATCCCATTGCAGTTTCCAGGCAATCTTCACTGCCATGACAAAAACTAAACATTTGTATTGCCAAAGCACTTTCTGGATAGCTGCGAGCACGGAGAAATGATGCAAAATCTTCAGATCTAAGCCAACACCAAAGCTTAGAGGTTTCACAGTTCTCAGAGGCTTAAATAAAGTTTTAAATCATGTTTCATTTAGAGATACTTTTTCTGTGACATTTCTCCTCAAAATCCCTAGTCAGGAACACAAAATACAAACACAAGTTATCAAATAAACACACATGAAACAGTAGACTGGATGTAAGAATATATGTTCACAACAAAATCTTTAAATATTTTGATAAGAAATGTTCATTTTATAATTTCTGCCATTTAATTGTAGACATTGCTGAGATGATAAATCTTTCAGCCCAAACAGTAATACATGCATGATGATGTATAGCCATTAATGACCATATAAGTCGAATTTAATTAAAAATGTGGACATACAGTAGTGGTCAACTTCTGAAAATTTCACATTGTCTTCCTTAAGCTTTTAGAATAATTTTAACTCTGCAAAAATTACATTAAACATTACATTGATACACAGTGAGTAGGGAGAATAAATGCTATAGTTAGCTTTGTTTGCCAAACAATACCTTAAAAATACCAAAATCAAAAAGTTTACTACAGGTGCAAACATGCACATATACACAATAATATGCAATAAATATCTGCATACTTCAAACGTTCTGTAAGCAAATACGTGTTCCATATATAAGGATGTAACAAAATCTCACTGTAAGATAATATCTCGGAATAAAGTACACCTGACGATATTTATTGCAATATGTAAAATGAGGTCTTGGAAATGTGCCATAACCCTGTTCTTTTCTTTATCCTCTGATCATAATTGTTGCTTAAAGGTATGAGTGAAATGAATGAATGAATGAATGAAATAAAATAATTGCATCAGATGGACCTTGCCAGAGGTAACATCTGTATTTTTTCTAACATTCTCTATGTTAGGCCATCGTTTTATACAGTCATGTGACCATTATAATCTCGAGACAATTATGTTATTGCAATAATACAATATCAATAATATTGTTACATCCCTATTTAATAGTAAATATTAATAATTTTTTTTTATCTTTTTTATGGTTGCTTTTTTAATACTTATTTTAATGTTTTAACTTTAGCATTTTGAAAATGTTGAATTTTTGCAGGTAAAGTTTTGATAAATGTTAATGTCCATGTAATCTTGCTGCTGTCAGTGAAAAGCAACTGTGACCTAAATGGAAAAGTTCACCTCAAAAATGAAAATTCTTCTTTCTTCTGCAGAAGACAAAAGTAGTTATTTTGAAAACCGCAGGTCCCCATTGACTTGCATTGGTTTTGTGTCAATACAATCGTAGTCAATAAGGACCAACGGATTTTGGTTACCAACATTTTTCTAAATATCTTCTTTTATGTTTTCCAGAAGGGAGAAAGAAAATCACACGTTTAACAGCGTGAGATAATTTTGAATTATCCCTTTAAAGTCATCTCATTTGTGATGCTCCTGTTCTACAGGGAATAAACAACTAATATTAAAAAATCACAAAAAATAAAAAACAATCAATTTAATTTACAAGCATGCAAAGGTTTAAAAGCATAATAGAACAAAAAAGCCACATTTCTCGGGAGCTTAGATACAGGAGCTCATGTTTACAGTTGGTGCAAAACTCCAGAAAAAAAAACAATTTTAGGAATGCCTGTAGATATTCATAATAATTGTCCAGAGGATACATTCAGTGCAAATATAAATGGCAGCAACAAAAAGTCCTTTTGCATTTAAATGTAATCTTTTGTGTTATTCAGTTTGGGCCTCAAGTCAACATCAACCACACTGCGATAAAAACGACTGCAATTCGAAGCGAAAGATCAGAGCGCTTGCAGGTATAATAACATGTAAATACGGCTGAAGAGATCAAGCATAAAAATGGACATTTTTAACTTGGATCATCAGGGAACATGTAAACATGTCCTGCTTTTGTGCCTACACGCTCGATTGACAAGAGCAGCTTTCCCATGCCCACGACATGATTTATGGGCTGTGAGCTGTGATTGGACAACTTGTGCAAGAAGCGTGCAGCGTGTCAATAAGGAATGAAAAAGCGAAGCTGTCAGTGTCATCAGCTCTCCCTAAGCAACGTGCACTATTTACCATCACTCATGTGGAGTTATGGTTTTTGTGTAGTAATGAGATTTCCGGCTAATTCCCCCCCGAGGAGCGTTAATTGTATAATAATAAGTGGAACGTCAATACCAAGCTTGCGGGGTTGTGCAGTGTTTTGTAAGTGTACATTGTGCCTCTGCTGTTGTTATTCTGAGACCCATTTTGCATCCCATTTAAGTGACGGTGTGTAAGACCCTGAATATCGTGTGTGAATACGTATTTGCATTCCCTGCCTTTAGCTCACTTCTGCCGAGATGGAGCCGTAGCCGTATATTAATTAAGTGCATTCATGTCTGACATGAGCTGACTCTTTGCAGAAGCAATGTCTGCACATTCAATGAGGGAGACCAGGCAGGAAGATAACTGCCCGAGGGTAGTCAAAATTCATCTCTCCCTCTCTCTTATTCCTCCTCGTGTGTTCATGAAAACTCCACCACGGGTTCGAGAGGTTGCGTGCAAAGTGCCTTATATTACCTCAGATTGAGAGTCAGGCTGACGTTCATGCTAAATGAAATGTAGCTAATAAAGTCTCCATCTACTGCAGCAAACCCTACACCTCCACTTATAGATTCCCAACATGGCCGCCAATGCGTACCTGTGTTCAGATGCGTACAAACGGTCACCACACAAGTTTAATATCACTTCTAAGCATGTGTTTCTTTCTTCTTGTTTGAAGTGGACCTTTGTAGAATTACTCATTTTAATTCAAGCTGTACTAGACCGAAATTATGCATTGGAAGTTTTTAAGGACAGTGTGGGACATAAGGGATGAAATCGTCCAATGAATGTGCGAGAGAGCTCTCCTGAATAGGAGAGATCAGATTTTATGGTGAGACTGTTTGTCTCCTTTTCCTTCCTTTCCAAAGGATTCTGCATGAGCATTGACATGCCATATTTCTATGTTCTTCAATTCTATGGAACTTTCATATTAAGCTATCATGCTTCTGAGATTCTATATTCAACACCTGTGGATCTGGTAGACTGAATATTCATGTTTCAATGGCTGAAGTGGACAAGTAACACAATTATAATTTCAAGTGGCAAGCAGGGGTTGGTAGAGCACTAATAAATTAGCCTGAATTGGTTTGATGTTATTGAATTTATGCCATTCAGCGTGATGGTTAGCATTTGAAATTGGATGAAAGACTGACATGAAGAATCATGAAGAGACAAGAAAATTAGATGAAAAACACTAAGAAATATTAATACGAAGAGACACAGGCTCAGACGAAGTTTTTTTGTCAAAATGAATAGTGAGGCCGTGTTCACATTTGACTTCTTTTTAGTCAAGTAAAAACTAAATAAAAACTACAATACTAATTTCGCTAGAAATGCAGTTAGAAGTTATTGAAAGTGAAAATTAATAGGGGTGTGAAAATTCTTGGCCGAAGACAAATAAAAATGAAACACCTTGCCGAAGCAATGTTTTTATTTTTTTGTCTTGCTATTCAATATAATACAATATAACTACATTGAGTAGAACAAGTAGGCTAAATTAAAACAAAAAATGTAGCCCTCTCCATTCTTGAATAGCATATGTTAGGCCAAGACTGAGTGCTGAAAGAATGTACTGTACTCTATACCCCTACAACAAAACACTTCATTAGAAAGTGTCATTCAACAACGAAAACGGGTGGATTATAATAGGCTTCATTGCAGAATTATGTAAAGAACAGAAAAACATCCATGCAAGCAATTCTGACTGACAACCATTTCAGTTCAAATTTCTCCTCCAAACTCCACCCACAAAAGCTGACTGTCAGTGTTCTCTAAGAAGGTGCACTCGTTGCCGGGATGCACATAACATACTTTGACAAGTTGTTTAGTATGTGGAATTGTGTTCACGCGACCACTGTGTGATGTCAAAGTATGTAATGAGCGGCGGACTGCCGCAGACTGCCCGTTCCTGACTGAAGTCCCGAAGTTACCGACTGCTAAAGATGCTTTCGTTCAGAAATTTACTCTGGCAAGTTCTATACTGTGTCTTTCTCTGACACTTAAAAATGTTCGACACACTGACGACATATTTGCTGCATTAATAAAGCGTGTATCTCTCTTTATCTGGGCTGGTTGCTGCTTGATCATATCACACGTCATGTACGATAAAATTGATTTGGCCATTTCACTTATTTACTGAACATTCGGTGCATCCCTAAAAATTAATTTTACATTTATGCAAATCTGTGCTCCAACGGGCGCTTTGAACATTAAATTTTTTCGAGCTGGAGCCTTCTCATCCAATCAAGTTCCTCGCATGTTGTCATGGAAGCGACATGTCTCTGTCATTGGTTAGCCGTGAAGAAAAGTGCTTGACGTAGGGCAATTTTTTCAGAAAAGTAACTTTTTTCAACCTCAAAAGAGGCTCTGAGCTTCAGAAAAGACTGGTGTTTAAAAAAGCACTCAGGTTGTTTCTTGAAAACACGGTTTACTTCATAGGATTATAATGTAAAAAAGACTAGCACCTTAAAAAAAGAAGTCAAGTATGAATATGGCCTAAGGCAGCTGAAAAGAGCAGCACATGTTTATTCGGGTCTTGTCTGCTTTATCGCTTCTAAAAATCGTCGTCTTTAACTGGATTATAAACTAATCAGATTGATAGATCTAGTATCTGAGAAGCTAAACATCAGAAAGGCAAATCACTAAGAATAGTGTTTATATAGATATGGTTTATTGCTTATTATTGTGTTCATCTATCTGGTAGATTATGGTCCTTCTAACAAAGCTTGTTGACCAGCATCCCATTCTAGAGACCATCAACTAAAACACAACACATGCTGGTGACCGGCCATACTTTTTAGTACAATAGATAAAACCATAAATCTTTAAAAGAAGGGCTAAGAGAATAAAAATGTATGTTGACAAAAGCTGAAGGTACGTGGTGAAGAAGCAAACAAAAGAGCCTCTTTAAACTCATAGGGCCCTATTTTAATGATCCAAGCGCATTATCTTATGCGTGTCTGAATCCACTTTTGCTAGTTTAACGACGGGAAACCGGTCGGCGCGCCCTCGGCACATGGTCTAAATGGGTTGTCCAGATTCTCATAGGTCGCTTTCACACTTGAAGTTTAGTTTGGAACGGGGTGTAGTTTGCATGAAAAATCGCTAATGTGAGAGCTGTCAAGGGAACCCATTTGCAAACCCATGTCATGTGATCTGAGTTCGGTTATGAACTGTGGCGGGGTTCGCATGAATATGAAAGCAACACAGATCCGGGTGCGCACTTGATGAGGAAGAAAAGTGACCTGCACATGTGTTTAAGCAAATTACTAAGCATTTCCTTCAATAAAACACATGTAAGAGATGATATTGTTGATGATTTTCCTTGAATGTGACTTTAACCTAACCCTAACAGTAAACCAGAATGTAATTTACTCTGCTGTGCAGAATAGCCCCAAATTATTAAAAAAACAATATATTGATCCGTGTTCTGTTTTCTGTAAGGCACAGTGCACATTTTTGATGACGTAAGACAAATGCAAACGCACCAGGGTTCAACAGAACAAAGTTGAGTCTGAAACCAAACCAACGCTGCAAACCAACGCACCGCAAACGAGCATAATCTGAAAACCACCTAAATGAGTAATGGGTGTTTTTTGGGCATAACGTGCAGTAAACCAATCAGGGTCTCATCTCTCATTCACTTTAAGAGCTGGTTGCGCTCGAGCCATAGCGGATTCACTATTTACATGCTGGACTTTGTAGGAGCACAGACTAGGCGCTTCTCCAGAGAGGAAAGGCATCTACAGGACAAGCCAAATTTTTTCTTAATGTCCACAATAATCATCTTTTACATTGTATTCCATTTATTTTAATAGTAGGCATGTTTGTATGCTGCTGCACTCCCCTCGGTGTAATAACTAAAGTGAAAGCGCGTTGTGGACCCGCCCAGAGGCTCAATTTCTACTACACACTCTTTAAATAACCAAAGAAATATTGCAATCTATTTTCAGTTCCTCAAAATAGCAACGTGCCGACAATGCGCATGAAAACATCTCTTTTCCAGACCAACACGCCAATGGGCACACAAATTAGCGCAAATGCAATTACTATTTAAACAACGCAGAGCAGGATTAGAAAATAAGAACTGCGTCAGGCTGAAACTTCCCTCTGACATTAATCAATTGGACACTAATCAATCACAAATCAATCTGAAGTAGTAAAAGCCCTTAAATGGATAGTTCAGCCAAAATCTCCAATTTGCCGTTTATTTAATCACCCTCAGGCCATCCAAGATGTAGGTGACCTTTCTTGAGTAGAACCATAAAGAAGATTGTTTGGCAAATCTGCATCCCTCTCTGCTTCATATGATGGGAGTCTATGGGGTCCACCTGTCTAAGAGTTCCTAAAGTACATAATTCCAAAAATCGCTCCTGTTAACATGTTGACGTTTCGTGAATCGTTTGATATTTTCATAAAACTGAACATCATATTTTATAATATTAGCCGTGATGTGCAGCCTCTGCTCACAATCGCAATCTTCTTGCAGTATTTGGTGGCGGATGGCATACCAGCGTCTGGTACATTTAGCGCCACCTGCAGAAAGGGAGTGTTGAAGCTGCACAGTGAACTGTCAAGGTTTTGAAGCAGAAGAACCCAAATGCAGGCAGACGTGGTGAAGGGGTTTAACAAAGACAATGGAACAATCTGAGGAATAAACGATAAACAGAATTTTAATTTTTGAGTGAACTGTCCCTTTAAGTTTTTCAATAGAATGAGGTAAACATCTGAATAAGGAATGCACATATCATAAAAAATGGCAAATAAATGATCAAAACCAAAACAGTATTTTACCAACATCCTTCTCCACTACAGAGCTCTGTACTCTCAAACTTTTCTGAGCTATTCTGTACTTTGTACTGTGGCACTTAATGCATACCCAGAATGAATCATTTGTTGAATTCTCCATTCATAACTGATTCAGGATAAAAGCATTTGGTAAAAGAAGAAATATAAATGGACCAAACTACCCTTCGTTCAAGTCAGGTTCTGTGCGCCCTCTAGAGGACAGTTTAAAAGCTAGTCTGTCCAAAAATGCTTTATCACTAATCGCAAAACGAGTACAAATTAAAAAATGACATTGAAAAAGCAAATGAAACTATGTAGATACGTATGTATCACACACACACAAACACACTATCAAACTAACTAACTATAATCCGCTTCCCATAATTAGTCTGATATCAGTGATCTCCTCTTATAATGAGCTAAATGAGCCAAGGAAATAGTCGCAAACAAGATAAAGGAGAATGAAGCAATCAAGATAAATCAGCAGGTGACAGTTTTTCTAACTAGTATGCCCCAGTTCAGTCCTCCCATACAACTCCATGAACTCCATGAATCAATATTATGACGTGATATGCACCTCTGGAAGAGCTAAGAGGAAGAAGAGAAGGTAATGGTAAATTAACTCCAATTTAGCCATTTAATGATCAGCACTGCTCAGGCTTTATCATGGTCATCACAATTATAGTTGAAGTGAGTTCGGCTTTATGTCAAGCGTCATATTAGAAGGTAGATCTGGTTCACTGGTTGGCTTGTTATTATGTCAGCGTACAACTTTGGTGTCCCTGAGGTGTAATACAAAATGTGAAAATCTGAAATGTGATTTATTTTGTTTGCAATTATATTTTGTCATGCGTTCTAAATTACTGTCGGATTTTCATTTTGTTTTAGGTTTGTTTATTTATTAATTTCTGCAAAAGCATAGAATAAATATGCTTTATTGTTTTTGTTAGTATGGGTGGAACGTTAGAATAGCTGGGGTGTTATCGTGGGCTTCATTTGCATGAACTGACAAACAGAATGCAAAATCTAAAGTGAAAAATAATGTATTGGAACAAGTAAACCTAGAGCGTTATATTGTACAATTTTAAAACCCATCAACTGCCTCCTCTCTTCACATTCAGAGAGAAATCGGAGTGCTGTGTTGTTATGATCGCGGTCTGTGCTGTGACAATTTATTTTCGCAGAGGAGGTTGATGTCTGCATTCATCTACATAAACAACCGGTGATAAGTCAACGCAAGTGTTTGGAAACTGGTAAATATTGAAGCTATAAAAAATGGCCTATCTTACATATCCTGCGCTGAATCCTGAAGTGGCGTTCGAACCACCTTCCTCTCGTTTTAACCTCATTCAACCTCTTTTTCATGAATATTGGTGTGTGACTTTCAAGTGCACACAGCAACAAGAGCAGTGTGTCATTAAAGCAGAAGATCAGAAAGCCAGTGTGTTTAAGTTACTACAAATTAAGAATATTCTTTTTGATCAAGTTGGGACGAGTGCATACGCACAGCTTCACAAATACACATCGCCGTAAGAGCACTTTAAATGCTCTGGTCTGACCCATAAATAGCGTAGCTTTCATCTGGGGGACCATCCAACACTAAAGCCTCTCTGACCTGTACACAATTTCGACGTTCATATCTTTCATGTGGGGCGATGTCGAAACCTCTTCTTCCTCTGGGAATTCAAAGAGAACTAGGTAGGCTTTTATCTGAGGCCGAGTTCAGTATTTAAACCCCTCTCACTTTCAGACCTACTCTCGAGCCTTACTTTGATCTTTAACAAACTTTCTCATGTACGTTCACTTTTACCCGGGGCCGTTTTGAAAACTGGACCTTTCATTTGGGCTGGCACACCTTGGCTGAATAAGTGGAGGCAGATCAATTTGAATTGCTACTTGTGGCCCTCCAGAGCTTTAAATCTTGACTTTGCCGCATGCAGCTGAGCATTTACATTAGGACTTATTCATGCAGTGAGGTCCAAAAGTTTGAGACTACTAAATGTTTATTTTTGACGGGATAGTTCACCCCAATTTTTGTCATCATTTACTCACCTTGGAGTAGTTCCAAATCTGTGTAAATGGTAGGAAATACTTTATATATTTTTGTTCTGTTTAAAACAAAAGAAGACATTTTAAAGAATGTAGGGCAGCAAACAGTTCTAGGGCACGTTTTGAC
This sequence comes from Triplophysa tibetana, assembly GCA_008369825.1. Classification (NCBI taxonomy): domain Eukaryota; kingdom Metazoa; phylum Chordata; class Actinopteri; order Cypriniformes; family Nemacheilidae; genus Triplophysa; species Triplophysa tibetana. The sequence goes on along the minus strand of CM017901.1, from coordinate 24,853,491 downwards.
TACCATTGTCATTTTTCCTACCATGGTACCCTAGTTAAAAATAAATATACTAAAATGTGTTTTAAATACATTTATTTCATGCTTAGTTCACTGCAAACCCATTTAAATCTTATGTTTTTAATGAAAATACACATTGCGATTGTATTTGTCTTACACTAAATTGGTATACTTAATGTCTGCTAAATTGGAACAACTAATTTTGTTCTTAATATACTTGTGCAGAAATAGTGCTGAAATCCAATTAAAGATACGTTTAGGTGTTTTTGATTGTGCTAAAATGGAACTGTTACAAGTATGCTTCAGGTACACTGTAAATATCTTGCATTGAAAGATTGATTTGATTAAAAATCATAAAAGCCTTATCAAAAGCGACATTTTTGTTGAAAAACAGACTTAATATGAAGAAATGTGCATTGTGTATAAATAGTTCTCCAAATGAGGTTTAATTATAATGTTATGTCAGTAATACGTTAATACAGTAATATTTTAATACATCTAGACTATGCTTAATAAGATAAATGCATTTTAACTGAATTTGTTTTTTTACTAGGGTAAGCAATGGGATCCAAGAACTGTTTGGTTACAAGGATCGTCTTTTCATCACTGCACCGAACCGTTATAAGCACAGTGTGTAATGGTTACAGATATAATTCCACGTGAGTCTGGTTCGACATTGAACGATTACGAAGCGCTCTCGGTTTAAAAATCGTGTTAATGTAATGCGTCGAGAGACGTTATAAGTCAGTTTCTTGCGTTACCACGGCAGGGCGTGGTGTGTTTGTGATTACATAATAAAGATTTCAGTTATCATTTATGTACCAGCTGATTCCGGATCCACACGCAATGGACCGATTAAGCAAGGAGAGCTCAAGTTTCTACAGATTAAGAACAACTAGAGAGTAAGTAATTACATTTTTGGGTGAAATATCTCTTATTTCAATTTTGAATTATCTAAAAAATTGTAAAATAATAATACAAACATGCACTTCAGCTGGCGTGAACCTGATGAAAACATAACATAATTTTTTCTTGTTAAAAATGAAAAACCGCACAACTTTTTGTCCAAATGTATGACCATATATACAGTAAATAAAAATGCAATATGAATCTCCATTGTTTCAAAGAAAAACTGGGTGAACACAAATCTTTAAAACATAAGAGCTGAGAATTGAGGGCTAAGTTAAGGCAATAGATGCAGCTGCTTGGGCTGTTGACTGAGTGTTGAAAATGTCTTTACTGTTTTCTCTAGATCACTCTAAATATGGCTAAGAATGTGTTAACATATATAAAGATGTATGTTGACACAGAAGGGGAAACAAATTGTCACACCGTGTCTAATTCTCTTATTCAGCTGCTACATGTGTAAACAAATAAAATAAAATCTTTAGCTTTTGGTCTCAAAGGGCCAAGAGACGCTTCACGTGTTGCACATAAATCTCAAGCTGGAATGAAGCCCAGAATTTTAGCTCCCAGAGAGAGTGAGTTTTAAATGATTTCTTAATGAATTTCTGCACAACCCAAAGCTGGTAACAACACAATACAGTATAAGGCAAAACCGCAGTATTTGGAGCCATGCCAGTATTTATATTACTTGGAAACTAATTTATAAAAACCTTGACCATCGCTCTTCAGTTCCAAGCATGACAAGGCATAACAAATGCAGATGACATCATGTCATAAGGCACACCTAAAATGCTGATGTAAAACCCTGCCAGCCTCTTTCTTTGAAGAGTAAATATTAAAATGTCCTTAAAATGCCATTCCATGCAGTGTGTAATGTTGCTGTGGATGTGCAAAGTTGTAAAATCGAAATTGAAAAAAAAAGGAGTCAACTCTCAATCACACGAACGAGTCGTCTGTCGTTCTAATTTCAGATTTGGGGCTGATTTGGGTCATTCCGTGTAATGCCCGCGTACGTTCCTTTTGCGATACTCCACGCAGTAGACCAAACACGGCAGACTAGACCATTTCACCAATTAGATCAGATCAGGCTGACAGAAAGGCGGGGATTAGACAGATGAATCGCCGAACTAATCAGCTTAGAGTCATTCAAGAGGTAAGGTAATAATAACTGACTAATAATCATTAGAAATTTTACTCCGTGTATGTATGTAAACTTGTTGATGGACACTCCATTATCCAAAGTAAGACCATTAAAATCACAAAATATTTACTCTGAAGTGGACTCTCACTGTGTGCTAGCACAAAGGTGTCGGAGAAGGTCTAAGATGGGGTAGCCAGACTGCTCAAACCACACCCCAGAAATGGGCAACTGTGTAAAAGCCATTGGGCCAATATGCTGGGCTGCTATACTCCTTGAGGGTTGAGAGGCTGAACAACCATGAAAGGACCCCTGAGGGAACAGGACCACCTCTCTGAAATTGCTCAATAACAGATAAAATATATTTTTTATTATCAAAATATTACCCATAGACATTTAATTTCCTATTTTATTTTAAATAAACTCCCTCTCTGGAGCCGCCCACTGTTTTGAGTCACCTTACCACAACTTATATGCACAAACACATCAAATGAGCATATTTTCACCTTTGGCAATCTGTCATATATCCAGAGTATTTTGTCAGCAGTTTTTCATAACTCTCTTTATTTCTGCACTCTCTCTCTCTTTAATAATGTTGAAGGTTATATGATACATTCTGATGATAAATCTCGGACTGAATAAAAGGACTCGGAACAACAAAGGATGGTCACTTTCATCTCTCTTTTAGGCACACACACATAGACTGTAAATGGGTAAATTTAGATTGCAAGGCCACACTATTCATCAAACGAATGTCGTCGGTGAGACAGAGTGTAATGGGCAGAAGTGAACACAATAAAGTGTGTCGCGTGCACTTACTTACTGGTGTGCTCCATATAGGGTAACAAACATTTTCAGCCAATGCCCATATCAGAGAAGTCGATTTCCAATAACGGCATTAACACATGTTGCAAAAAGTAACGTTAAATCCTAGCAAAAACTTCTACCTGCATGTGTTTGAACCTTCACTGCTGGCAAAATAATTCATGTACAGGTTTTGTTTAAATATAATTAAACATTCGCTTCACTAAGTGCCAAATTGCTGGGGAAGACATCTCACCAAAAAAATCAAATCGTAAACGTAGGGATGAGGAGTTGACTCTAAAAAGGGTTGATTCCTCGTCTCTTCAAGAGCACATTCCCTCCGATGCCATTTTCAACCTTTAGTTAGTGTGGAATGTTGGGCATAAATAATACCTGCAAAATGATAAAGGTCAAAGTTCACTGCCAAGCGAGATATTGTGTTTAACAGAATTCCCTTTTCAGAGACTACAGAGAACGGCTGGATCGCACTACAGCCCTCTACTTCCGGGGTACATGGTGTCATTATTCCGAGTGCTTTTAATAACCTAACCTCCTTTAATAACAGGAATACGCCAAAAAAAAGGAGCGAGGTCTTCCTTAGAGAAGAGGAAGAGCCGCTGGAGTAGAATTCGGTTATCAGAGATGGTACACATTTGACTGAGCTACGCGCAAAATTACATTCACTTTCATCACAGTCCTACAGAGGGTAATAAGAATTCAGCTTCACACATTCTAAAATAACCAACGGTCAAATAACAGCTTCCATGACTTTAACATCGGCTGTGAGAACTGTTCTGTGTAATACACTGATATTGTGTGTGTGTGCGCGTGTGTGTGCGCACCTCGGCCTAAATCACTTCTATGAAACGTCCTATGAAGTCCTGCTTGTAGTCTCCAAATCAATCTCCTTGTTTTATTATCCAGCTCAGGTCCAATATAAAAAGGCAAAACTAACGCTTCTGTTATTAGTGGTATTTAATACAACCAGTCTGACGTCGGAATAGACTCAAAGATTTACCCACTCAATTTTTTTTATTTTGTCATTAACTCAAATCGGTTAAATTGTCTTTGTGATTGGGGCAAAGCAACTGATAACATTTAAAAGTCATACCTCCTCTCTCTCTGACTGTATATGTCTACATCCGATCCAAAACACAGCGGTTATCAGTGCATGAGCGACGCCTACTCGTACTCTACCAAAAGGGCAAACAATGTTTCCCATTCATTCTTCACCTTCAATCCGATCACATTAAGTTCTCAAATTCTTTGTAAGTTGCTTTGAATGAAAGCGTTGTGATATGCTGCAATCTGTGAATGCTGAGTCTGTGTGCACAATTAGAAACAAATAAACATCAAGTTTGTGGAAAAAGCTAAAGGAGTCATACGATACGGCTAAAACGAATATTAATGTTTGTCTTAGATTTAATGCAATGTGTATTCACGATTGAAAGTTCAAAAACCTGTGCCATGATTGGCCAGTTAACCTGTGCATAATGATTGGTCGAATACTGCAAGCGTGTGACAGAATTGTAACGCTTTTTACCATATTTGGAACATCAGGTTCCAAAGCAATTGTACTGAAAGGTACGCCCACTAGTTTACCCAGCTGTGCCCTTTAAAATTTCTCTCTTCTCTGTTTATATCCTTCCTCACGTTCTCTCATCCAGAATCTGGCACATAGGGCACAACGTTGAGACATTGCTTGTCACCGAAGCTATGATATTTGTCTTCTCACGTATCTTTTTCTAGATGCAAACACAACTCAGCCTTCCTTAAACTGGATTGTCAAGAGAATTAAGTGTATTCAGCTCATTTTTGAACACCTTTTTTATTTCTCTAGGTATCTATTTGTCTGTCAGAATTTAGCAATCCAGCATAGGTTTCATTCCTCATTCTGTTCAAACTCTCATTAACTCTCTTGTAATTGCCTCAGAGCTCTAACATTCAGTCTTTTTGTTGTTGCAGGAAATGGTTTTCAGTGTGTTCTCTCCAAAAATGGCATAATATACTTGTTAATTCATATAAGCAGAAATTTTGAGATTTAAATTAGGTGTGTGTTTGTGTTTCTGAGCAATTTATTCATCCATGCTTTTAAAAAAGACATCCTTGTGTTACCCACAGATTTTACTTCAGTACTGTTAGGTATGAGATGAATGTAAAGATTAAATAGATAAAAAGAAACTAAAGCAAGTATCAGGCTTGTGCCAGTGGAACGTTATTATGTGGCGATAATTGATGAAGCTTTTGTTACGTTAGACGGTAGGAACACGGTGATGAAATGCATTACAAAAACAGGTCAGGAACATAAGCCAATTCAGTGTTTTGTTATTGTTATTAAACAGTGTTATGGTTTCAAAAACGTCTTGGTTACGTCTGTAACCTCAGTTCCCTGATGGAGGGAACGAGACGTTGTGTCGAGAACGACAGATGGGGTTCGTCCTTGAGAACCAATCAACTCTGACTACTATAGAAAAGGCCAATGAAATTTGGCGAATGAAATTTGCATGCCGGACTCCGCCCCCGGATATCCGGTATAAAAGGAAGCCGGCGTGCAGCATTCATTTACCTCTTGTTCTGAAGAGCCTGAGAGCCTCTCAAACTGCAACAGAAACGATACAGGTTTGTGGCATAAGGGACACAACGTCTCGTTCCCTCCATCAGGGAACTGAGGTTACAGACGTAACCAAGACGTTCCCTTTCTGTCGGTCTCTCGACGTTGTGTCGAGAACGACAGATGGGGTTAAGTATGGAAAACGCCACAAACGCTGTATCGCGTCACAATCTCAGCGAAGCGACGGTAACAAGCCTGGGCGTGTCAGCTCGAAGCTTCGCGAAACTTGTAACCTTCCAGTGTGGTGGTCGGGGGGTTCCAGAGCTTTCGAGAAAGATGGATACAGCCCTGACCGGTAACTTTCACGAACGGGGCCTTAGCTCTCTACAGGCGAGAGGCCGTCCGGATCAGTTTACACCGGGAAAGCGCACTCTTAAGCAGAGAAGCGCTGCAGAGGCCACCTCCTACCCGTGGGGAGGAAATTGGTGGATAAGTATGGTCTCGTCCTAGGAGGAGAACGCATGGAACGTGCGGACTGGGTAGTTAACCGCGAGGTGGAGGTCCACCTGGGGAAGCTCATGGGTTACCGAGTGTGGGAACCAGTGTCATGAGGGTATAGCAGACGGAACAGCCCACGGAGGGGGTGTTACTGCGTCTGAAAGCACAGGTCCGGTTAGAACTAAGTGGTAGGTCAAGAATGTCCCGGCCTAAGGGGGAAGGCTGCTCTGCTCAGCCAACCCCGAGGAAGTGCTTAGTGATGGATGGAATGCCTGTTCTTAACCAAGGAGTGGGTAAGAAGGGAGGCTGGTGAGGTACCAATTCTCTTAGCCAAGGTTGGGTAAGAGGAAAAGGGTAGATAGCACACTGACCCAACCTCTGGGAGGGTGGGATGGTGCTTTCGCAGGCATACGCCCCCCCGGATGCCAGTCCTACATGTCGCCACGCAGGACGTGGGCTGACACCGGGTTTACGCGAAGGTTGTTAAACCATTAAACCATTCCCACAGGGGTTGGTTCGTCGGCTGGCGGAGGGTCCCCGGAGGGAAGGTTGGCTCCGCCTTTTTACCTGCCTGGCGGGACAACGGCACGCACTGTCGGTTGAGAGTGGTGACAGCTGTCGTATGTGTACGACCTCACACCTCGCCAGGGTGTGAGGTCGGTTCGCCGAGCACAGTCCAGTGGAGTGTGCGATCGGCTGTAAGTACACCCGGGGAGAACGGAAAACTCTGTGAGTAAGTGGGCGCCAGGCCCTGATAAGGGCCCGGCTTAGGTGACGAGGCAGGAGTCGTCCCGTACCGACCGATCAGAGCCGTGGCTGTGAAGGTTCGGGCCCGAAGTTGTCCTCCCTGGGGTCTTCCCGTCAGTGTCCCTTCTCGCGAGAAGGTAGCTGACGGGGTGGAGGTTTCCTCCTCGACCTCTGCTACCGGGGTGCCGCCAGTGGGGGCACAGGAACCAGAGCCGATGTCGAAGGGGTCCTGGGTTGAAGGGCAGCAGACGTCACGCGGGATCTCGGAGGCCTCTAGGCGGCCGAGTCGCGGCGTGAAAAAATGTGGCTTATTGCCACTGTCTGCTTCACCGTCAAAAACTGCTGAGCACAGTCCTCGACGGTGTTACCAACAACCCACCCTGCGAGATGGGTGCATCAAGAAAGCGGACTTCCTTGGTGTCACTCCTCTGCACAAGGTATAACCGGGGGTGTCTCTCCTGGACCACTACCGTGGACATCGTCCGACCCAGGGCCCGTGCCACCGCCTTGGTCGCCCGTAGAGCGCTGCCAGCGGTGGCACGGAGATCCTGCATTATACCCGGGTCGGCCTTACCCTCGTGGAGCTCTCTCAACACCTAGGCCTGGCGGACCTGCAGGATGGCCATGGCGTAGAGAGAGGAGGCAGCCTGGCCCGCGGCATCGCAAGCCTTCGACACCGTGATGCCGAAGTCTGCGTGCTTTGGGCGGTAGGTGTGGCCGATTCCCACCAGGTGGTAGCCGTCCGCGGCACAGGTGCACCGCGGGCGGACGTTCCACCCGGGGGATGTCGACGTAGACCTTGGCTGCCACACCATCGAGGGAAGTAAGGGAGCCGGAGCTGGTTTCACTGGAACGGTCCGTGGAGCGTTCCAAGTTTTACACAGCTCCTCATGCACTTCCGGGAAAAACATGGAACCCGGGGTGGGCGCGGTTTGCACCGCGCTCCGACCCCAGGAACCACGCATCCCCGGGTTAGCACGGGTGGCATCACTTCTGCTTCCTCTAGAACTCGACCCGGGGGTGGAGCTCAGATTCGTCAGAGCCGGATGCCAGTCTCCCTCCGATGCTGCGAGCGACGTCTCATCTACGTCACACATCGTTTCCGAGTGTGTGCGTGAGGATCCGGACGGTATGCCACCGCCGGTTGGGGAACGTTTAGAAGAGCGAATCGGGGTGCGATCGGCCCGTGAGCACTTGGCTGGCGGGTTTACGTTCGCAGAGTTCCCCATATCACTAACGCTGCTAACGTGGGTGGTCATCAGGGCCGTAGCCACAGATGTCACAGCCCAGGTAGCGAACGAAATGGTGGCTGGTTCCCGTAGGAAGACAGCCACCCGTGACCGCAACTTCTGAAAGACAATCTGCCCGCAGTGCGGGCAGATGTGTCAACGAACGCTGCTTCAGTGTGCTGGACGCCCAGACACCTAACACAGCGATCGTGTCCATCCCCCTCCTCGATGAGGGTGCCGCACCCAAGAGAACAGCGGGACATGCCGCGCTGGAGAATGCTCAGTCAGTCCTGAAAAGGACTTTTTAGAAGATCTCTTACACCTCCGGAACCGCCGAGACGCCCAGGGGAAGGTCGCTGCAGGTAGGGACGATCCGCTGCAACACGTCGTAGCACCAGCAGTGTAGTTTGTAGAGGATTTTGAATCCTAAGTTGTACTCAAGAGTGAAGGCTCTGAAGAACAAAAGGTAAATGAATGCTGCACGCCGGCTTCCTTTTATACCGGATATCCGGGGGCGGAGTCCGGCATGCAAATTTCATTCGCCAAATTTCATTGGCCTTTTCTATAGTAGTCAGAGTTGATTGGTTCTCAAGGACGAACCCCATCTGTCGTTCTCGACACAACGTCGAGAGACCGACAGAAAGGGAACCATAGTTTAATGACTCTTTCCAATTATCAACCATTAAATAGAAATAACATCTTATAGTCAGGTGTTTAAGTCCTTTTGAAAAATAACAATTCTTATTTTTTCATGAAATATTGTCAATAGCTTATCATTATGGGTCCTTTTCTTTTAAAAAATTCATGTACCCTCATTATGTTAATTTAAAATCTGAAAATGCACCTCTGCCCTGAAATGACTATCCATCTCCAATGACGTAAAATAGGGATCCGTGAACTGTCTCATGGCTCATTTCAAAATCAATGCAATAGCTATTTCTACTCATCCAATCAATTCGGCGGTAAAAACACAAGGCACGCCCACTCATTTTCTCCTTTGAAATTCCTTTTCACTCATAAATGTGACAGAATACGGAAATAAAAACTATCACAACTTCTGGTTCTCGGAGACTTTAAATATGATAAACAATATTTTCCTCTATACTATATTTTAGTAAGTGAACATGTGTAATGGTGATAGTTAAGCTAAAGATGCCCACTTTACTTGCTGTACAATAGTGTAGTAAACATACATACAGTACATACTGCATATCTACGATTAGTGAATATCTGTATTTTATTTGTTAAATTACAAGATGCAAACTTTACAGAGCTAGCGGGCCAAGCTCTTCAGCTGTCAGACATATAAATGGCCATATAATCTAGAGGTGCTCCGATTGATCGGTCGCCGATCATAATCGACCGATAATCACTTTGGGAAGTACGATTGGCGGTCTCTATCAAGAGAAGCCGATCTGAAAAGAGATTTTTTACGAGATACGAAAATGGCTTCACCGAAGGCAATACATCAGCAACCTACAACATGTACTAAACAAATTCCACGAGACGAGAAGCACCCAAAAAAGTTTAACACCACCAATCTCATCAGATAAGTTAATAGCGCTAAGATAGAGCGGGACAGTTCAGCAGCTCAACCGCCACTTAGCTGCAGAGGTTGCGTTAACCGAAAATTCTCCGTGATTTTTTTTTACCAATGACTGAAAAATCTGAAAAAAAGCTGTCGGTAAAAGAGATGTTTCAAAAGCATCAACTCTACTGCAAGGACATTAAGAAGCATAAAGAAATATCAGATAAATTATGTAATACATTTGCTTTGATCCTCATCCACTATACATGTGGAATACGAAGAGTTTCTGCAACTCATGTCACAGGCTCCTATGTTTATGTAAATACTGTATGTCACTATTGAAATGTCAAATCAGACTTTATCTTCTCTTAATTTAAATACTTGATATACTTTGTTGTTAAATATAGTTTAATAAATAATGCTACTGAGAAAGCTTAAAATAGCTCTTGAAATCGGTGATCGGACGATAACGCTTTCGGTGATCGAGGATCGGTGATCCGCCCAAAAAATCCTTATTGGAGCACCCCTAATATAAAGCATGCAATTGTTTCGGCTAATCCTTAATTCGGCTATTTCTGTCAATGTGGTATTCAGAAACACGTAAATATGAGTTTGGCGTGACAACTCATATTTCACCTTAGGTCGCAGCAGATTAAAAGGTCAATCGATTAAAAATATTAATATGATTAATCACTTATTTTTTTATGTGATTAATCACGATTAATTGCACATAACATTAATGTTTTAAATGTACTTTTATATTTTCATATTTCCACATTTAATCTACAAAATAATGTAGAAAGATTTACGTTTATGTGACAGAAAAGCCAGTGATAATATATTATTTATTCCTTGTGTTGTTTCTATCTTCAGCAGTAACTGAAACTTCTGAAAGAGTAGGTCTATCAAAATATATTTGTTATCAGTTATAATCACCATGAAGAGGAAAACGTACCAGTAGGCTATTAGTGTATATTAATGGATTTAGTTTTTCCATTTAGTTATTTTATAAATTTGATTTCAGTACATGTATTTCTTGTCTTTTATATGCTTTGTTCATTGAAACGAAACTGCACGTTACCATTACAGCCACAATATGGGATATTTTGTTATGATAAAAATCACTTGCACTTGAAACCCCAAAAAGCGTAAACGTAGGCCAAATGATGCAAGCAGGCTTATGGACAAATGAAGAAATAAAACAAGGATTAACATCGGCCTGGCGTTTTCTAAATGGAGAGAGCTTTGCGACCAACTTGGACTCGTTTGAGACTCCACTCTCATGGGTGTTTTAATAGACAGGTTAGCATTTTTCTTTATTTACGTTCCACGTTTCTTGCAAGGTAATTCATTACGATGACATAAAATATAATCCCATACGCCTCTGAATGGTGAAAACGACATGTCCCATAATTCCATTCTCCTACACAACGTCATTTAGCTTTTGTTGACGTTTCGAAAGTACACCATCTAGCTTTCCAAATATTCCATATTGTGGCTTTAACATTAAAGTTTGGCATTATAAACGTCAGATCAAGAGCAGGGTGCTGTGTGAGGAGATGGCCTGTATGCTTCACTATAACCTCTCTGTTGTTTATACTTGGCGAAGTGATATGGAACTGCAACGTGGTCAGCAGACCTGTAACACCTTCATAGGTGTGTATTTTACTTCTAGTTAATGCATACCCATAGAACGTTTGTCAACCAATCAAAAATGAAGCACTCAACGGCCCCGTTGTATAATCGATTTTACAGCACTAGTAATATGAATAAAGTATTTTTGAAACACTATCCAGAATGTGCCTATGCTGTGTATATTTATGTTTATTAGATCATTGTGTAATAATTGCACAATTAGTCTCCCATGCAGAGCATTGTTTTTGCGGCACATAGAGTTTCCACCTACCGTAAAGTCAACTTTATTTATATAGCACTTTTTACATTTTTAACTGTTACAAAGCAGTTGTAGATAAAACATGTTGAGTATAAGCAAAACATTTAAAGCACACATTTAACATAGGGGAGAGAGAAACACATTTCAAATATTAAACAGACTATAAATTCCTATATGTAATATTAATTAGGTAAAACATTAAAATAAATACTGTCTGAATAGCTCTCCAAGTCAGTGATGAGGTTCCATGACATGGAAGTATGTAGGGAGTAGGCAGCTCAGTAGGCTTAGGAAAAGAGATAATGTGAGAACACAGAGGAAATCTCGAAGCCTCTAATAGACTCTAATGAGTGTAATTGGGTTGAGGATGGTAGATAAGACTGTGCAGAAGTATCAAGAAGCCTTACAGCTCTGCACATACACAGCAAAGTCACACCAGAGAAATAGTGTATACGCAGAGTTCTGCATCCCAAAAGCATACTTAAAGGGGCAAGTGATTCTTACATGTTTCAGGTCAGAGCTTCTGGTGCTCTTCTGAGCATTTCTTTTTTCAAACTCAGACTGAGTGAAGGGACTAAGGCATGTCACCATAGGCAAAAAACCCAGACTAACTACAGAGAAATTAACTACAGAGAGCAGTGTGAGAAAGCTCTTGAACAAATATTAGAAGTTTTGGGTAGCACACACACATATGCGATCACTCATTGCTGTAGTGGTTTTAATGCTAAATTCTTCTTCACTCCTTGAAGGATTTGACAAGCATGTAAGGGCTCTTGGCAAACATTGAAATGCCACCCCTTTCTCTCTCTTACCTTCGATCGGTCTCTCTGTCATTCTTTCTCGTAGCTCCCATCTTTCTTCGCTTTGTCACTTGTCAGTACTGTCTGTAAATGCCAGCTGAAAGAGTGGCAATAAATTCACCCGTGCCCTGTGCACAGGTCATTTGTCAAATTCATCATCCGTTGTCTCATACGCAAAGAAAAGCAGTCTTTTAAACAACACGTAAAGTGTTTTGGTTTATTTAATATACTCTTTATTATACTATATGGTCTGGTGTAAAATTCTGGGATTCTGTTCTATGGGTGTATTTAATTTCCCACAGCCATCAAACATATTTCCATTGTAAAAAAAAAAGCTTGGGTGCCAGAAATATTCTGAAAAATAACTTTTCTGTAAAATTACACTTTACCCCGTTTTTATTGTTATTTCACGGACTGTAGAAAAAAATACTGTAAAGAAACTTTTTCAGCAGCTGGGGTGCCAAAAATATACAAGTAATATGTTTTTCCTGTTTTTCTTGTAATTTTCCTGTCTTTTCTGTAATCTTTGAATAATCTGTAAAGAAACAGTAAAATTCTGTAAAATTAAGGGTTTGTCTTTAAAGAAAAGTTCCCCCAAAATGATTTTTATTTAAAGCTTATGATTTATATAAAGCTAAATATTTTTTTAAATGTTTATAATCTCTTTAATTACTTCAATCATTGTTAAAGCATTGCTTCATCGAAATTAGTTTTGATCATTCGAATTCTGAAATCTAATGCTATTTGTCCTGCCACGAGTCACAATAGCAGATTTAAAAGAAATCTTAATGTTAGGTTACACATTAGCACCATTCACAGTTTTCGCACGCCATTAGTATTATCTGGGACCTTCTGTGATTAATAAATGACCACCCACATCAGTATTTCATGTGATGCATTCGCACATATATGATTCTATATGACCGTACCTGTCAGCGTTTGAGATCGGTGATGGCGAACCGGACAAAAGATTACCTCGATCGCAAGGCTCAAACGTTACAAGACTTTCCATGATAAATAAACAAACAGGTGACTCCTGGTAACTTATGGATATCACCAAGCACCTGAAATTATAAAAAAAAACACTCCAAAACAGGCTCTGTTATAAGCAAACGGTGGATAAAACCTTGAAAAATGACAATATGAGCCCACCAAATGACTAATATCCCGATTCACACTGGTTTAAGATTACTACAGACAACCTCTGCAATTAATACAAATGACTAGAGGTCCCCATTAGGCATAGGCCGATTACTGGTTTCAAGGCTTACCGACGTTAAAAAAAACTCTTCATGTTGCATGTTGTTACGGAAACGAGAGGTCTCTGTCATTGGTAAGCTGTGAAAATGGGTAATTTTTTCTAGAAAAGATGAAAAGACAGAGCTGCAGAAGAAGATGCCGACGCAGATGTTTAAAAAAGCGCCCAGGACGTTTACTCCATACGATTATAATGTTAAATAGACGCTAGCAGCTTCAAAAAAAGAAGTCATGTCAGATTAAATTAGTGGTGGGCATAGATTATTTTTTTTAATCTAGATTAATCTTGGAATTAATCTAGATTAATCTAGATTAAAATGGCTCATTTGAATTCTGCCGAAGTCATTCAGAATATGTGTGCTACCCAAATAATGACTAAAAGTAAGTCTTTGAGAACGGGTTTCTCAAGCCAGGTGGCGCATTAGACCAGGGGCTCATCTCCTGTTTCAAAAATGCATCACAAACTGCTTGAGAAAGCTGTTCTACTATGAAAATTTGTGATGAAAATTAAATTATGTTCAATAAGATGTACTTGTGTTTACTTCCGCATTAGCTAAGGTATGCTTTGATTTAGGTGGAACTTGAGGCTGGAATAGCTCCTTCAGTACATTTACATTCACATTTAGTCATTTAGCAGACGCTTTTATCCAAAGCGACTTACAAAGAGTTAGGGAGCAACAAGCGATATGTCATACAGGAGCCATAATACATTAGGTGCCAATACAAAGTTACTGGTTTCAACTAAAGCTAAACCACTACCTGTTGAGAGAAAGTTTTTTTTCTTCAAACCAACTGTATGTAAACCAATTCCGTACAGTAAACCAATTCGACATTGAACAAGGTCCAAACAACCTTAGTCTTGTCGAGGTTTCCATTGGGAAGCTTCTTAAAAATAAATTTTCCCTGAAGCAAACCCGGCGGCTTCATGGCTGCATCCATGTTAGCACGTCACGTTTAATGTGGTAATTTCATAGTAACGTTATGTTGTGTTCAGACCAAACGCGAATGGTGCGTCAAGCCCGAGTGATTTACATGTTAAGTCAATGCAAAGAGGCGATAGACCTACTTGCTGCGCGAATCCCTGGTTATGAGATGATGAGGCGGCGTGAATGAAGCGAATCACGCGAGTTGAAAACTCTCGTTCTCGCCCCCTACAGTGCAATTAAGCTATGTATACATCCGCACTAAAATATCAAGGTGAAAGTCATCATAGCTTGCGTAGTATAGACCCAGCTCCCAACCTAACTTTGAGAATAGATTGACAGCGAATTTTTTTTTATCGCGCGATAGGAGTCTCACATTAACGCAGCACGTTAACTGCGCACCACTAGATTAAATACTATTTGGCTTTCTACCGAGGCAAATAACATGGCTAATCAACTAGCCCAATATGAACTTGTTTGAACTATGTGAACATGCTTACATTCCTGCATTATAACTTGGACTGAAAAATAAATGTGTAGAAAGAAAACATGTCTTCAAAAGCATTGTTCAGCTGCAGATTCGATTTCTGCCTTTTTACAGAAATTGTTTTAATTGTTGAGCTAAAGGTTGAGGCTCACTTGAGTGACTTTATTTTTTTTATTTAATTAAGAAGAACTCAAATATTTATTTGAATGATTTTCAGATGTTCAGTGGAAATTCTTTGTTTTTATTTAAAAATAACACATTGTAGATAAGCAATAGTAATACCGGGACTGCGTGTAACCATGGTAGTTTTGCTCAAGGTTATCACAGCGTCTCAAAGAATCTCATACCGGCCCATCCCTAGTCCCCAGGTAATACTAATCTCATGGTAATAGTGCTCAGGGCACATCAAGTGATCTCTAACAAAGCAATAATGGTGCATAGTACGAAAAAGTTTTTCTCACATAAGATTGCTGCACCATTCCTATCGGATCCAATATTGGTGGCACGACACTGCTTTTTAATTTCAGTCTTTCCGCAAATCCATGGTCGACCTGTGCCTTGTTCACAACGGCATCATCAGAGAAATAAAACAAACATTTTCCTACATGAGCTGGAACGTCTTTAAAAACCCACTATAACCGTGCATTTCTTATATCGGAATCAGAAGAAAGGTAATGAAGTGACTGGTTCTTCCTCAACCAGGGATCGCACAATATTTAGCCATCTTTAACGTCATGTTAGTTTATTGCTTGCTCGCTCTATCTGGTTCGACGCCACTTGTGTTTCTACAGAATTGTCATGCGCGAACCAGTGGGCGGGGCTAGAGAAGTAGTCATTGACATTCTGTCTGTGGAGGCGGTGTTCAACCTATCAATGTGGTCATAGATAAGTGCATTTCAGAACCTGCCGTTTACTGGGCCTGGTGTCAATAACAGATGTAATCTCAGTAACATGGGCGTTTTCAGTTCTGACACTTACATGATGTTCGTGTAAATACCTTTCCCTCTTATATAACCAAAGCTTGGGTTAAAATTCTGATTTTAATTCATACCTCATTTTATCAGCACAGTGTGTGTTGTCTGTTTTGGGTTTAGGAAGGCAGGACGAGAGCCGTGAGGCAACGAGGAGGGGCAGGTGGCTGTGCGCACACTGGTCCCGCATATCTCACGGAGGAGATCGGGAACATAAAAGGAGGAGCGAGAGGACTGCTGACGAGAGAGGAGCGGGCCCGGTCATGTGTTAAGTTTGTGTTTATGCTCTTGAAGACCGGTAGTCACCATGAGATGGCTGCCGCCTTTTTACCTCTGTGTTATTGTTTGTTCATTTTGATATAAAGTTTGTTTAGCATTCGCCGGTTCCCGCCTCTTTCCTTCCCTACTTTGAACTGTACTACAGCAATTTATTAATCTATATTTGCAACGTTATTTATGCATTTTAGTACACTCAGCCTTTGCCCCAGTGACGGTTACAAATATTTTCCTTATGATTTTTATGATCATGTCAGAGGATCCTGTAGAATAGTGTATGCCTGAAAGAGCACTTCCATGATCCCATGTGTTTAAGTCATGTTTCTCCCATATTTAATATTGTTTAGAGAATTGCTGTTTATTCATTTTTTACATAGTAGTTCTTGAACTGTGCTTCCGTGCTAGGGCCGTTTTTATGCACGGATATATGCATAGATATGTAAACAAGAGCTAAAAGCCAAACGTACTTTATGATCATCAGGCAGACAATAATTACTTTCATTACAATGGATGGTAGACTAAACGTGCAAAAACTAGTAAGCTTCATTGCATGATAATATAACCAGTCTGCATTATTCTCTGACGCTCTTGCTTTCTCTTGTGGGTATATACAATTTGCTGCCTCTCTGATGAAGTTAGCAGACTAATTAAGACGAAGGAAAACTTGTTTCCCAAGGGCAGTCTCTCCAATCCACCGCTAATTAAATCTAGAAAGGCTGAGTGATACACAGCAAGATCAGATGTGAAGGCAGATTTCATGATGAAGTAGAGAGAGAGAGAGATTGACTAATATTTGACTTTATAGTTTTACAAGACACATGTATAGAGCCTTGATACAGTACATGTCAAAAGTGTGGAAACGCTTAACTAAAATGTTTCTAATAATCTTAAAAATCTTTTGATTTCAAGGTGTATGCTTAAATGTCTGAAATTCCTTTTGTAGACGAAAATATAATTGTGCCAACATATGTTTTTTTTCTGAAGCAGTAAAGCATGCATCAAACCGTCACCCGGAGCAGCACGTTGCACGCATGCAGTTACCATAATTCCCACAGTTACAGTTGCGGTTGCCCTACTCCAGAGTTTTGATGAATTAACAATTATTTTGAAAGGTGCAAAAAATAAAGCGTTTCAAATTTTTTGACTGGTAGAGTACAGTATTGGTCTGGTGATTACAGTACTCAGGTTACTCTACCATTGGAACTACTGATGTTGCTGCATTTCACCCCAATGTTATTGGAATAATTCATCATATCCTCTTACCCATGCGACATACTTGTCCCTTCCTCAAATACGACCAACACGAGGGTTTGCTAAATTAGCGCCTCTTCCGACTGAAGGCAAAACTGTTGCCTACCGTAATTATAAAATGTACATTTTGGGATATTATTTTGCAGTAATAGCATGTGTTGTGGTTGGATTTTCATTTCAAAATGTTGTGATAATTGTATTTACATTGCACATACACACATATTCAAGCATTTTGAGCAAGTAACTGAACACATTTATTAAATATAGGGCTGGGAAAGATAACATGTTATTATCATGTTCACGCATTAATTAATTAACGGTAAAATTTATTTTATCGTGCATTAAAAAAAAATGAGAGTAGGCGGCCGCAGTAAGGAGAAGAGTGAACACAAAGCAGGCAAGATAAAAACTTCCCAAATCCTGCTGTCGAGTCGACTGGAAATGTCTTTTCTAATTAACAAGTTTTAGAACATTTCTCACTTTTAAACTCCGTTGTCCCAAGAAAAATGTGATACAAAACATACGATTCCTGCGCCATTCCTGTCGGATCCAATATTGACGGCACAGCATTGCTTTTTACTTTTAGGGTCTCCACAAATCCAGTGTCGACCCCCTTTTTTTCAAGCCAATAACTTTGTCATTTATTTACCTTCGGACTTACAACTTGGCAGACTGCTTACTTTCAAACACGGCAACATAACACTGCATGAAATGTAATTTTCATGATCTAATGTTACTTACTCTTTAACAACCGGATACCATACTCTTTAAATAAACATCCAAAAACAAAATTGTGTTAACTGAGTGAAATACTTTATCTCTGATACAGTATAGGCTCAAATATGGTTCCATGGTTCTACTCGGCCATAAATCAGTAGTTGTCGAGTAATTCGCCACTTTTTTCAGATCTATTTCAACGTCTTCCTGGCATTTTGAATAAAGTCCAAGTAATGCAACTCCAGAGAAGTGGTTGCGGAAGGAAATGACATATCTCTTATCCAATGTGTTTATAAGCTTTTAAAACCCTGCACTGCAAACAGTGTTAATTAGGGTCATTTCTTTGTCTTTGAAATAAGCAATCACGTCTGTTATCTCAGTTTGCCGTTGACATCCGGTTGGATTAAGAGAAACGCTAAGCAATGATTCGGAAATAGACTTTATGTGTCGACGGTTGTGATCGACTCGAACTTGCTTGCTCTTTCGCTTTAATGCACTCTTCATATTGCACTCTGTGATTGAACTTCATTTGATTTTACAGGTTTGTTGTGTAAGACAGTGGTGCTGCAACAGTTTTTCGACAATCTGTTCGACATCATTGCTAGTCAAGCCAAAATAATTCCATACCACAGATGATCCTATTCATTTTGGTACTAATTCTTGCATCTGCCCAGTACTTGACAAGTCATGCGATGTTGTTTTATCAGCACACATGTTTAGTGTTAACTAACAACCTTCAACACGCATTTAGAGAATCCGCTCACAACTTCATAGAAACGAAACTGTCTAGTTGTTGTTAACGCCAAGCCTACATATTTATGATAGGCTGCTGATGTGCCACCGCTTTTAACGCGCAACAAACCTGCTGACATGCACAGAAAAGAAGCCTAAATGGACAGTTGTAATTGTGGCTTTTAACGATTACGTAATCCTTGGACCTGTAATCGCAATCTCGATTACTTTTTCGATTAATTGTGCAGACTTAGCTCAATGATTTACCCACACTGGAATGTCTTTAAAAATAAACTTCAACCAGGCATTACTAATGTCGGAATCCGGAGGAAGGTTATGTAGCGATTATGTTATTCCACATCTAGGCAATGCACAATATTTTGCAATCTTTAACGGCATATTTATGGCTTGCTTTCTGGGCGGAGCTAGATAATTATTCATTGATATTCTTCTTCTTCTGTGGAGAAGTCGTGCATATGACATTCGCTGGGCCTGGTGTCAATAAAAGTTGTAATTTCAGTAACAAGGGCGTTTCAGTTCTGACACTTACAGGATGTTCGCTTGAATATGAGAAAAAGCTCATGTTAAAATTGATGTCTTAATTCCATGACACCTTTAAAACATGAACTCTTGACACAATAAGCTACATGCACAAACAACCTTTTGACTCGTTTTTACTTTGAGGACAGACTGGAATATTAAGATGCCTCAACAAGAGTTTTAAATCATAAATTATGACAAGTTACTTAATGGGATAGTTCACTCAAAAATGTTCCAAACCTACATACAATTCTTTGTTCTGTTTAAGATAAAGAAAGATATTTAAAAGAATTTTAGCAACTTTCATTATTTGTAAAAAGGTAGTCAATGGTGCCCAAGAACTATATTTTTTCCTAAATTAACAGAGCAAAAAAAAATATATTTTTCTACAAATATCTTTCTATGTGTTCAATCAAACAAGGAAATGTATACAGATTTGTAACAATTTGAGGATGAGTAGTTCATGAAATAATTATAATTTTTGTGTAGAGTATACCTTCATAATGTAGGCTAGTACACAGTTTAGTAGCTTTACTAAAATGCTGTCATATAGAAATACTTGATATAAAATTAATTTGTACCTTTTTTATACTCAGTTTTTACAACTTACTGCAGTTATATCTTACAGTATTTTCTATTGCCAGTAGACCAGCATTGTGTTGTTGCAGCACATAGAACATAATGTTTGCATGTTATCAACCCAACTGTGTTACTAAATTTGCGCGCATAATACCCATAACACTCAGATTCTTAGCTTTTAATAGTAAGTCCACTCTGACATTTAAATTGGTTCCTCAAGGAGAGTCCTTAATCTCCTGCGATGTCAGCCCAAAGACTAACTTTAGGAGGACACAACCTGAAATATCTTGTTCTATATCCATAAATGCCCTTGAATGCATTATTTTTTCCGAAGTCTATCAGAATTTTTGAATATTTACAAAAGATAAATCCTTTAAGTTATAACAATTGAAAGCCAGTTGTTAATGCTGAATACCAAAACAAGCACAGTTGGTTAAGGTGTCTAAATATACAAGTAAAAAGTGTTATTGTTTTACCCTGGGCATATTAGAAGTAGCAGCATCCAGTTATAAACCAAAATAGAAACCAATGAGGAAAAGAAAGAAAGCTGACATTAATGATGATACATGAAGTAGAAAAGAATGAGCTGATAAAACCAGAACTGAGCATACTGTATCTATACTATGGGCATGAATAGATTTACATCTACTACACGATTCCAATTAAATTGCCGTCCCTAAGCTAGTCATAACCCTCTTGAGCTGCACAGCATGGAGAGAAGTGATATTCATAGGTTAATTACAAGCCTAACCCTAGGAATAAAATGGAGACCATAATACACTTGATCACTTACTCGCCACCAAAGAAGACTATGTGAATGAGAGAATTGTCATTGTGAGCATAGATGGTTGTTCAATTGCCAATTCCCAAAGATGAAGCCTTAGGTGACTGTATAATTGGTTCCAGTCAAATACGTTTTTGACGCTGTAGAGTTTCTGTATCCCTAACACATGGTTCCTTGAGTCTATCAAACAGTTTGGAATGAAACCCTCTTTTCAGTGTTTGAAAACAAAGGGTAAAATAACAATGAATAGGAAAATCTATTGTTTTTCCACTATTTATCAAATAAGCTTAAGTGTCTTTGTTATTTTATAGATAAGCTTCATTTGTTTTTAATAAACTACCGCAAGATTGATTTAAAATAAAGTGCTGTCTAATGATCATTCCCACTTTATAACAGGAAGATAATTGAAAATAGGAGTATTCTATTAAACCAGCAAACCATACAATATATGAGATCCATAATGTCCAAACCTACATGTACCACTCAGACAGGACTTTCATATTGTCGCTATATCTGAACATCACTTCTCCAGAAGTTTGTTTGACAGTCCAGTTGGGTTTGACAATCACGCCAGCTGAAGACTTCAGGTTTAACATCTTGGCTATTACCTTCCAGTGTTTATGTACATGCAGCCTCAGCTGTTCACATCTTTGCAACCAAAACAGATGTTAGATGAAAAATTATGTAATTTATAAACTTAATGTTGACTTTGACGATTTCACAAAAAGGCTTTTCAATCTAGCAACCCTTCCATGAAGCTTTATACCTCATTTAGCCATAGTTCCTGAAAGTCAAGACCTAGCAGAGTGTTTGTTCTAGAGGTCGACCGATTCATCGTTTTTGCCTATTAATCGGCACCGATAACAATAATTTGAACTATCCGCAATAATCCCCACCGATTGTTTGACCTGGCTACATTTGATCCAGACGCAGCAGGGAACGCTTTACTGTGATATGCAGGTGGAGAGTTCCGTGTATAGTGTTAAACAGTTACCGCTAGAGGTGCAAATGAAACTTACAGCCTGTTTGGTTTGGGGTTATACAGTTTATAGATTGGAGACGCGAGAACACAGTCTGCACGGAGCGGAATATATCACGTAGGGGTTTAAAAGTTTCACAATGACAAGGTTGAGCCAGTTGGAGTAAACATGATGTTAAAAAGTGATTCATTCATTGACTATAGGCTGCATTTAAAGCAGTATTTTTGCCGACAGGGCTGAGAGCGCAACAACATTAGCCTATTAACGTTAGCATAAGAAGTTATAACATGGTGACAAAAATACACTCACAATTTTTAATATTGTAACCATGGTTATGCATTTGTGAGTGTTGTGTGTGTGTGTGTGTGTGTGCGTGCGCACGAGTTCCGATTCCGAAATAGAAAACAGATGACAGAGACAGCATGAACGGTTTATGTTAATGACATTCGTTTACTGTTAATAAACACGCGTGTGAACTCGACACAATATGTTGTAAAATATTACAATTTATCCGTCATTCTGCAAGTTTGGTGCCAAGAATTTTTTAGAAATTACCTACTTATCACTTTGTCTGAATCATACACTGGAGTTTAATATTTATTAATGTAGTTAATATGTATGTTTTTTATTTACACATTCGTGTAGCTCAGTGGTAAGATCATTGTTGTGGGTTGGATCCCAGGGGATTGCACATACCTATAAATGTATGAGATAATGCAATATAAGTCGCTTTGGATAAAAGCGTCTGCCAAATGCATAAATGGAAATTTAAAGCATAATAAAGTTTAGTGGTTCGAGCAATGTGTTTATTGATGTAATACACTTCATTGCTAATTTACTTTGTGTGTTTTTTATTTGAAATAGACCATTAAAAAAAATATTGGAAATTAATCGTGATCGGCAGGTTCTGACCATGCACCTTAGTTATCGTTATCGGCAAAATCAAATATCATTCGACCTCTAGTTTGTTCTGAGGCCAAAAACCTGTGTTACCTTGTATTTAGAGGAAATTTAAATCACCAGTGATGATATTTGTGCATTTTGGACAGATTTGCGAAGTTGTCCTATTCTGAAAACCTTTTGTATTTATCTCAGGTCTAGTCACAGTATTGCTTGAGCGAGCATTTCATAGACTCAGGTTGCTCCAGAGGGTTTGTCCTGAAGTGCAATGTAAGATGCTTTTGATATAAGCATATGTTAAATGACTGTCCAAATTCCTGTAATCCAGGATAACACATCTGAGTCAGTGACTGAATAATCGCATTCATCTGTGTACCCTAAAAAATCGTATATCAGAGCTCAGAATTCACATTGAAAGGTACACATTTTATTTTCTCTTGCTCAGGATTTAGATAACATGTAGTATGTGAAGTTTAGGGGTTTTATTAGCTTTGGATGAGGCTTTTAAAAGTTTGTATTTTATTATCGGTTTACATTTTGCATTCAAAAGTTGGTGTTCTCTGCTTCTAGTTTATCCTGCTTTTCAGACCTGCCATTCATTTATTGAGAACAAAATACTCTGCGAAGATGAACGGTAGATCGCAAAGGACATTGTTAACACAGATTAACACAAATTTACGATTTTATTTTCTAAACTGTACTTTATACAATGTCTGAAGAAATGGTCAAAATGTACACAGGCTGTCAGTGGGGCATTACTCAAAAATGGTATACCTTTGCACCTACAATATGCATATTATTGCATCAGAGGTATGTATTGGTACCAAATGTGTACAAATCTGTGCCTAAATAATACACATGACCTTTTCAAAAGGGACCATTTCAGTAACATCTTAATAGGGCTGCAAGATAAATTATGATTAACGCTAAATATTGAGTAAATCGACCAACTAGGATAGAGCAAAGTCTGCATTTATTTGTTTCATGCATGCACAGTTTTTCCGGGAAGTATGGCTTTGTGATCAGTAGGAAATACCGACTTAAATACATTGGGGTCAATTATAGCATGCATGTGAAAAAGCATCACCAGTCAAACATCATCGTTATTTATATACTTTACATTGTTTATTTAGAGTTTTCTTTACAAGAGCGACCTCTAACTTTCAGATGCAGTAGCATTTAACTGTACTTCACTGACAAGCTAAGCTAAAAAGAACTCAGACAACTGTGAAATCGCTTGCGATTATTTTTCGATTTATCGTGTAGACCTATAGTTTATGTACCTCTTTTTACTCTGTTACTGACAGTTTAATGCACTATTTTCAGTGCGAATCTTAGAAAAGGTAAAAAAGGAAGAATACTGTACACTTATTAATGTTTATTAATTCATTTTAAATTTAAACTGAGAACAGATTTACATGTAATGCAGAGTCAGGTTTTGTATTTGCGTACTGAGAAGTGTCAATTTTGTTTCATTGGTTTTCTTTTCCCCACCTGCTTTTTCACACACTTGTGATTTCTAGACATGAACTCTCTCCTAATCCAACACAAATCCCTTATTGAAGCATAAGTTAAAAGAACAGTTCAGCCAAAAATGAAAATTCTGTCTTCATTTACTCAAACTCAAGTTGTTCTAAATCTGTATAAACCTCTTTGTTCTGATGAACACAGAGAAAGATAATTGGAAGAATGTTTGCAACCGAGACTTCTGGCATATCATTGACTACCATAGTAGACAAAATTACAATGATAGTCAAAGGTTCCCCAGAACTGTTTGCTTTTCCGATATTCTCCTTTTTCAAAATTATATCTTATTTAAATAGTCTTGTCTACTATGGTAGTCAATGATGTCCCAGAACTGTCAGTTGCGAACACTCTTCAGAATATCTTTCCTTGTGTTAAATAGAACAAAGACATTTATACAGGTTTGGGATAACTTGAGTCTAAGTAAATGATGATAGAAATAAAAATTTTGGGTGAACTATCCCCTTAAGTAGTTGAAGCTTAAGTTATGTAGTTTTGAAAGCTAAATTTTCACATAGTGTACAATAACTCTTCTGTTACTCTATTAGAGCTATCCCATGGGTCAAGATAGGTTTGTTCAACGGTCAAAGGTGAATGTGCTGCAATTTTGTGCTGGAAGCTGTTCAGTCCTGTCAGCCTTGTTAATAGTTATTTGTTGATTTTTGTGTGAATGGAATAATTATATTAGGAAAGACGTGCCCTGGGGTTTGGAGGGCAAGAACGCACTCGCTCCATCTTATTTTTTCCCTTCTCTTTCTGCCTTCAAAGAGGAAGAGTATTTTATTAAGCATTGCAAATTGACTTGGTAATGCTGTGGTGTCAAGAGCATCATAGAGGAATAGCAATGAGAAATAGAGAGAGAAGTGTTTGAGTGTGAATGTATCTCTGAATGAGCAACATGAGAGAGAGACTTGCATTAGTGGCCATGAATGACCAAATGGTCAAGTTAGCCTGTTGATGCAGTAGGGGACAAAAAAGTGTTTGTTAAAGAGAGTGGATGGTACGCCTGTCTTGCTCCCTCTTTCTGTTTTGCACCTGCTCTCATTGAACAGACCAACAAGAGCAGTGATTCAGCTGAATATTCTGGATATTTCTGAGTTTGCTGCTCCAAATCAGAATAAAGAGCAAAAATATATAGATGATTCATACTTATTAATTTAATTTGGTTAAGCTAGCAAAACCAGTTGAGTTCTGGTTATATGTTATTGTGTATTCATGTGTCTGTGTGTGTGTGTGAGAGAGAGAGAGAGAGAGAGAGAGAGATTGTCTAAGTCAGGATTCTTATATCGCAGAAGACACACTTTGGCATAGTCAAATATGTTTTAAGAGATCTCATTTAACTCCCTTTAGCAATACCCTCTTTGCTCTTAGACTCTATAACATTTCCTCTCCGTGGAACACTCTATACATCCAATCTGCACTAAAGGGACATAGGGCTGGCCCAGGCCCAAAACATCTACTCAGCAAAGCTCTGCATCAATTCTGAAAAAGATATAGGAGCCATTCGCTCTCAAATGATCAGAAATGGCAATTCAGTTTTCACCACAATGCAACTGAAACATACACTTCTGTTCCTGTAACACCCAATAAGTTTTGACAGTAGATATGAATCTTAAATACTTAGATAAAGGATTAGGTAAATAAATAAAACAAGATTTTTGTTTTAAATGTTTCTTTTAAAAGGAGAGAGATTAATGGCTTAATATATGAATGAAAAAAAAACGTGCTTTTAGGCCGCCATTTTTGCGTCAAAATGGTTGTAACCTAAACCCGTTCTCTTTTAAAGAAGAATATCGTTCAGTAAGCGTCTGTTCAACGTAAACATGCATTGAATCAAAGCTTGAACTACTGTCTTTAAGACAGTTGAGTCTATTTAAGACATCATCATCCTCCACCGTTATCGTATACTTTATACATTATGAGAATATACTGAAAAACCCAATAATTAGATGCTCGCGATTTGGCTATTTATTCTGTATAAGTACATGTGAATATTATCCCCCGTCAGCTAGTGACCGATAGAGAGAAGACAATAGGCTACTGATGTAAATAAACTTCTAAAATGTATGAAAATACACCAAGAAGCGTCTTTATTTTCATTCTTAATTAATTAAGCATTATTTAATCATATGATACATCACCTTGCATTAACTGAAGAACTGATTAGTGTGTCTGTGTTCAATTTGGCTGCCTGTGCATACAACCATTTTACTTCATCAAAAAAGGAATTTGCCTGCCTCCTCAGGTTAAACATGACTAAACAATGACGATGCAATTCATCGACTGGCCGCTAGAGGCTGGCTCCAAAACAGAGCAGAATCTCATTGAGCCGCATGTTAAAATGGCCAACTTTACTGCACAAAAAAAACATAGATTACCTATATAGACCAAAATAATTTTGGTCTATATAGGTAATCCTGGTACAAATAAATAATTTGATCTATATTGGTAATATTGTACCTTATGACAGCTGTGAGGGGGTGAATTTTTGTATATGTTATCCGTTTAGATTATATTAAGCCTTAAAATTCAGCAAATTGTGTGTACGGCCACGTGAGTGACAAGTTGTTTCAACAACCAGGGGCCTCCGCTCCGACTGTGTCCCACCTCTTTGCCCATTTTTGATTTTCCAGGAGTGAGGTGCTGCTAAGATGGTGACGTCCGGCTCCGCCTACCTTATGCCTCGATTTTAATCTTCACAACCCTTCAGGTGATGTCACAGACACTACGTTCATATTTTATACAGACTATGGGTAAAACGTATCGCGCCCATCGGTTTAGAAGACTTGTGACCGACATAATTTCAGTATAGCTTATTCATTATAACGAAAGAATGTTAAAGAAGTGTCTCTCTCGGTGAGTTCAGTGTTTTCTCATGTGTCCTACTTGCCGGAATACTTAGTGGATAGAAACCGAATTCACATTTGTAAGACAATGAGGCTACACAGAAATTGCTACTCACAACCTAATAACAACTGGTTCCTGATCTTTACATACCTGTCTGTCATATACAAGTACTCTGAATGCATGTTTATGCCCATATCCGTGTTTATGTCTGTTAGTAATATGCATGCACATAATTAATCAGCAATGGCCAATATTTCATACAGCAAATGCTCAGCATATGTTTTTCTCTCTATGTTTTTGTCTTTTCCATGTAATTTGTATTTATGAACAAGGCATTAAGGTGATTTTTATTGAAGTTAGTGTATGGTTTTGGTTGGGTAGGCTTAACTGACGTAATAAGGCTTTCCGGCATGTTGCTTGTTTGATGTCATCCAAAGCACATGTGTAAGCGCTCTTATTCATATTTTCCATACGGAGAGGGGAGCAGAAGCTCATTTGAATTTAAAGAGACACACAGAAAAACTGCACGTTTTCCATTGCAGCCACAAAGGCCATGTTCAACATATTGTAATGAAAGGTGGTGTATTTTGAGCTGAAACTTTACAGAGACATTCTAGGGATACCACTGACTATTTTCACATTCCAAAAAACCCCTGGATTAGCGGCCCTTTAACTCTTTCCCCTCCAGCCTTTTTTTATAAATTGCCAGCCTACGCTAGCATTTTTAACATTTTCACCAAAATTGAATGGCTCACAGTACATTTTCTGTAAAGAATATATGGACAAACAATATGCGCTATGAAAGAACAGAGTCCCTGCTTTTAAACAAAAGAACCCGTATTCTAATATCTTCATTTGTTCTATTTTATCAATCCTTAGATGTTGGTAGGTTTCTTCAAAAATGCATCACTTTGATTTAACAGCTGAGATAATTCACGTTTTTTGTCAAAGATTCCGCCCAGATTACACTCAGAATAATCATTAAAAACCGATAAGAAACATACATTCTAGGTTCTGGGATTCTGTACTTTGTACCAAAGGCGTGTAACAGTGCCACCTACTGTACAACAGTACAAACACTGATTGGCGTAATAAATTGTCTTTGGCGGGGAACACATTTTTTTAAATGACGAAATAACTTGTCAATGGCAGTGAAAGAGTTAAAAGTAACTCCTCTCCCAACCCTAGACTGGGGGAGGAGCGTAACCAGCGGGGGCTAGTCCGTTCGTATTCCCAGTAAACAACGAGGTGAAGGCTTGTATGCCTGATAAAAGATTTGCTGTAAGTACTCTTTTCCTCTCATTGACTGTTTTCGATAAGGTGGTGGGGAAGAGATTGTAGTAAGGCTGTGAAGAATGGAGTTTGATTTCAATGTGTTGACCCTTTCTCCTACTATTTAAGCTTTTAGTCAGGCTAAGACAAAAGGCTTTTGATGATAGCAGATTTTTTTCATATTACTCTTCGTAAAGGAGTGGCTAAACAGGTACTTAAAGATGAGTTGTTGGAAAAGCTTACATAAATAGGTATCTTGCCGAATGAGTCTGATGATGGCGATGAGGAGGCTGAGCTTCAGTCTGAGGTAGAGATGGAGGTAAATCCCAAGCCTGAGCCTGCTGTGGTCCAAGACCCAATGATTGACTTAAAACTAAAAGAGTTAAATATCTTGATTAAGGAGCAGAAATGCGAGGCAGAAATGTTAAGGATTTGTGTAGTAGAGAGGCAGGCTGAGAGGGATATTGCAATTCGCAAGATGGAGCTTGAGGCAGAACGTGTGGCTAAAAAGCCAGTTCCAAGTACTCGTACAAAGCTTACTTTCCCTTTTGACCTCACCTTTAACTTTTGCTGGTAGTACAGCAATATTTTTGATGTGACCAGATAAAGTTGGAAACCCTGGAAAGTTTGCAGGAACTAATCTTGCTGGAGGATTTAAAAAACTGCATTCCCACAAATATCAATATTCAATTGAACGAGAAGAAAGTTACTTATGTTTTCACGTCAACCTCAGCTCCCAGATCTCAAGTACTGTGTGTTTTAGGATCCGCTCAGAATGGTCTGCTAGCCATGCCTAGAAACACTAGTACACACATTTTTTGTAATGGAAAACGACTTTGTTTTTATTGTCTCGATCCAAAGCGGATTGCAAAGCTTGGAAATAGAAAAGTGCAGCTTCAAAGCCTAAAAATGTTGCTCTTGGGCAAACACCTAGTAACGTCAGGGCTGTAGCGGGAGATGGTTATCAACCTTTCTTGTTTGAAGAAGCAGTCTCTCTATCTCCTGATTCTGGCTTTAAACCTGTCTGAGAAATTTGCCTCTGCATTTTCTGTCAGTGCAGTTACACGTGCCCAATCCAAAAAGTTTGAGGAAGTGGTGGATCTTTCAAACTCTTTTTTGTTTAATGATTCAGATCCTCTGGAATGTGTATTGTTTGTAAGTCCAAGCTTAGATGCTGATGTGACTGTAACGAAGTTAGTAGCTATGTTGATATGTAAAAGGTAATTGTACTTTATTTTATAGTTTTAGTGAGAGGGTAGCAACCTTTTTGTTTATATCTTTTTCTGATTTGTCTGGTCAATAAGGGGGTTAAGGGAAGAATTATGTTGTTATAAATACTTTTCTTTAAAAGTTACTCCTCTCGACTGGGGGAAAAAGCCTAACAATATGAAATTAAAGAGTTTTATTGGCAGCAATAAAACAACATAGTTTTGATGCACATGGGGATAGTAAATGCCCTATTTCCACAGTTAAATATGTCACCAAATCTTTATTGTTGTGAACCTATTTTTATATCCGAGGTCCTGGACATCTTGTTCAGATACATGCCGTCATGTTTTATATCAAATACCAACAAATAAAACAATCATAACTTGACTTGCTCTAATAGAAAAATTATAATGGGTCGAGGTTAAAACTTGGTATTAAGGGCTAGTGTATGAATTTTCAGCCTGGTCTGATTGTTTATACGTAGGTATTTATTACGTTTACAAGCACAAAACATACATTTTTGTACATTGTTATTAATGCTGAAACACTAAAATGGATGTATAACAACGTATAAAATGTAAAAATTGCTGTGTATTTTTTGCTAAAAAATTTGTATCTCATCAAGATATTTGTATCAGTGCATTTAAAAATAGTATTGAGAAGCGATTTATATTTTTAGACCCCTTAACCTACCCTTGCACCTAAACCTATGCAATAGTGAATAAAAAATATAAAAATGTAATAGATCGAAATATGCAGGAAAATTAAAATTTTAGTAACAATATACCATTTGAATTTTGTAACGAGTGCGTCAGAGCCGGTGTTGCTGCTCAATTCAATTCAATCCAAATTTATTTATATAGTGTTTTCACAATGTGTATTGTTTCAAAGCAGCTTTACAGGGCAAACAGGAAAAACAGAAAAGGTAAAACACAGCACAGTGCATTGTATTTATACCCAAACTCCAATGATTGATTAATGGAGAAAAAAACCTCGGGAGAAACCAGGCTCAACCGGGAGGGGCAGATCCCCTCTGACATGTCATAGCTGCGCTCAAACTGCTGACATGTTATTTAAGTTTAGCATTTAATACCAAATATTGTAACTTCAGCATTAATGAGACAAATAGTCCGTTTTTGCTCTTGGTTGGGGGTGTATTGGTCTGAGCTGGGACGGTCCGATGGTCATATTTCTCTTGGCTGGTGGTGGAATTGCCTTAGATGGAGCTGGGATGCTCAGTCAGTCTGCAGCTGCAGCTGGCGTTATCTCAAATTGGGGATCCGCATCTGTCGGTCGTCTGGACATGGTGGAACTTCTTCCTACGGGCATCCCGAGGCAGAGGCGGAAAGAGAATAAAGAGAATAATTAGCGTAGCTGCTGTTCATTAACTATGCATTAAGTGAAAGCTTGGCTGAAAAGAAAGCTTTAGCTTGCTGCTAAAGGTGGCTGCTCAGGATGGAGATGAAGAACGCCAAATAAGGGCTTGATTTGGTTCTGTTCCTCAACAGGGAATGGATTCTGAAGATATGGATTACATCTGACGAATAAAATTGATTCCTTTTGTAATTTTGTGTTTTTTTGGTATTTTATGGATCAAGCCACAGGACAGTGCAACAACAGCTGCTTGGCATCTCCAATGGACCGTTTCTCTTTTCTGCATAAGATCCCATGAGATCCCTAGGTTCTGTCATTCGGAAACATGGCTTTTCCTATCACTGCTATGCTGATGATACACAACTCCACCTGTCTTTTGAGCCTGACGATCAGACTGTTTCTGCACACATCTCAGCATGCCTGAGTGACATTTCGCTCTGGATGAAGGACCACCACCTGGAGCTGAACCTTGCAAAAAAGAACATTTTGAAATTGTGGCCAACCCAAAGATTCATCACAACCTCTCCATTCAACAAGGCTCATCGACAATCACAACTTCCAGAATGGCTAGAAACCTGGGAGTGGTGATCGATGATCAGTTTAACTTAACGGATCATCTTACCAGCACTCCCCGCAGCCCATCCTGTAGATTTATCCTCTACAACAAGGGTTCTCAAAGTGGGGGTTGGAAGGCTGCGAGGGTGGGGTCACAAGAGGATTTCTATAAATATTTTTTTATTATTAGAAATAGTGTATCTAATCAATAAGTGTAAGAGAATGTACAATATTAGTTTAGTTAAAACTTAAACCAGGCAAAAAAAAGCCATCTGTCCTAGGAAATTCTTCCACCTCGATCATGACGTTGTTATTACTTCATCCTGAAGTACACGTTGTCCTTATGTTATGCCATTTACTTCCGTTGTTAACCTCATTTGTAAGTCGCTTTGGATAAAAGTGTATGCTAAATGACTAAATGTAATTGCACTCAACATGCATCAGTCACAGCATGTTGGAGAAAACACCTCTGTGTCCCATGACAAACAAAGGCAAATATTACATAAGTAATGGTTAAACGATTGCAAAAATGCTATTCCTTTTAAGAGTTTAAAGTCTTGTTTTTTCTGAACAAGTTGGAAGGATAAGTCACACAGTACCGAAATCATTCCATGATTCCATGATTCGATTTTCCACGTTGAGAACAACAGTTAACAGGGCTGTGTTCTCTGGAATCCTCTCAAGTGGTAGACTTCTACGTTCCGATTGATTGCCTTCGAACCGCATCATAGCTCATTACCATAAAGTTATTCCTGATTTCAACTCTGCACCTCGCTGCTGCTCGCCGCTGGCTCACATTGAAAATGAATGACTTCCGGCCACTTTGGCGCTCTCGATGGCGGCGGTCTGAACGTGCAGTAAGGCGGCTGACGCAGCACTAAGATGATGTTATATTTTCGCTTCTCTGCTGAAGATAACATATTTATGAAAGGCGCTCTGCAGAGCAGTTTGTTCATTCAGTGCTACTCTATCCACTAGTTTCCTACTAGTTCCCCATGATGCTTTACTTGAAAGATCGGAGAAACTTTCGGTACAATGTAAACAAACAAATTTCTGCCGTATTTCAAGTCATTCACTTATAGCAGAATTGGCATGGGTCGGTATGAGATTCTGACAGTGTGATAACCTTGAGCTTAACTCCCATGGTTTCAAGGTGTCACGGTATTACTATTACATATCTTCAATGTGTTATTTTTAAGAATACAACTTACACCCCAGGGATACAACTTACACCCCATTGTCATGTATGTTCTTACGGAGGCTGATCGAGTCTTCAAATGTGGTAATCCGCATGTTTCTAAAAATTTCTCGCTCGGAGCTATGAACCGTCAAATTTTGCTGCAATGGTAGGTCAATGGGATTGTTGATTTTTTTTTTGTCCCCCTTTCGAAACCCCTCGCCCGATAGCTTATAAAAGTCATAGCACACGATTCCCGTATAGGCCCATTAATTTGAGGCCTCATTCAGGGGCTACGACAAAAGTTGTGTGACAAGTAGCATGCCGAAATTTTGGTAGAACAAGAAGAAGAAGAATAAACAATTTTTGGGGGGGCTCTAACTCCACAGGGGTACAACTTACACCCCATTGTGATGTATTTTCTTACAGAAGCTGATAGGCTGTTCAAATGTGGTAACCTGCATGTTTCTACGAATTTCTCCCTCGGAGTTACGACCTGTCAAAGTTCGGTGCAATGTTAAATCAATGGGATTTTCGGGGTGTTTTTTTGCCCCGCTATTGAAACCCCCACGCCGATCGCTTATAAAAGAGCACGCCATAGCACGCCATTCCCATATAGGCTGGTTAATTCGACCCCATATTCAGGGGCCTACGACAAAAACCCTGGGACAAAATATTTCCAGCACAACCGTAATACTCATGCTTTTCAAAATACCACTAATTATGTGATTACTTATTGCAAAGAAGCTCTCTGTTTATAATTAAAATAGACTTCCGTTACGATGCCTATCTATTTCTCTTGGCTGTCTTCGTGCATAGACGCTACCTTTGAAGTCATGGCTTTCGGCTGCCATTTGTTACCAAACGATGCCAGCGTTTGTTTTAACTTCGTCTTTTCGACGGGGAAATCCTGCACAGGTGACTCTCACTCAGTGACTCTTGCACCGTTCTTGCACTTTCCGTCTTTGAGAAAAGGTGGAATACACTGCGACTACCGCAGGAACGGTATAACGGGAAATCTGAGTGGCGTGTTTTCAGTTTCTTAACATGATGTTGATTGTGTGCTATTTAAAGATGTGGTAAAATTAAGCAACAAGCCCATAGAAGCAATGGGTTACAGTGCATTTTATAACAGTTAAGGACGTTATAAACCCCCTTAGTTTTTATAAAATGCACTTGTAACCCACTTCGTTGCAGGGATAATTGCTTTTATAAAATAAAATAATAAATAATAAATATAATAAAATGGTTATACCATATGCGTTGCAAGCTTTCTTTAATTAAATTAAATAAAGTGATATTTAGGGTATGTAATGAGGTCAGCAGTTATAAATTAGGGTATTTTATAACGGCATAGAACTTGGCTCAACGAATCAGCATCAAGTTGTTAACTGACCGTTTTATTACTATATATTTTTTGTATTTAAAAGCGAACTGCAAGCGTTACACGGGCCGCGTGCACATATCATAAGGCTGCTGTATTGTCAGCTGGCCATTAATCTTAAAAACATTATAACGTTACGAAAGGTCACATGCAAAAGCACTTTTAAACAGTCTCTCTACGTTTTGTTTATAAAACTACTAGTGGACAAAATGCCTTCTTTACATCAAGCATATCAGATGAGAACTGTAGTACACATGATGTGATCTACTCCAACAGATTTTTTACATTAAACGTTGGTACAGTAAAGAAACCTTGTTAATCCAGTTCCCCATCACAGCTTCACTCAACATTACCATGTGGGACTCCTCCCCCTTCTGGACCCTCGTTAAGTCCTATAGGCTCACGCCAGTGTCAATGCACTAGCCAACTGCCCTGCGGAATGTAAATAGCTTATTTAAGGTGGCACACTGCCATCGTTTGATTCAACACGAAGAAGCCTCAGCGCAAGCTAAACAGTTATAAAGTGAGGTTTGATTTTATTGTTATTCAGATGTTATATTTGATAAAAAAGTGAGGCGTGTCTTTTTACAACGCGTGCTGCTCAGTCATGCGTCTTTATTTTACAGCGCAAGCTCCACAGTTATAAAGTCAGGCCAGTCTGATCTGTACATTGCAAGATTATATGCCCCTTAGCCTTGTACATATTTGTTTAGAACACAATTTAGAGCCTGCAGCACAGGGCAGCGAAAGTCACGTGACTAAAGTGAAACATTCGTTGGAATCACAATAACGGCTCAGCATCGACATTTCTCTCAGCCATTGGTGATTGGACTATGGGATCGTCTATCGGGCCAACCCTAATATAACCTATTTTTAGCAGTCAGTCTTTCGTTAGTACTGTGACCATGTCTCACTTTAATGAACGCTGTTTGTTTTCGGCACCTTGACATCCAGTTCATCGTCAACTAAACAGCCTGCATATTTGTTCGTTTTTCTGTTTTTGCTTACCTCTCCTGACATGTCCCCTGGTTTTTTAGCCATGACCGCTTATTTGTAGTCAACAGAGTTTTCTAAGATTCCATGACTCATAAATATTTCAGTAATTATTTTCTATCAGGCTACTGGCTGTAGGATAACTAGAGATACACATGTATCGAATAAAATCGTTGTTTGGGTATGCTTTTGAGCGCAAAATGCTCTTTTGTAGAAAGAGGGATCACAATTTAAACCAAAAAGATATTATGATGTGCCGTACGCACAGTACAATATGTGATCTTTCTTCTGCCCTTTTTGCTGTGTTAATATGATTTAAAAACGTATTTTCATTTTAGGATCCCCCTTTTACCATCCCATTACACAGCTGAGAACTCCAACAATATATATTTGAAATCCAAATCAGTTTCCTGATTTTTTCCACCATCAGATATTATGATCCATTTTCTTGGCAGGCCAGCAGCAGAAAATGACTTGGATTTCCATTGGCACAGTCAGTCACTTGGAGTTACTGTCATGAGAATTTTACAAAAACCTTTCATTGAAAAAGGAATCAGTTGTTCTCTCCACTTCCCGTGTGAAAGGCGGCGTGCAATCTTGCTAGAACGATAAAATGTATGTGGCAGATTTAAGCCGAGGGTGTGTGTGTTTGTGATCCAGGTTATGAGAGGCCAGAAGTCAAATTTGTTTGAAGATACTCTCTCCTTCACGCACACAATAAATGTTGCTGTTGAATTCCAACTAGCTAAGACACAATTGCAAGTGAAGATGTTAATCTGCACAGCAAGTATCCCACAAGCAGGCTGTGAGAAGCATGACATCCACACCTTGTAAACAAACGTTCAAAAAAACACACCGTGAGACAGAGGGTGACATAGAAAGACAAAAATTAAGCGAAATTACTCAAATAGGGCACAAAATCCTCTAACCGCCACAATATAAAAACCTGCTGTTTCAAAACAAATCCCTCAATTTAATCAGCTGTCACGGTGAATACAACTTCTGTTCCTGTATATTGCTTTCTTTAGCTTGTGCTTTATGTCACGCTCGTGTCCCGCAGTGAAGACACATTAAAATAATAAGTTGCTAGTTGGTCACAGAAATGCCAGCTTTAATCTGTAAAATCAGTTTGATGGTGAAAAACTACATTGGTTATTTGTATGCTTAATGCTCCATTTCCCCATGCGATTGCATTTTCCGCAAGCACAGACGGCTGTTCTGACAATCCAGTCATATGAAGGGTTATGTTTATGTGAGGGAATGGAATTAAATGTAGCGTATACATTCACACATGGTTGACACCGGTTATAAGGTGCAATGCAGTTAACATTAACAGCAACTGCTCTTGCAATGTGTGTATGCCTTACATGCGAGTACCTACCTTGTGTCTGGCTGACGGTTATGAGCAGGCATTATTGTCCAGTGTGCATGTGATGTTTCTCCACTCTTATAATGCAAACATGCAGCGTCACTCAACACACGAAACCCTGTAGTAGTGCTAAAGTGTGAATGCGTTCAAGCCCAATGCTTTAAAGACGATTAAATGATTTTCTGAGTCTGTGCATGAGCTTTGTGAATGAATTGACACTCAACGAAACGGTAGCATGGTCGTTTTTCAAAGAAGAAGCACCAGATGTGGCTGTTTTATTCTGTCATGAGCTGCAGCTTCACTCAAGCTCTGTTGACACTGTGATGACTGCCGGGGACACTGGAGTAATACTATTGATTATTTATATTGACTTATTTCATTGCAGTTGGAAAACGCTGAAATAATACAAGAGAATCGTTACTTAATGAGGATTAGGGAACAGCAGTGCATATATAGTGGCTGATATGCATACATTTATTGTTGGAGTGGTACCTGAGGGAATTTTTAAAGATAGCTGGTGAGTCTATGCTTTATTGATTAAATCAATAAAATGTTGCCAGGTCTGCGTAACAAAGCCTGTCCAATAGTAAATCAGAACTTGACCCCCGCTAAAATACAAAAACTTAAAATATGCACCAGCCATACCAAAAATACATATTTTAGGTTCAGTTATCCATTAAACATGATTTCATTTTGAAAACATCTCTATTGTAGTAAGGATTAACAATGATGTTTTCATGAATGACTTAATTGGAAAGCATTAGTTTACCAAAGAATGATAATTCTGTCATGAATTACTCGCCCTGAAGTCGTTCTACAACCGTAAGACCTTCATTCATCTTCAGATAACCAAAGTTTTCATAGTTTTTATTTTATGAAGCGTTGAGAATAAAACAAGCACGGTAAAACAAGGAGAACAACATTATCAATTATTATTTCCCCTCTTCTGCGTCACTCTTCAACTCACGTCCATGAGGAAATTTCGTAGAAAGTCTTTTCTAACTTTTTGTGCTTTGAGTGTAAGCTGTGTTGCTGTCTATTGGGGGAACAAAGCTCTCAGACCTTATCGTAATTATCTTAATTTGTGTTCTGAAGATGGTCTAAGGTCTTGTAGTTGTGGAACAACTTGAGGGTGAAGAATTCATGACAGAATTTTCGTTCTTTGGTTGAGTGACAACTTATGAGTGACAACTTATGAACAATATCTAAGCACCATAACCCGGTGGTTCTCAAATCGGGGCCCACAAGAAGGATCAAGGGGGCCACAGATTTTGTAGCATTTTATGAAATGTATTTTGTGCAATCAAACATCAGAAAAATAAGACCAATATCCCAAAGAATTGATGTTTCAGCATTGTTAAACTAAATACGTCATTTGTTTAATTAAAATTCTTGATTTTGGGGGCCGCAAATCGATGGACTCTACACAAAGCTGGCTTTACTACGAAAAAGTTGAGAACCCCTGCCTTGACCTGCTAAACAGTTTTAAGTTAGCCAGTTTCCACAGACAAACAGTAGACACACCAGATGTGACATCACAATACATTAGAAAAGGTTATTTTTGCCATGTAATTAAGAATTTTTGTTCCTTTTTTAAATGTTGCATGAAGTGTTGCATCTGGTGTAGACATGCCGTCAGCAACTCAGATGTCGAATGCTAAACAATATTTTATTTTTAGCAGATAATGCAAGTTTTTAGAACGAGCAAAAAGGTTTTGTACAAATTACTAGCAGAAGTGACATCCCCCAACACTGTTTAACATTTGTAACTGATAAAGCTAAAAATAGGGCGTTAGTTGACTTATGATGCTTTAGAAAATCACTTGTCAAGGTGGTAATTGTCAGACCTTTCTCATAGATAACACATTTATCGGGCTGATATGAGCTGTAATGAAGCCATACCCAAG
Source organism: Triplophysa tibetana (assembly GCA_008369825.1). NCBI lineage: Eukaryota > Metazoa > Chordata > Actinopteri > Cypriniformes > Nemacheilidae > Triplophysa > Triplophysa tibetana. Next base: position 24,815,391 of record CM017901.1, on the reverse strand, counting down.
ATCATGGAAGCTGAGGTTGTTCTTTGGCTGCAATATTTAGCAGTTACAGATATGATAGATCATTGGTTACCGATAGGGATGTAACAATATCAAAATCTCATTCAGTATAAATTCCACTGTACAGAATTTATTGCAATATTTAAAATGTGAAATGATGACTTGGAAACGTGCCATAAGCATCCTCTTTTCTTTATCCTCTAATTATAACTGTTACTTAGAGGTATGAGTAATAGTATGACATCTGACCACAATAATATTGAGAAAATTTGCTATTGCGATAACACAACATCAATAATATTGTTACATCCCTATTTACCAACCTTTTTGAGCCCACGATCCCCGACCTCGGACTTGATAAAGGCAAGACATACCATCAAAAGATTTAAAATAACAACAGCCCAGATTAAACCTTCAGCTTGAGACCTTTTATTTAGCCAATGATTGTAACCTATTTGAATGATCTGAAATACGTTGTTCCACTTTTCAGATGCAACTGAGCCAGCTCTATAACATTTTCATTGTGCCAAAATGAGGTGACAAACACCAATTTAAACACCAGTTCAAGTATGCTTCAATTCAAACATGACAGCTTGACATAAAAACACATGGATAAGAATTAGTTTAACTTGACAATTATTTAGGTATTTACTATTAAGGATTTGTCATTTATTATTCTTTGATTTGGAGTTTACTTAGTTTACTTTAAGTAAATATATGAATGGAAATGCTGTAAAAAATATAATAACAACGACAATCGTTCATTTGAAATAAGTTGTCCATTTATTTTAAGCCATCTAATAATGTCTTCGTAATAATTATGTGTTTCAGCTAATAGTCAAAGAGGGACTGACAAGAGATGGAATATCATATAAGGCTAATTGATAACATAAATGGGATGTCAGCAGGGACGTCATCTGCCCCATGAGATAATGAAAACGATGCTGTTTACCAACACTGACAGACCCGCGGATCATTCACAAATTACAAAGAGAGACTCACTTGCAAAACTGAACATAAATCAGGCAAAATATATTTGTCCATTCATTTTTAATTACTTTCGGGATTGACATGGAAAGTCTCAATGATCGACCGACCAGTTGATCGCGATCGACAGGTTGGCCACCACTGTGATAGAGGATAGGTTGACGTCAGATTGAGAGGACAGTCTTGTAAATGCACATTTTTGACATCATAGAAAAAAAATCGATATTGAGGTGCTGATTGTGCTGCGCTAATACAGCTGTATTTAACAAAAGGCAGCAACATCTTCAACTGAACCTTTTCTTCACCCTTACACACGTATTCACACACACACACACATAATGTGAGCAATTGAGCACCTGCTCGGAATACAAACACACCAGGAGCTGACGTATCCTGGCAACAAACTGCACAATTCCATACAATTCTGGAGGCCAAGAATCCATGCTGCAGTCCATCAGGAATAAAGCGTGTGTGAAGACTGATCTAACACCACTGTTACTGCTCGTTTTTTTTCTTTTATCCAGAACCATATGTGGTTAAAATATTTAAAAACATAGTTCAGTAGTTTTTTTATTTTATTTATTTATGTTAAGGTTGTATCTTTTATGGGAATCAAGCTCTACCTACAATAGAGTTGCCTGTGTTCATCTTTTATTTCCAGCAGATCTACCTGTGACAAACTTAAACAACTCTCAACAGAAGTATGACTGGTGTACAAGACCCAACAAAACTACTTTAGTTGAAAATTAGATGTCATGTTATAAGTTAATGCAAGCAATCAAAAGGGCTGTCCGGGTGAGTTCTACTTTATGACTCACACTGTTAAATACAGAAACTTTAATTCAAATCCTCTGGGCTTCTGAAGCGGGGTTTTAGAAAGAATAGTACACTTATAAAATTCTGAAAGCTTTGCATGATTTTGAGAGAATATAAATCTTAAATGTGCCATTAAGCAGCTTCTAAAGTGGGCTGTATTCAAGAAGAAAGAGATTTAAAAAAATAATAGGCACACTACTGTGATGATTGATAGAATGATATTCAGTTTGTTGTATATATGGTAAGCAGCACATACACTTGTTTGATGATGAAGGCCGGACAGGGTGATTTGTGCCAGTTGTTTCATTAACAGAGGCATCTTGAAAATTGTAAAGTTATTATTAAAACTTAGTTTTAAGTTTTATTGTAGTTTTAACAAATGTATAGTATATTGCAATGAAAGTCGCTTTGGATACAAGCGTCTTCCAAATGCTTAAAGGGTTCATAGGATGAAAAGCAGACTTTTCCCCCGCGTTGGAGTGCCATAAATCAGGTCCCCGATGCATCTACTGACTCAGAAAATGTGAAAAACAAGATCCCAGTATGTTTTGTTGTGTCTTTCTACGCAAGCATGTGAGAAATAAAGGCGTTCAGATTTTGCTCCTGTTGCGACGTAGAGGGAGGCACTTATTATAATGTGACCGCCCCTTAATCTACAAAATTCCTCCCATTCCTCCCATTGTTGTTTTCACAAAGGGCAGCAGTGTACGTGACGCCATAGCTAAAGTTTGTGGAAACATGCAAAATGTAATTTAAACGCTGCACAGAGTCCCAACGTCGGAAGAGACAGGTGTGCATTTATTTTATTTTTAGTGGAAATCCATCAGAAACCATAAGCAAAAACCTGCTTTTTTGAGCGAAAGTATTCAAGGCGGAGTGCTTTATCACCTGGGTCTGTACAAGAAGTATTTGCTTCAAAATTGTTTCTCAAGAGGTATCGAGACCATTTTAACGAGACAAAGCTGCCAATGTAAGTAATATCTATCAACAGTCTGAATTAACTTAAATGTACCGTATATATAGGAGGCTAACGTTACCATATTATAGCGAAGGGAGCTAAATCAGTCACTGGCTAAATAGAACATTCAAAGCCAGTGTTAAACTTACTCTATATTTATATGTTAAATTGCAAATTGAACCTTGGAGTTTAGCTGTATGGATGTTGATACATTAAATGCATTAACATGTTTAGCTGCTGCAAGCTGTTTGTTTTCCTAATGAACAGGATCGAACACTGCGATTTCATTTTAAACGTCTCAAATCATTCGTCACTATAGGCTGAAAAATCTGTCACAACATACTAGTTATGCTCTCATCTCAATCTACGTAATTCCACTGAGATCTGCAGGTACGCATTCCGTGGATTTTAGGCAAGCGTACCGGCATATTTTGAAAGTATTAGGATGGGCTCTTTGCTGTGACAGATTTTTTTGTATCAAGAAAAATTATTTGAGACGTTTAAAACGAAACTAACTGCAGAGGAGTTCAGGAAATATAATTTAGCTAAACGATTGTCACGGCAGGACTACGTGTGTGTTGACACGCCGGACGGAAGGAGGGTGGGGTGCGCTGTAACTCATTATCATTTAAAGAGACATTTTTGACGAGGCAAAAAGGTTTTGTTTACATAGCCATTGAGTGTTTTTAGGCAAAATATGTTCCAGACATTTCATGAAGATCCTAATAAATCATACCAACATTTAAAATGTAAATCACTCTACAAAAATAAATTATTATGAACTTGCTAAATTGATTTGTATTATAGTCTATCTAATAGCTGTTTGTACATGTTGTTAGTTTTGCAGCAGTCCCTCTTTTGTCCTAAGTAGAAAGTCTGCCCTCTGTTCTACCATTACGTGCCTACTTCCCAAATCTGGCCATGAAATTCCAGTTTGAAGAGTTCCACTTTTGCTAAAACATTGCAGAGGAAATTATAAATATGTACAATTGTCTTGGGGCTGTATATTGGCTTTGTGAGACATTAGTTTTATTAGTATACTTGATGCTCATCCCCTGCTCATCCCTATGTCTTTGGCATATCGTATAATACAAGAGGTCCGTTGAAGCCCTAGACAAAACGCACTTCAAGTTTCTTTTCCCCCAAGAGCTGAATCCAACAAGCATGTCATGCTGTCCTGTCTGAGTTGGCTCTTCAATTGGCCGTGTCCCTAATGAGCTGGGAAACCATTTTGGCCGGTCCATTTCAAGTCTTGTTGGGAATAACGCTAACGAGGGTAGACCCTTCGAATCGGGACGCGAACCAAAACCCTTCAGTGCGGGGAGATCTTATAATGGATGCGGTTAATGTATACCCAGGCGAGTCCATCCATTTTCCTGCAGAGTGAAATAGGCCTTGGCTGCTTAACTACATGTCCAGTGAATGGATTGATGGAGGGAGAGACAGAGGGGAAGGAATAGATGGAGACAGACCAGTGGAGGGAATGAGTGAGTGAGAGGAGAAGTAAGAGAGAGAGAGTAATAGAGTTTATATGAAGATTGAAGAGGTGAATGAAGGGGAAATTGAAGTGGAGAGATAGGGATGGATGAGCGGTAAGATGGAAAGAAAAGTGGGGATTAATGAAGTACCTTGACTAATTACAATTCTAAAACACAGGTCATCATCGCAGAGGTTTGTGAGCCATCTTGTTAATATTTATAAGGGGATTGTCATAAAAGTATTGAACACGTAAAGGACATCCTGAATGATGGTCTGTACACTGTGCACTTTCCCAGCACACTATGTACTTTGACATCTAGTTTTTAGAGTGGTACATCTTACACATGACTTAGTTTTACTATTTAGAAAATACATTATATTTCATAAATAAAATAATTTATATTGGTCTTCCGTTCTTCCTAGGCTATACCTGTGGCCAGAGATGCTGGATAGGCTTTCCCTGAAACTCAGAAACAAACACACAAATAAACAATTTTCAATACTTTACAATATAATTATATCTTTCAACATTGGAAAAAGTGCAATAATTCTAATACAATATAAGTATAGTGTGGCGAGCGTGCCACTGGCCAATCAGCGTTGCCAAGGAAATGGCGTAATCCCCACGAATTCCTCAAACTCACCTTTGGGTCTTTGAAAGTCCTATAATAAATCACCCTCAGGGGCTTTAGATGGACTATTCTTGTCTGGAATTATTTTTTTTTGTGACGTTGCATCTAAAGAGCTCACTCTCTCTCTCTTTTTCTCTTTCTTGACGCAATTGGATGGCCAGGATGTAAGATATTATGCGTTGACTCTTCTGAAATTCTGTCGAAGCAGACACATTTCTCGGAACGGCTCGCTCGTCGACAGGAAAGAGTGGAACAAGCATTCGAGGGTTTGAACGCAATTGCCGCACGAGTGGCGCTTCTGGATGCACGCTCCACTACCCATCACTTTCTCACAAAGCTGACGGAGCTAGATGACATCGATGCATATTTGCATACCTTTGAGGATGTCGCCAGCCTGGAAATTTGGGACAAACGTGAGTGGACGAGACTTCTGGCCCCATTTTTAACCGGCGAGGCCCAACGAGCCTATTTTTCCCTCCTGCCTCCCCACAGCGAAGATTACGATCTCCTAAAAAGGGAAATCCTTGCAAGGGTAGGGTTGTCGCCGGTGGGGGTGGCCCAACAATTCCAGCAGTGAGCATATTTACATTTTACATTTAGTCATTTAGCAGACGCTTTTATCCAAAGCGACTTACAAAGAATTAGGGAGCAACAAGCGATATGTCATACAGGAGCCATAATACATCAGGTGCCAATACAAAGTTACTGGTTTTAACTAAAGCTAGACCACTACCTGTTGAGAGAATCTGTTTTTTCATTTGTCTGTCAGGTATTCACAGAAGTGATAGGTTTTAAGTAGTTTTTTGAATGTTGTGAGCGATGTTGTTGACCGGATAGAGTTAGGAAGAATGTTCTACCAGGAAGAAGTTGTGAAGCAGAATGAGAGGGAACGGGATTTACTGTCCTTATGAGAAGGTAATACACGACGCCGCTGGTTTGCTGAACGCAGGGACCTCGATGGGGTGTAGGAGTGCAGGAGGGTGTGAAAGTAAGCCGGTGCAGATCCAGTGATGGTCCTGTAGGCAAGCGTTATTGACTTGAATCTAATACGGGCTTCGACTGGTAGCCAGTGGAGTGAGATGACTGGTATACTGTGTCGCCCAGAGGCGGGGGGGGGAAACTCTACTGGTTAGCCCTAACAGAAAGACATTAACAGTCATGGAGCTGGCACGTACCCACCCAAAACCATCCAAAGAATCCAGTACCGGTTCCATTGGCCTGGGCTAGAGACGGAAGTGAAAAGATTTTATCGGAGCAGTCCGACCTGCCAAGGATTATCTCCCTTGTGGCCTCCCCCCAGTCCTCCACACCATCAGGGTGCCTTTCTCGCACATTGGTGTGGATCTGGCAGGGCCCCTGCTTAAGTATGCCCGGGGTCATCAGCATATCGAGGTATTAGTGGACTACCCAACTCGATCCCCGGAGGCCATCCCCTTGCGAAAGTCTACTTCAAAGGCAATTTCCCAATATATGTTCCTTCTGTTCAGCCGGGTAGGAATCCCAACCGAGATTCTGATGTACCAGGGTTCATGTCCCGGCTGATTGTTGACCACTGTAACCACCTGAAGGTGAAACAACTCAGGACGTCGGTCTACCATCCACGGACGGACGGGCTCATCGAACGTTTTAATCAGACCCTGAAAAGGATGTTTCAGCGGGGGGGGGTAGAGGATAGGCGCGACTGAAACTACTGTTCGGCAGACAACCCAGAGGGCTCTTGGATGTGGCTCGAGATGCCTTGGAACAACAACATACACCCCATCAAAGTGTGATTATGCACGTATGGCAGATGAGAGAGAGAATCGATAGAGTCATGCACCTCGTCAAAGAACACTTCGCAGAGGCCTAGGGTGCCCAGAAACAATTGTATGACCGGCCTGCCCAACCACGTGAGTTCCTCCCAGGAGATTGCATAATGGTCCTTAACCCTACTACGACTTCCAAGTTTCTAGCTTCGTGGAAAGGGCCTTACACAGTGCTGGAGAGGGTAGGGCCGGTCAACTATCGGGTCCGTCTGCGGGGACGCCGGAAGATTGAGCAGCTGTATCACATCAACTTACTGAAGAAATGGGTGGCCCCTCCTCAACAGATGGCGCTCATCGCCGCCATTGAACCCGAAGTAGTCTGTATGGGAGAGCAGCTCTCTTCCACCCAGAATACCGTCAATTCTCTGATGTGTTCTGTGTACAACCCTGGCAGACGAATATTATCCAGCATGAAATACAGATGCCCGCTGGTGTCGTAGTAAGGCAGCGACCCAATCGGGTCCCAGAGGCTCGCCGGCTGGCTGTCGAGGAAGAGGGCACAAGGATGAAAGACCTTCACATCTTCGAAGCATCCTGTAGCCCATAGTCCAGCCCCATGGTTATATTTCCGAAACATGACGGAACGCTGCCGTTCTGTAACGACTTCCGACCCCTTAACGAGGTCTCCAGTTTCGACAGCTACCCCATGCCCCGAGTGGATGAACTCCTTGACCGCCTCGGGAAGGCGAGGTTCATCTCAAACCTTGATTTGACCAAAGGTTACTGGCATGTGCCAAAGAAAAAACTGCATTAACTATGCCCTCTGGACACTGCCAGTACCGGGAGTTACCCTTTGGGCTCCATTGGGCTCCTGCCACCTTTCAACACATGATGGACACTTTGCTGAGGCCACATCAAGCATACGCTGCCGTTTATATAGACGACCTGATCATCCACTCGGGTAGCTGGGAGGAACAACTGACCAGACTGTGGAAGGTACAAGTAGACCTCAGGAAGGCGGGGCTGACTGCAAACCCGAGGAAGTGCCATCTGGGATTGGCGGAATAGCAGTTCCTGGGGTTCCGAATCGCAGAGGAATCATCCAACCACAGCAAAAAGTGATAGAGGCCGTCCAGAACGCCCCCCGACCTCGAAGGACATTTACATGAGTCAGAAGTTTACACCAACAGAGAGTCGCTATGCTATGGTGGAGAAGGGGGCAGTCCAGGAGCTACGGTATTACCTGCTCGGACGGAGCTTCACCCTGGTAACTGACCACGCACCTTTGTTTTGGATGGCAAAGGTGATTGATTCAAATCCCCGCGTGACCCGTTGGTTCCCCGCACTCCGGGACTTCCACTTTATAGTCCTTCACCGGGCGGGGGCTCCCATGGCAATGCCGATGGACTCTCTAGGATGTGGTCACGTTGGGTGTCACGGTCAGGGACACGTATTGCCCCCCCTGTTCCCCCCTAGTCCCCAGATGGAGACCACACCGGACCAGGTCGACGCTTAGGGGGGGGGAGTTCGGCGAGCGTGCCGAGCGTGCCAATGGCCAATCAGCGTCACCAAGGAAACGGCGTAATCAAGCCGGCTCACCTGCTGATCGTCTCCAGCTGCACCCAATTCAACTCACCCTTTATAAACAGCAACCGAAGAGGAAATGTGAGCTTGTCCTCCTTTCACGGGAGACATCTAATGTTTGCATGTTTTTTCCCATTGCAGAAAGCAGCGCATGTCTATCAGCAGGAGACTACGAAGGGTCCTCATACACGCACAAGCTCACTACGCGCCCCGGACAAGCGGGCCTTGACAGAGACTGTTTTCCCATGGGTACAGAGTGCCCTCGAATTCACCTTTGGGTCTTTGAAAGTCCTACAATAAATCACCCTCCGGGGCTTTAAATTGACTATTCTTGCCTGTCTCGTTTCTCTTCCCGCAACAATATATTTAATAAGTGCATATAATTCAGAGGCCCTGATCCAACATTGATGCCGGATTGTCGGGCACTCGCAAGTTGAAGTTATTCAAGAAAATAAACTGTTCCTGTAATCAGAACGGTAAGTGGTTCTTGATGAAAAGCTTCCGCTATATGGGGAGCCATTCTGTGATGAATAATGGCAAAAATGTCAAACTATCCATTTAACATCTGACATGCTGAAAAACTGTGACAAGAGTGCAAAAGAAAGTGATGTTGGAGGAGAGAGAGGCAGAGAACACTATGAGGGATAAAGATAGAGGAGATGAATGGGTGCTTTCTCTAAAGCATCTGCTCTCTGAGACATCTGTCCTCAACAGCCATCAGCAAGCTGCTTCTGTTATCCAGTCACCTCATGTCTTTCACTGTACCTCATGTCTTTCACTTTTCTCGATGCCTTGTCCATATTTTTTTGTCTTTTTGTCTGTCGGAAGATCCCTCAGTCTACTGCATATCATAGGGAAGCATTTTTAAAAAAAATCTGTTGAAATAGGGAACAAAATCTTTCGCACGCCGGATGACGCATGGGTGTGCTTTTCCGGAAGAATTGGCCAATAAGAGACTAAGAACCCTTGTTATGAAAAGGGAATACATGTTCGGAAAAAACTTTTCGAAACCTATACGAATCCTTGCGCAGTGAATCGAGCACAGATATACTATGTCATATGTTCAAATAGTTTTTTGACAAGTTGACCATGTTAAGCTTGAGAAGCCAGCTCATTTAACGGAGTAAAGCAGTCAGAATGTTACAACCGCTTTAGATTTTGCACTGCAATTACTTTTTAGCAATAACGGAATTGTCAGTAAAATAAACGGATGTAGTATTGTCAGAACATTACCAGTACATTTTCAAGTGATGCACAACAAATTATCTGCCATATCGGTATCTGCCAATAAACAGTAATTGTTTATGTTATTTGCCGATAAAAATATTTGGACGATATATTATAGCCGATAAATCATTTCATCTGGTTAAACTTTGTTCATCTGCACGCTGCTCACAGTTACAATACATAATACATATAATGTCTTTCTGTTGTGATCATTCATTTACAGTTATTTGCAAAACATTGCAGATGTTGGTACAGTATGTAGATACAGTATTTATGAATGTGTAAATTTTAGGAACAAATGCACATTGTTTGAATCAGACTTCGGTCTGAATGCTTTCTGTCTTGAGACATGTTAGACATGTGGCTATTAAGAACACTTTTCTGGGTTGCTCTGGAAGAACATCTGTAATTTGTTAATCAAGAAAAGTTTAAAGTGTAAAGTAGGCTTAAGGTTCTTTATTTTCGGCTGAAAAAAAGAGAACTAATGGTTACCTTGCTTTGTGCAGTGAATGTTTTCAAATAAAGTAGTTGTTCACTTTTTGCCTCTTGTTTCAGTCTTAGGGAATTTTATATTAATACTTAGATACTGTTTATCGGATATATATTGGTTGCTTCCAATGTAAAAGAATGATCGGAATGTCATTAAAAAGGTCCTGCATATCGAAATTATCGAATTGTGGCATCAACGCATCATATGGCTATGAATCGTATCAATGCGTTTATCCATATTGATGTATTGTTACGATCCTACTTCATATGAACCATTTTAAACTTGCTAAGTGCTAATATATTTACATTTATGCATTTGGCAGACGCTTACACATCTATTAGTATGTGTGTTCCCTGCGAATTGAACCCCCAAACTTTTGCGCTGCTAATGCAATGCTCTTCCACTGAGCCACAGGAACACCTTTAACACAATCTACAACTTTTTGGGTAAAAATAAACAAAACCACATTTGTGAGGTTCGATTTTGAACAGTTTGTCATCCTTTGACATCAGGATTAATTTAAAAACTCTTCTCATTTAAAGTTTGCATCTGAAGAGGAAACTCCTTTAAATGCATATGCGATGAGGTGTCCACATCTTTTCAGCGCTAATTTTCGCTACGTGTGTTTAGTAAATACCGGCAGCAGTTCTTTACGCAAAACGAGGTGTTTGGGATGCCGCCAGCTGTTAGTAAATCTTGTCCTTAGGTACTTAATTATTTATACTTCCTGCTTTGTCCACCATTTTGTTTTAATTTTTCCAATAGCTTGGTGCAATATAATTACGTTGCCCAGCTTTGGAACAGCTGTTGTGTCCGGAGTTCCCCTGCGATACCTCAGAAGTCAGTTTTTCAAGGTCTTTCTTTCTGAGAGTTTGTGTTCCTTTTGGTGCTTCTCTGTGTGAGGAGCCGCTATTATCACAATGGTACCCACTGATGAGTTCTGTGGATAATTTCCTGTCTCCTGCCTCCTAAATTGCCTGTTTGGCAGCTGTGTGTGTGTTCAATATGAATGTGTCTGTGTGGGTGTGTAGGTGCATAGGAGAAATTACCCTCTCTTCTCTAATGAGGGACTCGAAATGATGAAACGGTGAACTTGGACACAGAAGAACAATAATTACAGAGTCTGATCAACAGGTGCGAGAAAATAGCCGAAAGAGTTGTGGGGACAGCTACAGGTATAGCTGGCGCTCATTACATCCATGCTGGGTTACAAATGTATACCTGTAATTGTGTTGGTACAAAACAGGAAATCCTTAGGGAACACTCAGTAGTTTTTTATAAGAAATAAGAAGTACTTCAAATCTTCAAAATAAAATATGTAAATATGTAAAATTCAGATTTCATGTTTAATGTATGACTGTGTAATTTATGTTATAACAAAACCTGAAAGCTCTTCAAGTAATGTTAACCACATACAAGCTATATTATTCATAAATCAAAACTGCTATTCTAAAACCTAATTAGAATTTCGACAGGGAACCTACGGCTTGAAAATGCTAAATATATTAATTTACAAGCTGAACACATCTATTTCTTGATTTTATATGCAATTTCTTTCACCTGCAGATGAGTGCACACACTGTAAACAGTTTGGATGGAACGAGAAATAAAAGAAATCACACAACACACATACATAAGCTATTTTTACTCCGTTATCAGTACTGTTTTGTTATTAAGCACATTGCCCACATAAGATTATGCATAACACATACATCCCATAATTCTCACTTAGATCAAATCAATTAAGCTTACCATTAAGTCTTTATTTGCGTGAGGTCACAAATGTTAGATGCGTCACCTTGAACCTGTTAAGGTATGGTGATATGATGTGATTTATTTTTGCCATACTCATGGCTCAATAATAATCTTATTCAAGGCCCTCTTATAAAAAGTGTTTCTTGTGAACACTGAATTTTGCTAGTCTGACATTATGGGATCCTGTTCCTCCATACTCCTCCCTTTCTTTGGTCAATTTTTTGTAAATCTTAGCTCTTTGGTCTCTTAATGCTTTTGTGTTCAGTCCGGTATACGGATTTTTTTCCATTCTACCTTGTATCTAAAAATACAGTGCAGTTCTCTTTTTGCCGCCCCATGTCATTGTTTCTTTTGTTTTCTAACCTTTTATTTAATTTCACTCAGTTATTTTTTTTCTTGCTTTTCAGATTCAGCCTTGAATCTTTTCTCCCTCAGGGACCAAAAAAAACACAGGAAAGCATGTCTCAGTTTAACTACACCTCAGTTGTATCCATTCATCACGTTTGCGGTGTCTTTGCTGTTTTAGTGGAATTCTATGAAGCCAGTAAGAGGATCACATAAAGCAACATTGTGACATGAACTTCGCTTAAAAGCATGGCTTGCTAAATACGACTTTTGTCCTTAACTGCAGAATTTAGAGAGGGTTCACAAAGTGCTGTTGTGGAATACTTATTGTATTACATCACATAAGGTTGTACTATTAATAAAATCATAAGAGAATATTCTCCAATGGCTTAGATAGAGAATGCTAGTATTTAGAGATAAGAAGCTCTCTTTCTCTTCAGGAATCTCTCTTAGGCATTTTTATCTGTCTGGCATCACCTCAACTCATTAAAGCCATATGCTATAAGCCCTCAGCTCTTCGAGTCTAAAGCCTTGAGCTTTGAACATTTGTTGATATGAGGGTGATTAATTAAAACTCATTGGTGTGTGGGTTTTTCCTGCAAGCTGAGTTACAATGTCTCAGGAAAAAAAATACGTTGATCTGCATTACTTGCGAATTTGGCAAACCCACTTGTTTTGTCTTCAGGCGTTTTTTTTATAAGGTTTTGAACAGCATTTTGAATTACATCTGATTTCAGTGTTATGTGTATGCATAGAGAAAGACATATACAAGTAAATAGATTGAATGTAAAACAAAATACGTAATCTTTATTCATACTTGCAAGTGTAATTGTAGTGACTTCTTCTAGACTTTCTCTAGAAATCCAAGCATAAAATCTGAAGCTCAGACTTGTTACTCCAGGTGTAAAGGACGATGTGAAAAACTATTTGTAATCAGATCATCTGGAAGATGTCTGAGAGCCAATCAGCCTTTTGAAATCCCACAAAAGTGTTTGAATTCATTATTAGCGTTCAAGACGTTTAAATAATCTCATTGTTGCCAATGCACAAAATCTATTCATCAGAATAATATTCATATGACTGAAAAAGCGAGTCAGGAACGATAGAAGACGCTGAAGCACTGTTTGTCAACTACTTAATCGATCGCAGATACAGTCATTATCACGATGGATAAAAAATAACAAAATCTGATTACAAATTTACTTGGGTGGCCATTAATATACATGGGCAGACCGCACAAGTAAATGCATTGTATGGGAAATGCTGATATGTCACTTAAAGAGATACTCCTCCCAAATCTGGATATTCTGCCATGAACACCTCCCCCTCAAGTTGTACTAAACTTGTATAACTTTCTTTTTCTGTTGAACACAAAAAAAATATCTCGAAAATATTATTGACTGCCCTAGAACTGTTTGCTTTCTGAAATTCTTTAAATTAGCTCAGTTTGTATTCACCAAGACAAAAAAAGACCAATATATTGTAGTAATATATATATTTATATAAATATAGTAACTGATGTCCCAAAAATGTCAGTTCCTACATTTACAGTGGTGTGAAAAAGTATTTTCCCCTTCCTGATTTTTAGATTTTTTGCATATTTGTAATTTTTGTATGTTCCAGATAATCAATTTCTATATAAAAAATAAAAAATGGAGATTTTAAATGACGGTATATTTATTATGGGAAATAACAATCCAAAAATGTCTGACCCTATGTGAAAAAGTAATTGCCCCCAAAACCTAATGACTAGTTGTGCCAACCTTGGTGGCAAAAACTGCAATCAAGTATTTGCGAAATATTTAAACATCGCTGTGAAGGAATTTTGGCCCACTGCAGAATTGTTTTAATTCAGTCACATTGTAGGGTCTTCAAGCAAGAACATCCTTTTTAAGGTCATGCCATAGCATTTCAATTGGATTTAAGTCTGGACTTTGACTAGGCCACTCCAAAACCTTTCTTTTGATTTGTTTAGCCATTCAGAGGTGGAATTGCTGGTATGTTTTGGCCAGTCGTCCAAGTCGTGAAGCTGCAAAGCAGCCCCAGACCATCACACTACCTCCACCATGTTTGACTGTTGGTATGATGTTCTTTTTATGAAATTTTATGAATGTGTTAGTTTTACACCAGATGTAACGGGACGCACACCTTCCAAAAGTCCAACCTTTGTCTCATCAGTCCACAGAATATTTGCCCAAAAGTTTTGGGAAACATTAAGATGTTTTTTTTGAGCACATGTGAGACGAGCCTTTGTGTTCTTTTTGGTGGTTTTCACCTTGGAACTCACCCATGAATGTCATTTTTGCACAGTCTCTTTCTTATTGAAGAATCATGAATACTGACCTTAACTGAAGCAAGAGAGGCCCGCAGTTCTTTAGATGTTGCATGTTTTATTTAAGTGAGTTCTTTATTCAGCAGGTCTGGCAGTAATTAGGCTTGAGTGTGGCTAGTGAAATTTAACTCAGTTATTCAATTTATCACAGTTAATTCATGATTTACCAAGGGGCAATTACTTTTTCATATAGGGTCAGACATGTTTGGATTGTTTTTTTCACTAAAATACAAAACCTTTTTGGTATTAACTTGAGGGTGAGCAAATAATGACAGAATTTCAATGGGTTTAATGGGATTAAAATGTTTTAATATACAAAATCAATTTACATTTTATAAGCTCTCTTTAGGATGACATTACACATTGTCCATCCAAAGTAAAAATACTTTACATATGAAAAGTTTTACATACCAATGAGATCATGCCTGTAATGTGCTCAGTGGCAAATTTTGATCAGGCTCTCCTCATCATGTTCCAGGCCAGCTAGCCACACGCGATCAAATCATTGGCCGATAGTGATTGTAATGCGTTAGCTGAGGTGATTATAATTAGCCATCATAACGCCTCATATCCCTCGTTCTCGGACATCAGGTCACCTGCAATGTCGCACAAAGGCGTTTGATGCCTGATTTGCTTCCACTTCATCGAAAGCCTCAGACACGGCCACATCGCTGACCCACCAATAAGGTCATGCAGATGATTCTTCATACAACTGCTTGTGCATGTGCCTTTGTGCTTGCTCTGCGGCGAGACTGTCATAATGAACCCGTCTGTTCCGTATCACCACTCATTCTGATACGTCCTGTCTGTCTCATGGTCACCTCTGTTCCGCTGCGTTCTCTTTGAAGTGATGACAAAGTGATCGCTATTACGGCCCTCTCATGCTCAGGTTCAGATTCTCATGAGAAGTGTTATAGTGCTCAGTTTGTGAGCTTGTGTATTTTGATTTTCTTTTAATTTTACAGATTTTTCACGTTTTGCTTTTTCCTTGCCCCAACGTCTTGTCATGTCTTTTTCATTTTGTCCTGTTTTTTATTTTCAATTTGTCTGTTCATATGTAATACCCATTTTCTCATCCTTTGTGCTTTTACTTACTTTGTAAAGATTTCTCATTTTGACTGATCCAAGGGTGACCACTTTCAAATATGTTGAATCTGACAAATCACACGGTGATGTTTTCACAAGGTTTAACCTTCTCTTGAAGATGAAAATGTTATTTACATTTAATCATTTAGCGGTAGATTTTATCTAAAGAATGGGTTCTAAAACTTTACATTTAACAGCCCAAATTTGAATTCTCAACAATATTGAAATATCCTGGATAATTTTTATCACAAACGTCTCTGTTACGACTGTAATCTCTTTTCCCTAATGGAGGGGATGAGACGTGGTGTCGAGACAGAATGGGGTTGGGGCCGGTGGTGTGAGTGATAGTTAGAATCAGCTGTGCGTACACCGTTTCCGAAAATCTCATGGAGGAAATCGGGAGGATAAGGGGACGAGCGACGGAACTACTGACGAGAGAGGACCGGGCCCGGACATATTTCTACCAGGCCCCGTCTCACGGCTCCCGTCGCGCCTTCCTCACTTCACCTATCATCTCTGGGATTTCATCAGCTGCTGACTCCAGAGGAGGAGGCTTTGAGCGAGTTGCGAAATCTGCCACCCTGGCGGTTGATGTACGCCACGGCAGCAGTGCTGTCTGAGCAGTACATGCTTGCCCTGAATGAGGGGAAGGAACCTACTTCCCGGGTACATGATGTCACTATTCCGATTGCTTTAAATAACTGCCGCTCAAATACAATACACTTGAAATAGGTGAAATATGTATATTTTTTGAAATGGTAAACATAGACATCCATTGTTAAACACCCAAAACACTAAATTTAAACCACTAATACAGCAAAAGACTGGGTCCTTTAAAAGTACAATCAGAGATGATAGGTTCTCATGTTCAAACCCCATCCTGTCTTGACACAATTTCAAGAGAACGACAGAAAGGAAACTTGTTTTAATAAACATGATTTTAATTTTATATAATAATTAAACTTTACATATCCTAATTATCATATGTTAACTCATCAAGCCTACTTGCGTTTACTCTCTGAGCTGTTACATACACAGTACTGCATTTCTATTCAAATAAATGCCCCCCCAAAAAAACTCTTACATTTTTTGTTTCTGAAATTGTACTTTAATAACCTTTAGTCACTTGCCTGCATTGCTTAAATCCTAAATAATAACTGCAATACACTGTTATACAGCAGTGAACTATATTATTGTATCTATCATGCAGCACAAACGTCCTTCTGTGCAACAAACTATGTGCATATTTACAGACAAACTACATTCATGTTCATATGCCAGGACCGTCATTGTCAGTGTAATCATTGTAATTATTCATTCACAAGTCTGCTGCGGTTTAGAATATGCTGCTGCTGCTAACTCTGCTGGACCGGCTGCTGCACAGAGTAGGCACAGAGAATGACGAGCTGTGTCAGGAAGGCAAAACCTTGAGCTCGCAGGGCGAACCAGGCTACATTTTTCTACTCAATGAAAGATAAAGTTTATCCAAAATGTACTTGTTGCTATGGGCTTTGTCTAACGCAGGGGTGTCCAATGTCGGTCCTGGAGGGCCACAGTCCTGCAGAGTTTAGCTCCAACTTGGGTCAAAACACCTGTTTGGAAGTTTCTAGGCTGCCTAGTGAGATCTTGATTAGCTGTTGAGGTGTGTTTGATTAGGATTGAAGCTAAACTTTGCAGGACACAAGCCCTCCAGGACTGACTTTGGACACCCCTGGTCTATCGGAAAATGTCTTTAAACACTGCAACACTGGTTCGCTCGAGACAGCGCAGCAATAGAGATTTTTTTTTTGCCATCTTCAAATTATATTATAATTATAATATATATCATACATTTTGAAAGCTGTGCATTTTAAGTAATTCATAAACTGCGATACAAGAGGCATGTTGTAAAAGTATTCAGAACACAGTGGTGTCCATTATATAGTTTATTACTTGATATGTTTATAAGATTTAGATATATTTGTTTTATGAGCGCTTTGAGATGTCTTTGAGATTTGAGAGGTTATTTCAGTTTATTTCCTGTAGGCATGTTGCAAAGGGATTAACAACTGTCAAAACTATTAACCACAGAATAAAATTCATAAAAAATAGGCTTTCACTTGAGATCCACCTTCAGACTATCGGCCACAAGTGATGCTCGGGGTCAGGATTTTTAGTTCCAACCCGCGGGTCCCGCTGTAATGAAATTTGTCATATTTGCATATTGCATACTTTTTTAAATAAATTATCTTTAATCAGTTGATCCCAGTTGAATATAAAGTTAACATTGAATGTTTTATCAGGCCATTTATTTTATATTCTGATACCAGTATTATGTATGAAACAAAAAAAGGCAAGTTAAATGAGAAAATGTGTTGTTGTGTCTGGTGCGAAGGCGAAGTCCTGTGGTCTATTTTAATATTTAAAAAATCTACTGACAACAAAATGTAACAACTGAAATGAATTTATCATGAGCATGTCATGATTTCTTCGACTGAACCAAGGCGCAGACAGATGGAGAAAACAAAAGTACTTTATTTAGAGGCAACTCAAACAAAAACCCACACTGGAGAGCATCACTTAAAAAAACAAGACTTCAAACAAAATACTTTCCGCAAGGGGGCAAAACAGAAGGGAGTCCAAAATGATAAACAAATAATCCAAAAAATGGCAGGCAAGACTAGACTCAGAAACTTGACGTAAGGAAAACTAGCAGGAAGCAAACGGAAGCACAAACGGAACTGGGGCTTAATACAGGTGAACACTAACAGGGGATAATAACAATGGGCAAGGTGACGGCAGGTGATGGGCATAAACCACTAAAGGGCCATGTGTCTCCACACAGAACGCAACAAAGACACAAGACATGGTACTACCACAACCCTGCCCAAAAACCATCCTCTAGATGAGAAGGACAGGATCATGACAGAGCAGAAGCACTTACAAAGTTACTAAAAAGTACAGCATTTCCTTGCCATTTACACTAGAACTGAGTCTAAATAATCTTTCCTATTAAAACATGATTCATTATAAAATGCTGTTAATATGCTGATTATTAATGCTTTTTATATTATTAATATCATTAATGCTAAATGTAGATACACGTTATATAATCTGTCACAAACCTATATAACAAACAGTAATCTGACTGACAACAAAAAATACTTTCTGAGCGCTATTTCTGCATTTTTCTTTACTCAAGCGTTAGAGTAAAAGTGTCCATTGAGGGTGTGTGTCTTTTCTGTACTTAGACTCGGAGCGGGAGAGCGAATGTTACCATTTTCACCACCCTGGGAGCATTTAAAAACGCTAATATTTTTATCTGCATTTCAGGTTGACTTTAAATATTTTCCGACACACGCTCTCTGTCCGATGGTCGGAGTTGGCTTACCTGTGTACATTAGGTAGTCAACCAAAATGCCAATACCGCCGCGTTGAGCCCCTGCATGTGTGCGCGCATCTAGGCATAAGTAGAAACAGAGACCATGTAGAAACACAAATGACATGCCTCCGTGTAAATAAGATAAATAACATAATGCTGTTTAGTTTGTTTAAAGAAAGAACATGGAATAGACATTTTCTATACAAAAGGAAACCTAAAATGACTTCTCAGGTGATCTGGCGCTGTATAGAAAATAAAATTAACTTAACCTTCAGGATAGGCGGGGGATGCCTTTGGAGGGGCGGGGCGCCCCTTAAGGTAATTGTAGAGGAAACACTAGTGTTTTCAAGCTCTTTTAATATTTTATAGGTAAAACTTTTTTCAAAACCCACTGACAAACATTAATGATGAGAAAAAAAGCAGATGATAGATATCACCAAATATCCGGAAGTTAAATCTTAATGAAAACCAGACTAAGTTCTTGCTTTTTGAAGACATTTCACCGTAAGTCAGGAGGAGGAGATGAAATATATAATATAACGAAAAATAAGTGATGAAATTGTATGAAGTGATGACATTTTTTTAATGACCTGTAGGCATAAAAATCATTAAAACTATTATAGAGCCTGTAGGTACATCATATCATCTAGGTTATAAAAGAAGTCCATAGAGAGATTGTGTCTTTAAAAGCGCACCCACCAGACTATAATGTCTCCACATTTGATTTAGTCGAAATTTAGTCATGAAAATTATGTTTGGTTGAAGCTCTTAATTGTGCTTATCAAAAATGGAAATAAATAATTTCAAAAGCATTTTGTTGCTTTGGTTCCTTCTGACATTTTTGTCAAAATTGTGTCATTCACATATTCTTATTCTTTGACAATTTATGTGTTTTTTCTTTACGTTGTGTACATTTTGGGACTTTTTTTAGAAAACAGAAAGCTTTTAAAATGTCAAAATACAAAAACTTTGAACCTCAATATCTCAAAACTTCTTAAAATACACATAGAACCTTTTAATTCCAAGGCCACAATTTCTGATAGATCCTTGTCATTTATAAAATTATCTGAGATTTAATCAAGGTACCAAGGTATAAAAATATTTGGTAAAGGTCTTATATTTAGACAAAACACAGTTTAATACCCTCCAAAAACAGGATTAATTGTTTCAAATGAAGCAGCAGGGATCAATAAATAGTTGCATTTCATGATTTTCAGGTTAAACATTAAACATTTATAAGCAGTTCTGTTTGTAAATGTGTGCTGTGTTATACAAGGAATTGTGCTGCACTACATTTCTACTGAATATGAACATACATAAGTGAATTGAATAAAAAAACTGGAGGCTATGTGTGTTAATGTTAACAATTGTGCTAAAAAGTGAATGTTAAAAAAACTGACAGTCTGTTACGTTTTTCTGTCATTAAAATAGTTTGAAAAGAAACCATGGCAGAATCATAGCATAATATATTGAACTGAATTATAAGATCTGACAAGCAGATTGATACAGCGAAACATTCGTGTGCTGTTAGACAAAATAAAACGTGAAAAACAGACTGTCCACATAATACATTAAGATACAGGGGATGTTCTGTAGAACACAGAGAATTCTCAAATGATCCCTCTCATGATCCCAAAAAGCGTGACATTATTAATAATTGTTTGCATTTTGGATTAAATACAATAGCCTCTAAGAACAATCTCCCACAAATCCTCTTTGGTAAACCGACGGCCCACTCTCGCTGTAACAAAGTTTACAGCTCATTTCACTCTGAATACTCAAGTTGACTTAATGAACTCTAGAATTGCACATCTCTGAGGAAAAATTGAGAGAGTGAGGGGAAGAGAGAGGATGTAGGGAGAGAAATGAGGAAATTGGTAGAATAGTAGGATAATGAGGAACACAGTATGTTCAGCTTGAATACATTAGCATGGTAGATCAGGCTTGGTGTCAGCTAAAGAAAATGAGCCCAGCTACTAAGGATTTAGTATAATATCGAAATCCCCCTTTTTCGAAAATACCTTGGTGTAAAGTCTACTGTATGATATTTATTTTCAATATTTAAAACGACAAATGATGACTTTGAAACATGCCATAAGCATCCTCTTTTCTTTATCCTCTAATCATTCCTGTTGCTAAGAGGTATGAGTTATAGTATGAGATGGGTCAAATGACCTAAAAATCCCTTTATGAAATAAAATAATTGCACCAGATGGACCTCGCCAAAGGTCACATCTATTATTTTTTCTAACATTCTCTTTGTTAGGCCTGGAAGACCTAACGTTTCATACAGTCATATGACCACAATAATATTGAGACAATTTAGCTATTGCAATAACACGATATTGATAATATTTTGACATCCCTAACAGCTACTCTGTGAGGGCTCGGGTCTTTAGAAGCTGTTGAGGGAACTTTGGATAAAAATATGTAAAGTGAACAATGACATGTAAATGTATTTTAAAGAAAAAAGTGAGAAATTGCGGTGTGAAGAAGAAAGCACAGGTAATGTTTAATATAAATGTAAAAATTCACAAAATCGACTGTAGTGCCTGTGTGGCCAGACATAATGCTTATATGTTTGTATTGAAATGAAAATAATAATAATAGGCTCTTGTCCTGTCCAGAGTGGACTATTGGAATGCTATTGCTGTTGTCCAGAATGTATTGTTCAACAAGTCAAAGAGAGCGCACGTCACTCCTCTCTTTGTTAGGTTGCAATGGCTCCTTATAGTCGCTTGCATCCAATTCAAATCTCTGCTCTTGGCCTACAAGACCTCCACTGGATCGGCAACCCCATATCTTTACTCACTAATTCAGATTTATTTAACCGCCTGATCCCTGCGCTCTGCAATCTCACAACGTCTTATGGTGCCATCCCACAAAGGGGAAAAAAATCACTCTCACGCACTTTCTCCGGATGTGTTCCACGACTCTGGAATAATCTACCTCTTGCCACAAGATTAAAACACATCTCTTCCGTTGACATCTGACCCATTATTACAGTCTTCTACTTCTTTTCTACTTTCCTTTCCCCTCCAAAAATTTAAGTATTTTATTATTTGCATCGTATACTGTGGAAGGCTAACTGAGACCAGTTTTACTGCACCTATGAATTGTTGTTCTTTTGCCTCACAAATTGCTTCTATTGTTTTCCCCTACTTTGTAAGAAGCTTTGGATAAAAGCGTCTGTTAAATGACTTAATGTAAATGTTATAGTGGTTGTTGTGTTTATTATTATATATTAACTAACATTTTGTTAAAGATGTTTTTTAAAAAAGAAACTACATATCAGGTCTGCTTATTATATAATAATGTGACATTTATAAGTATATTAAATTTACGCAGGACCTAGTTAAGCTTTTGAAAGATACTTTAAAAGTAGAAATGTATGCGTAGAAACGCTCATTGAAAGGAAGGAAGGAAGGAGGCGGGAACGGGTGGACATTTAAATAAAGTTTTTAATAAAATAAACAAACAAGAACACGGAAGTAAAATGCCGGCAGCCCCTCACGGACGACATGCCGGCGAATTAAATAATAAAACAGAACATAATCAGCCGGCATCCCCTCACGGACGACCGCCGGCGAAATAACACAAATAAAAACATAAAACATGTTCGGGCCCGGTCATCTCTCTTCGACGGTCGGTCGCTCATTCTCTTATGTTCTCCCAATCTCCTACGTGATTCATGACCGGTTCGCGCACAACTGGCGCCCATTAACAATTACTCACCGGTCTCAACCACGGTCTCGCCCCGCCTACTCCACTACAGTAAATAATGTATAAGGAAAAGTTAATCCAGATAGTTATTATAAAAACGGATATTTGAAATATTTTATTAGTTATTTTTAACAGATTACGTTATTTACCAATAAAGATCATAGAGAGAGTGGAGTGATACATTAAACACGTATATGTTCAATGTAACACTCCACTCTCTCTATGACCCACACAGTACCCAGATAAATGGTGGGTTATCAGTTTTAGCAGTTGTTCACATACCTCTGAATGAAACAACTGACCAATCAGAAATAGGTATTCCAGAAAACCGTCATACCTTTTTTAAACTATAAAAAAGAGAGATACCCAAATACATATTTAGGGATACTTAATGGGATAGTTCACACAAAAATTGACCTTTATGTTGATCAAAGCCTGTATATGACTCCTCCTCCTGTGGAACAGAAATAGAAATGGATTTTTGTCTTGTTGTTTATCAATATATCTTATTACATGTTCCTCACAAGTAGGAAACTCATAAAGCTTTAAAATGACTTTGGGTGCAAGTGAATGATTTTTGGGTGAACTGTCCCTTTAATTCATTTAAACTGGAAGTATATCGTAGAATTGATTTAGCAATGCGAACACATTTAATAGAGAAATGTTGTTATAGCACAAATGCCTTAAGCATTCATTTCAACCTGCCTTTGCTGATTATAAAAACAACAGCATAA
This sequence comes from Triplophysa tibetana, assembly GCA_008369825.1. NCBI lineage: Eukaryota > Metazoa > Chordata > Actinopteri > Cypriniformes > Nemacheilidae > Triplophysa > Triplophysa tibetana. The sequence continues at coordinate 24,792,140 of CM017901.1, read as the reverse complement.
TTAGACCACAATGGGAGAAAGCCCAGAATCTGAGAAATGTTTTTTTTGCACTGAGCTGTTTATTGCTTTTCACAATGTTTAATGGGTGTGTTAAGTAGGCATGAATAATCACCCATATTTATTTATTTATATATTGTAATTCAAACTTTCATTTTTGATCTCTGATAAAGTGTAACCTAAACATAAAACCCTAATTTAACCTTTCAGTCTATATCTAATCCCAGTTTTGTGTGATTACTCTTGTGAGTGTGTGGGCAGTATGTTTCATGTCTTCTAAACTAGGGGTAGCACAAAACCTATTCAGTGTTTGTGACGTCCATAAGCAGCTCATATGTAACATCTGTATTGTTTGGCGATGAGACGGCCGATTTCCTCTAAAAACGATGTTGCCTCGGCCTCATTCTCTGGGAAAACATCCGTTTTGATGCATACTGTATTTCTTTTATTTGTTTCTCTGGTCTTTTGTGCATGAATGCATGTTTCAGAGGGAGAAGCTGGGCTTTGTTGTGATAGTCTTATTCAAAATGCGTCCCACCAGAATCCAGAGCCGTCATAACAGGCTCCTGGGATAATTGTTTTTACCCCTGTAAGTTACGCAGATCATTCTACAGTCGTGCACTTCTCTCTAAAACCACCTCTCCATTTTCTTCATTTTTTTATTTTTGACCCATTTTATTCTTTCTTTGTTTCTTTTAAGCTCAATCATTTTGAAACAGACGAACATATGTGTAAGTTGAATTAATAGTACCAGACAATTTCGAACTGAAATGATATAATGATACTGAAATTATGCTGAAATGCTATAGGTCTGGTACAAATGTTACTAGAATGTTATTTGAGTTTGCAGACAGCATTGAATCATGCTGTGATTTAAATCTATTAAAAATAAACAAGATCATTGCAGTTGGTAACCAAGCAGCAACCTTCCGGTCTCTCTCATGAAACCAACACAGAAGTGACTTAAACTGCAATTCATTGACTGGTCGCTAGAGACTCGCTCCAAAACAGAGACTTATAGCAGAAAAAAAACATGTTTACAGCAATAAATGTGATACAAAAAATGATTTTTGTCTAAATAGCTAACTTTGCCCTTCATGACAACTGTGAAGGTTGAATTTTTTATAACTCATCCGTTTAAATTATATTTAGCGTTAAAATTATGCATACTTAACGGCATGGTCACTTGAGTGACATGTGGTTTGACCAATCAGGCACCTTAGCTCCACCCACATCCTGCCTATATTGTCCATTTTCAATTAACTGGAAGTGGCAACGGCAACCTCCCCCCATTTTTAGCTTCAGAATGGCTCTTCAATAACCTACGGGTGACATCACGGACACTAGGTCCATGTTTTATACAGTCTATGGTGGTAACACCCACAAATTTATCTGACACACAGACTCATAATCTGCTCTGCAGAATTGCTTGTCTTTGTCACATTTGCATTAAATGAAAAAATGAATCAAACAGTGGTGTTACAAATTGCATGTTCCTTATTCGTCCTCCCTGTCTGTCAGTGTTCTCACCCTCTTTCTTTCTCCTATGTTGCATTAACCTACACTCCGCTCTCACAGAACCAGACGTATCTGCCCTCTTAGACAAGGAAGTTAATACAGGCTACGTTTTTGGGCCCTTCAGTTCTCCCCATCTTTCTCCCTTTCATGTTAATTCTCTTGGTGTGGCTACTCTTTTCAGGGAAATAGCGTTTGAACTTCGACATGTTTTCATCCCATTTTAATAACATCACAAGTGTTAAAGAACATATCCCTCTAGAGCCCTTTTCACTGTTCTACGCTACAGTGGACGACGCTATTTAACTAATGAAATTGGCAGAGCGCTTGGCTAGCTAAAGCTTGCGTTACAGACCCCATTAAGATCATTCCCTCCACAGAGTAGGCTCTTTTCGACGTTAAATGGCAGTCCAAGTTCTATTCTGCCTTTAGACTTACTATCTGGTTCAGAAGCAGTCCGCTAATCTTTAACAATTTATCAGAGGCACTGTGTTGGATCCTGCTGAACGTATGCAGGCTTCCATTCATTCTTCATTTCCTTAATGATTTCTTGCTGATCGATTTTCCTTATCGTCAAATCCCCATCATAGATACGCTTAAACAAATGTTCAGCTATGTAGGAGTTCCTCCATCGAAAGATAAAACCTTAGGCCCATCAACGTCTCTGGAGTTCCTGGGTATCTGTCTCTATGACACAGTAAAAATTCAAGCCTCTCTCCCTAATAAGAAACTCACGAGAATTTGTTTGTTTATGGTTTCTTTTATCCGTTCGTGCTCAGTCACTAAACAAGATTTGCTCTCACTGCTCAGCCATCTCAATTTCGCTATGAGCATCATTTCCCAAGGCAGGGCTTTTATTTCTCGTCTGCTAAACGTAGCACATCCCGTAGTTAACTTAAACGATACCATGCACCTTGATGAAGGATGTCTCTCAGATTTAAGATTCTGGTCCCACCTGCTTAATAGCTGGAACAATACCTCATTCCTTCACAACTACATTCCGGAATCATCCGTTGATTTAGAACTTTTCACATATGCAGCTCCCTAGGTTGGTTTCTGGGCTTTCTTTCAAGGTCAAAGGTTCACTGAGAAGTGGCCAGAGTATTTCACTATACTTTCTCACAATTCCGCCTCTTTCCCTTTTTACAAGCTTTATCCGATAGTGTTAGCCTGCGTTCTGATGGGTTCAGCTTGGTCTCGCCAATGCATTATCATATTTTGTGATAATGAAGCGGCAGTCGCTATAATTGATAAAGTTATATTTCCCTGTCTAGCTATCGTGAGTCACTGAGTGCAGCTATGACACATCAGAGAGGATCTGGCCCTCCCAGCAGAGCCTGGTTTCTCCCAACGTTGTTTTTTCTCCATTAATCAATCATTGGAGTTTAGGTTCCTTGCCACAGCAGGGCAGCGTTGGCATTCTCACTGGGAGTCTGCATTTATTTAATTATTTATTTATTAGATATTGATCATTAGAATGATCTTGCTTGCTCTATAAACACCATGCACTGGGCTGTGTTTTACCTTTCTGTGATTTTCTTATCTGCTTCTGTAAAGCAACTTTGGAACAATGCACATTTTGAAAAGCGCTATATAAATAAACTTGAATAGAATTGAATCATGTCTAACTTGAGAAGGATTATCTGGCATTCGGTTATTCATTTACATTTACATTTATTCTTCTGGCAGATACTTTTATCCAAAGCAACTTACAATTAGGAGAGCATATAAACATTTTGTCAACAAGCTAAACAGTACCGTTAGTTTACAAGGCCATGCTACTAGGAGGATAAAAGCAGGAGAAAGCTAAGGAGAGAATGAACAAAACGTTTTTTTTTTGACAGACAGAAATCCAGAGTTATTGGTTAATCAAATAAATGCGGAACAAGTAAGATTTGAGCTTGTTTTTTTTGTGAAGGATACTGCAGTTCGAACGGAGGCAGGTAGTTCATTCAACAAAAGGGGAACGGAATAAGTAAAGTTTTTGAAAAGCGGTTTGCTGCCTAGCTGTGATGGAACAACCAGGCGTCGCTCATTTTCAGACTGAAGATGATGGGAGGGGATGTAGACCTGGAGCAGTGAGTTAAGGTAGATGGGAAAATATGCCATTATCGTTCTGAAGGCTAGTGGCAGAGATTTAAACTTGATGCGGGCAGCAACTGGCAGCCAGTGACAGAAGGGGTGTTACATGGGTTCTTTTAGGCTGATTGAAAACTAGACGTGCAGCTGCATTCGTTATCATTTGCAAGGGCTTGACTGCATTGGTTGGAAGGCCGGCGAGTAGAGAATTGCAGTAGTCCAGTCTTGATATAACCAGAGCTTGGACAAGTAGCTGAGAGGCATGCTCTGACAGGAACGGCCAGATTTTCCTGATGTTGTAGAGCTCATATCTGCAAGTTCGAAAGGTTGCTGCAATGTGGGAGGTAAATTTCAGCTGGTCGTCGAACATCACCCCCAGGTTCCTCGCAGACGGGGTGGGTGTTATAGTAGAGAATCCGAGCTGAACAGTAAGGTGGTGTTCCATTGATGGCTGGGCCAGTAAAACCAGGAGTTCTGTCTTGGAGAGGTTGAGTTGTAGGTGATACTCTTTCATCCAAGAAGAGATGTCCAGAAGGCAGGCTGAGACACAGGCAGAGATTGTGGGTCATCTGGCTGAAAAGATAAATAAAGCTACGTGTCATCTGCATAAAAATACTATGAGAAACCATGTACCTTAATTATTGGACCCAGTGAGGTGGTGTATATCGTTAAGAGTAGAGGAACAAGAACTGATCCCTGAGGAACTCCAGTAGTCAGCTGGTGAGATCTGGATGTCTAGCCTCTCCAGGGTACTTTAAAGGATCTCCAGGGTACTTTAAAGGAGATGTCCAATTTGGAGAGAGTGGACAACAGGATCTGTTGGTTCACAGTGTCAAATGCAGCAGAGAGATCAAGCAGAATAAGGACAGATGACATGAATATAGCCCTTGCCTGCCGTAGGTTTTCAACGACAGACAGGAAAGCAGTCTCCGTAGAATGTCTTTTCCTGGAGCCAGACTGTTAACTGTCCAGAAGGTCATGCTGTGAGAGATGGGTTAGACACTGGTTAAACACTACTCTTTCGAGGGCCTTGGAAAGTGAGATTGGTCCGTAGTTGCTGATCGCACGAGTGTTGGTTTCTTGAGTATAGGTGTTACTAGGGCTTGTATAAATGAGGTAGGGACAGTACCAGTGGTGATGGAGGTGTTTATGATGTGCGATTTGAGGCAGTACAGTAGTTTTATTATTAAAGCTGAACACATTCCCGGTTATACCAACGATATTTTTCGATTCCAGGCTTTCAGATGTCAAAGTCCGACGGCCAATCTGGAACAACACCCTGCCCCAACCCGTCAATAATCCTTCTATCTTCTTTCGTGAACTGCAAAATTCAGCCAGTCATTATATCTCTAGGGTTGTTACATCATTCACCCTTAAAGCTTAAAATTCTTCATGGACTTTGGTCAGAGCGTTTGGCTTAGCTTATCAAATCACCCTATTTCAAATTTTAGTAACTAGCGTCTGTGCCTTCCTTGTTCATTACAACTAATCCCGCAATAAAAATAGCTCTACCATCTGCAAATTACTTGCAGGCATTCAATTCCACCGCAGGATTCACAAGCCTGATTGGTTATTTTCCATGCCATCTATACGCCTCCTTCTGAAAGGTATTTCAATAGTTATGCCAAAAAACACAGATAACTGTTTTCTATCACCATTCCCATTTTAAAGAAGTTAATTGACACATTGCGCAATGGTTTATTTTCGGCTAAATTTATATATTGCTAGAAGCTGTGTTCTAAAATGCTTTCTATGGCTTTAGGCGGCCAGGTGAATTTACCACCGAATATTTGAGAAAGATTTAAGAAACGTTTGAGAATCGCATTTAGTGAAAATTCTCACGAACTTCCTATGTTGTATCTTAAGAACAATCTTATATTTTGTCTTAAGAACAGTTTTGTGAATCCGGCCCCAGCTTCTTAACGTTTCTCGCTAATGTGCTTTTCATTTTCGATCATAAAAGTTATAAAATTCACATACACATACAAATTATTGTGAATATCATTTAAACGCATTGTAATTATTGCATCTTAAACTAACTACACTCTTTTCCTTATAAGTGTTTCCATGTGTCCTCAGATACATTTGGTAACGGCTTAAACTATAAAATTAAATTCACACCTTTGTAATAAGATGTGGTCCACATTTTACAGTGTTCCCCCCAGTTTGCACCGTGTCAAGCGAGCTTGACAAAATTTTATGTAGGGTAGCGTCTGGACATGGAAGAGCTGGGAGCATCTTTAGCATGCCATATCCCGGTGTGATGGAAACCTGCTTGGGAGGCTTAGCTTGCTGCTAGCTTTAACTCCTGTCATTGGAAAGAAGTAGAGAAGTGGGAAGTGAGAAAAGAGACAGACAGAGAGAACAATGAAAATTAAAAAGGCGTTTTATTTACTTATGTATTGTACATACAGTAGCCTATATAGATATTCTGTCTAACAGAATGTGTAAGGCAACCTGTAACTGAAATGTCATAGAAGACCTGAATGAGTGTGTTTGTGTTTGTATGTGAGAGAGAGAGAGAGAGAGAGAGAGAGAGAGAGAAAGAGATAGGTTTTGTTTTAGCTGTATAACCACAAACTGCATACACATTTAATATACAGCTAGTTGTTGTTGAAATATTGTTTCTAAAATGAATGCCTGTTTCAGATATCTTCTGACTACAACACTTTCTTGTTTTTCATTTCGGTATATTAGCAGTTTTCACACATTTATGTGTCTATATGTGCTGTTTATAGCATATTAAACTTGGTGGAAAATATGTGCTGTAAACCCAATTAATTATTTATTAACTGAATGCAATATTGACTTTTATGAAGCTGCATAAAATGAACTACCTGCTTGTATGAGTAAAAGATCTGTCCGGCTTGATCTAAGTTACTGTTAAGGAGCTCTGACAGGCACTTTTATTCAGTGTGGCTGACTGAATTCAGATGACCACTTCGGGGATTGGATTCTGGGTACATTAATTACCTTTTGGGTTTAAATATGATCCCCTTCTCATAAATTAGATTTCACGACTATTAATTTTGTAACAGTTATCACTCCCAATGACTGTTTTATAAAGTATGGTTATTAAATGAAATTTACAGAAATCATTTCATTTTTTATATAGATCCACAATTCTGCTACACGGCAAAGAGTATAAAACTGACCAGTTGGCTTTTGAGTTTTATCTTACAACATAAACTCAAATAGCATGCATGGGTCTGCAGTGTGTAACTTCTAGGAAGTATAAATTCATGTTTTGCTACGCGTTTTCATATCTACATCCATATGCATTACAAGCTCCTGCTGTTTTAAGCCACCAAGACAAATAACTGAAAATCAAAAAGTGATAAAAATATATTTAAGGAAAATGGGGTAGAACACTCAAAATAAGGTAAAAATTCTCATATTCAGATTTAAATATTCAAGTACTTTCTTCTCGAGACATGCAATATGTTTAAAAAATAACAAAAAAGACATTTTAATCTTTTCTGTCACTTTTATCACTTTTATCACTACTAATTCACTTATATGAGAATATATGATTATCACTGTCCATAAAATATTCATTGTCGGCTAATTGTGTTACTGTGAGAGAAATGGGAAAGGCTGAAAAATAATATTTTGTTTGTAATGGAATGTCATGGACAACTTTAAAAGGAAATCCTGGGAATTTTGTGATAGTGGACCACAAGAGAAACTGTGCGCTTTTTAATGCCCCTATATGCAGCCCTTTGAATGTTTCTATGAAGTTTCAGCTCAAAATACACAACAGATCTTGTATTATACTGTGCCCTTCATTTCCATTTTTGCCTGTGTGGAAAAACAGAATGTTTTGGTGTGTGTCTCTATAAAGGCACCATTCCCCGCGTGAGGTCTCCCTAAGAGACAAGGAAGAGCCACTGGAGTAGTGTTCAGTTATCGGAGATTGTAAACATTTTGACTGAGCAATGCGCTTAACGACTTTCACTTTTATCACAGTTCTACAGCTGGTAATAAGAATTCAGCTACACACATTCTAAGATAACCAACGGTCAAATAATAGCTTCCATGATTTAACATCGGCTGTGAAAGCTGTTCTGTGTAAAACAATGATATTGCTTGTGTGTGCGCATACCTCTGTCTAAAACACTTCTATGAAACGTCCTCTTAAGTCCTGCTTGCAGTCTCCTAGTCAGTCTGCTTGTTTTATCCTCCAATTCGGGTCCAATATAAAAAGGCTTCTGTTAATAGTGATAATATAACCGGTCTGACGCCATTCGGTCTGATGTCATTTTCCTCGCCATAGTTGAAATAAATACAATCTCTAACAGACCTCCGTTAAACTTCGATAGATCTGCATGTTTTTAACTGATGAAGTGAAACGATGCCATTGTTACTGTTTATTGCTAAAACCCAAAGTTTATGGATTCAGGTGCTCTGAGAGGGGGACTGACCAATCACAACAAGCTTGAGGACCGGAACTTGCTGATATGGTATGGGTGGGACATCTTCACACACACACACACTCTAAGGGAGGAACCAATCACGACAGATCTGGTAAGCTTTACCAATCAGAGCGTTTCGGAAGGCAGGACTTTGAAGAAACTGGAAGAAATCCAGTCGTTTTGTGAGAGGAGAGACAGCGGTGGATAATAGACATGAAATATGTCAAATATAAAGTTTTTTTTTAAACTAGAAACATGAACATCCATTGTTAAACACCAAAAAAACAATCATAGCTTCGAAACAGGGAAAAAAACGTGGCCTTTAAATGGAAATTAGAGGCTAGTCTCCGGCCCTTTCCAGCAGAAAGCAGGGCCGTGTGAGCCAGGGCCTCCAACAACAAAACTGAAGAGAATGGTGATTAAGCGAATCAGAAACACTGATTCTTTTCGACTCTTTGAGGAGGTTATATAATACAAAAACATTTCAAAACAGCCTCCATTATTTACAGACGGTGGATAAAACCTTGAAAAATGATATATGAGCCCACCAAATCACAGAGATCCCGATTCGCACTGGCTTAAGATCACAGACAACCTCTGCAATTAATACAAATGACTAGAGGTCCCCAGGTAATACTAATCTCATGTGAATAGTGCTCAGGTCACATAAAGCAATCTCTATCAAAGCAATAGTGAAGCATAGTAAAAAAATGTTTTACTCACACAAGATTGCTGCACCATTCCTATCGGATCCATTACTGACGAAATAATATAAATTTGTATCATTCCTCAAATCCAGTGTTGATCTCTGCCTTGTTTACGAAGGAATCCTCAGAGAAATGAAACGAACAAACGCTTCATGTTTTTCCCACATGAGCTGAAACCTATTTAAAAATAAACTTTAACCACACATTACTAATGTCGGAATCCAAAGGAAGGTAATGCAGCAATTATTCTTCCACAATCAGGGGTGGCACAATATTTAGCTATCTTTAACGGCATCATTGTTTATTTTCTGTCGCTCTATTTGGTTCCGTGCCACCTGTGTTATTTCAGAATTTTCATGCGCAAACCAGTGGGCGGGGCTAGTGGGCGGGGCTAGAGAAATAGTCGTTGATATTTTTCTGTGGAGGCGGTGTTCAACCTATCAATGTCGTCATAGATAAGTACATTCCAGAACCAGGCGTTCGTTTGGCCTGGTGTCAATAACAGATGTAATCTCAGTAACAAACGCTTTTTCAGTTCTAACACTTACATGATGTTCACGTGAATACGATTCCCTCTTATATAACAAAAGCTTGGGTTGAAATTGGGATTTTAATTCATGCCTCCTTTAATATTACTTAGAATCAGTAAATAATGAAAAAGTACTTGTTGGTGAGACATCACCTTAAAGGGATAGGTTACCCCAAATTATAATAGTGTCAATATTTAATTTACCCTCATTCAGAACATGTACTGTATGACTTTCTTTTTGTGGAACATAAAATATTTTTATTGACACAAAAAATATATTTTATGTCAATAGAAAGTACTTTAAGCAATCTTTCTATACATAACTTTCCTTTCTAAATTAATTTCAGAGTTTGGAATTGGAATGTCATATGCTTTAAACATTGTACATTTCTGTTACACACAAACACACACAATACACACATAACATAACATAAACAGATATGAAACTAAAGTGTGAGAAACTTAATTTCTCACAATGCATCCTACAATCAATCAGCCATTACACAATTACACAAACAAACCTCATCAGAATGACTGTGATCAACTGCTCAACACAGACCTATAAAAATCCAATTATCAATCAAACTCCCAGGAGTCTCATCTCCACATTCATATAGTCTTGTTAACGTCTTTGTAGAGTATTTCGTTCACTCATACACTTGCAGCATAGTTCTAATCCTATCAGGTGCTTCATGAATGTTGTGTAGCAATAATGATCTCCGCTTTATGACTTTTAAAGTCCTGCAATAAGAAAGGACAGGACATTCTAAAAACCGTTGGATTAGAGCAGGGGTCAGCAAGTAAATTTGGAATGAGGCCAAAAAACAAATTTGCTGCTAGATGGAGGGACAGATCATCGTCAAAGGATAATTTCAGAAATTAATTTACTACAATAGCATAGCAACAGAAGAAAAAATATATACAATACCTAGGAAACCATTCAGATATCTAAATATATCAATATAAGCGTCTTTTGGCAGTTGTTAACTTTGGGCTAGTTTACATTCCTTTTGGGCAGGTTTTGAGGGGTCATTGGGGTGCTTTCGGGAAGCTAGTTAGCAGGATCCTTGGGACTAAAAGCAATGACAATTAACGTTTACATGATGACTACCTAGAATTCTATATAATCTAGTTCAGTGGTGGGATGGGACTATTTTATACTTCAATACCTTTGAATTTTTTTTTTGTATTTTGTATTTAAATGTGTTTAATCTTATTATTTTTCTAAAATACTTTTTGCCAATCAACCTCCTTATTAGACTGCATGGATGGGCAATGTTTCAAATACATCCATTTGAAATACAAAATACAATTATTTTGTAATGGTATTTTGTACGTACATGCATCTAATCTAAGTATTTTTTGTATCTATTTTTGTATAGCCTAGTTATTTCAAGAAATCAGCAGTCTAAAGATAACTTTTTTTGAATATCAAGTTCTACTTCTGTAGTTAATTTGGTATAAGTAACTCAAAAGTAATAGAGGAGTCATGTTACCTATTACAATTCTGAGACAGTAATATTGTAAAATGAGGGATTACTTTCAAATAACAGTAACAAGTAATCTGTGATGTATTACAGATTGGAAGTAGCTTGCACAACATTGTGTACTAAACTGCATTTTTCTGGGGGCGGGGAAGCTGTTATTGTCAACATTTAAGCTAGCTAGATGATGAGAGAAAATGGCACTATAAAAGAGTCTAAAGAGGAAAGTTGACAGTGAAAATTGGGCATACAAAGAGGAATGGAAAGATAACTATGCATTAATCCTACCTAGTTTTGTGAATGCAAAGCCGGTGTGTCTAATCTGCAACGAAGTTGTCACTGTTTGCAGAGAATATAATATTAGACGGCAAAACGAGATGAAGCATGGCACCTTCAAAAAAAAAGGGAAGCTGAATTTGCTTTGTTATTGTTCATGTGTTGATGCTGAGGCCCCGTGTTATAAGCAAACGTTTCAATGCTTTTCATACCCCATAATTCACAGCTATTTTAGAAGATTGTCTAGAGATCGGCAGACTAAGAATATCTTTCATAACTTTTCAAATTAAAAGCTCGCAATTAATTTCAAAATAAAACATTGCTGCAAAAACATTTTCGTACTTTTATTATGAAGACAAATTCACAAAAGACGTGATTGTGACAGATCTATTTCAGAACCAGCTGCTGGAAAATAATCAAGATAATACTGTTGGGGCGGGCCAGATATTATTGCCGACCACTGAGTTAGAGGTATTGGGTCATTTTGTTTGGTTATTTCTGTCGTAAACATTTACACTTAGTCCTTTAGCAGACGCTTTTATCCAAAGCGACTTACAGAGAGATCAGGGAGCAATTAGCGATATGTCATACAGGAGTAATAATACAATAGGTGCTAAAACAAAGTTACTAGTTTCAACAAAAGCTAGACCACTACATGTTGAGAGAAAGAGAGAGGGTTATTTTTTCATTTGTCTTTCAAGTATTCGCAGAAGTGATGGTTTGCGGGGCATGTGGTTGACCGGACTGAGTTAGGAAGAATGTTCCACCAGGAAGGAGTTGTGAAGTAGAATGAGCCGGAAAGCGATTTGTTGCCCTTTCGAGAAGACAATCCTAGGCACCCCTGGTTTGCTGAATGCAGGCTTTTTGATGGGGTGTAAGGAGAATTGTGAATGTATGGCAGTGCAGATCCAGTGATAATCCTGTAAGCAAGCAATTGTGACTTGAATCTGATACGGGCTTAAACCGGTAGCCAGTGGAGAGAGATGAAAAGGGTGTCACATGAGCCATTTTGGGCTGTTGGAAGACGAGGCATGCTGCTGCATTCTGAACCAGCTGGAGTGATTTTATAGCCTTTGCAGAAAGACCTGCTAGGAGAGCATTGCAGTAGTCCAACCTTGACATGACCAGGGCCTGAACAAGGAATTGTGCCACATACTGAATTAGGGTCTAACCTTTCTAATGTTGAGTAAGGCATATCAGCATGACCGTATTATCGTTGCAATGTGATCATTGAAGGAATGCTGTTCATCGAATATGACTCCAAGGTTCCTTGCTGTTTGGAAGGAGTGATTGTGGTATTGCCAAGTTGGATCATGTTGCATCGTGGGGTGTGCCGGAAACACGAGTTGTTCTGTCTTGGCAGGGTTCAGCCGGAGGTGATGCTCTTTCATCCAAGCTAAGATGTGTTCAAAGCAGGCTGTAATGCGAGCTGCTACAGTGGTGTCGTCTAGGTGAAACGATGTGCCCTTATGATGGGTCCCAAGGATGAAGTGTAGATGGAAAAAAGCAGCGGTCTATGCACTGATCCCTGAGGGACCCCAGTGATCATGTGTTGAGCAGTCGACGGCGAGGAGAGAGGAGAGAGACAGGTCTGTGAATGTCGGTAGTAGAGGAGTCCAATGTGGGTTTCTCACGTAGGGGCGTGATCTGGGCCTGTTTGAATGTGGGTGGAAAAGTGCCGGTGAGCAGGGAGGTGTTCATCATATGTGTGAGTGTGCTGGATATGGCCTGAAGGAGATGGGAGGGGATTGGGTCCAGGGGACAGGTGGTGGGGTGGCTGGAGAGAAGTCTGATGACTTCAGTGTTAGTCAGTGGGGGGAAAGAGGAGAGTTCATTGTTTGAAGTAAGGGTACATTGGGTCATTTCTTCAACAACCCAGACAGTTGGGTTAAAATTAAGCTGCGTGAGTGGTTAATTAAATTACTCTATAATTATTTAAATCCCATCTGCCCCATTCAGTTTCATGGAATCACGTGCATGGTGGCAATCTGGGATCAATATCTTTTAATCAATTCAGGCAGACTGTTATAGTTTGTTCTTAAATTCCTTGCTAGAAGACAGATTGGGACAGTAGCACATTTCAAAGCAAGCCTGTTGATGGAGTGTCAGTAATGAGCATGTTTTAATGCATTGAACGAATTAGAATTTCAACACACGGTTAAATGCGATAGGAATTAGTTCGACATGGCTGGACGTCTCTCAGTTTTAATGGAAATTGCTGAAATATCAATATTTTACAGTAACCAACAGCTTAATGTTTTGTCATCTTCGGGGGAAATGGGGTAGGTGTGACAAATCATACTCAAGAATTTCAAGATGGGCTGGAAATGCAACACTTTTTTACTAAAAAAACTTTATTCTATTGATCTTGAAAATACTTTTGCCAAAAGAACAATGAGCAAAGTGCACTAAATACAAATTTCTCTCACATAGAGATGAGATAAATTCTCTCAAGAGAATAAGCACATGCAAGTGTGTGTGTGAGAGAGAGAGAGAGAGAGAGAGAGAGAGAGAGAGAGAGAGAGAGACAGGGTTAAAATAACAAACTACCCTCAGAAACAAACTACTGACTTAATCTGTTATAAAATTCTCATATCCTTTATTGTTGTGTCTCATCCTGCTCCCTAAATCCCTGTGTCATGAATCAGTGTATTATGAAAATGAAAGCCAGGATTTGATTTACTAAACATCAGAAGACTGATGACTCAGTGTCCTGTCACACCATTTCGGTGGAATTACAATGATTTTGCTTATATTGTATCTCCCATTATCATTTTTTATTCAGGGAGCGACTTTTGCACTGCTTTTAAATAATTTTGGAAATTGAACAGTCCTTGAAATGCCCAAATCCCTGGCCAGTGAACTCACATCTGAACTAGTGAACTAATTTTTTTATTGTTCATCATTGGTTCTCAAACTTTTTGCACAGTTCCCCTACCTGGCCCCAACTCTGCAATGAAATAATATGTCTCCAGCTATGTATAAATCTGAACAACGGTGGTACCCCTTCACTTCTATTGTATGGACACAAAACCAATGCAAGCAATACAGGTTTGAAATGACAAGAGGGTGAGTAAATGATGATAGAATTTTCAATTTGGGTGAACTATTACTATCATTTCATGACACTTGCCTCATTAAGCAAAACTGACACAATAATTATGACAGCGGGAAGAACTCTTATGGAGTCATGGGTGGTTTCTTGTATTGTGTCTCACAATATGCAACTTTGTATTAAGCAAATGTGAACATAATTCCCCTTCAGCACCTGTGTGTTTGAGAACCACGGTTATACGTAAACTTTTTATAAAAACGTTTGTTGTGGTCTTTCTGATCAGTTCAGGTATGGTAATGTAACATTTACAATCAATATTGTGTATTTACAACTTGGATAGTTCACCAAAAAATGTTATTTATGCAATCATTTACTCACCCTCTTGTCATTTCAAACCTGTATGGCTTTCTTTCTTCTGCAGAACACAAAAGTAGATGTAAAAGTAAAAATGTTGTTAATTGGCCCCCATTCATTGGTTTTGTGTCCATACAATAGAACTGAATGGGGGCCAGTGCTGTTCGGTTACCAACTTTCATCAAAATATGTTCTTTTGTGTTCTGCAGAAGAAAGAAAGTCATAAAGGTTTGAAATGACAAGAGGGTGAGTTAATGATAAAATACGTTTTATTTTTGGTTGCACTGTCACTTTAAACTTCGATTATAGCCACGTGGCTGTATCTCCTGATCTTTAACTTCAACATCACAGGTGCACTGGGGATGTTTGTATTGAAAGGTTGGATAGTGTCATGCTGAACATTCATTAGCTGGATTAAATAAAGAGTTAGGGTGGCAATGATGAACTCTTCCCACGCATCCTCAGCCCTCTGCTGCTCTGTTTGCCACTCCATCACAGACGTCTAACTATTTTCTTTGATAAATGATTTGAAAATCCCATTTGGAGCTCAAAGTGTTGTATAATATTACAGGGAAAAAAATGGAGTGAATAAAAAACAAATTCCTGTCATCGTCTCATACCGTGTATGCTAATGTAGTTTGAGGTTGTTTGAAGGTTGGCTAAGGGTGGCGTAGCTTTCACTCTCTATCTACTGTTGTTGATCGGCATGTTGATTTTTCTGCTCTTGCCAGTTTATCAATAGACCCGCTGTGGGTATCTCACCATTTCGCTTTTATTTCCCATTAGGTAGTAAACTAGCCGTGGTAATCAATCAATAGGAATTGACCTTTTTCATTTCCGTCAAGTCACATGGCACATAGGACACATTAAATACGTAAAGATACCAATGCCCTCAGTCACATGGCAAAAAGGACACATTACATACTTGACATACCGATCCCTTATGCACACATACTGTGTATACATAGTTACACACTCATTAGATGAATGGATGGACATGCACACATGCATACGTATATTCATACATACAATGGACTAAAAGTGATGGAAAATATGCATTCCCTGGACTGTGCAAGCATAACAAAATTGGAAAAGCTAGTGTAATTACAATACATCACCCATTCCACCGGGCTGAATGCATTTGGTCCAAATTCAATTGTTCTGCAAACAAATTGAACATGCCAATACTTTCATAGCGACTTTACACCGTTTCATTTATTATTACCGCGACATTCCATGAGTCTGTTTGTAAGGGTCAGGCAGCACATGAAATCTCATCACAGAGGGCTTTAGTGTTTTTAAACGTCTGCATCCATCATTCAGTAGGCAGTAGATTGTTTGCATTCGAAGAATCCATCTATCCCCCCACCCACACACACTCTTGATTTTTACACTTCCGTTCTGAGTAATCCATTACATTTCAAAGCACTGAAATCCACCCCTCTCTCTCTCTATCTTTCGCTCTCCGTCTATCTCTCTTTCTTTCTCTCTCTCTCTTTCTCTCTCATTGTGTGTGTGTGTAAGCTTATTGTATGAGTGCTTTTTTTGTTAAGGCATTTAAAATTATGATTTAGCTTACACAGGTTAGCTTCTCTATTTCCATGTAAATAAGAACTTGCTACTTTATGTAAGGACAGAGATGTGCACAAACAAATGTGTTGTAATAACATGACACATTAATGAAGTGAAAGAGGAATATATGTTTTCTTTTTGTTTTTTGTAGTGTAATGTCCTTAGTGCTGAACATTACATTTGTGTTAAACCTACCTAGAAGACATAAGAATAAACTATGAATTACGTAAATTACCGTTTTTACAAATTCTCTTCAGGTGTGATTTATGAGTCAGGTTTGTAGGGTCAGTTTTAATGTGCTGTGATTAATCATCATGTGGTCCACACTTACTGCAAAGTAAAAGGTTGTGTTTATAGGTGGCAAAGGTTTTGTGGGTACATCTAAAATTTCTGTTTTGGGTTGAAGTGTCCTAAACCAGCGTTTTGACACAAATTATGTAGACGAAAGAGATTTCAGAGATTTCTGTCACTCATACATGAAATGTTCAGATTTTATTCCAACTTGCAAGAATCTTAAGGAAAAACATTGTGATTTTTCTATATTAAGATCAGTTGTCAGGGACCTAACTGACCTTATTAAATCATTCCTTTAAGAGATCCTGGATAAACTACATTTCAAACACTTTGTTATCTCAATGCCTGAGGCCATCAGTTTCTTAAGTCTATAGACAATCTGATAAAGTCTTTTCAACAAAGCTAAAACTTAGTTTTATGAACCCTTGCGAATATCAGAATAGTATCAATATCACTTTTGAGAGGTATAGATTTCAAGTGAGGTCTTTTTACACCAGTTTTAAAAGACATAAAGAGTTTCCCAATGAGTTACAAAAACGTTATTATGTATTTAAAAATCAACCACTTAAGTATCGGCTTTTAAAGTCATCTTCCCCACCACACACATCTAAATAAAGCGAACTAAAGCTGTTATGAGTCGTAAAGGGACAGTTCACCCAAACAACAAACTCTATATAAATCTCTTTGTTCTGATGAAAGATATTTAGAAGAATGCTTGTAACCAAACAGTTCTTAGCCACAATTGACTAACAAAGGAGGAACAATGACAATTGTAGTGAAAAGTGCCCCAGAACTGTTTGATTTCCTACATTTTTCAAAATATCTTCTTTAGTGTTTGAAGCAAGGTTCAATAAAAGGAAGGAAGGAGGTGGGAACCGGCGAACATTCAAATAAAGTTTTAATAAAATAAACAAACGAAAACACGGAAGAAAAATGCCATAAGAACATAATACAAACTAAACTCATGTCCGTGCCCGGTGCTCTCTCGTCAGCTGTCCCGTCGCTCGTCCTCTTATGCTCCCGATTTCCTCCGTGAAATATGCGGGACCGATGTGCGCACAGCTGATTCCAACTATCAATCACGCCACAGGCCCCGCCTCACGGCTCTCGTCACGCGTTCTTCACCACAGTGTTCAACAGAACAAATAAATATACAAAGCAAATTTTCCTTCTATGGTAGTCAATGGTGGCCATAAATTGTTTGATTGCAAGCATTCAACCAAATATCTTTCTCTGTGTTTTCTCATCTGGGTCAGAACCTCAGACTGACTGTGTTTTCTTATGTTTTCACAATTTCAGATGTATTTGTCATGCATAATTGCTGGATAAGGGGTAAACAAGGCCAGTTTCTCTCCAAACACAGAAACAGATGTTTCTATGATGAGAGGGACAGTGTGAATGTGTGTGTGTGTAAATACCGTTGGTTCTACATAATAGGATTGTTTGTGTATGTGTGTGTGTGTTGCGTGTGTGTGTAGGCATGCTTGTATAGGAACACATTAAAAAGTGCTGCGGGTTATAATGATACGTTAGTTCGATTTACATTTGCTGGAACAAGCTTCCTTTGGTCTTGGGAAAGGGAATATGTAGTATTTATATATCGGTAACAGTATCTGTGTATCTAAAGAATGCTTTAGATGCTGTAGATATTGTCCTTGGTGTTTACAGTATCTTGCCTTTAGTCTGATAAGGACAAATGTAATGTAATGTTTTGGTAACTGACTTGTAAAAACTCTCTTAGACCGTGTCTACACCGGACGTGACATGACAACCTGCTGGTTCTTAAGGGTTAACGCATCCAGTGTGTTCAAATTTTTTAAATATAATGGGTTCTTATGTGTTTCTAATGTGTTTTGTCGTTTTCCGCGTCCGCAGTAGACACAGTGTTAGGTGTAAACAGTATAAATATACAGTTGTTTTAGGAAGATTATTTTAAATCGCCTGATTTTAAATTATATCAAATATAATTTTTAATATTATAAACTAATTCTTTCAATCATAACATAAGCATTTTATAAAACCCTTACCCTAACTTTTGTGATGACGGTTGCAGTATGCCATATCCAGTATAATCTTTATTTCTATTCATTCTAATTTGATTAAATTTTTACACACGTCCAGTGGAGTGAATAGTGACACAGAACACACAGGATACTGTTTTTCCCGTCACGTGAAAGTCCATTAAACAGTACTTTACTTTGGTAAGCCGTGTATTTTCTAACCCGTTCTCAACCATCTGTGAGCAAACCTGAGACCTCCTCACTCAACCCTTTTTCCTTGGGACAGTAATGGTAAAGGAAAACAGGAGTCTCATGACAGGAGTGACATTTCATGTAGCTAGGTAAATCTTTCTCAGCGTTTGTCCTCCAGGGTAACCTGACTCAGATGTGGATGGGCTTTATTTACTATTAAAGAAGTAAATAATGAGGTATGTTTCAGAAGCCTGTTTAATAAGAGCCCTTACTGGTTTAGATTACACCGAGGTATGAGCTATTAGAACGGTGTATGTTTCCAGGCAATTAGTCTGTATGAGGGACGAGAGAACTTGTATGTGCAGGAAATACCGTTACATGATATGCTTTAACAGCAGATATCTCAAATTGTGGTTCCCTTTCAGTCGGTCTCTTGACGTTGTGTTGAGAGACAGACTGGGGTTTGATCTTGAGAACCTATCATCTCCGAGAGAAATTTAAAAACGGGCAATAGTCTTGTCGAATGGCACGCCACGCCAGTCTCTGCCCTGTGCATACGGGTATAAAAGGAGATGGCGACGCCCATACATTCATCTTTTTGTTCTTCTGAACCTGGGTGAGTGGATGTCAGGCAACTATTCTCTTCAAGAAAACTACTACACTGCTGGACTTAAAAAGTAAATTCCTCACGGTTGCGGGTATGTCTTAAAGCTGTGTTCTTGAGCTTGACAGATTTATCACTGAGTCCGATGGAGGTGTTGTTTTGAACGCTGCCACAACCCCGACTGCTTCTAGAGCGAGTTCGCCGCTTCAGCGGGGTCAACATCTTTGGCTAGCAGTGGGGGTGATTTGGGGGTTCCCACAGACGTAGCTCCGTCAGCTTCACAACCATCTATGCTCCAACATGCTCACCTGACATCCCCGGCGGTGAACCGTCCCATAGTGGGCAGACTCAAAGATGAGTACGAACTTTCGTTCATTGCATCAGACAGCTACTTCCTGGCATCGGATGTGAAAACCCCTAGGTGCTCCCTAAACAATATTGTTAGTTTACAAGGCCATGCTACTAGGAGGGTTAAATATGGAGAAGGGCAAAGGAGAGAATTAACAACAATATATAAAAGTAAAAAAAAATATTTTCCTGATGTTGTAGAACATCTTTGAGTGGTTGCTGCGATGTTGGAGGTGAATTACAGCTGGCCGTCTTTAGACGTTCCTCTCAGACTTGGTAGGTGTTATATTTGAGAATCCGAGCTGAATGGTAAGGTGGTGTTCAATTGATGGACACCACTAAGCATTGGTTAGCATTGGCAATATTGGTAGTAGACCAGGCGGGAGCGGTCTGTTATCCCGAGTCTAGTAGTGGTAGAGTCAACCCTTTTCAGGTGGACCTCTATACTTGGACTATTGCCCCATACGTAGTGACTCCCCTGCAGGATCGTCCTGTATGTTGACTTCCTCACTCTCGTTTCCCCTATTGGTGAACCTGTGACCTCCTCTTGTTGGGTCAATGGAGTGTCCCACCAAAAGTTTATCTACATACAAGGTGTGAAACACTATTATGTTGTAATAATAGGCAGTTATTCCTACCATACTTCTTGAATGCCCTCCTATGATTCGTTCTGCGATTCATCTGTCTAATCCACTTCTGTCCGGTAACGTAGTGTCATGTGATTGGTCAAATGCTTTCATCATGTGTCGCAAATGGAACGCATGTCATCATTACTGATAACGTTGACAGGTGGTTGGATAATATCTACAGTGTATAGATAGAGATGGTGGGATTTGACATTAACAGTTTGAACCCGAGTCTGAAGAAAAACATCCGAAGACGATAGTAGATAAGATATATAGATTGAACACTTAATTAGCCGAGTCATAGCTAGATAGACAAACTGAAATAGCCCAGAATTAACGGTACATTTAAATGTAAGTGTTATATGCGTAAGCCAAAAACATAGACATAAGGTACAGAAATATTTAATTAATACAAAAATAACTAGTCACACTTACAGGTTGTGATTCGGTGGAGCTTACAGGTCCACATAAAGTCGGTATTGCCCCCTCTTTCAAAGAGATAGTTGTTTAACATATCCTGCAGTGAACGCGCTAAGATTATTGAATCAATATTCTGTGAACTGCTGCTGCACAGTAAAAACCTGGGTTATACTCCTATGGTGTCGTTTGAAAAGAATTTTAAACCATTTTTTCCTCAGAAGTTCTTCCTTTGGAAGTTTGAATAAGAAGGAACTAGTTTCACAACGTAGAACACAGGTACTAGACATGATGCACACGCATCACAAAACGAGTGATACTGTTAAGGGGAGGAGAATTAAGTTTTTGCAGCAGTCCCAGCAAAACGTAGGCGGGGACTATTTTTAGTGACGTAGATAAGTGGCGGTTAGAGACTCGGACTAGGTCACGTCTTGTTTGCGTGATTCAGAGTCGACTCCCTTTTTTACAAGCCAATATTTGTGTTATTCATTCACCTTCGGACTTACAACTTGGCAGACTGCTTACTTTCAAACACGGCAACATAACACACTCCATGAAATATAATTTTCATGGTTTAATGTTACCTAATCTTTAAAGCATTGTCACATCTATACCGAATTGCCACATCTGTAATGGTCCATATTATTCATAAATGGGCACATGAAAATTTGAATTAAATAATATCTTATATGCCATCCCTTCTCCATTTGTTGGGTATTATTGCGTCTAGTTAGTGCATTTTCACAAATTAGGGATATGTTGATGTATGTTGTCTTTCAAAAACATGCGTCCTTTTGTTGTCACATCCATGCAAAACACATACATTTTCTCTTTAAAATAGAATTTTTTTGCATATAATGATATTTTGTCTGATTGTCTGGGGTCTATCATCAGGGTTTAGTCAAATAAAAACAGGTGATTTAATATATTGGTTAAAAAAGATATTCTAAGAGTTTATATTTCAAGTTTTGACTGAAGATGTCACATCCATAACCATCATCTATCCTTCCCTCTGTATAGCACACGGCTGGCTGCTAGTACATTAGCAGCAGCTGTTAGTTTCTGAAATCCAGCCAGATA